>CM072521.1:32095545-32468045 GCA_036898135.1 Oncomelania hupensis | reverse complement strand
GTATTTTTTACACTAAATGACCGCATATTTATTTATAATTGCCTATTCCTACGAACTAGATAGGTTTAGTGTTGTTTTTGTTGTTGTTTTTGAGGGAGTGGGCCCATTGGAGAAGGGGAAATGCTCTCAGTTACAATGAGATTAAATGACAAGCGCAACTATAGCTTGATGAAATAGCGTTTATAGTGTTTAATTCACGCAACCAACGTGACACGACGTGACTTTATTATTGTTGGTGAGAATATATGGTACAGAAAGAAAGAAAGAGAGAAAGGAAGGAGGAAAATGGTAAGAAAAAAAAAGACCAATGTTACAATCTATATCTGTATATCCAACCAAGACCGAAAAAGAAGAACTCACTGTCAGGGCTTCCGTTGCCGTCTCCACACATACCTCCCGTCTGATGCCACAGCGGTGAGTTTCGCTTAATGGTGATCAATAAAATGCCAATCAAGTCATTGCGGAAGGCAATATTTTGTCTAAGGAAGTTCACGTACACTGAGATGTCTTGCTTGCGGGCCACAATACCTACCACACACAAGAACAGAATTGTCATAAACAAAGACTAAAAGCTTTCTCAAAAATGAAATGTCTTAAATAGCAAAGCTCTAAGAGCTGCTCAAGTAACTGACCGGAAACAGGATCGAATTACTTTTGTCAAGGTAAAGTTGATGCATCAAGCGCCCTGCAAATCACTCTAGATGACTGAGCGATCCTGAACAACCCACATTGGAGGCTTAAGCCATCGTAAAGAGTCACTACAGAAAGTCAACTTCTGTGAGACAAATACCCTTTCCTTTCCCATCACCGTCGAAATACGAACAAGACTGTCCTGCTGAGCCATTCGTACCTAAGATACAAGTTATCCATTAATTTCATTGATTTATTCATTCAACCGTCCACAACAAATACGGTTGTACACTTATATACAATGTAGACGAAAAGTGGGTTAAAATTCCGTACTTTTGCTCTCATCCACCTTTCCAAAATCAGAATAGATTGTACACATTATTTATTCGTTCAATTGTTAATTCTATGATTCAATCAATCGTTGATTACAAGCGAGTGTTGTGGTCGCGTGGTTTAAGGCGGGACAAACTTGCCTTGCTTTGTCCACAGGATAGAAACCAATGGCGCCTGACAAGTGTGGGATCGATCCCGTCTCTGGGCGTTATGTTTCTCCGAGTATTATTTACTTTCGAATCGGGCAACGTCTCGGGAGTCTTCTTCGGGTACTCCGGTTTGCTTCCCAGCAAACAATTTCAAAATCACAACTAATATTAGGTAGATGGGTTGGGTTTGGGCGCGCAACAGGCTGCCACTAGGCCTTCCCCAGGAAAGGCGGCCCAGAATTTCCCGATATAAAGTGACAATAATTTTTTTTTTTTTGGTGGTAAATGACTGTAAGGTTGTTCTGACCGGTTCCAATGGCGGTAGATTCTGTGGTGACGGGGATGACGTGTGTTCCATCAGGCGTGGTGTGGGTGATGGTGTATTCGGACAGAACCAGCTTGTACTCTTTGTCATCCTGGCGGTAGGTCACCGTCACAATCTGTATAACACAAAGTTTTAAAAAAAATAATATGTAGTGCATCTGCTGGAGATCTGCTCAATGCAAGCTTACTACTGGAAGGAAACCACAGTCGAACAAACAAAAGTCGTCCAACCAGAAGATTCATTTGCCTCATCCAACGCATATAAACATACAACTGAGTCATCCGATCAACCTATAGCTATGTGTAGGCAAAGAATGTACAGCTTCACAAAGAAGGTGCATAACTCAAAAGTGTGAAAAATCGAAAGTACCCAGCGCCCCCAAGCGGCAAGTGGGAGACTTTGCTTGCCGGCTAGCGTTGAGAAAATGGCCGACAGCCTGTGTGAAGCTGGAGGAAGTTGCAATCATGCGAAAATACGCAAATATGGCACTCACTGCAGTGCAATCAACTGTACGTTATTCAAGTGTCCTGGACTGTCATTCTTCAGGTTTCTGAAGGATCCCAAAAGGTGAGTGCCGCAAATTATAATTTGTAAACAATGCATCTCGAACCGATCGATTCGTTTACATTAAAGTTACTGTTTAACTAATTTGTTGCTACGCGTACTCGTGTTATTTATCACAGCTGGACTTATTTTATAGGCTAGTGTGTGTTTATTGATGTGTAAACACTATGTTTTTAAACACAGTGGATGCAGGGCCATGTGCTACATTTTTTTTAATAGTGATGTACATAACAATGGTCAAACTGTATCTTGGGAATCAAATGTGTGTTTGTGTGTGTAGATACACAGAAGATTTTTCTTTAAATTAATTTGTAGTACATGTACTTTGTTTTACAGCGTATGTAGAAGACAAAATTAATATTTGTGTGTATTATTGTTTTCCACGCAGTGGACGCGGGGTCATATGCCACATAATTTTTAATAGTGATATGAATTATTAATGGTCAAAATGTTTCTTCAGAATCAAGTGTGTGTGTGTAGATTTCCTAATAATTCATATTGCTTCTCTAAATTCTTATCAATTAACTTTGGGCATGTTTTTGTGCTTTGGCACTTTACAAGGCTATGTTTTCATTTGTTGCTTGTTGTACTGTAATACAATTAAATGACATGCAAGTTCAGTGAGGCACTGTTTTGTTCCTTTTCACTTTCTTGTCTGTCTAATTAACTGTCTTGGTTAATTATTTCTTTTTCCTTTCTTATTATATGTCTGGTCACTGATTTCTTTTTCTTGGCAAATATGCCTATCATACAGTTGCACACATACAGACCTGAGTAGGCTACATTGGAATGCACTATGAAGTTATTTC
Source organism: Oncomelania hupensis (assembly GCA_036898135.1). NCBI lineage: Eukaryota > Metazoa > Mollusca > Gastropoda > Littorinimorpha > Pomatiopsidae > Oncomelania > Oncomelania hupensis. Next base: position 32,465,235 of record CM072521.1, on the reverse strand, counting down.
ATAACAAGTTCAGACAAAAGTTATAAATGCACTCGAGCTTTCTCAGAAGAAAAAAAAACTGTTGCATGTGTATAGCACAAACAAATTAATTAATACACACACAGTCATGTACTCAATTAATAGGCAAATTCACACTTTCATATAAAGGAGAAAACAAGGCAATATATAACTGCATAAAAAGAGCAATTCAGTAATACTGAATAGATTAACATCATTGCATTGCATTAATTAACTGGTTTGTGGCCAAGTGGTTGCGCACTAATGAACAAATAATGACGGCGAGCACCGTGTTTGTTTTTAATGTCACACTTTTTTGCTGGTCAGTTACTATGTGATAGGTCTGCATAAGATCATGAATCGAACAGCTTTGGTAATTAATGTGAATGGAAACAGTATTTACTTGTGTTAATAAAACATTTTTGAGTTCGTTTTACTACAAAAGGTTAATGTTTAGGGGTCAAAAACGTCCTGCGGCAAGATTTGTTTACGTATTGCTAAGCAGAGGATTACGTCCCTTGCATCGAGGGTTCAAACTCAGCGCACCTGTCATCGCTTTTGACATAGCGGTGTGACGTTATGATCCTTCTTTGTGAAGCTGTACATTCTTTGGTGTAGGCTATACGTTTCCATCCACATAGGCGCTCGAGTATCAAGATGCGGACGCCTGTGTTTCCATGTGGCCGCGTCGTCTGATTTTTTTTTAAAATAAGGACCAATTGTTGTTATTGTTGTGGTTGTTGTTTTAACGTGCTGTTGTAATAACAGGGAGACGTGAACTATCCAGAGTCATCCCAAAAAGTTTTGTTTTGGATGACGCTGCACTGCGGCTTCTGTGCTTTCAATAGAATGAAGTCCCGAGGTGACAGAGTAGGCCTACGTGGCAAATCCGTTAGAAAATTAAATACTGCTCCTCTTCCTCCTCCTCCTCCTCCTGTTACTGCTATTACTAGCCTACTAGATCTACAATTACTACTTGATCGTAAGCTGCTGCTGCTGCTGCTGCTGAAGCTCATCCTAATCCACCTCCTACTGCTACAATGACTCCTTTTGTTCCTACTATATACTGCTAGTGCTAGTGTTAGTGTTGCTGCTGCAGCTATTTTCTATTCCTAGTCTTTCCACTCCTCATCATCATTTTTTTAGTAAGCCTATTTTCCTTTTATGTAATCGTTTGTTCGTTTGTTAGGTAGATTTGTGTCCCAAGACACCGTGGCGTATATGGGAACTGTAATCGTTCTTTTAATTGCGCTTTTCTAGCTCAAGAGCTGCTGAAAACAGTATTTACTTCTATAGGTACAGATCGCCGCGTTTTGAGCATGATTAGTAATTAGTGAAAATCCGGTTATATATTATAGCATCCAGTAGTAGTAGTAGTAGTAGTAGTAGTAGTAGTAGTAGTAGTAGTAGTAGTAGTAGTAGTAGATGACTACAACTCATTTTCTTCCTCTTCTTCCTCTGCCTACGCCTTCTCCTCCTCCCACCACCACTACTACTATTAACCTTCCCACCTTTGTACAGCTGCACTCGTCGGTGGTCCGGCACGTGGTATAAGCTTGGATAGTGAAATCGGGCGAGGTCAGGAGGTTGATGGTGCAGGTGCTGTGGTGTTTGAATGTGGCGCCATCGAAGGTGCGGAATATGTTCTCACCTGCCGCCTCACACGTCAGTCCGTCCAGAGCCACAGTGGTACTCTGGGTCACCCCACTTGCCGCTGTGCACACAAAATAACACGCATAAGTCAAATTGCACAAATAATTAACATGCGTAAGGGGGACAACTAGCAATATACGAAATAACACATGTAAGGGCCAAATGGTACAAATAACCCTAGTAAGGGGACAATTAACACAAAAATAACACGCGTGAAGAGTCAAATGTTATTTTAAGAGGCATAAAGGTTCAACGACCATGACAGACACGTGTAGGCTACTGCTGTTAAAATCGTCAAACATTGTTCAACATTGATAATTCTGTTTCATATACATTGATAAGCTGTCAATGATTCATCGTGTGCGAACGCCTTAAAGGTCTACTTCCACACCAAACGATATTTTAACCACGGTGTTGAAAATACGAACATAATTATGCAACAGTTTGACGGCTCAAATCATCTTAATTTCTTCTAGAGGTATTTAAAAAAAAATACACACCTGGATTTTATTTCACAGGAGATAGATGGGAAGGTTACGTAAGTGATCCTGTGAGCTTTATAACTAATGTACTTCCGACTCATTGATTAAATTTTTGTCAGAAATACTGTCAAATAGCAGGCCCTATAAGTGAAGATTCAGAAACAAAGTGTAGTTAACTATTTTTGGTGGTAGTCGACTTCTAAAGACAATAAATATGCTGCAGCTGATGACCTATAAATTAAGTTCGACGCAAAGAAAAGTACTTATAGATTGTCCAGGTCTGTACCCTAAATCGTCAGCGGCAGCTGGGATGAAACCAAAGATGAGCCCCCTTACAAGACGCTATTTCTATTATACAGCTATATAGCATAGTATAGGTTTCTTGTGCAAAGATTAAACAAGAAGGAAGGTAGGAGACTGTGGTACGAAGTCACCAAGAGGCATAGAGCAACTAAAATTTAAAAAAATCATCCAAAAGTGACGTTCACGACGTTCGATTTTCGGATCTTCATCAAAGCAAGGATTGAATCGGAAACTCGGGGGCTCAGATATTTATTGCTTAGACGGGAAGTTTTGTTCATAGATCTAAAAAGAATCTGATTATTCGGTTTCGTTTCTTGAGAGCCATTCCAAGACTATTCTCGTCGGAGGCCGGCGATGGATTTGCCCCTTCGCTATTTTGCCAGAAAAGGGCAAGGCCGACAGATCGTATCGATCATAGGATTAACCTACCTTTAAATAAAAAGGTTCCAAAGAGGTTTAAGCAATTTTATACATTCCCGTACCAGCATAATTATGCATTCTCTCACCAGTTCGAATTTCACACTCGGTCATCCTCTTCAAGATCTCTTCTTCATCACACCCCTCCCCCCCCCTCCCTCCCTCCCGCACTACTACCTCCCCCTTCCCCCCCACCCCCCACTCCTAATCTGTTTCCGAAGCATACGGTTCAATCCACGGAAATAGATCACTCTGGAAGGCTGGCTTTGCGAGTGACTCTTCAATTCTCTGCTCGCGAAGCGATGCGATTCGTCACAATTCGAGTTGAAAAGACGCTTCACTTCCGTTTTTGGTTTGCAATAGCTTCTTAGTTAAACTTGGACGAAATTTTGCAGGTAAAAGCAGGCATTTTCTGACGATTTTTTATTTATTTTAACAGAAAAGCTGTTCAAAAATAACCTGTAACTTTATTTTCAACGCACATGACGTGGGTTTTTTTCCCCAGGGATTAGTTTATTTAAAAACGAATCAAGGTCAAAGAAAAATGCAACTCAGTGACACTGACTATGTGCGATCTCACCAATTCATTTGTGTGAAATGATCTGTTTGCGTGTTGCGGCACAAACACATTTTTTTTTTTTTACATAATGCTAGCCAGTACGGCAATAGACAAACTGCAAAAAAAGTAATGGGTTTATTTCAAGTGCTGTTTTTAAATTTTATTTATTTTCAGGAGGACGATTTTGACGGACTATGCGATGAATCTGAAGTGCGGTTCAATCTGATAAGGATGTATCGTTGCTTTAGGCACATAAACAGCTCCACCTTCATCACTGCTACTACTACTACTGGAAACAACGCTCATTAATGCAAACATTTGTTCCAAGTTGTTAAAAAGTCGTCATTCAAGACGAGAACCTCGTCACGTGCCCCTCCAGTTTTTGTATCCTTGTGACGTCAAATCCTTTGCTAATTGCTTTTAAAAGCCCACGTAAAAATGCCGATTTTGGAGCTCAATAAACTCGGTAACGAAACGGATTTGAACCGCCAAATTTGGAATGTCTGATTTTCTCCAGCATCTTTACCGATTGCACAAATAAAAGTCAGGTTTTGAGGTACTCAAATAATCCTCTTGCATTGACTTCAAAATCTGAATTGCATAAAGATTCATTAGCTCACTGTTCCCCACTTGAGTTAAATTGGGTTAGACTTTACAGGGACTTGATATTTTTCCCTACAAGGTCAATACCTACTTCAGTATAAGAGTGATCTTACAGCAACTGGTTTAGTGTGTGGAGGAAGTCGAAGTCCACTTACTTTCGGTGCAAGAAATGCAAACGCCTCGAGAGTTGCTGCCCCAGCTGCCCTTGGTTCCGCTACAGCACGAGGACTGCGGCATCACGCTCGGGGAGGTCTTGTCGCCCTGGCAGTCGCTGTCGGAGAAGCAGTACTGGTTTGCGTTTGTCAGCTCTGTTTACAGACACCACGGATGTCAAATACAAATGAATTATGAAATCGAAAGAGAACGAAAGGTATTCATTGATTCACCAATTCACACACTTGTTCAATGTTGATGATGATGATGATGATGATGATGATGATGATGATGATGATGATGATGATGATGATGATGATGATGATGATGATGATGATGATGATGATGATGATGATCATGCCACCATCTTGTTTTCTTCCTCCTTCTCTTCAATTAATCAAGTTCAGTTGATGAAATCATGCCGGTCAGTCGCTTATCCCTTAAACCATCAATCGATCATTCATTCACATAAAGCTTACTACAGAATGTGTGAAAGTCTAGCAAAGAAACCGTTCTGACTTTGCCTACTACAGGCATTGAAAGATCAATCGGACGGCCAAACAATCAATCAGTCCGTCAATTGACTGTACATACCGCTGAGTTTCTCGTCGCAGGCTACGCCACTGTACCCCTCGAGGCAGTTGCAGATAGGCGGCTCAGAACTGTGGCTGTTGGGTTTTTCAATACAGGCCCCGTTGACGCACCTTTTGCAAAAAGCTGCAAGCACATTAAAGGGTGCAAATTAGGCATATTAGGATTGTTTCCATGTGCACGCAACAAAGGCCATGTGCCGCAAGAGTTGCTTAGCCACCCTTTAATGTGCATATTACGCATATTATGGTGTGTTTCAATGTTAGTTAGTTATTCATTGCTTACAGGGTCCAGCGGACTGCAAAGAGTCGAATCAGGACCACAAAATCAAGACCACAACTTCGTTGAAAGAGGACTAACCCCTGATCCGCATTAAAGATCTGCCGAAACAACCTTAGTGGTAACACTGAAGACATTCCACCAGCCAGTCACTTTACGATAAAGACATCCCACGCAGGGGACGCTGAGGCTATACTCTAATTTATCAAACCCCCGTTTACAAAAACAAAATAGAATACAAACATCGTTATAAAATATCAACAAAACACATACATATAAATTGCCTACATTACCAAATAATAACATCATAGGAAGCCCCAGTGACCACCTGGCAGAAAATGTCCAATATTCCCAAGCTGATCCAACAGACCTAACACACAAATGAGGACTTTTGTCCCGGAAGAGTTTTCAAGAAAAAAAAAGGTAGGTGACTGGTCTAGCGAAGAAGAGGATAGTGTAGTAGATTGATAGAACAGAATAGGAATGAGAAAGAACAAAGAAGAAAGACGGCGACAGTGGGAATTTAAAGCACTAAATTTCCAGAAAGCGGGAATACTATTTTATACTGAAATCCCTGGCACCCCCACGGGAGAAGTGTTTCAATGTGCACGCAACACAGGCCATGTGCCGCAAGAGTGGCCTGATGAAATCTACTCCTTGGTCAGTTGGCATTAGCTACGCTGTCTGACCGCATGTAGGCACTTTCGTCCAATTTGTTTTTCTTCCGCCTCGTACATTGTTGTTTATTATGATTACTGCTAGACAAATTCGTCTGCAATATTTTAACAACGTAGCTAAAAATAAAATCAAACTACAAAAATTAATGTTAAAATAAATTAAAAGTGTTGTGGTGCGCTTTAATGTAATTCATATGATAGATTTAAATGTACACCTTACACATAATATGTTCAATGTACTGTACTTGCGCACGCGAAATATTAAGAAGACTAATTTAAATGTACAACGTAAAAATAACCTGATGCGCTAGATAATAATGTGCAAACTTCACAACATGAGACATCTGTGCTTTTTTTTTTTAAATTATTTTTTTAATCTAATGTCATTTCATTGTAAAAAGACTGTCTTTAAATTTAATTAAATTTATTACTTGAATACGTTTAAATGTGTAAATTAAAAAAATTATAATAATATGCTCTATGTAAACATCCATTGTACAAATAATTAATTTGTTTCATATTTTCTTTGGCCTGGTAGCGAGTGACTAAAACTGATCGATCGCATGGTAAATTGACCAATCATAGATGACTGTTTCTGGCACAGCGTGGAATATTAAAGTCGTAAAGATACTTACACGGACTACTTACGACTGTTGCCCAAGTAAAAAAGAAAATATTCTGTCGATCCTCAATGTTTTGAAGGCGAACTTACAGACCTAGACTACAAGCCCGTTTAAACCATAGTCGAGCGCGCTTTCTTAATTTCCGACAAGGTGATATATCGGGGCAGTTTACCTTTTATGACTTTTTATGACATTCACCTCTAGTTTATTGTATAATGTATTTAACCGTATGTTTTGTTATTTATTTGTTTTATTTACTATTTTTTGATTGGACTACTTCTCATGTGTATGTAATAATATTTTAAATTCTTTTTGGTAATTGTGCTGATGCTGCCATTGTAATTGCTCAGTTTGAGATGAATAAAGTTGTATTGTATTGTATTGTATTGTATTGCATTGTATTGTTAGGCTCGTTAGAAGGCGCTAATAGCACATTTAAAAATGGAACATTAGTTATTGTCAAGTTGTGGAAAGGGCATTTAGAAAGGCTTCACAGCTCTGTTTTGCCCTCACACTACTACTACTACTACTACTACTACTACTACTACTACTACTACTACTACTACTACTACTACTTTATGTCTGTTTCATCGTCAAACGAAAACAAACGTGCACGACCTTCGATTCGGTTTTTAAAAAAATCTATGGTTAGCGCGGAGGACAGATCTGTCCTCTTGCTACTATTTAGATACCGCGTCCATAACAATAACGCCGACGAAATGTTAAAATTCTTACTCCTGTGCGCAATGCTAACAAAACCATTCTTCGTAAGTGCCGCCATTTTTTTCCGAAATCTGTACGACTTGACGTCTAATACTGCTTTTCGTCAAATTGATTGCATCTGCCAAAAATATTTCTGTGTTATTATAATGACACGGCGAAGACTTTGTTGAGAATTAAAATGTGCAGCAAACTTGTCCAGTGCTTGACCCACTTTGTTATGATGCATTCTTTGGAATGTGTTGTGTGAAGTGGTCTTTGACAGAGACCTAGGCTTATTAACAGCTTTGGTGTTTTGAAAGATTATTATCTTTGGTGTTTTATTGTTTTGCAAATTTTCCGTTTTATATTTTGATTTCATGAAGTCGATACATAAACGTTATTGATATTTATAAAAAGTTGAATTTAAACGTGCATGCTACATATTGGAATGCTAGATTTAAACGTGTACGGAAGGATGAGAGAGAGAGAGAGAGAGAGAGAGAGAGAGAGAGAGAGAGAGAGAGAGAGAGAGAGAGAGAGAGAGGGGGGGGGGTTGATCATAAGGGAACGATCAGATCTAATGAATCAACGACGAAGGAAGGATTGAGCGAGTCCATCTGGGTAAGACAAATGGTGCACTCACGTTTGTCACAGTCTGGACCAGTCCAACCGTTGCAACAGCCTTTGACCTGTTGGTGTGTAACCCTGCACGTTGAAACAGTCATATTCAAGGTATTATCACCATCGGTTCATCATTGTTATCCTTGTCTTTATTATATCCACGAAGTTATCACCACAGTCGTGGTTGCCTTCATAGTAAACCACGCACACAAGTATAAACGCGCTCACAAGCTCTCTCACGAACACACACATACACACACAACACACACACGCAAGCGTGTATTCATGGTAGAATAGGTACTTGGACAAAATGGGTACTTCAACCTAGCACAATGGGGTTCTGAAAAACGCTGGTACTGGCGCGGGTTGCATCCCCTGTAATCGTTCTATACTGGCTGATTTGTACGAGTTACTTTAAAAAAAAAAAAAATTTAAACAAGAACTGCAGTATAAGAGACTTGAAAGTTTAGGTTCATAAATAAATTAGAATAGACTAACAAATAGCCAAGTTTAGTAGACTTGTCTTTGCTATTCACCGATTTATTTGGAAAAAAGACACCCCCCTCTTCTCCAACCCCTCTCCCCCCTCAAATGTGCATATCTGATTTCTACAGAAAAAAAAAATACTGTACTACTACAGATAATGTAAGGGAGGCAACAATTTATTAATAGACTTTTCCCTGATTGTTGTGGAAAACAGCGTTACCTCCCTCTAATTATATCTACAGCGCTGAATTGTAGCGCGTATAGCTACAGCGCTGAAATTACGTGTAATCTTTTCTACTATAGATACGCCAAGGTGTCCGAGGACAATAATCTACGCAACGAACGAACGCAACATCTTTATAATTTTCTTCTTCACCATTTTGTCCACTAGTAACACTTTTATCATCCCTTTCCATGTTAGAAGCCCACCCTCTTTGAAACAACAGTAGTCAATACCTGACGAACGTTGCAAGTGTACTCTAAAATGAAAATATAAGAGGTTTTTCCGCCTTAGTTTCGTATACTATGTTGAGTCTGTACACACCGCGACTTTCAAAAGTGGACACTACGCTATCGCGTAACCAAATATAGAAAGAGTTAATAGCTGATGAGGAATGGAAGGGTTGTTGCCCCTTTCAAAACATATTCAACTCGCACTATCCCTTCTCTCTCTAGACACTTTAGTAGTTTCAGAGACAGATTGCTAGCGGACAATCGTTATGTGTTTGAAACACTTGGAGTTCGAACAATTGTCAAAATGAGGATTTTTGCTAACAATGAAAATAAGGGTATCCTGCAATTTTTTCTTACACTTGCCAAGCGAAAAAAAAGGGTTCCAAATGGCACCATACTTTTTTTTTTTTTTACTTCGGACCCCATTTTACAAGAGGGTTGACAGATTAAAAAACATATTTTGCCATAATTACACGCTCACATTCACACACTCACACACACGCGCGCACACACACGCACACACACCTAACGCTAACACTCACACACACCAACCAACATACACATACATAATAGTGACATAGCCAACAGAAGATCAGACTGTACGAGAAAACACGTGTGTGTGCGACTTGTGCAATATACAATTGATTTAATCTTTTATTTTAGATCTGTTCAAATCCTATAGTTGTATTGGACTTAAACTACTTAATACCGACAAATATTATAACATTTTTCAATTAATAAACAAATACTGTAATATTGAACATGTTTGCATACCGAGAGTAGTCGCAGGACTGTGCAGCCAGTGATTTGTCGGATAAGGGCACGCTAAGGGGTTGCCAACCATCCATCATCCGTTCGAAAACATGATCGCACGAATCGGTTGCCGTTTCCTTGTTGTCGATAGAGGTTTCACAGTTGTGGCTGGCAATACAAGAACATTATCACATGCAACGGAACGGCAACACAAAAATCATCACATCATGCAATGTCACAGCAACACAAAACAATCATCACATGCAATGTTACAGCAACATAAAAAACATCACATGCAATGTCACGGCAGCACACACAAAAATCATAGAACACACGAGAGCCGTTACATGCAATCGAATGACAACACAAGCAAATCGTCACGTGCAATGGAACGGAATACAATTATTATAAATCCACCACTCAAAATGGAATGCACATTACTGGATTCTCAAACATTTTCACATTTTCGTCTTATATTAGACCGAGAGTGGCATTATTTGCAGAAGTCCCTCGATCTCTGAAGATCGGACTCCATACAAATGTTTATATCTGTTATCATTTGGATTGGATTAGATCTGGGGTTTGATAATATCAGTCACCCGTGTGGGGGAAATTCGGATTGCCTTCTCAGCGAAAGTGCAGCAGCAGCAGGGCAACGCTAAACCAGAAAGAGGGGATAATAGGCTGTAGAGCTTGCAGTGTGTGTAGCACATTTGTAAATGGCAATCATTCACCCGTCTGTGACCCCCGTTGGGGTGCCGGGGGTTTCAGTATAAATAGTATCCCCACTTTCTGGAAATTTAGTGCTTTAAATTCCCACTGTCGCTGTCTTCCTCATTTACTCTTTCCCATTCATGCTCTGCCCTATCACTCTGCTATACTATCTTCTTCTTCGCTAGATCAATGACCTACCTTTTTTCTTGAAAACTCTTCCTGGACAAGACTCCTAGTTTGTGTTTGAGGTCTATTGGATCAACTTGGGAGTGTTGGACGCTTTCTGCCGGGTGGTCACTAGGGCTTCCTATGATGTTATTATTTAGCAATATACTTTATAGGCATTTTATATGTATATGTTTTGTTGATAATTTATAATGATGTTTGTATTCTATTTTGTTTTTGTAACCGGGGGTTCGAGTAGTTGGGGTAAAGCCTCAGCCGTCCCCTGCGTGGGATGTCTTTATTGTAAAGTGACTGGCCGGTGGAGGGCATTCAATTTTCCCACTAGGATTGTTTCAGCAGATCTTTTATGCGGATCGGGGGTTGTCCGGTCCTGATTTGGCTCGGAAGAGTCCGCTGGACCTAAAGCAACAATCAATCAATCAATCAATCAAACCCGTTTGTGCTTGTTAACAGAATGTAACCTTTCCAAAGTACGGCACAGCGATAAGTGTGTAGATATGCGTTTGTTTCACGACCATAGAATCAAAGTAAAAATGTTGTTTTATAATTCGTGGCCGAACACTCTATGACGATCAAAGTAAATAAACGAATACACGAATTCGTGGCCGAACACTCTATGACGATCAAAGTAAATAAACGAATACACGAACAGCAAAAAAACCAAACAACCAAACAAAAACAAATAAATAAATAATACAAATGCATAAATACAAATAACAAGTAAGAACAAAGGATTTGCCATAACTTTCTGTCGTGCCGGAGAGAGGAGTTAGAAACATGTCATGAATATCATCAATAAAATATTATACATCTAATATTGTTACTGTTTAATCCGTTACATTCATCAAGAGAAAACTTTAAGCTGTTTGAAAACTAAAGGCCGCAGAAGCATTGGCAGACGACATTTAATTATTATAGAAATGTATTAGTATTTATGCACTTCATGGTATAAAATATTATGGTTTTTTTTCTGCAAATTAATTGGATAAAATTCCGTTAGAAACAAAAAAATATTTTTTTTTTTTTTGGGGGGGGGGGGGGTGGTTGGGTGGAAATGGGGGGTGGAGAGTTAAATTATGAAAAATAAATAAATAAATAAATAAGATTAAAGCCTCACTATCCTATCCTATCCTATCCTATCCTATCCTATCCCATAATTCGGAGGTCGTAGGGGCACCACAGATGATCGTTTAACCAGCGTACTCCATCTTTCCCTGTCCTCAGCAACCCTGATTGTTTCGCTCAGTGTCAAACCAGTCCATTCTCGAATGTTGTCCTCCCACCTCCTTTTCGGTCTCCCTCTTCTTCTACCTCCTTGCACTGTGCCTTGCAGGATGATCTTTGCAAGACCTGATGATTTGGTGACGTGGCCATACCATCGGAGTTTCCGTTTTTTCACCACTGTGAGCATCGTGTTGTCCAATGGCTTGTGTGACGGTCTGTCGGACTTCGTCGTTGGTGATGTGCTGGGTATAGGAAATGCCCAGAAGTCTTCTGTAGCACCTCATATCCATGCTTTGTATTCTTCGCTGGAGATCTGCTGTGAGGGTCCATGTTTAGCAAGCATATAGGAAGATGGAGATGACAAGGGAGCACAGCAGCCTTACCTTGGAATGTATGGCTTCAACCTCGCCAGGGCAGCAGTTGTTTGTGCGATCCTGGAGAGGACTTCCTGTCGGGACCCACTGTCTGATACAATGGCTCCTAAATATTTGAAGCTATGCACTGTGTTGAGGGATTGGCCTTGGATTTTGATGTCCGTGTTGATGCCATTGGTGTTGTTGGTCATCATTTTGGTCTTTTCTGCACTTATTTCCATTCCATAGGCTGTGGAGGTGGTGTCAAGCCTCTGGACCAGCTGTTCAAGTTCTTGTTCTTCTCCAGCCAATCCATCAATGTCATCCGCAAAACGAAGGTTGGAGATTGCTCTTCCCCCTATGCAGACTGTGCCTTCGTGGTCTGCAAGGGCATCTGACATGATGCGCTCTAGGAAGATGTTGAAGAGTGTTGGAGAGAGTAGGCATCCCTGTCGCATACCGATTGTTGTTCTGAACCAGTTTCCGATGGCGCTGTTGTGGAGGACTGCACTGGTAGCCTTGTCATACAGGCTTTTTATGACTTCAATAATTTTAGGGCTGTTGTTGTACACACTCATGGTTGCCCACAGAGATGCATGCCAGACTCGGTCCAACGCCTTTTTGGAGCCTACATTACATTACATTACATGATTATTGCTTTAGGTCCAGCGGACTCTTCCGAGCCAAATCAGGACCGGACAACCCCCGATCCGCATAAAAGATCTGCTGAAACAACCCTAGTGGTAAAACTGAGAGACCAAGCGTGTTTGCCAGTATCAGATTGTTGTATATGTGGCAAACTTCAACAGTCTCAGACCGCTGTCATTTGTCTCGTTGTTGCAGTGGGGTTCACATGTGTCTCCCCAGTTGTGGTGCTCACCTTGGCCAACCTTGGCATTCCAGTCGCCTTCCACTATGACTATGTCCATCTTCGGCACTTGGTCAAGGACAGTGTAGATTTTCATAGAAATCCTTCACTTCGCTGTCGTCATAGTCTGATGTTGGGGCATAGTCCTGGATGATGGTGATGTTGAAAGGGGCTGCTCTCAGACGGATGGTAATGAGTCTACTGGAGACTGGGCGGCAACCCATGACAGTGGCTAGAATGTTCTTGTGGACCAAGAATCCAACTCCGTGTTCGTGCCTGTCATCCCTACCGCTGAAATAAAGCGTGTGGCCTTTTTCGGTCGTTCTTTCACCTATGCCTTTCCAGGGCAGTTCGCTGATCCCTAAAACGTTCCACCGATAGTGGTCCATCTCGTGGGCCAGTTCTTCTAATTTTCCCTCCGCATTTAGAGTCCTGACATTCCAGGTTCCTATGACGATGTTATTTCTGGTGCGGATCTTGCTAAGTTGTCCATTAGTAGCACACTTATCGCCTCCGTCCTGGTGGCCAACGGAAGGCGCGGTCCTTGTTGATCCGGGCGACGACCGATCCGGCATGGAGTAAATTGTTTTATTCATCATGCAGTGTGTCTTGGGCAAGAAAGACCTGGCAGGGCCCAATCCTCTCCAGGCTGTTGGCCAACAGTGTGGCTCGCCTTGACCCCGAGCACGCGAATGTTGAACCTGTAGTAGCATGAGGTTTCTCCGTCCTGGCCGGTGACTTCTGTGTAGAAGACTTTCGCCCAGTGATGCCGTGCTGACATCACCCCTGTTAGTCGCCTTTTACGACACGTCGGGAAACGTTGGGTCTATTCTAATCAGTGCCCGAACCCAAAGGGCAAAAAGTCTCACTAACAAACTTTTTTTTACATGACAGAACATAGTGATTATTATTATTATTTGAAACTGATTTCAAACTTTAGTTGTCTAAATCTTATCCGCAATTTTAGTGGAGTGAAATTAACATAAAATGAACATAAATAGAAAGGATAGTAATACAATTTTTTTTTAAATTCACTTAAAGTCGTACTTCCTAGTGACCAACTGATAGAACAAGAAAAAAAACTTATATTATCTGTGCGGACAGTGTTTGACTATTAGATTTTAGTTATTTTTTCATGGCATTTTTGTTTTAGCCTAAACAGATCAGTTGATCATCTCCTTCAAAAAAATTAATGTGTGGTTGCGTGTTATTGACCAGTGTATGCATGTTGTGTTTACATTTGCTTGTGTAAAGCGCTTTGTGATTTTGGAAAGCGCTTTCTAAATTGCCTGTTATTATTATTATTATGATTATTTAAACCTTAAATTAAAAAAAAAATAAAAACAACTCTACTTTATATGTTTAAAAAATACATAACATGAAATAAAATAAATATTAAGTTAAATTAAATTAAATGTACTATTACTTAAAATAAATAAATTAAATAAAATACAAACAAAATGAAATAAATTCACATAAATACTAAAATAAAATGCAATCATTACACAAAAAATAAATAAAATGAAAATAAATCAAAAGTCAAAATCAGACTTTCACGCAATAAGATTATTTTCTTTACCTTCGGGCTAGAGCGGCGGGTGCGCTGGTCAGTATCAAGATGAAAAGGGCAGAGAGTGCAGTAGCGGGCTGAGAGCCCGGAGTCCCCATGTTGGGTTTTGAGCGTTAGACAAAACGATAGTGCTATTGCAGATCTGTATGCTGAGAGAGCAGTAGATGGCGGGCACGTCAATGTCCACCTAGGAGAGAATCTCGTCCTTCCTGAGTTTGGGAACCCAGTTATATAGCAAGCTAGGACGTCGAAGATCGATTCTTCAGGCCCCATCTGTGGTCAGCTCTAGCTGGGATCAGATCATCTACGACGTCTGATCGGCGGCTTTGCTCTAAAGTCTGAGTAACGTTCCAAATATGACCGTTGCTTTTCCCCACTCTCGTTCAGTCTAGTTTGTTGTGTACTATATAACTAAAAGAAGAAAAATTAAGGAAGAAGAAGAACAAGAGCAAGAACAAGAGCAAGAACAAGAGCAAGAACAAGAACAAGAAGAACAAGAACAAGAGCGAGAACAAGAACAACAAGAGCAACAAAAAAAAAAAAACATCAACAGGAAGGAAACAACGACAATAACAACAACAACAACAACGATGACGATGACAAAATCAAAGTTAAACAAACAACAGAAAAACACCGCTACCACCACCAACATCAGCTCCAACCACCACAATAACAACCATAAAAATAATAACAGCAGCCTAAAATTATTAATGAGAAAATCTGTTTGTTTCTTTTTAGTAAAAATAAAGAATTTGTCATGTTTACTGAATTTAGGTTTGTGTTAAACTTATTTATTTGTTTGTAAACAAGACAGAATTAGAAATGAAGAATATATGTGAAATGCTCATAATAAAACGCCATAACACAGCAAACATACCTTAAAGAAAATATAACAAACATAGGCTACCTTAAAGAAAACATAGCAAAACATACCTAACACTTCTGTTTTTGCACTCACTACTCCCAGGTCATATATTTCCATGGTAACTTGAAGGGGAGAGGTTATTATGGGGCTTTACCACCGAAAACAACGCAGTAGCGAAATCAATGGTTAACGGATTGTAAAATGGATTTCAGCTGAGAATATTGCTGACAAGGAGCAAAATAAATTGAGTTTTTGTATCAAAATTAATAAAAAGGGGTGTGCCAACATTCCGCCTATGAGGGATTAAAAATCGCAGAATCATTGTGTCACATGTTGTGTGTAGCTATCCGGATTATTGAGCATCAGATCTCAAAACATGAGCGAAGATCAAGAGGCTGATGACGATGTAAGATAGAGAGAGAGAGAGAGAGAGAGAGAGAGAGAGAGAGAGAGAGAGAGAGAGAGAGAGGAGGAGGAGGAGGAGGAGGAGGAGGAGGAGGGAAAAAAGGAATGCAATTTACGTAAGCATGCAAGCATAAAATAGACTGGATTTATTCCAGCCAAAACAACATCTGCCCAAAACACGTACCCACCCTTAAACAATATAATTATATAACAATTTGAAAAAAAATAAAAATAAAAATAATACATGCAGTTCTTGTATTATTTGTTATCTTCTTTTATTCAACATCATCACCATCATCTTCATCATTATCGTCTTCATCATCATCATCATCATCATCATCATCATCATCATCATCATCATCATCATCATCATCATCATCATCATCTTCTTCTTCTGCTTCTTCAATCACTCACTCAATAAATAAATCAAAAATATTAGTTATGATCGATTAACTATTTATTATAACCTTTTGTGTTGGCAGCTTATGGCTGATTTTAAAGTATTTATTCATTTTATTCGGTTTTTTGTTTTTTTTGTTGTTTTTTTTTTTTAAAATGAGAAATAGTAATTAATCCTAAATATTAGTGTCGAAGTAACTTTGCGTGTGTTTTAAAGACACCACAAAGCATCGCCTTCCACCGAGAGGAGAAAAGTTTACTGCAACAAAATCTACAGGATCTTCACTATTATAGATCTTCCATGCGGTAGTCAACGGAAAGAAGAACGACACGTTTGTCCGCCATCTAAGAAGCAGGGTATGCTACTCTTGCCTGTTCTTCAAACCGCGAAGTTAGTAGTTGTATGGTTAATCTGTCAAAATGGCGGCATACGGTCCGTCTTCTCTAGCGGTAAGCCTATGTAAATCAAATGATTTTCTTTTAGATATGTTTCAAATCGTGCAATTTAAACTTCATTGTAAACTCTAAGACAGAAGATATAAAGTGAATGTGCCTGATCGACAGTTTTAGCCCGGTGCTCTGAATCTATTGCTACTACAGATCACGTGGTCCGATTTGGAAAGTAGGATCCGACTAAAGTAATCGCATGTTGTGCCATAGCAAAGTTTACATAAATTATTGTGTGTGCATGTGTTTATTATATTTTCTCCCAGTGTCATTGTGGAAATTTTTGATGATTTCACAAGATCATTGTGTAGTACATGAAAAACTGCATCTGTATAAGTGTATTGTATACTATTGTAAGGGTGAATCAGAATGAGAGCACACGCTGTGCTTAAGAACTTAAAAGAAGTGACGTCTTTGTGATGTGACGTGATGTATGACGTTTGTGTGTGTCTGTTGGTTTCTTTCCCCCCGGGATACAGTGACTGGAACGTGGACACAGACGGTTGACAAAGACAGTAGATAGTTAGTAAGACAGGTATGTTTGGAGCTCGGAAGCGTTGTTACTTGGACAATATTCAGATATACTCCCCTCAATATTATTAGTTACATATTTCCGACTGAAAGAAGGTATTTATATTGTCTGCAATGTGGGTGTTCATGTATATTATGGCATTCTTGTGTTAATAGAATGTAAAACTAAAAAACTGAAAAAAAGAAAAAAAGCCAAATGATTTTGGAGCTGTTACAATGATGAGGGGAGTATATATATTGCCGTTACTTGTAACTTGTATGGTTTATTATAATTTATATCTGCACTGCAGTGAATGAGAGTGTGAAAAAGGTGCATGACGCTTGGCAATGGCGAGATTCTTCTTCTTTGTTGTAGGCAGCCAACTTCAATATGTTGAAGAAACTTGTTGCACAGAGGGGTGGTGGGGGGAAAGGTGCATGCTGGTAGTGGGTATGTTCTTGTCACCGGCACTCTAGGACATGAGCGTCAGGATCTTTAAAGTCCGTTATGATGGAATGTATGCGACACAGTCTAGACCTCGGTTTATACTCTCATCCGAAGGAGTATGAAACGGGGGAGTAAAGTGTCTTTCCCAAGGACACAACACAATGCCCCGGCCTGGGCTCGAACCCGGGACTTTCAGATCCGCAAGCCGACGCTCTAAACACTCGGCCACCGTGCCTCCTCATTGGTTGAGATTGGTGATCCCGTGACGTGTGGTGTGGTAGTGTGGTTGCGTTGTGTACCTTACAATATGAATACAATTATTGTTTTGCACAGTGCCAATGCTTTGTTTGAATTTGAAAATCCAACAGAACTTAATGAAAATGTGAAAATTTGTTTTCAGTTCTCAGCCTGGAAGCACTGCTCAAGAGATAAAGAAATACAAGTTATTAAAAAGAATAGACTAATGTTACTATTGTTTGTACCAAAGTTCAAGAACTTTGCCGTTATCTTGGCTTATGCCAGTTATGAGCTCTGATTGAAATGTTTTGAACTTGCAGTGCAGTGCTTGTATCCACAATTTATAGAATAATCTGGGGCATAAAATTCCATTGTTTTGTTTTTTTCAGTACCAAATTCAAGGTTTACAGACCAAGAACATACCCCAGAAATGCCGAGAGACTGAAGACATCCTTAAAAGAACCAGCACAAAGGTCAGTGTCTCAGAATATTACTTTCTTTAGATATTTTATCTAATGCATGAGGCCTAGTAATTGTTAATTGGTTGGTCATTAACTGAGTGGTGCAGTAGTTTAGTGGTTTGGGACACACCTGCAATGTTTATTGTTAAGCAATGTCGTGATGGTTAGTACTTGGCCAAGTGACAACACATTACAATACATAGAATCAGGCATGGGAATTGTACGCCCATTCGTGTATATACGCCCCGACCAAAATCCAAATGCGCTCCTGAAGTTTTCGGTACGCCCCTGGAAAAACGTAAGCAAATAAACTGATTGCGCATCTTTTAGTCGATTGCCGTTCACTCAGAGAGTTATCGTTCTTGTGCGCTAGCGATTGCCGTGATCTTGACGTTACACTGCATGTAGTGAAATCGTTTACCGCTTCAGATTACCGTCTCAAACGGCTATGTACAATGGTTGTTTTTAAAACAAATGACCAATAACGAAAGAAGAGACACTGGCGCAGCCCAGCAACTTTTTTTTTTGAAAATCCATTTCAACTTAGTTTTTAAAAAAAATTGGGGATGGGAGATTTATAAAATTTGCTTGGCTCTAAATTAATTTTTGTTTGATTTGATTTTTGATTTTAACAATTAAAATTGTGTAAACTTCTAAAGGTTTGTACTATATAATAAAAACAAAATAAAACATCCTCATCCTGAACCAAAATAAAATTTTCATCCGTATTTACCAAAATGATTTGGTGATTTTTTTTAATACAGTGGAACCTCCGGTATCCGGCTCTCTGGTATACGACTCCCTCCGTTATGTGACCTGAAAACTTCTGACGGATTCACTTCCAATAATAAATGACCTCTGGTATGCGACAACCTCGTTTATGCGACCAGCGACCGTGTCTTAAGCCCTTTATACGACCGTCTTAGGGCAATTTAAAAGAGATATCAGTTAATTTTACTGTCTGTACCTTTCGTTTTTTCTCTCATGTTAGTGTACGCCTGCTGTTGTCTGCTATTTCCGGTTCGCAAATAAGGGACATTACTCGCCTACACTCGCTGCCAAAATGGCGTCGCGCAAGAGGAACGTTTTGAGTTTGGCAGAGAGAATGAAAGTGATTGAAAGAAGTGAAATTGGGGAGAGTTGTTTGTCTATTGCAAGAAGTTTAGACGTTGGGAAGACCCAAATTCAGCTCATCATAAAGGATAAGGAATCTGTGAAACTACGATGGGAGAGTGGAGAAAGTGGCGAAAAGGGAAACATCGAAACTGAGAGCTTCTGCACTGACAGACTTGGATGAACGCGTCTGGCAGTGGTTCGACTGTTTTCTATTTTTGAAGTTAAAATGAAACATGTTTTACAGTTTCCTTTGTCAGAGAATACATGCTGGTGAGTGTGAAAATTATGACTACATACCCCTCCGAGCCTGACCTCCCCACCCCACCCCTTGTTTCCGGTATAAGACCACCTCTATTATAAGACCGTTTTTTTCTCAGATTTTGGACGGTCGTATACCGGAGGTTCCACTGTAGTACAATAATGCATGTTTACTACAGAAAAGAGTCTTGATAACATGTTTGTGTAAAGTATGTTTGTATGAGCCAAAAGTAAAGTGATTAAATGTATTTTTAATTCCATTTGTTCACTTATTTCTATGCTGAGAAGTGGTAAAAATTGCGTTGAAAACTGCAAAGTCTCTCAGCTTCAGGGGGCTTCGCCCCTTTCTTCCCCACAAGGGGCGTTGCCCCTTGCCCCTACCAGGATGCCTACTGCGGTCCCCTGGTAGGGTCAAATGGTTAAATCTGGATCTGTTTAGAACCAGGAAAGGTAAAGCCGCTAAGGAGAGGTTACAGGCATGGCTATCATTAGGCTGGCCAAGAGAAAAGAGAGATCCCAAATTTCTCTCTCCCCATCAGCTGAAAGGTTCCTGGAACTCCTTAACCTTTTTTTTTACATTAACTCTTATCTTACCAAATACTTGTTGGAGAATTATTGACAAATTGTAATTAATCAATTTAATGTTTTTTGTTCCTATCCTATCCCACAACTTGGAGGTCGTGGGGGCACCTCAGATGATCGTTTAATCAGCGTACTCCATCTTTCTCAGTTAACGATCTAGTTAACCATGATACCTTAATTAATAAGCTAAACTACTATTTTCAAAGCTCTGCATCTGTATTATTTTTTAAATCATAAATTTATCAAACAGGCACCAATCACTGAATCAGTACATACTGATGGTTCATTTTAGTCTCCTGGATATGTCACTTGTGGAGTTCCACAAGGATCGATCCTTGGTCCTATTTTAATTATTTTGTATATTTATCAATGTGTTCCTCAAGGATCGATCCTTGGTCCTGTTTTATTTTATAGATTTATCATTGATATGCCCACTTTTCTCACACAAAATGTTAACCTTGACCTATTTGCTGATGATTCATAACTTCGTACTAATAATAATAAAAATCTACAACAGGTAGAACAAAGTCTTCAAATAAGCAATTAGCATAAATGAAATTGATAACTGATGTGACAACAATAGAATGAAATTAAATCCTAATAAAATGAGATCTCCACTGTCTCTCCTTGCTTCTAATTTCTGCAAATTGCAAAGAGCCAGTCTCGCATCGTACGGCAGGTGACCAATTCCTGTGGATCTC
The DNA here is from genome assembly GCA_036898135.1 of Oncomelania hupensis. Lineage (NCBI taxonomy): Eukaryota > Metazoa > Mollusca > Gastropoda > Littorinimorpha > Pomatiopsidae > Oncomelania > Oncomelania hupensis. The sequence goes on along the minus strand of CM072521.1, from coordinate 32,444,539 downwards.
GTAGCTCTCCTCTGCACCTTTTCCCACTCTGCAATGTCTTTTTGGAGGTATGGTCTCCATACTTGGATGCAATACTCCAGATGTGGTCGTACAATTGATTTGTAGAGTGGGACAATAACTTCCTTAGTTCTGGCTTTGACTGTTCGCATGATCTGTCCCACTGCTCTTTTGGCTCGTTTTGCTGCCTCGCAGCACTGGCGACTGACTGACAGTGACCTGTGCATGATGATGCCTAGGTCCCTTTCTTCCTCCACTACTCCAAGTTCTTGTCCTCTCAGCGTGTAAACATGACTAGTGTTTTTACGGCCTGCATGCAGAGTCTTGCACTTGTCCATGTTGTACTGCATCAGCCACTTCTCTGACCACATTTCTGCCATTTTAAGGTCATGCTGTAGTTTGTCGCGCCCCGCTGGGTCGGAGACGTAGCTGTAGATCTTAGTCTCATCTGCAAACTTCAGAACGCTGGTCAGCATATCGTCCTCCAAGTCATTCCCGACATTAATGAACACCAGGAACATGGTCGGCCCCAAAATGGACTCTGCTCGTCACATCTACCCATGGAGAAGCTTGACCTTTGACCACAACTCAGCTTTCTGCCACGCAGCCACTCTTCAGCACTTTTCCGTCCACACCGAGTGCTTTCAGCTTGTCAATGAGCCGCTTGTCGAATGCCTTGGCATAGTCAAGGTAGATGACATCTACATCTTTCCCTTCGTCCAGCATGCGTTTAATGTCCTCCAGGAAGACGAGCAGGTTTGTCAGGCAGGACTTTCCTTTTGAGGAACCGTGTTGGCTGCTTCAGATCAGCTGATGCCTCTCAAGGTGATTGTTCAGGAAATCCCATACACAGACCTGATAGTTCTCCACAAAATCGCGGAAATCCGCGAAAACGAAAAAAAAAAAAAAAAAAAAGGAAATGCGAAACAATCCGCGGACACTTAATTTTTTGTTTGTTTTTTATTTTGTTGTTGTTTTGTATCGGAAGACAAAAGTTGCTTTACTCGCTTCCGGTTTTGCGGCGCCATACTTTGTTTTGGAATAGTGGTGCAGCGTTGACTGTTCCTGTGTATATATTTTCGCCGTTCAAGTTGTGGATTTGTGGACGTCATCAGACTCATTGGACTTCAAAATGTCTGTCACAAGGCGTGACATAGTCGCACGTTCCGCGGAAACATCTCTTAGATCACTATCAGGTCTGCATACAATACTTTCAAAGACTTTCCCAACCTGAGAAGTCAGCGAGACCGGCCTGTAATTTCCTGCTTTACATTTTGCACCCTTGTTGAATTTCGGCACAACATTTGGCTCTTTTCACCTCACTGGCATCTCTCCAGTGTCCAAGGAAACCTATAAGATCAGTGACAGGGGATATGCTAAGGATTCTGCTGCTCCCACCCATACAGCTGGAGAAATTGTATCCACCCCTGGCACCTTGCTAACGTTCAGGTTTTGCAACTTCTTGAGGACTATGCCTTCTGTAAAGATGACAGGTACCAGTCTTTCCTCTGGTGAGCCCATAAACTTACATTGGGGTTCTGGTCTGTCTCCATTGCCCTCCACTGTGAACACTGATGCAAAGAAATTGTTCAAGATGTCTGCTTGTTCCACAGCATCAGTGTGCAGCTCCCCATCGCTATCTTCCAGAGGACCAACCTTGACCTTGCAGCGCAGCCTGTTCCTTGCGTAGGCGTAAAAAGACTTTGTATCCTGTTTGATGTTCTGTGCCAGCTTTTCTTCAAACTTCATTTTACTATCTCTGATGAGTTTTGTACTGTCATTCTGACACTGTTTATATGCGAGAAAGTCTTCTTGCCTACCACTCTGCCTGTATTTCTTCCAATTCTTTCTCTTCTTCTTGACACTGTTGCAGGGTTCAGCCTGACACAAAAAAGCTATGGGCCATTGGGCCCCTCAGATCAAATTTCAATGGGCCACGATTTCAGCAGTAATTTACGTACATGTAAAAGATAACCTGGAAATATTATTACAGAAATTAAAACAAAATAGATTATTGTGAGTGTGCATGTGTTGTGAAGCATGTTTACCAACAAAACACTAACCAGAACAGGGATCAGTAGCCTATTTTGACTTGACTCGGGGCTCACACAATCATCTTGCGTAGGATTAGCGGCGGTAGACTGTAGTTTAACAGCAGCAAACGACAGTCTAGACTGTCCTACCTCAAGTTTAGTTGTTTCTTTTCCGTTTTTTTTTTTGGTGGTTTTTTTGGGAGGGGGGTGGGGGGGTGGGGGGCATTTTCAAAGCGGCACAAAGAAAAACACAAAATCCTCCTTGCACGAAAACAACATACGCGCAGACGATAGCAAATTCTGATTTGGAAGAATCGTACAACACTTCTTATTGGCTGAAAGATCAACATCCGGGCCCTCATAGCCAATCGCTGAACTTGCCTTAGCAAAAGCACGTTTGTCGCCTCCAATACAGTGCACTGTTATTGTAATGGCGCACTGGTACCAAAAATTGAAGCGCCATTCGGCCCCTGGCAAGAATTGTAGATGGGTCATTTTTAATTTTTATGCGTCAATGGCGCAGGGCGCGCTTGTAAACTGATCCCTGCTGTTGAGTGCCTCTCTATTCATCCACTTGGGCTTCCCAGTGCACCTCGTTTTCTTCAGCGGTGTGAAACTTCTTACCACCTTCTGCAGCGTTTGATGAAACAAGTCCCCTCTGTTGACTGCAGCTCTTCCCTTCAAACTCACTGTCCCAATACACCTTTTCTAACTTCTCTCTGACCATCTTCCAGTTTTTGTTTCTTCTGAAATCCCTCATCTCTTTCTTCCTGTCACTGTCTCTAGGCTCAGAAAAGGCCACTTTGAAGTGTACAATGTTGTGATCACTGTTGGCTAGAGGATCGCCTGTCTCCACCTCCTGCACCATCTCTTCTTCAGAACTGAACACCAAGTCCAACACATTTGCTTTTCTAGTATCTACAGCCACATGCTTAAACCAAAAACAGTCACTTACTGTATCAAGCAAACCTTCCCCTTCTCCGTCACATTCATACGTATCCCAGTTTTTACCAGGATAGTTGAAGTCTCCCGTAACAACCACGTGCCTGTACTTTGCTGCCTCTTTTAAATTGCAAACCATTTCTCCTCATTTTCCTGACTAACACTGGTTGGATTGTACACCACACCAAACAATGTTTCTTCTTTGTCCTGACCATATATATAACACACCAGATGCTTTCTGTATAGTCCTGCTCCTCACAGAGTTTCACTTCTCTAACTTGCAAATTATCCCTCTCCTTCCCACTCTATCACTTCTAAATGTCTTGTAGCCATTGATGTGAATTTCACTGTCTGAAATGTTTCCATGTAGCCAGGACTCAGTAATGACACTAATATCTGATTCCTCTCTTAATACAAAAGTATGAAGGTCATTAAATTTATTAACAACACTGTGCATTTATTGATATGTGCAATGCAAAAAATGTGTTGAAGAAGTAAAAACAAATGATGCATTAGATACATTATTTTGTACAGATAAAAACTTAGTCCTTTTTTGATGCAGAGGCTACATTCAACTCAGATGCTGATGACACCTCATTTTCAGATTCACTTGCTCTATGATGGTTACTCTCATCTATCACAATCACACAGCAAATACTGCGCGAAGCATAGTTTCAATAATGGTGTCTTTCAAAGGCGACCTTAACGACTTCTATAATGAAAGATACTCCATGTTATACCTCATTGGAAAGCCTGTTTTTTTCACTTTATATTGATTGTTTTTGCTATCCTGCTGCTGAGTAGCTGTCAAAAAGACAGCAAAATTAACGGTATGTTGGTACCGTGCAGTAGCCTAGGAGTGTTGGAGTAAATAGCGATGGATAACTTATTAATAATACTAACGTGGATTTACATAAAGCAATTTCCAGAGCTATGCTCAGGCTCCCTGCACTTTACAATTGAAAACATACTTTAGGAAAATGTAAAAATCCAACTTAAAAAGGAAGTCATACACAATGATGTAAGAAAGAAATACAAAGACAATCATACTGCAATAAAAGCAGTCCTGACATACCAGAGACATAAAACCATTTAAATAGATAAAAAGTAATAACTTAACAATCAGTTTGTAAAAGTATAACAATTATCAAGGCATACAAATTGAAAAGTACGTATTAAACTTGATTTGGGGGAGAAATTAACTAGTGAAGGTAAAAGAAGAAAGCTGTGTGAATGTAATCATGCAACACCTTGAAGAGGGAAGTTCTTCAGTTTTTGTTGACATGATTTTAAGATGTGTAGCCATCAAATTCTCAGCTGTTACAGCAACATTAACTTTACAGAAGGTTTAGTATATTTCTTGGATCATGGAGCAAGAAAGATGCTTTGACAAGATTTTTGGATAAAATTTGTATGCAGGTCTCATTAAAGATTGTTCAGATGCAATGCACCAACTTTTGTTTTTAAATGCAAACAGACTGGGAAGTAATTGAAGCATACATAGAGATGCCAACCCTCACGGTTTCACCGTATTATTTTCCGGTGGCAAATAGTTTTTTTTACAGATTTACGCTGAAGTCATTTTTCTTACGGCGAGAATAATTTTTACAAGAACATATATTTCCAGCTGAGGATTATGGCAAAAGGACTGTTACACGTTTTAGACTGATTAAACTTAGGCACTGTCATAGTATAAAATAATGCAGCCTATTATATAACGACCTTATACAGACCTGCCTACCTTTACGATTTAGGCGTATTTTGTTACGATTTTCAGCCCTTACTACGATTTTTACGATTTCCCTAATTTCACTACAATTTTCCGAACGCAAAAACTACGATTTTTCAGTTGGCGTCTGTTCCGATTTTGTTATTGCCATTTTCTCCGCGCATTGCCTTTGCGCACTGGGGCTCAGTTGTAAAAGGCTAGTAGAGCTAGAAGCTAATCAGTGTGCTTTCAACTGCGGCTTTTCATTGGTTACCTAGCTTAATAACCAATCGTGAGGAAGCTAACTTTTATAGCTACAATTGCACCAGTTGCTGGAACACTAGCTTTTCTACGTTTACTAGGGAATTTGCAACATTTCCCCACTGGCCCAGACAGACTCTTGCCGAGTAGAGTAATTAAAATGAAGCATGTTCGTGATACTGATAGCGTCAGCGATGAGGATTCCGATTGTGATGTCGCCACTGCTGTTTAATTTACTATTAATTGCAAATGTTGCAAGATTGTTAGCATTTGGTGTAGAAATATAATAAATTTAAAGACCGATAGATCGATCGCGGTGTGAATACGCTTTTTACAATTTTCCCTCAAAATGTTACGCTTTTTGTCCCAAGTCGTTACTCCTAAAAATTTGGGGGATAGGCAGGTCTGCTTATAAGGTAATAAATCTATTTGATTAGTTTAACTTATTGCATATCGTAGTCCACAACCTTGTTAGCTGCGCTGAAGCAGCAGCAGCAGACAAAACAATGCAAAGAAATTAATTAGATTTACCTTTCTTAAAAAAATTTTATGCCGATACACAACCCCAAAGCGATTTATTTTAATTAACTCTAACATTGTGATGTACATGATTCTGATTCGTTGCAGGTTGATGTTAAAAATTTGCGAACTGACATCGCTTATCCTTCTGACTTCGGTCGTTTTCAAGTTTTACCACAGATTATTATAGAATTCTTTTGCAGAACTCAGTCATCTTTGATTTTTCCTATATGAATTTTAATAAGAAATCTCAATCCTGGATCTTTGCTCCCTCTTGTCTACTGGCAAAATTTTAAATCTACTGACAATTTATAAATTTCTCATTGACAGATTTTTCTGCAGGTTGGCATCTCTGCATACAAGCATTGGAAAAAATAGTATTATTGGCATAATATTTTTCTATGCTGTTTTTTGGAATATAAAGAAAAAAATATTTCCTAATAATTGATATATGCAAATACTCATTCGGTGAGCGACGCTCGAAGCGAGAGGACGTGTCGTGCGAAGCTCGTGCATTGCTGAATACTTTTTCGCTTTTTGGGACTATTGTGCAGTGTAATATTGGACTGTTGTAGCTTGTGTATTATAGGCCTACTTATTTGTTTCAGTCTGGACTTGAACATTTCTTCTTCTTCTACTTGTATACTTGTTGAAATTTATTTTGAGAGTCTTATTTTATTTTTTTTTTCTATCATGCCTGATACAGTGCTTCCCGTATTTATTCGGATGAAAGACATTCCTAGGGCAAATGTTCAGCGTCCATCGGTGTTGGATGTTTGTCTTGCTGCGGAAAGAACGGCAGGTCAGGGCTCCATTTTGGGAGCTCAGGATATCAACAGCCTGTGGCGAATTTACCCTATCACCGACAACGCACGCAATAAGCTGCTGGTTCAGGGAATGTCGTTGAGAGGAACGACGTTGAACGTGTGTGATACTAACCCTTTCTTGATTCGAGATGGATTGGGAAGAGAAAAACCTACTACAAAAGTTTGGATTGACGATGTACCAATTTCGGTGGCGGAGGCAGAAATCGAATGTGCGTTGAAGAAGTCCGGTTGTGAACTTCGGTCGGACATTAAGTTGGAGCGAGCGAGAGATGCCGATGGAAAGCTCACTCGCTTTCTGACGGGCCGGCGATTCATTTTCATCACCATACCTGAAAAACCACTTGACAGAACACTGAAGATTAACATTTTCACAGCCCGAGTATTTCACAGGGAGCAGAAACGGGAGAAAAAGACTCCAATTTGTTCAAACTGTTTAGAAACTGGTCACCACAAGTCCGAATGTCAGAAAGACGTCGTGTGTCGGACTTGCAAGAAAACTGGGCACAAGAAGGGAGACCTGAACTGCCCGTTGGCTGATCCTGACCAAGTCCTGTCATTCCAGGAAACGGCAACCAGCGAAGCGTCCACTCCTGCGCCCACGTTAACCGACAGCCAGAAAGATGCCGGGAACGAGAAGAGCTCGGACCGTTGCAGGAAGTACGTTCGCCAATCGACGCTGGAATCGGCGCTCGCATTCTCCCAAAGCGGACGTTCGCGTTCGGAGACCCCCAAACGCCAACGTTCCAGCGACAGACAGACGATTACGGAAAATCCTGAGAAGCTGGCTAGAAGGCAGTCAACGACGGCTGGAGACGAGGAAGTGCGAGTTGACGGCGAGGTTCAGGTTAAGAAGCTTCCCATCAGCGGCAAGCGTTAGGCCCGGAACTCGGCGCTGGCTTCACTTTCCATAACGACCTCAGCTTACCTGTTGGATTTTCCTTCTGATCTCAGCGTCTCAATCACGCATCTACATGTATACAGTGTATAAAGTGACTAGAGAATAAGGCTTTGTCGATGGCCACTTTAAAGGTAGTTTCATTTAACGCTAATGGATTGAGAAATAATACAAAAAGAAAGATATTATTTAGAAAATTCAAAGAAAATAAATATGACATCATATGCATTCAAGAATCGTATGTAACAAAATCAGTAATCCAACAATGGAAAAACGAGTGGGGAGGTGACATAATTTTTAAGGAAGGAACTGCACGTAGCAAAGGTCAACTCATTTTGTTTAGGAAGCAACTGCCGTATGAATGGCACTTAGAAGTGTCTACTGAGCGTTTGATTGTTGTTACTGTGAAAACAGATTTGGGAGATATTGCAATCTGTAATGCATACGCTCCAAACGCAATAAGTGATATTGAAGATTTCCTTGTAGAAACTGCTAATAGTCTTAAAAGCCTTGGCTGCGATAATCTGATTGTCTGTGGTGATTTTAACACTGTTCTTGATAATGACCTTGATATCATTAGCGGAGATATGCACTCTCCAAGAGCAGTGCAGAACTTTAATCATTTTCTTGATTCCTGTAACTTGGTAGATGGTTGGCGTTTGTTTAACCCAACTGAAAAAGCTTTTACTTGGTCTAGAAAAATCAAAGGGGCTTTGGTTGCAAGAAGGCTAGATTATGTGTTATTAAGCGAAGGTGCAGTCGATCTTGCTTCTGAATGTAACATATCCTCCTTTCCACAAAGTGACCACAGGTGTGTCTACGTACAGTTAAAATGCTCCAACGTTGAACGAGGATCTGGTTATTGGAAATTCAATAATTATTTGTTAGGGGAAAAAGAATACTTAGATTTAATTAATGACTTGATAGACACATTCTTTATTGATGGTGTATACGTAGAGCTGTCGGATGATGTTAAATGGGAAAGACTGAAACTAAAAATAAAGGAAGAGACAATGCAGTTTAGTAGAAATAGGGCAGTTAGCAAGAAAAATCGCATCTTGGACCTGCAAAGAGAGCTGGATGTTTGTGAATCGGTTTTGGCTGAAGACCCTAATAATGCAGAGGTTTTGCGAAAACGTGACTCTCTGTTACTTCAGTGTGACCTGGCAGAACACGAGAAAACTAAAAGTGCACAAACACGTGCAAGAGTTAAATGGATCGAGAAGGGTGATAAAAACACCAAATATTTTCTGAACCTTGAGAAATCAAGAGCTAATGCAAAACTAATTCTAAAGCTGGATTTGGATGATGGTTCTGTTGTTACTGATCAATTTGAAATATTAAATAAGCAAAAAGAATATTTCCAAGGGTTGTACAGTGAAACAAATGATGATAACATTAGCGAGGAAGAAATAGACTTGTTCATGGGTGACTGCCACATCCCAAGGTTGACGGATGAACAGCGTGCAAATTGTGAAGGTCTTATCACAGATGAGGAAGTGTCATACGCTCTTAAAAACATGAAAAATGATTCAGCGCCGGGCCTTGATGGACTAACAACAGAATTTATTAAAGTCTTTTGGCAACGGTTAAGGGGCCCGCTAATTAAATCCCTTAATTCCTCCTTTGAAAACGGATCGTTAACTTTCAGCCAGTCATCCGCTATCATAACTCTTATTCATAAAGGAAAAGACTTGTCAAAAAGTCAGTTGTCTAACTGGAGGCCTATTTCTCTAACAAACTCTGACTATAAAATATTCGCCAAGTGTATGGCAGTTAGACTGAACGGTGTGATCCACTCAATAGTCAACGAAGATCAAGTAGGATACATAAAAGGAAGAAATAGTGCGTGCAATTTAAGATTAATTGATGATGTTATTGACTATTTACGATTAAAAAATAAACCTGGCCTGTTATTAGCTGTGGACTTTACTAAGGCATTTGATAGCATTTCCAGAAAATTTATGATTACTGCCTTTCGGAAATTTGGGTTTGGGACTCAATTTATCCGGTGGGTGTCGATGTTAATGTGTAACTGTAGAAGTCGCATTGGCTACAACGGCTGGATGTCAGAAGACTTTGACGTTAACCGTGGTATACGGCAAGGTTGTCCGTTCTCGCCCTTGGCTTTCGTGCTGGCTCTAGAGCTACTCGCAATCAAAATACGTGCTGGTGATAATGTTAAAGGTATAAATATTAAACACGCAACTGAGCCAGAAGATATTAATAGAATTCTGAAAATAATTTTATATGCCGATGACGTAACCCTTTTTTTGAGAGACGCAGCAGATTTAGACGTTGTGCTGACTATTTTAGACAGTTTTAAACGGATATCTGGATTAGTCATAAATAGAAACAAATCGGAGGCTATGTGGTTGGGGTCTAACAGAACAAACGTAGCAACAGGGTATGGTCTGCGCTGGGCAAATACAGTTAGCATTTTGGGAGTATTATTTTCTAATGCGTGTCCGGCATCTTCAATTGAAGCAAACTGGAAAGAAAGAATGAGAAAAATAAAACAAACAATCTTTAATTGGGAAAAACGTAACCTTAGTATACTGGGTAAAATTTGTGTGATAAAAAGCTTCTTAGCTTCTCAGTTTATCTATGTAATGAAAGCTATATGTATGCCAGATAATGTACTAACTGAGATTAACACATTGTTTTACAGATTTTTGTGGAGACGGAAAAATTGTAACAAAAAGGCGTTTGAAAAGATTAAGAGAAGTGTCTTAATAAATGAACCATCCAAGGGCGGTATCAAGATGGTAGACATTAAGCTCATGCAACAATCATTTCAATGTGAATGGCTGTACAAGTTATCCAAATCTGAAACGGATTGTAAATGGTCCTGGATTCCTCGAATGTATTTTTCTGTGTTTGGAAAAAATATGTCTTTTTTAAACTCTACTGTTGGTAAAAAGTTTAAAGGTTTGGATGAAATTCCCTCTGAATTTTGGGTGCGAGCCGTACGGGTTTGGCTAAGTCATAATAAAGTGCACACACCCACTACTGTTAATTCAGAGTGCTTGTGGAATAATGCAAACATTATTTATCAAGGGAAAGTGATATATTTTAAAGACTGGGCATCAAAAGGAATAACATGTGTCAATGATGTAGTGCAAAACAATTCTGTGCTTTCGTTTCTACAAGTGGAAGATCTGCTGGGGAACTGTCCTGCCTTGTTCCTTCAGTACACAGTGGTTAGAGCGGCAGTATCGGCCTACCTCAGAACACAGCCTGCTGGTAACGATAGTAAGAATTACGATGACATTACCTTAGTCTTTAATAACTTGTGCTGTAGCACTGCGAAAACGTTTCGTCAGACTTTTATAGAAGAAATATACAGTGTCCCTTGCTGTGAACACTTTTGGCAGTGTAAGCTTGGCGTCAGTATCAACAACAAACACTGGGAGTTAGCCAGAAATACAACTGATGAAAGTAGGCTGAGAGAATTACAATGGAAACTGCTACATAACATCTACCCTACCAATATTTTACTGTTTAAGATGGGTTTAAATACTGACAATAAATGCTCCTTTTGCAGTCACGAAGTAGACTTTATTGAACATTTTTTCTTTCATTGCCGCAAGATTTCCGCAGTGTGGAAATGTGTGGAAGGGGCAGTTCACAAGAAGTTCGATATACGTGTTCGTTTGTCTGCAACTGACGCTTTGCTTGGTGTTTTGGAAAAACGTGGACTATCAAAGATTGTTCTTAAGTACTTAAACTTTATCATCCTCATAGCAAAAATGTGTATTGGAAAATTTCGATATGGTAAATCTATATTGATAGAACGAATTTTTGAATATGAAATGTTACTAAGAAATGCTGCACCTTAAAGAAAAAAAAGGAAAACAAGGAAAACAAAAAAAGAAACGGGAAGATGGAGAGAAGGGGGTAAAAGAGAGAGAGGGTGGGCTGAGAGAGAGAGAGAGAGAGAGAGAGAGAGAGAGAGAGAGAGAGAGAGAGAGAGAGAGGATTGAAGAAGAACGGTATGACGAAATTCTGTGTATGTGTGCAAATTGTCGAGTTTTCGTTTTTTATCTGTTTAACTGTCATTTTAACTGTCATTTTACCCGTTGAGACAGAAGTCATATATATCTAAAGAAAAATGATTACTGATACGATATTTGGTGTTGGTGGACACAGTGGTAATTAGTATTGTTCATAAATTAGTTTATAGATGTGAATTGTAATAGAGATGATTAGTCTTTGTATGTCAACTGTTACTGTTCAGCTACCCTGGCCTGGCCCATACCTTATTAAGACGGTTACTCTTCAAATCCGGGCCACCAAATCGGTTTCAGTTTTCAGAATACGATATTATTGATTATTGGGTACATAGTTCACTTTATGGTTGATCATTGTTGATTCTTTTTCTTCTTTAGTGTAACTCTTTTTTTTTTTGCAAGTATGAATCTTTTGTTGTTGTTGTTGTTTGTTAAATACTTTATTTTATTTTGTTAAATTCATATTTTATCTTGTGTCTGGCTGTTGGTCCTGATTTGGCTCGGAAGAGTCCGCTGGACCTAAAGCAATAATCATGTAATGTAATGTAATGTGTTTGGCTGTAAAACTTTTTTCATTCACATAAGTGTTGCAATTTAAAAAAAAAAAAATAATAAGGTCAACGTATGACCTCTAGTGTCAAGTTGTGGTCCTGATTCGGATCTTTGCAGTCTGCTGGACCCTGTAAGCAAAGAATAACTAATGTCACGGTCCAGGTCTTTGTCTCTCAAATTGTTTTTGAATATTACAAGAATTGGAATTGTTAAATGAAATCAGATAATGTATTAAATATGTCCTAAATTATCTGATGCTGTACTGATAAAGAAAGTATAAAGACATTGTTGGTTTTTTTAAAAAAAAAAATAAAAAAAAATATATATATATTCAATTGTGGAGAAAGCGTACTATTTACCAGCATATTATTTGTCAACCACTTCTTTGATTTTTAACAAATTGATTAGCCTTATTTTGTGCCATTATAAAATGTGCTGTGCCTTGATGTTACGACTTCAGTTGTTTGGAAATACGTTTACAGTTTAATGAGATGTATTTAAGTATTTTTTGTGCATACAGATTTCTTGACTTGGTTTGATGTAACTAGAAAATGTAATTTTTTTAATAAAAAAAAAAAAAGTGAAAGTATACAGAATACAGAATTTATTCAGTCAAACTACAAAAAAAAAAAAAAAATAAAAAAAAAAAATATGTATGCAAATACTCTGGGATCAAATTTTTCTTTTCTTTTGTGACAAATGTTGATGAAATTTAGTGGCCTGTATGGCTATCTGAATATTATTATTATTATTATTAATATTTATGCGCCTAATCTAGACTTAGCGCTAGGTGCTTATATGAGTACAGAACAACTTAAAATATAAAACAAAATGAAGAAAACTCATGAACTATTAACAGCAATCTTATATATAAAAGCTAATGACTTCAACACACACACACACACACACACACACACACACACACACACACTCTTGCGCACACACTCACACATGAACAATGACTTTGTAGATCTGTTTCATCAATTTCAGTCGGGAGAAGGAAAATATTGACTTTAAAGAGAGGATTTAAATAACTGAATTGAAGATGAATTTCTGACAGAAACAGGCAGCTTGTTCCAAATACTATGGCGCTATTATGAGATAACACGTTCACCATATGATTTTGTACGCACAGATGGAACTGCAAAACAACGGGTGTCAGAGGAAGAATGAAGTTATCTAGAAAATATATAAATGTGAAGAAGCTCAACAATATATTGAGGGGCAGTGGAGTTGAGGTCACTGAAATAAAGGGATGAAACTTTATGCTGGATACTCCGCTCCACAAGAAGCCATTGAAGGGACAGAAGAAGAGGAAGAAAAGGACGTGATTCTGAAAAAACATATTTGGTCCAGAGTGACACCAAGGTTGTGAACAGAGTTAAGAGAATGTGATGGTGGCTACATTGAGTGCAACAGGCTTTTGAAAAGATGGTGAATGAAGGAGAAATTTGGGAGAAATTAGCATCATTTCAGTTTTATCAGACTGCAGTTTATTTGCTGTCATCCAATGTGATGACAGGTCTGAATTAAAGTGACAATATTAGGAAGATCAGAAACAGATCCAGAAACATACAGCTGGTTGTCATCAGAGAAACTGTAATACAGAATGCAGTGTTTGTTTACGATTTCAGTCAGTGGCTGAGTGTATAGAACAAAGAGGATTGGGGCTAAGGCTGAACCTTAAGGCACACCAACTGTAGGCTAGCTGGAGATGACATGGCTATTGACTGATACAATTTGGCAACGGTTGGAGAAGTAGGAAGAGGAACAGGACAAGGCAGACTGAGAAACACCGAAAGTATTATTTATACGAAGAATGAGAGTACAATGATCAATTGTGTCAAATGCTGCTGACACATCTAAATGAGAGAGACTAGAAACATGGTTGTGATCAAGAGCAGTAAGGAGGTCATTAACAATTTTCAGGAGGGTTGTTTCAGTGCTGTGCCCAGCTCGATAGGCTGATTGATTTGGGTAAAACAGATTATAAGTGGCTGGATGTTCAATGACCTAAGTCCTTCCAAGAGCAAATTTTTTTCTGTTATTTTTGCCAGAAAAGGTAAGTTTGAAACAGGCCTGTTGTTTTTAAGACAATCAGGACTCAAAGACGGCTTTTAGATGAGGGGTTTGACAAGAGCAGTTTTAAAAACAGAAGAGAAAGTTCCAGAAAGCAAAGACTGGTTGATAACAGCATTGAAATGAGGGAGCAACGTTTCTAAAACAGTGGGTCAATAGAGAGGCAGGCAGTGGGTAAAATTCACGAGATTTTATTGCTGACTTTTGAATGATGTCACGGCCAGTTGATTTCATCATAGGAGAAAAAGAGGTCAATGGAATACCTACAAACTCAGGAGCAACATGGACATTTTGAGTGACGGTTCGTGCACCCAGAGTATCTCAAGTAGAATAGATTTTCTGTAAAAAGAAGTTGGATATGTGTTGAGCAAGGAAAGGAGGTGGTATGTTAGTTGGAAGTGGAGATTTTTCAGATTTTCCTAAAAGCGTGTTTGTAACACTGAACAGTTGTTTAGATGTGTGGCATGTAACAATTTTGACATTGTAATATGCTGATTTTGCTGAACGAACAAGAACATTAAAAACATTTCTGGCAGCCTCAAAAAATCTGTTTAAGAACAGTCAGTCCACTTTGAGCCACTGTCTCTCGGCTTGCCGACGCACATGCTTAGCTTTTAAAAGCTGTAGCAAACCAGGGCGAGGCAGGGAGCTGAGATATTCTACGTCTAGTGGCAGGAGCGTGCTTATCTAATAAGTCACTTAGACACTGGTGGAGTTCATCTGCCAAAGATGGCGATAATGATGAAAGAGAGTAGTTGAGATCTGAATTGAATGCAAACATATCAATAGCTGGCAATGTTTCTAGCGCTTACACATGTCTGACTCTGCTGAGGCTTCTTCAAGTTCTGCAAGTAGAATGGGCGCTATGCACAAAGGCGTGGCGGTCACGTGCTGCGGGAATAACACAGCGTGATCGAGTATGAAAATGGTGAAGTACTGTGCTGTGTTTGGATGCTCTAACTCCGACGTAAAACCTTTATGCAAAGAAAAGAACATTTCCTTTCATCGATTTCCTCTTCGAGCGCAAATGATGAAGCACTGCATGTCATCAACTCTAAACTGAATGTCAGTGACAAATCGCTCTGTAATCATTATTGCACGAGTGTGCTATGTTCAAAACATCACAATATCCCAAAATTTCTTTAAATTTAAAAGTTGTAAGCAGCATTGGAGTACACGCGAACGACCTAAAAGAAGCCACGACCACTTTGTTATTCCCGCGCCTTGTGACCATGCCGCCGACTTGTGCATAGAGCCCATTCCTTCAGTAAATCATATTTTTCTACTTGCACATGTGACTAGCCCCTTTTCTTCGAGTCACATTGTATATAGTTTGACTTTGAGTTTGATATACTTTCTTGATCAAGTGAAGAGAAAAGAAACATTTTATTTTTAGCAACTATCACAGCCACTTCAAAATCGGCTGACTTTTTCCTTGGTTCTCACAGCGATCTATGAATAGTAGCTTTAGCTCACACACTGCTTGTTTGATAGGCTTTCAAGGTAAGATGCAGGTTTATTGACTTATAATATTTATGATTACTACATAAAAACAGAATTTTGACTCACAATGCGAGTCTGTATATATATTCTCCCCAAACTACAAGTTTTCCAGATTTTCACACATCATAGTGTAGTTTTAAATATTTTCTGTATTAATTCATGTATTTATTTTCTATGTCTGTTGACTTTACTTTTGTTTTCAGGAATTGCGACTGGTGTTCCCAGCGATTCTTCAGAGCATCTTTGGAGGTGAGGGGGAGCCAGGGTGGGGCATTGATCGCTTGTGCCGATCACAGCATGCTCACGATTTTGAAACCATCCGAGCTTTCTTGGCACCTGAGGGTCCCTTGCTAAACGCTGTCCACAGTCTTCAAGTTGACCCTTGCTCCATCTACCAATTCCATTTTCAGAACCTGCCGGTATGTTCCATCACAATAAATTCAGTACATTTTGGGGAGTGAGGTGAGGGTGTTGGGGGGGGAGGGGCGGGAGGGATTATCATTTACTGTCCTTAGCATACAACTTATTTATTTGTTTTTCTTTTTGGGTTGGGTTTCTTCTAGTATTAAAAATTAATATATTTGTACTGCACCTAAGATATGTTTATTTGTCTAATTTTGAAAATAGGTTCTTTTAACCCAAGAATTTTGTGTATTTCTTAACCTCGCTTTTAAAAAAACTGAATGTAACCTTTCTAACAAGAATGCTGTGAGTGTTCACATGTGTCTTCTGAGTGTTTAAGTTTGTAAAAGATCAAAATATTTAGACTTACTAATTGGTTCATTGATTCCAAATGAAGTTAATAATAAAGGATAATACTAACAATAGGCTTTTATATAGCACAATTGATGTGGTTTTAATATGTCTTCTCATTGTGTTGGCTGCAGTTCCCCTCTCAGCATGCCATTGAGGAAGGAGTGGTGCCATTTTTCTATGTCAACAAGCTGCAGAACCATGGTTACCCCCACGTACCCACTGTCTCTCTCAGTATCCTTCACAATGTTCTTTTTGTGATTGAATCTGTTGTGCACTGATGCTGCACATTGAGACTAGACATTACAGAGTACAGTTATCATGCATTGTATTCATGATTCACAAGTGTTTGCAAAGTGTGAAAGTAGGACAATAAATTACTTTTGTAGAATTTCCAGCTTGTTATGTTTGTATATAAAGTGAACAATTAGGTAGTCAAAAGCCATTTAAAAAAAATGATTTCCTCATCACAAAACTGACATAGATTTAAAGAGCTTTTCATTCTGAACACAGTGGTATATTTTTTTCCCCCATAGGACAAATAGGTAAAAAGTTATTAATGTTTGAAAATGTCGAATGTTGGTGTTTTTTTTGGCAACGTTTTGGAATTGAAGAAATTGACAACTTTGGAGTCTCAAAGTGAAGCCAATATTTATACCAGAAAGCTGATTTTTGACAGGTAACCCCTTCATATGTTATACTCCAAGCCCAATTTTCTTCAGGCCTATCCCATGTAATGTTCAGCCGTTTTGGTGCTTCAAAGTTGGGAAATCATCAAATTCGCAGTGCGTGCCGGCAAATTATAGGCCTACTAGTGTGCTACTACGCTCAGCACTCGTGTCGCTGAATAGGCCTACGAGTTGGCCATGGCCGCAAGAAAACCCGAACACCGTTTGGGTACACTTTTCTACGGCAAAGCGCTCCGCGATAGAGTAATGCACAAATTAATAAATACCCTAGTTTTATAAAGGAAAGTCTGCTCTTTATTTCTTGCTAATTTTTAAACTTCTAGTTAAAATCAAACTTACATCAAAACCGCTTTATCCACTTTGTTCGGCTCGTAACAACACTTTTACACATATTTTCCACCATATTTGATATGTAAATGAAGCTAAGTATCCGAACTTCTCATTGGTTCTTATTTTTAGGCCATCCAATGAACTATCTCAAAGCGCTTAGAATTTGAAACGAGCCACCTCTCAGCAAATGACGCTGACAACTTTTTCGCACCGGCATTCAGCGCTCGGATAGGGGCGTATTCAAAAGCTGTTTTCTCGGAATCTTTCACATAAACATGCATTAAAAACAACACAGATGTAAAGATAAAGCTTTCAATTTTTATTTGAATACAGCCACTGTTCGTTTTAATGCAGTTTTACATTAATAATAAGTGTTGAAAGTGAAGTCAAAACTGGGTCAAAATTGTCGAGCGGACAAGAGCCAATGAAGGGCTTGGACTACCTAGAACAATTATTTATTTGTGTTCCTTTACCATTTTCTTAGATGCGTTTGAAATGTACATGTTCCATTTTGCCTACAGAGTACAGTTATCATGCATTGTATTCATGATTCACAAGTGTTTGTCAAGTGTGAAAGTAGGACAATAAATTACAGTTGTAGAATTTCCAGCTTGTTATGTTTGTATATAACGTGAACAATCATTTATTTGTGTTCCTTTACCATTTTCTTAGATGCGTTTGAAATGTACATGTTCCATTTTGCCTACGCGCTGGTCAGCCCAGCCTGGCAGCAAGGTGGGACATCGTGGTCAGCGCGTATGTTTGACTGGCTGTACCCCTCGCTGGTGGACGATTACCTAAACTACTTTCTTCCTCTTGACCGCAATGAGCTCCCAACTTTGTCCACAGGGTCTCCCGTCCGTAGTCAATTTGCTCAGTCCCCTTTTTCTGTGTGAGTGGAAACAAGTTAACATCTTCCTTCCGGCGGTGATGGTATTACTGTTTTGAATTCTGTTCAGTGTTGCTGTTAGATATTGTGCAGGGGTGGGAATGATCCGCCAATTAGTGGATATTCGCCATTTAAACAAATCCCATCTGATTGTGCAGGGGTGGGAATGATCCGCAAATTAGTGGATATTCGCCATTTAAACAAATCCCATCTGCTAAAAATTAATTGTTTCACATCATGTTTATTTGGTGTACTTAGTAATAGTATTAATTTATTGGTAATGTTAAGAAACAGTTTTAGTTTATTATAATTAGTTTGTTTTGGTTTTTTTCTCACACACCTCATCCGTAATTTTTTTTTTACAATTCTGCATCGTGTTTCTTTATTTGGTGTACTTAGTGATAGCACAAAAAAAAATATTGGTAATGTTAAAAGACAGTATTAGTTTTTATAATTAGTTTTCATTCATACTGTGTTGCCAGGCATCATCAGAGGCCCATGGTAACAGCCCCACAGCGACAGCAACGTTACAGCCTGTTTAACCCAGCTATATTAATGCAGCAGAAACAGCATGCTCACAATTCCGCAGTGCTGGACAACACAGAGGCCGAGACTTGGCGCTCAGAAACCATGCTGCGGGTATAGTTTTTGTTGTGAATCAGTGGTACCGTTTTCCTATTATCACATGGTTTTAGTTGTATCACTTGTAGATGTGGAGCCTCTAACATAATATGTGGTGTTTTTTGTGGTTTTTTTAAAGTCCTGTATTTCAAAGCTGGATCAGCAATATTAATATGTGATAGTCGAAAACTAGGCAACATCTCTTCAATTAGAAAATCGTTGTTATCTATCAACATGAACATCAAAGTCCAAGGCCAATCCCTCAACACAGTACATAGCTACACTCTACAGTAAGCTATTCATTTAGTCTTTATTCCATTGTTGTTGCAGACTTTTGTAGAGTTTTGGCTGAATCAGAACTCCCTTGTAGCAGACATTCCATCGTTCTCTCCAGGTTCATCGGTGAGTATATTCTCTCTTGCGCTTCAATTGTTTGATTTCGTCTTATATGACAACAGAAGTGAAAAAGCAGTTTTAGTGAGCATTATTGTGCAAGGGTCACCTTCAGATGTGTGTATCTGTAAGCATGAGAAATCAAGTGCGACAGGAGAACAACTGGAGTTAAAATGTCACCCCGATAGATCCCAACCTTTAAATAAGGTTTAGGACAGAGTGACTGCAGTGTGAGAAAGAATGAATTCTGCAGCAGCACACCAAAAACTATAACTTTCACACAGTGCCACTTTCTTACTAGTGTGCACTAGGGTTTTGAAAATAGGTCTCAATTGTATTTGTTAACCCTCTTGACCAGACAGCTGTTTCTATTCTGGGAGCGTCTTCAGTGGTAATGGCGCTGGTGAGACGCAGAAAACTTGGCACATGTGCTACCACAAGACTATCTTGACCGCCTCTGAAACAGTCAAGACAGCTTGCCTGTCAAAGTTTTTTCTAGTGTGCTCTTGTGCTACCACAAGACTATCTTGACCGCCTCTGAAACAGTCGAGACAGTTTTCCTGTCAAAGGTTCCTCTAGTGTGCTCTGTATGCATGCAACAGAGGAAATTGCATACTGAAAATCCACGAAAATTTGCAGTCAGTGTCAAGAAAATGCAGATAGTTTCTTGATAACATGTAGGTACCGGCAGGCCCTTCATAGCAGTAGGTCACACTTCTAACATTTGCCCTCCAACCTCTTTGTTTCAAACTGGTCTAGCTCTTTTATTTAATGCTTTTATGCAATAAACCTTGTATGAATTTTAAAGATGATGTTTTATTCTTTCGTTTGAGTGCATGTGTGAGTGTGGATATGGTACCGTTATTTAAAAATCCGTTGTTGAAAATCACCATTTTTGTCAAAAATTGCAGCGGTGGCCCGATTTCCAAAGCAAGACGATTTTAGCCATGTTGTTTAAAACTCTCGCCGGATGTGTACTATAAATAGAACCATGCAATGTCATACATCACTGAAAAGTGCGTTTCGCGATCTTTAAAATGGTGTCAAATATGATATATAAATTTTCGTTTTAACGAATTTTATTGCAAATTGAAAAATTTAAACTACAAATTCGTCCTCTTGCTGAAATATTAGGCATATCAAATAAGGTATCATTCGAAAGATAATTCTTTTTTTTTTCTTAAAATCTCGTTTCCGACGAGATTATATGTATCGTACGCGTCCATTGGTTGAAATGCCGAGGTCACGCGTGATCAAATGTGGCGACGCCAATTTCAAAATGGCAGCATCCAGTGTGCTAACAATTTCGCCCCAAATCAGCAAACAGCTAGGCAAGTTCACACCATTATCGCTGTAAATGTCTTCTACATCCAATTCTATACAATGCCAATGTATTTTTAAGAGTGTTATGATGTTTAATTTTGTGTAATTGCGTACAATTTGATAGCAGTGCAAACAGATAAATAACTAGTCTAGAATATAGTAAACCTCACTAGTGAAGCAGGTTTTCGTTTTTTGGGGGGGTTCGATTTCTGACATAATATTTATAATGTTTATGTTGAAAAATATAATTTGAGGTTTCTAATGTAAATTATTATAGATGAAAGTACAAATTATCCATCCGATTTTGTATATTTTACAAATATAAAATGGTCACTGGCGATTGTGTTTCAACTTCCGGTAATGGTAGGCCTATTGACTATGCGTCGTCTGCTAAGTGAAGAAGTAACATTCAGTAATTTATTTCACCAAGTGACACATTTAAAGATATCATATGTGCACCAGAAAAGTTAATGGTTGAAGTTGGAAAACAGCAAACAATGCACACACCCAATTATTACAAAGTTAACTACAAAATTCAGAATGAACTAATGAAGTCCATAAAACCTAAAAAGCCTCAGAAAAGCTAATGTGATAAAAGAGACTATTAGTATTAGGGCACATTTATTATGACAAATATAGCAATTTAAAATCATTTATGGTTTTGTAACTTCTGATCTGTGAAAGGCAAGCATTATTCATGACATTCCTGCAATTACTAGGGAATACTAACCTCTTACGTTACCCAGGATGGAAGGTGCGGGGTGGGAGGAAGGGGTGGTGGGTGGGGAGAGGGGTGACATTTTAAATCTATAATACTACTGTGTTGTAGGATGTCAATTTTAAGCATTTTAAAAGTTATTCACAGAACACTTTAATTTTTTACAATTGGACAAGAAATGTACAAGTTGTGTCACTTAGAAATTCTTTTGTTTTTGCCGCATGCGATTTTAGCTCGCAAGGCATTTTTGGCTGACTGGCAATCAAAAACCACTATTGCCATCCCACCCCAAAAAATTGGGCTTATTCTGAACAATACTTTATTCAGAATCCCAGAAGTTTGATCAATTTTGACAAGAAATTAAGAAACTGTGGAATGTCAAAGTATGCTTACCATGCAATTTGCAAAAAATGGCCTAAAACGGCCCAATTTCTGTCAAAACATTTTTTCTTGTATCTCGGAAACTATTTGAGCTAGACACTTGCTGTTTTTTTTAATTATTATTAGTTTTGCTGTATCTATTCAAATATCTCATTTTTTAGTTATGATAATGGCAAGGGATTTTTTTAGTTTTAGGGGCCTATAACATGCAATAGCATAGCAAAAGCAACAGATTGTAGGGGAAAATAGTAAAATATAAAGATAGGTTCAGAACAGGAAGAAAAACAAACTTTATTATCTCTCTAGAACAATTCTACATTGAAATTGGAAAGGTAAGCAAAGCGTTTGAAGGAGATAAAACATGCTCTATACATGTATTTGGCTAAAATGCTTTGTCAGGATATACAAGCCAGCCAGCTGAGTTACAAAATCCAAATATTTCACAAAAATCGCATACAGCGCTAAGGTAATAACATCGACTGACAGTTACAGGGAATCTGAACAGAGCTGCATGAATGTAATGGGAATCCAACTGTTTGGGTCTGATATTTTAGGTTTTTCTTGGAAGAAAAATTGTTGTTGCATTGTGTGCAGATTTTAAACAAAAAAAAATATTTTGTCTTGTTTGCTGTGTGGGAATGGCTGTTAATATATTGTAATTTTGTACTCAGGAAAAAGACAGTATACAACAAACAAAAAAATAACCTTAAAAAAAAGTATCGTAACTTGCATTTTCTTGGTATCTTTTTTATTTCTTGGTGTATCTTTTGGTATATATGTTATTGCTCAACATCACTGTCAATTTTGATGAAGGATAAAATATTGATGAGTTTCTGGTATTCAATATTTTTGTGTCCTATCATCACCGTCTGTCAGCAGCCCAGTAATTCAAAGTCACAAGATTTAAAATAAGAAAATCTGTTAAGTTGGTGATGAATGTGCAGCCATATGTAACACATTGATTTTAACATGAAAGAAGTTATTGATTTACATTACAGAGGGATGGTGGGTTACATTTGCATTAGGAATTTTCAAACGTAGAATGCAGAAATGTATTTGTGATTTAAAAATGATTTTTTAAAAATATATTGTGGAGTGCATCAATCACCAAAGTGCTTTGTAATTTACAAGAAATTAATATATTGTATAATAACTTTATGATGTTTGATGGTGTTTTTGAATTTTAAAAAAAAAAGTTGTTTTGGACTAACATAGTTTTTTTTTAAAATTTCCTGCTCTTGTTGATGGCAAATTCTTTTGTGTAAATTTGATAACATTATTGAATTAGAAATGTATTGATCTACTTGTTTGTTTGAGTGATCACCCAGGTCAGAAAAATATGATGATGATGATGATGATGATGATGATGATGATGATGATGATGATGATGATGATGATGATGATAAGAATGGCAGATGATATTACTTTTTTTTTGTATGCTGGTTATTAATAACAGAGATAGCGAAATGATGGTGGTAGCTATGATGGTGATGATGGTGCTAGTTTATGCTGTTGATGATGGTGATGATGATGGCGTAGTTTATTCTTTCTCTTCTTGGGTTGAGCAGCCACAGTCAATTCATTTGCTGCTGAACTACACAAAAGCTTTCCATCAAACCCAGTTGTGTTTTTTTAACGTTTCCATTTTTACTTTCATTTCTCCACTTTTCCTCTCCTCATCTCAACCTCCTTCCCGATTTTGCAAGCTGTGCTGTATTAGGACTGTTGAACTTTTTTTTCACCAAATGTCAACTTAGCTTTATGGATTTATTAGATTTTGTTACAAGAGCCCCGATCCTAGTTGACAGATGTTTTATTTATTGACTTTGTGGGTTAGTTCTTGAATAACAAAAAGTTGATGCTGTAGTTTGTTGACTGCATAAGACAGTCGTATTTGCTCCTGTTGTTCATATTTTATATTTGTCTCCATTCTATCCTCCAGCTCTCTTATTGACCTCAAACAAGTTCATGTAGGGCACAAATTATATATCTATATCTCTCTCTATATATAGATATAGATAGATATAGATATGTATATATAAAGAGATAGAGAGAGAGAGATTTAATCATTGATTTATTAATCTCAAGTAACAGTTTCTATCTAAATCGAGTGTTCTTGTCTCAGAATCACAGAAAATACAGTGTAGATGAATAATTAATATTATTTATTAGTTATTATGTATTATAATAATTATTATTAATAATAATAATGATAATGGATGCTAAACATGCCATATTACTAAATCAGACTCAAATCATGGAGATCTGTAACCAAGATACAGGCTCACATGTCACACACACTCTTATGCACACAACAATCACACATTCAGTACTCAAAACATGTGATGTAAAGGCAAGTACTTATTAGTAGATGGAAATAAAATTTTATTTTTTTATCAGTACAACTTATGTTAATCTGATGAATAAAAATTGATGCAACAATTATTTTTGACTAGCATGCATAGTAGTGTGAGTCTATGTACTCCCCCTCCCCCCTTCCTACCCTCTTTCCTACCAAAAAAAATATTTTTTTTTTCCCAGATTTGTGCAAATCTGTGTGAAATGAGTCCTAACTAGTACAAAAATGATATCGGTGGAAAAAATGTCCGCCTGTCTATCCGCTGTCTGTGCAAAAATTGTAAAGTGGCTAATTACTCAGAGCCTATTTCAACTATCACAACCAGACTTGGTAAGATGGTGTATACCCATGAGACATCGAAAATGATCAGTGAATGAATGATTTCCCGTCAAGGTCACAAGGTCATAAAATGTTTTAAAATTACTATTTTTCACAAAATGTCACTTTTTTTTTTCCAAGTTATTAATACTGAACTTCTTTGATGCATGATAAATATTAAATGAGACACATCCTATGCACATTTGGTCAGCCTCATTTCAAGGTCAAGTTCACTTGAGCTATCCAAAGTCAGTATCAGTACTTTAAAGTGACCTTGACCCTAAAAAAGGCTAAACTATGAGAGACATAAAGTCCAAACTTGTTGTATTTAGAGATGTTATATTGATCTTGATATATATTCCGTTTTTGCTCTGATCTTGAAGGTCAAGGTCATTTCAGACCTTGCAAAAACATACAAAAAATAAGTCATTGTATAGAGGAATGTCTCTTTTTAAACCGTAGTATGCACCAACATTGGATTATTTGATCATACAGGAACATGAGAGGTCACGTGAAGGTCGAGGTAATCTGAAGATCAAGGTCACTGAAGCCTAGGTCAAGGTCATCCCAAGGTCACTGTTTTAGGCATAACATAACTTTTGCTGTAGTTTATTTGATATTACATGAGTGTATTTGAACCCACACAATACAGGCCGCGGTTAATTTGAGGCGTTTTAGCACACTGCCTGATTCCTAAAAATAGCCTGCATTGACCTCGGATAACCAGCGAGCTGGGACGTTGGTTCTGGCTTGCTTCAATGGCATCATGATAACAGAGAAACAAATGTGCATTTGTCTCATCTATTTGCCTTGTGTAGCAGCATTTCTAAACTTTGCTTGATTCAGTTTGTATGTTTAGTTAGCTAGATAATCAATCTCTACGTTGTGATTGTGTTGTGATTCTGAATGAATACATGTTATTTTATTTTAATGTATTAATTATGTTGAACGAGACAGTGTTTGTATGAGATTCTCCTCTTTGTTTTATAGTATTTTGCCTGTCTCTGTCCCTTCCAATTTTTAAATATTTTTTTTAACCTCTTTAGAAGGCTTTAGAGTTCTGTGAGGCTTAATTCATATTAGTATCAAATCTTTGAAGTGTAAATATGCCGTTTGGTAAGTATTGTTACACTGATGGAGAGATTTTTTAAAAAAAACATTTGTAAACACCACTTTCTAAGGTTACATGCTCTGTACGCTGTACTGGAAAGGTGTTGAAAGAGGTCTGATAGTGTGGCCTACACTGCCTGGAATGCAAGTAGCAGCCAGAGTGAAAGGGGAGCAGGGGCAGGGGAGTGCTCAGGCAGTCTATTTTTATCTCCATCCTAAACTGCAGTCTCTGAGTTGAGCCGGAGGTCAAAGTCATCTCAAGGTCAAAAGCAAAGAAAGATCAAAGTCGGTATTACTTTTGCATATTAATGCTTCTGTTTAATTTGTTTTGTTTTTTTCTTTGTTAAACATTGCAAGTTTCACAAGGAGCATGTGAGTCATATGGACTTTACACTGTTAGTTTATTTTTTAATAAATTGTCTGTCCGTCCATTTGTCTGTCCACCGTCAGTCTGTGCAAAACTTGCAAGTGGCTTAATATCTCAGAACCTATATCAACTATCACAACCAAAACTTAGTAAGATGGTGTAAATCCATGAGACCTCATACATGATCAATGAATGAATGAATGACTTCACTTCGAGGTCAAAGTCACAGGGTCAACAAATGTTAGTTTTAAAAATACAACGAATTTTCACAATATTTAACTTTTTTCCAAAATTTATTAATATTGAACTTATGATTCTTTGATGCATGATAGATCTTAATGAGACTATGCACATTTGGTCAATCTCGCTCAAAGGTCAAGGTGACCGGAGTTGTCCAAAGTCTGTATAGGTACTTTGAAGTGACCTTGACCATAAACTATTAGAGATATATAATATAGTCCAAACTTCTTGTATTTAGAGATAATAGATTGATCTTATATATTTTTCAGTTTTTGCGTTGATCTTGAAGGTAAAGATCATTTTAGGCCTTGCAAAAACATGATAGAATTGGTCATCATACATTGGCTCTATATTTAACTCATAGCATGCAACAATATTGAGTTATTTGGTCATACATGAGCAGCAGAGATCACATAAAGGTCACGGTCATTGTAAGGTCAAGGTCATCCCAAGTTCTCTGGGTTTTTGTGCGCTCGTAATACAACTTTTGCTGTAGTTTATTTGATCGTACATGAGTTTATTTGGAGATAAAGGTCATCTCAAGTTCAAGAGCATCGAAAGATTAAAGTCTATTACTTATTTAATTTTTTTATTCCGCTGTTTCATTTAGTTATTTCTAAGCATTCATTTTCCTGTTAAATATTGCATGTTTTGTAAGGAGCATGTGAGTCATGTGGGCTTTGCCCTTCTAGTTATTTTTGAGTTCTGTTAGATTGATTGCATTCAATACCATTATTGAAGTATGACATTTTCAATACTTGAAGCTTTGGTTTCCAACTAGTTGGTGTTAGTTAATTATCCACCTATTATTGTTTTAAAATAACAAAACTAAAAAATATAATAATAATAATAATAATAATAATAATAATAATAATAATTAAGAAACCGTAATGCATAAAATGTGTTTTCAAGCACTCGCCTCTGAGCTATGGTCAGATGTACAGTCCATTTAACTACCTATTTGTGAGTATATTGGTTGCAATTGGAATTGGTGGAATGAGGATTTTAGAATGTAAGTGCTTTGTAAAGAATGCATTTTCCCCATTTTTACCCCTGTTTGCAGTCCCAAGCAATTTTATTATTATTTTGGGGGCGTTTGCTTTTTTCTTTTTTAAACCGATTTCTAATTTTTTTTTTCATTATGTTTTACTATTTGCTTATAGTTATGATACACCCGAAATTTTAATTTAATTAATTTATTTATTTATTAGCTTTTTTATGATTTTTATTTCTTTAAGAACTTTTTTTTTTGGCTTAATTTTAACAGACTTTTTAAATTTACATTTTAACCTTATATTATTCTAATGTAAATGTCAGTGTTCTCGTATTAATTTATTCTTGCAATGCTGTGCATGGGAATTTTATGGTGGTTCTTTTTCAATGTTGTGTTATTTTGTTTATATAAAATATAAATGAGTAGTTTTGTAACCATTACGTCATCCAACATTCCATGTTGCTGGATTAATCCCATTCTCATTGTGAATGTTGTTGTTCAGTAGATTTCTTCATCTCTGGTCTTGCAATACAACTGCATCTCTGCTAGATTTTTGTGTGTGTAGCACAGATGTATATTTGTACGTCTTATTTCAGTGCATTGTAGTAGTTGTAGTAGCACTAGAGTTGGGACAAAATAGGCCGTGAAGCCTTTGCGAATGTCCTTTCTTTGATTGGTTTAATTACTTTATGGGTCGGTTATGCATGCAGATTTTCATTTGAAATCATCATAGCTAAAGAAAATCTATCTAAATTTTGGTAACTCATCCAACTGGTTTTTAAAAGAATTTGTGAGGTGCCATTTTTTAAAGAAACTGGTAAATCATTCCTAAAGATGGCTACCCTGTTATAAAAACAAAACTTCCGGAGATTAGTATTGCAGTGCTGTACACAGATTTTCCCCTCATAATTTCAGGTTCTGTCACCAAACAGTGCTGCAGAAATGCCATTCCAATTTTGGTCATCAATGCCATTATAAATTTTAATAACTTGGATTATGTATCCATGTATTCTATGTCCATGTAAGGAGTGTAGTCCAAAATATCTAAGTCTGTCTGATTAAGTCATAAGTTTACATTCTGTAACCAGTTTTGTTGCTAGCCTCTGTACCCTTTCAAGTGCAACTGATTGTTTCTTTAAACCTGTGTACCTTACAGTGTCTGCATATTCTAAATGTGGTCTGACTAGTGATTTATACAGTTCACGAATAATATCCATGTCCAAATAATTAAAGACTCTCCTATCTACTCCAACCATTTTGTTGGCTTTGTTAATACAATCCTGAATATGAAGATCAAAAGATAGAACATATGCAAGTCATACCTAAGTCTGTCCTCTTCACAAGATGCCACCTTCTTAATGTCCTGCTAACCTTCATCAAATAATCATGCTCAGGATTATTCCTTCCAGCATCTAAAACCCTTACACTTCTCTACATTAAAATGCAAATCCCATTTGACGGACCACTCATGCAAGCAATCCAAATCAAGCAGCAAAACGTCTGTATTGCTTGATTCATTGTAGATTTTAGTATCATCTGCAAATATTTTACACATGCTACTAACACAATCTGGTAAGTCATTTAGGGAAGTAATAAATAATATAAGGCTTAAAATGCTTTCTTGAGGTATACCACTCAGCACCTGTATTTTATCAGATATTGCATTTCCAATTTTCACCACTTGCTCTCTGTCATGTAAGAAATTTCTTATCCAGCTGGAGATGTTTCCACATACACCATAGGCCTCTAACTTCTGAAGAAGCCTTTCATGAGCAACAGTGTCGAATGCTTTTCTAAAGTCTGTGATGTCAACCATTTTTCTGTTGTCAAGTAAGGAAGTTATCTCATCCACAACTTGTAGCAATTAACACATTATCGTTTCTTACCATTTTTCTGTTGTCAAGTAAGGAAGCTTCATCATCCATAACTTTGAGTAAGTGAGTAACACATGATCGTTTCACTAATAAATTATGCAAAGAGATAATACAGAAATGAAAAAGAATATTAACAAGTAAAATATAAAAGATGGGGGAGGAAGAGGATGAGAGCAGCTAAGGAATGAGGGGGCTGAAGGCGTACAGTGTGATGGCGGTAGTCTGAATCAGAAAAGAAATAATGATGATGGTGATGGAAGGTGAGATCAGACATTTTTTAAGGAAGAGATGAGTTTTGAAGTTGGACTTAAAAGTGGCTGTGTTCGGAGAGCTGCGAAGAGAGAGAGGAAGAGAGTTCCAAGCACTGAGAAGGATCGACCGCCTGCAGATGAGAGTTTATAGCGAATTATTTGTAGCATGAGGGGTGTCAGAGGAAGCCAGTGGAGGGAATGTAGGAGGGGTGTGATATTATCAAATTTATTTTTCATTTTGGGAACCAGATGAGCAGACGAGTTCTGAACACATTAGAGCAGATGAACAGAAGAGGAAGGAAGTCCAGCCAGAAGAGAGTTACAGTAGTCTAAGCGTGGCAGGAGAAGAGAGGAAATGAGTTTGACTGTTGCGTCAGTGGTCAGATGCTTGCGGGCAAGGCCTATTCTACCGACTAAAAGTTTCATGTTTTACAGGTTTTGCGGATGAATTCTGACATGGATAGGCTGTTGTCAAGGATGACGCCAAGGTTTTTGACAGAATATGCTACATATGAATAATGGTTTGGCCAAGAATGACAATTGTCTACTGCGGAAGAAGACAGGTTGAGTTTGGTACACATGAGCATAACTTCAGTTTTGTTAGCATTGAGCTGGAGCTTGTTGGCAGTCATCTAGTTCTAAATATTTTCAAAGCAGTAAGAAGTTTTGGTCAGAATAGATGGAAGGTTTCGAAAAGTGTCACTGTTTTTTAGCTGTGTATCGTCTGTGTACAAAAAGTGGTAGAAAGTGTAATGGTTTTGGATGATCTGAGATAGAGGGGATGTGTAAAGGGTGAATAGAAAAGGGGCCTAGAACTAACTCCTGAGGAACACCGGAGACAAGTCTGGAGGTTCATAAAAGTTCTTGTGATGCAGACAGATTGGAAACGATCAGAAAGGTAAGAATGGAACCAGCTTAGGGCACAGTCCTTTATTCCAAAAGAGTTTGATAGTGTTGAAAGCGGCGGAGAGATCGAGAAGGGTCAACAAAGAGATTTTACCAGAGTCATTGGCAGAGAGGAGGTCATTCACGATGTGAAGAAGATCATGTGTCACTCAGCTCCTACAGGTAATGGAAGACTTGGCAACTCATTTAGACAACAAGTAGCCGATAGATGTTATTTACTTAGACTTCCGCATGGTATTTAATACGGTACTTCATGCAAGATTGTTGAAGAAATTGGCAGCCTGTGTAATAACTGGATGTATCATTAACTGGGTTCAACCATTTTTAACTGGTAGAGGTCAGGCTGTTAGAGTTGGATTCACTAGGTCTGGAACAATACATGGATGATCTTGTCCTTTTTCATCATCTGGCTTCTGTAGTCACCATTCTTGCGCTACTGCCCTGGCACTTTTAACTGACAAATGGCTCTCTGCCATGAATAAATCTACTTTGTCAGGAGCTGTTTTTCTTGATCTTTCCAAAGCTTTTGACCTCATCAATCACCACATACTGCTTCAGAAATTTGAGCTATACCTCAGTGGTGCAGTTGTGTTAAATTTGTTTCGTACCTTCTTTATGAACATATGCAATTTGTACATATTAATGGGATAAATTCCTCTGTATGCCATATAATGCACAGGTTTCCTCAAGGATCGGTTCTAGATCCTATTTTATTTGGTATTTATATTAATGATTTATCGTTATATCTCAGGTAATTCTGTTGAATGCCATATGTTAACTGATGACCTATCATATCCTATCCTCCATTAGGGTGCCGGGGATTTCTGTATAAATAGTATCCCCACTTTCTGGAAATGTTGTGCTTTAAATTCCCACTGTGGCTGTCTTTCTCCTTTGTTCTTTCTCATTCCTACTCTGTTCTAGCAATCTACTATCTTCTTCACTAGATCAGTCACCATACTTTTTTTTTCTTGAATCCTATCCTATCCTATCCTGTCCCGTAACCCGGAGGTCGTAGAGGCACCACAGATGATCGTTTAACCAGCATACTCCATCTTTCTCTGTCCTCAGCAGCCCTGATGGCTTCGCTCAGTGTCAAACCAGTCCATTCTCGAATGTTGTCCTCCCACCTCTTTTTCAGTCTCCCTCTTCTACCTCCTTACACTGTGCCTTGCAGAATAGTCTGATGATCTGGTGACGTGGCCATACCATCGGAGTTTCCTTTTCTTCACCACTGTGAGCAGGTCATCGTGTTGTCCAATGGCATGCGCACAGCAAAGGAGAACTGGATAGAAGATCAATGCCAGGAAATAGAGAACAGTCTGAACAAGAACAACAGCAAGAAGGCCTACCAGACTGTGAAGCGGCTGACAAGTGTTAAACAGCCCAAAGTCTCCACGATCCAAAGCAAGTCTGGCATATGCCTTACAGAAGAACAAGAAGTCTTGGACAGATGGTCAGAGTACTGCTCTGACCTTTACAACCATACACCAAATGGAGACCCATCAGTTCTAGCATGTCCCGAGAACAAAGAAGAAGAAGAAATCCTCTCAATGCTCCGGGAAGAAGTTGAGGCAGCAGTGCAATCGCTGAAGAAAGGGAAGTCAGCGGGAGTGGACAACATACCCGCGGAACTGCTACAAGCAGGAGGAGAAGCGACGATTGATGCCCTCACCATTATCTGTAACAAGATCTGGCAGAGTGGGGAGTGGCCTACACCAATCTTAACAATGTTGCCGACTGGTGCAGTTTAAATCATAAGTCACTGAAGCAAATGCAATGTTAATAACAACTAGACAAAAGCATTAGCGGGCTCCGCTTTTTCTTGATTTAGTCGTGAATGGAAATAATAGTAAACAGGTTGAAGGTCATAAACTTTTAGGTGGAATCGTAGACAACAAACTCAGTTTGCATTCACATATTGAAAGTCTTTGTAAAACTCTCTCAACAAAATTATATTTGTTGTCTAAGCTTCAGACTTTCATAACTGCAGATGCTAAAAAACTTTTTAGTAATGCCCATATCAAATCTCACATTGCTGCCTTGTTTAAAAGAGTTTGTATTCACAGTTGAGAGGCAAAATTAGTTATCTCCAAAACTTCCATCACAACTGATTCAAAATTAAAAATAGCTGGCATGCTCCCCCTTCACAAACACCTTAATTACAATAAAGCCGTTTTAATATACAAAATATTAAACAGTGGAGCTCCTGATTTTTAGCAAATCATCTCGTTACTTTCAGACATATAATTTAACATTTCCACAACCACGCTTAGACATATTTAAAACATTTATGTCATATTCTGGTCAAAGTGTGTGGAATTCTCTACTACAAGAGATCAAGGAAAGTAAATCATTAACATAATTTTAAACTAGACTATATAAATGTCTAATCTGCCTTTGCTTCTAATATTTAAGATGATTGTATTCACGCTTCAGATTAAGCATCAACATTGGCAGAACACGCACTTTTCCATGAGCAGACATCGGAAGTGACTTCCATCTTGTGATGATGTCCTTCCGGCTCCACTTGAGGAGAGTAAAACAGAAAAATGCACCAGACTGAAGTTCGATCTGGACAAACTGCAAGAACAGAAGGTGGCAGAAATATTCCAAGCCACAATTGGAGGGAAATTTGCACCACTGCTCTTTTGGGAGCTGGTGAAGTAGATGTAAACACCATGACCACCACTTTCAACTCAGCTGTGACATGCCGCTACTGAGATCCTTGGCAAGCACCGCCCAAAGAGAAAACCGTGGATTACACCTGAACTTTTGGACCTGTGTGATAAATGAAGATAGATGAAAAAGAAAAAGCTCACAGGAAGCTGATGCCTATCGAAAAGTCAACAATGACATCAAAAAAAAAAACATGCGTACAGCATAGGAGAACTGGATAGAAAAGCAATGTCAGGAAATAGAGAACTGTCTGAACAAGAACAACAGCAAGAAGGCCTACCAGACTGTGAAGCGGCTGACATGTGTTAAACAGCCCAAGGTATCCACGATCCAAAGCAAGTCTGGCATATGCCTTACAGAAGAACAAGAAATCTTGGATAGATGGACAGAGGACAGCTCTGACATTTACAACCACACATCAAACGGAGACCCATCACTTCTAGCATGTCCTGAAAACAGAGAAGAAGATGAAATCCTCCCAATTCTCCGAGAAAAGCAGTGCAATCACTAAAGAAGGGGAAGTCAGCGGGAGTGGACAACATGGACAACATACCCGCAGAATTGCTGCAAGTCGGGGAAGGGAAGCAATGATTGACGCCCTCACCATTAGCTGTAACAAGATCTGGCAGAGTGGGGAATGGCCTACACCATGGACCCAGTCGCTTGTCATCAGTCTTCCTGAAAAGGGTAACCTTTAGTAGGGTGAAAATTACCGCACCATCAGCATAATCAGCCATTCCAGCAAGGGCCTCCTGAAAATAATACTCAACATGTTGAAACCCCAAGCTGAACAAATCATAGCTGAAGAACAAGCAGGATTCAGGGCAGGGCGAAGTACCACTGAACAGATTTTCAACCTCAGAATAAGCTGCGAGAAATACCTACAGCACCAACAACATCTATATCATGTGTTTTTTGTATACTTCAAGAAAGCGTTTGTCCAAGTCCGGCATGCAGCTCTGTGAGGGTGTACAACATCAGCCCTAAAATTATTGAAGTCATCAAAAGCCTGTATGACAACTGACAAGGCTACCAGTGCAATCCTCCACAACAGCGCCATCAGGAACTGGTTCAGAACAACAATCGGTGTGCATCAAGGATGCCTAATCTCTCCAACACTCTTCAACATATTCCTAGAGCACATCATGTCAGATGCCCTTCCAGATCACGAAGGCACCGTCAGCATAGGTGGTAGAGCAATCTCCAACCTCTGTTTTGTGGGATGACATTGATGGATTAGCTGGAGAGGAACAAGAACTTGAACAGCTGGTACAGAGGCTTGACACTACCTCCAGAGCCTATAGAATGGAAATAAGTGCAGAGAAGACCAAACTGATGACCAACAACACCAATGCCATCAACATGCCATGGACATCAAAGTCTAAGGCCAATCCCTCAACACAGTGCATAGCTTCAAATATTTAGGAGCCATTGTATCAGACAGTGGGTCCCGACAGGAAGTCCTCTCCAGGATCGCACAAACATCTGCTGCCCTGACAAGGTTGAAGCCCATTTGGAAAGACAAGACCATCAGTCTACATTCGAAAGTAAGGCTGCTGCGCTCCCTTGTCATCTCCATCTTCCTATACGCTTGCTAAACATGGACCCTCACAGCAGATCTACAACGAAGAATACAAAGCATAGAGATGAGGTGCTACAGAAGACTTCTGGGCCTTTCCTATACCAAGCACATCACCAACAACGAAGTCCGACCGACCATCACACAAGCCATTGGACAACACGATGACATGCTCACAGTGGTGAAGAAACGGAAACTGCGATGGTATGGCCACGTCATCAGAGCATCAGGCCTTGCAAAGACCATCCTGCAAGGCACGGTGCAAGGAGACAGTAAAAGAGGTGGGAGGACAACATTCAAGAATGGACTGGTTTGACACTGAATGAAGCCATGAGGGTTGCTGAGAACCGAGAAAGATGGAGTACGCTGGTTAAATGATCATCTATGGTGCCCCAACCACCTTTTTTGTTCCGGGATAGGATAGGATAGTATACTTTTTGTTCTTCCCTATTTTGTGACAGTTTAAGGTTTTGAAGTGTGAATTAGCTTGCATATGTGTGTGGTGGAGGGGAGAGGCAGGCATGGGGGAATGGAGAGGAAGTGGGAGTTGGGAAGGGGTATCAGAGTGAAGAAGAAGGGGGAGGGGAGTATGTGTATTTAGGTACATTCTTAGTCATTTTTTGAATTCTTACCATTGTTGAGGTTTGTGTAAGTTATTTTGTTTATCCTGAATTTTTTATTAAGGACTAGCTGTAAGACAGGTCCATAGGACCTAATGCTATTATCCTATTAAAGGCTTCGACTTCACCTACTATCTATCTATCTATCTATCTGTTTGTCTGTCTGTCTGTCTACCTATTTTAGTTATTATTTATTTAATATTTTTCTGGTGAAGGAATGTGATGGGTCTGATTTTTCATTGCATGATTGTTTTACAGTTGGCTTTCTTGGAATTAGAAATTCTGCAGTAACATTTTTCATCAGGATTTATTTATTTTTAAAAGTGTATTGTTTCTTGTTTCTTCTTGCGTATATATTGTTAATTGATTAATTAATTGATTTAGTTATGTATTGATACTTATTTTTATTTAGTTATTTATTTATACTTATTTTTTATACTTTATTTCTGATGGTTATTTTATTCTGATGGCTGTAATGTTGAATTTGCTTACCTAATTGTTTCTAACTACTGTTGTTGTTATATGTGGTTGTTGCAAAATGAGATGTAAATGCATAGCATGTGACATAATATAGCTGTATTTCACTGTTAACTACATTTTAGATGTAGTAGTGATATTTCCATGTGGTGATATTCCCATGTGCAGAGGTGCCAACTCGTACGGATTTACCGTATTTAATTCCGGCGAAGTGAATTAAATACGGAAATATGGTAGCTTTTATAAAAATACGGAGGAGAAGTTGCCGATTGTTTATCTTTGCCAGCGGTGCTTCTGTTCCGGTTTCTGGTCTCATAATAGTACTCCCGCACTCACTGAACGTCGCTGTGTTCAACAAGCTGATTTTCATGGCGATTTTAGAGTAAAACAAGTGTGGTGTTCAATAAGCTGATTTTCATGGTGATTTTAGAGGACTGAAAATTGCCTGCTGTTTCAGAGGGAAGCCTGTTGTTACTTTATAGTGTCATAGGCTGGGTTTTGCGAGAAAAAAAATACTGACAAGTGTTAAAAAATACTGACAAACGGGTCTGGAAATACTGACAAAAAGATTAGGGGGTTGGCACCTCTGCATGTGGTGATATTTCCATGTGGCGACATTATAAGAATGGTTACCAAAGGTGCCTTCAGTTTTTTGGGTTAGGTTTCTAGTGTTACGTCATTAGGTTTGACATTTTATTGTCAAGTCTGGGGCATGGCAGCAATAGAGTACACTGATAGCAAATAAAAACGCACAGGCTAGGAATAAATATGGTGAATTCATAAGTTACGCCAATTGTTCAAAAGAATTTTGAGAGGAAAACTAGTTCTGCACAATATCCTTTTTAGGCAGCCAGTTTTACATTCGACCTTCTTAAAAATCCTTACTTTGTGGGGTTTTACATGCCGCCAGTGTACATGTATGGCTTCTGCAATAATAATCGGAAGGAGTGTGTGGTTTTTTTTATTTATTTTTTTTTGTTTGATGATTGCCACTATGACTAAATAACAGCAAAATCCTGCTTCATTGTTTAGATCACTGTTTATAACCCAGGGTCTCAAATTAGCTTGAAACTGTATAGCAAGCCTGATGTGTCCTACATTGTCAACACAGGGCTTGATTGTAAACACACAACATTCCACAACAATGAATACCTGTAGGATTGACAAGGCAAATTATCATTTTTTTCCCCCTTAAGATGAGAGTGCATTATACAGAGGTCTAGTCTGTGCATGCATGCATTCCATCGCACAGACTTTAAAGATCCTGACACTCATGTCCTAGATGGGTGAGTACCAGCGACACAAGTACACCCAGCAACCACCCGTACCAGGTCCTTTCTCCGCCATCCCCAATCTCCCATCGTTTGTAAATGTTAACTACGGTATGTTTTTAGTCACTGATTTTTGCCCTGAGGGGTAGTACTGCCGAGGTGCAGATTACTTTGAATTATGAAAATGTACCGTCATCCTGCATTTTTTTAAAGGCAGTACTGTATTTTCTCGTTGTTGGTAAAAATAGATGTTATTACTTGTTAACTTTGTATTGCTTTGTGGTAGTAGTTGTAGGAGGTAATGATAATAATAATAAAATTGATAGTACATGGATTTATACAATGCATCCATAGCACGTGTACATAATTTATATTTCAGATGTGCTGTGGAGCATGCTATGTATATATTTTCTGTTTGTATGATTCAGTCAAACTACTAAAAACCCAAACACTTAATTCAATATTTCATTTATTGTCTTGTTCACACATTCAGGTGACATTATAAATTAATTAATAACAACACAACAATCAAATCACACTTAATTAAACTTATAACAAAATGGAATGAAATGGGAAGAGGGATTTAACACCAATCTATACAAGTCTACTAAGAGGCGACGTTGCAATAATTTTCACAATTGCTATTATATGTGAATGATGTAATACATCATTTAAAGCATGTCCATATTTAACATTTCAGATTATGTCCGAAAAGTCACAAATATTTTGAGGTGTGGGGGTGCAATTTCAGACTTTTTTCTCTTGACCTTAGTGTGATTCAGAAGATGTTTCTGTGCGTTAAAAAGAATGTACATTCACCTTGCAGTTTTTAGTGGTTTTTTTTTCAAAGCAGTTCGTAGTTTGGTCCTTGATAAAAAGATAAAAAGACCATTTACTACTTGGTAACTTAGCAGTAAAGGGCTGTATTGCACAGTACGAGGAATGACCTTGATGGCGTTTGACCTTGACCTTGCAGGAGCACTTCATGCCATCTTTGAACCAGGTGCTAGTGGTGAGGATGGTGGTGAAATACCTGCACTACTTCTCTAACACAGCCACCAACGTCATCACCTCTCCTTACCAGCACCGTGTGGAGTTGCCGCTTGACCACTTCAAAAGGTCAGCTGTTGTCATACCTTGAATTTGTCAGTGGTTTACTAAATATAACATTTATTATGTATTTCAAATACTAAAACAAAGCAACAAGCAAAATGTATTTAAAAAAAAAACAACCAACAAAACACAAAAAATTCTTCGTCTACCACCTTTTTTTTTTCCTTGTACACCCTCTTCCTTCCCCCTCCACCCTACAGACATACACAGACACACAAAGCAGTCACAGCACCCTGTGCCACTAGGCAGTGGCATTTGTCCTTGGACGTAGTTCTCTTTCTAAATGAGGCTTCTGTAATCAAAAAGATAACTCACTCCAATGCTGCCTACTCTGTGATCTGTAGGCTGTGTATTATTAGTTTGTTTTCATCTGCACATTTTGCGTGGCCATAAGCGTACCGGAGATGTGGTGCACAGTAGGTATGTCAGGGCACAAACGGCTTGGGTCCATCTGCTCGTTCCTCCCTTCCCATCCTCAGTGGCCTCTTGACTATTGATTTTGAACTTTTTTCAATTGTATAATCATGGTGATTGATTTTGGATTACTGTCTGTGTGGGTTCTTTTCATCATACGAAAGATGGAGTACGATGGTTAAAAGATCATTTGTGGTGCCCCAACGACTTTCGAGTTACCGGAGAGGATAGGAATTCTGTGTGGGCAGAGCTGGCCTTTTTTTACTGGCTGAATTTTAAGAGAGAAAAAAAGTCATTATTTTCATTTATTCATGACTGACGAAAAAGAATATCAGTATTTGAAAGTTTGGACATTAGGTGTGTTGAGTTCTCGGTTTTGTTTTATTCTGCCAATATAGTTGATCACACCAATGGTTTTCTTAGGACTAAAAGATTCATTGTATTTTTGTAACTGCTTTTGTCTTAGATAATTGCTGCACGTCCCCATTTCTGTACGAACACATGAACACTAACACACTAAACTCCAATGCACATGCTTGCATCCACAAATACACACAACACTCTATCCTTCCCTACCCACTTCCACACACACATGCAAAGCATGCACACATGCACAGAACACACACATGCAAAGCACACACACATGCACAGAACACACACATGCACAGAACACACACATGCAAAGCACACACACATGCAAAGAACACACACATGCAAAGAACACACACATGCAGGCATTTGAACACACACTCCCAACTTACATGCACTCAAGATGCACAGACAGACCTCCTTTATACGCGTCAGTGTCTGGGGACATTAATCTAACCCACCAACCCACCAGACATCTGACGATGATCTGTCATACACAAAGGCATGAATGCACACAAACACTTTGGCTACATGTACTTTTAAATTTTCTGTAATATTGTAATTCAAACAGGATCAGCGCATTAATCCATTGATCTGTTGTCCACCAGGATATAGAAAAATGGGTTGAACTTTGATGTGTTGTATTATGTATTATTACAGCATCTGGACAAATATTGATTTGTGAATTTGCTTTTATGTAATTTTGTATTTTCAGTCTACATATATAATATTAGATTCTTGCTAACAACAATAATAATATCAATGATGATGACGATGATGATGATGATGATGATGATGATGATGATGATGATGATGATCGATGGAGTACGCTGGTTAAACAATCATCTGTTGTGCCCCTACGAATTCGAGTTAGGGGATAGGATAGGATAGGAATTGTTTTTATGGCTTATTCAACTTTATTACACAAAAATGAAGATATTTTCAATGCTATTATTTTGTATTGACCTTTATGTAGATACATGTTTGAGTACTGAAACTCAGAAATGTGTATGTGTGTTAATTATGCAATGTATTCCATCAAATACCTCTTACCCTGGATTTTATTGAATAATTATTTGGAGGTAATGAGGGAATGGAGGCCCGGGATGCAGCTCAGTAAGAGGTGGTTCATTAACAAGATTTTTTATTCAGTTTTTGACTCGCATTCATAGCAATATCCTCACCCCCCACAAAAAAAATTGTTCCTGATTTTTGCAAATCTGTGCAAGATGAGTCCTGGTCCTAAAATAAAATTTGAAAAAAAAAAAATTCTGTCCGTCCGTCTTTCTGTGCAAAACTTGAAAGTGGATTAATATTCCAGAACCTATATTAACTATCTTGGTAAGATGGTGTACATCCATAAGACCTCATAAATGATCAGTAAATGAATGACTTTGCTTTAAGGTCAAGGTCACAGGGTTATAAAATTCACAAAATTTTCACTTTTTTTCTTAATTATTTATATCTAACTTATGATTTTTTTATGCATGAGAGATATCAATGAAACACACTGCCTATACACATTTGGTCAACTTCACTCCAAGGTCAAGGTCATGGAGCTGTCCAAATTCAATTAGTATGGGTACTTTGAAGATCATACATGAGCATGAGAGGTCACATGAAGGTCAAGGTTATCTGAAGGTCAGTTTTTTGGCATAATACAGTAAAACCTCCGTTTTACGACCTTTAAATTGCCATTAAAACGAGGTCTTAAATTGGAGGGGTCTTAAAAAGGAGGTAGGACATTTTTGAAAAAGACATTAAGAAAATTAATTAAGTAAAATAAATACATGTGCAAAAATGTACACATACCATTAAGTATAGGGAACATCTACCATCTTTCAGAAATATTGATTAAACTCTGTCTCACAACCAATACAGTCAATATCTTCCTGTTCCTCATTATTTGCAAAATAAAAAATCAATGTTGGTATGATAGTTGTTTAAAAGTGTATGTAAGTGCTGAGTGCATGTTTGGAGTTTTAACTATTTATAAGATAACCCCATTAATATTGTTGTAATTATTTTTATTCAATCATTGAATAGTTTGTTTTTTTAGGCCCCTGCTCAGGGCAAATCTGGTCAGCTCCTTAGAGTATTTCAAGCTGTTTTAATGCATCGTTTGCTGTTAAAAGTTGTAAACGAAACTGTTTTCTTCAAGAGCACAGATATAGTATTGCTTTGGAATCTGAATTTTTCAGATGCTAGGTCGTAAAATTTAATGATTTGAAGGTCGCAAGTCATGTTTTAGAGGTAGTCGTTTAAGAGAGGTCGTTTATATAGTACAAACCATCGGTGAATTATTTTCCGGTCGTATGTTGGAGGAAGTCGTTTAAGAGAGGGTCTCAAAATGGAGGTTTTTACTGTACAACTTTTGCTGTAGTTTATTTGATATTACATGAGTGTATTTGGAGCAGGAGATCAAGGTCATCTCAAGGTCAAGAACATAGAAAGATCAAAGTTGGTATTACTTTGCATTTTAATGCCATTGTTTCATTTTTATTTCTTTTTCTGGGCATTAATTTTCATGTTAAATATTGCAAGTTCCATAAAGAGCATGTGAGTCAAATATGGGCTTTGTCCTTTCTAGTTTTTAAAAGTTGATTCTTCTTCTTCTTCTTCTTCTTCTTCTTCTTCTTCTTCTTCTTCTTCTTCTTCTTCTTCTTTGTACTTGTCTTTTGTACTTCTGCTTCTCTGCATTTTCACACATCTGTCGCAGATTTGAAGGTGATTTGACATCTTCTGTATCGTCATTCCGTGCATGCTATGTTCACATGCTTGGTGGGATGTTTATTTGACCTAGCTGTCTAAAATATCCCATGTAAATAAGCTCTCCTTTCCCTTTCTCCTCCCCCCTCCCCTCTCCCCTCCTATAACACAACCCCACTTCTCTCTTTCTCTCTGTCTCTCTCAATAATTTCAAATATAAGGATTAACCTAGATGTGTTGTATTTGAGATAAAAATCTATCAAATTTTCGCTTTTTAAATTTTTTTTATTTTAAAGAAGTACTCGTACTAGCCAAGGTGAATGTCACTGTCGGCAGTTTTCGAGAAAGAGACGTAGTTGGGTTGCTTTGGCAGCATGTGTAGTTGGCAACAGTTTGCTTGTGAGATTTGGCGTTCTGTGCTTGGCTGATTTGTGAAATGTGGTCTTTGGTGATTGGCTGACTCTCTTTCTACTGTTGTCAGTACCAAAGAAGGAGATGTTATTACATAGATACAGGGATGGTGGGGAATGTTGAAGAGGATAAAGTGGAATGTGAACGGGAAGAAGCTGGTGTAACCTCATCGTCTTTCAATAAGGCATAAGACATTTTATTTATCTAAAAGATTACATTAGTTACAAAAAAGTTATTGGCTTTTCTCCTTCAGGATACTGTGGAGACTCCTCCAGGACAAAGAAATAACTCCACATTTTGTATGGCCAAAAGATAAAATGGTATGACGGATCCTCCACCCTTCCCCCCACGCACACCCTCCCTCATACCAAAAAATAAATAAATAAAATAATGATCAAAATAATACCAGTTCTTTGAATGATAACAGTGATATTCAGGATCAATTTGTTGATTGCTACTGTTATATATTGTCTTGATACTAAAAGTATGAACTGCAATATTGATCAGGACTTGGAAAGCACCCCTACCCTAAACCATGAAGCATGAAACATGTCCAGAAGGTGAAAGGAGGGAGGTGGAGAGGGGCCCAAGGTAGTGAATGAGAGAGTGGGGAGAGAGAGTGAGATTGGGTAGGGGAGGTATGAAGTACAAAGGAGGTACGAATGAGTATGAATCTTAGAGAGATGCAAGATGTTTTGTGACCAAAAATACATATGACATTTTCTGCAGATTTTGCAACTTTTTTTTTCCTTATGCTGAAGTGGTCCATTTTGAAGGATATTTTCATTTTAAAAATATTTTTGTGTTTTGTAAAAATGGGCTTACTGCGAAATTTGCAATGATTGTAACATTTGTATTGTATTTTCAGGACGGTGATACCTCAGATAGTGCAGAAGAAGCTGTACTGGTTCCTGAGACATGCCTTTGACAACTGGCCCCTAGACTGCTACTTCAGAATGGTGAGTTGATGATGATGATGATGATGAATGCTAAATACATACTATTCTCCTAAATTAGACTTAAAGTGTGGAGATCTGTAACCAGCATGCATTTTTCCACGTTACGTGCAGTCGCACTTGCACACTAAACATAGATTCAAGTCATGTGATGAAAAGGCAAGGAGATTGTAAAAGAAATTAGTTTTGTATATTGGAATTATCTATTAACTGCATCCAGAACAATTATTAAGGAAAGCGGAGTACTTGGAGAAAAGCCTTGGAGAGCTGACAAGGCTCACACATAAGTCAAATATTTTATACCAGGCAGGGTACAAAGCCCCACTCTTCAGTATTGGAAAGTTGGACATTGGAGTTTTGTCGCTGTTAGGGCTGGGTACCGTGGGCCAAAGTCGTACTGGTATTACCGCGGTATTTTTAAGTAGTATCGGTATTTCGTACCGATATTCCACGATTTTAAGTGTTACAATCAAATGGGATTTGGCACTGACAGTAGTGACCGACGCAAAAGAAAGATTGTCATACACTTGAAAACAGTTTCAAAGAATCACATTTCCATAGAAACTGAAGCTTTATTATTGCTTGAACACCTTCAAAACAAATTATGATAAATCACTGTTTAGAGCATCAGCAAACTTTAAACCACAAAGTCAAAATAAAACAAAACATTCAACGGGAAAGGTCTTTAAGAACTTTAAGAGTTCAGAAGGATTGGCGACTGGTACCATGCTCAAACATGTGGATAAGCTGCCGTTCTTATAAGTTCTTCTTCAAGAACAGATGCCTATCCACGTGTTTGGGCTTTGGGCTCGCTCTCTGGGCAGACAAGGTGTCGCCCACTGTCGCGTTATGTGTTGTCGAGATCTTCCACCGGACCTTGGACACTCGCACCGGTATACCGTCCCGTCGTGTTTCCGAACGTGAATACAGTTACGTATCGGTAAAACCATCCAGCCGTAGTCGATGTACACCTGCACCAACAGGCAACCCCTGAAATTAAGGGGATAAGATGAGGCTAGATTTGATTGCTACCTCATTTATGGAAGAAGAAGATAAAAGAATTAGGCGATTGAGAAGATGATGAGGATAATGATGATGATGTCTGACAAAGAACATCGTTCGCATGATAAATAATAATAATAATGGAGGCTATGTAAGCGCTTTTCCTCAAATCTCCTGTCAGGCTGAAAGTGCGGCGATCTAAACCAACAAGCACGCTCGCATGTCCAACAAACACACATCTATCACTCTCACGTGTGTTAAGGGCAGGGAGATCGCTATTAGTAAAAGGAAGGGAAATCAAATTTATTTTTTGGTTGAAATTTTAGATGGATTGCCTCCAA
Source organism: Oncomelania hupensis (assembly GCA_036898135.1). NCBI lineage: Eukaryota > Metazoa > Mollusca > Gastropoda > Littorinimorpha > Pomatiopsidae > Oncomelania > Oncomelania hupensis. Next base: position 32,400,753 of record CM072521.1, on the reverse strand, counting down.
TACCATTTATTGAATGGAGGGGGGGGGGGGGGGGGGAACAGGGTACTCCAGAGAAAACCCTCAGTCTCGTGGCTAAGTCACATAAGTTTGCCCCTAGCTGGAATCAAACGCTCAGCCTAAGAAAGTGGCGACTAAACAGCCTCTAGCACTTGCCTCTTTACATAACGCAGTGACTGATCTACAGGTACTGGAGACATGGCTCAGCTACATCCAGCCTTGGCGCTACACAGACACACGGCACTACAGACATGGCAAGGAGCCCCGGTCGCAGCACCTTGAACCTAGAGACCGCAGGGTGGAGGACAAATGGTGAATAATGAAAAAGAACCATTGACAATACAGATTAATAGATAGGTCCCACGGCCGTAGCTCAAGTGGTAGAGCGTTCGCCCGGCACACCGATGACCCAGGTTCGCTTCCCGGGGTGGGCGAAATAAAAAGTAGCCATTTTTCATTTTTTCACTGTCCATTTTAGCAGTATGATTGCCCTGGTGGTTCAGTGTGGTAATCCCTGTCTGCCATATCGTCAATGGTGGGTGTAAACGTTAAACCTCAATCTTCATTCATTCATATATATATATAAATGCAAGTAATAATAATACATTAATTTATAAATAGCACAGACAGATCTCACAATAAAAAGAGTGCACATTCCCACAAGAACAGTACATAGTGCTATAAAAGGATTTAATGTGTGATATAAAAACCTTTGTTCTCATGCTGCAGGGACCAGTTTGTGGAGGATAGTTTGTTGTTCTACACGGTGCTGTTTCGCTGCTTGTTGCCACGGCTAGAACGCATGGACTTCACCTCCCCCACTAGCGCCTACATGCTTTTCAGGGTCACCAAGGTTGGTGGTACTACTCATTTCTTAGTCGCTTGTTCAGAACATGTCTAAAGCACCTTTATCCTACACAAGATAGAACAACTTTCACATTGTGCTGTATGACATTTCTAGTCTTTATGTTCAAGTGTTTGGGTGAAGTAGCTTCTCTGCTTCCCACCGTGTAAGCTCTGGAAGTTGGTTGGTTAGTTATTGTTTATTGGGTCCAGCGGACGGCAATGAGCCGAATCAGGACCACAACTTGGTTGAAAAAGGGCTCACCCCTGATACTTATAAAAGATCTGCTGAAACAACCCTAATGGTAACACTGAAGGCACTCCACTAGCCGGTCACTTTACAAAAAAGGCATCCCATCCAGAGGACTCTGAGGTTGTACTAAAATTTATCGAACCCCTGTTTACAAAAACAAAATAGAATATAAACATCATTATAAAATATTAACAAAACCCATACATATAAAATTCCTACGTTGCAAAATAATACCATAGAAAATCCTAGTGATCGTTTGACACAAAGCGTCCAATATCCCCAAGCTAACCCAACAGACCCCATACACAAATTAGTTTGGGGAGAGTTTTCAAGAAGAAAAAAAAAGTTAGTGACTGGCCTTGCGAGTGAAGAAGATAGTAGATTGATAGAACAGAGTAGGAATGTGAAAGAACAAAGGAGAAAGACAGTGACGGTGGGAATTTAAAGCATTAAATTTCCAGAAAGTGGGGATACTATTTGTACAGAAACCCCCGATACCCATGAGGGGATAACCTCTGGAAGATCCCTTGAACAGTGAATGTGTGTATAGTATACGTGTTGTTTTTTTTTCCACTTCATACTGGCAGCTGTAACTCTAGATCAGAGTTGTGTGTGCAGACAAGTGTTGCTTGGTAATTTAACTGCAAAATAATGCTTTGTACATTTATTCTTATAGTAGACTTCAATGTTTACATTTTAAAAAATATTTGTTAAAAATAATTTTCAGGTGTTCAACTCTCCCAATTTGGCTTCTCTGATTGCTAATGGTAAGACATTTTTGACTCTGTGACTTTTTAGTTGTGATTTATGTGTGCATGTATGTGTTCTTGTATATGACCTTCATATAATTGTATGAAAGATGCGACTAGAGACACCTTAGTCTTAGAACTGTTCCTGCAATAGTTTGCTTATACAATACCACAATGAACTCTATTTTTCTATGTTCCATTATTTTATTATGTATGAGAATGCACATTGAATCACACTTTTTGGACCAGATATGTGTGCTGCTTAAATTGATGTATTAATATTATTATTATTGTTACTTTATTGTGCAGCGGAGCAGGAGATTTGCGGGATGCCAGTACCGCTGAGCCGTACAGCAGATCTGGGGGGCAGTTACCTGTCAGCGTCGCGCCTCCAACCTGCTGTTCCCAACCTGTCGCCCCATTTGACAGACATGGAAGTCCCAGGCTTCCGGTACATCCCTCTCTTCTCTGATCACATGCAGCGAATGGTAGGCGCAATTTTTGTTTGTTTTATCTGTGAAAATGTTATACTTGTGTTGCACGGCAATGTGATGGTTGGGGCTCCTGCACCTTTGGCGGGAAGGGCTAGCATCTAAGAAATAATAAAACGGCGTACAACTGCCAATCCACGCAGTTGTGAATGGCTACCTGGCTTTGCTCATATATGGGGGAAGTAGAGGAGGTGGGCACTGCTTCGAAAGAAGCCAGCCCTGAGAAAAGGGACGTCCCTGGCGCTTCTCTTCCTCTTCTGTACAACACAATGGTTACCTTAACTTTCTTCTTGGAAATCTTGGTTACAGCACTTGTTTCTGTGTCAGGACTTCGAACGAGAGTATAAACTGAGGTCTAAATCTGTGGCTGTATGCATTCCATCGCAACAGACTGAACAGATCCTGATGCTCATGTCCTAGTCGGGTGTTTGCCAGCTACACAAATACACTCATCGAGCACTGAATACTCCCCCATCCTCAGTGACCCAGGTCGGAGCTCATGTGTGTGGGCTTTAGATGTGCCTAAGGGTAGCAAGTCGGTGGACTGAGTTAGATCCTGCATTGGGCAGTGCCTTGAGCAGCTGTTGGGCTGGAAAAGCGCTCTATGACAACCATCAAATAAATCCTATAATAAGACAAGTCCTTTGTCTGCAGATGAACAACCTGATGCGTAAGGTAGTACAGGCGCATGCAATTGTGACCATTCCCCACCCACAACCTCCAGCCTCCACTGGACGCTTCTCCTGGCTCTGGTCCCTGTTGGAGGACAACGGGGCATCTGGCAAAAGCGACACTCACCGCACGGCTGTACACTTGAAGGAGACTGTTAAAAACATTGCTGAGATTTTCAGTGTGAGTAGCTGACCTCTGTTTCCATATTTGTCTTCATTTTAATGTTTGTACAGTTTGCTCATTTGTCACCCCATTGCCATCTTAATGTGTTTGTGCATTTATGTAGGTGTGTTTTGTTAGCATTTGTTTACTGGCGTAGCTGTTCAGGTATAGTTTGGTTTCATCAAGTTGTATGTTTTGTATTGTAGGCATGACATGAAAGCGATGCATCTTTTGTGGGTATTGTGATGTTACGGTTTTAATTGTGTTCAGGTTTGTTTTTGGGTTTTCTGTGGTGCAAGGTCTTAAACACTGACTATATAGCTTAACTTCTATCGGTGTGCAGAGAGAGGAGTTAAGAGTAAGCACAGTTTTTACTGAGCACTCATTTTTGTGGACCTTCTCCTGTCCTTCGTGGTGCTGAAGTTAATGCCGCTGCTAGGTTTTTGTTAAGGATGCCCTTTGGTGATGAATATGTTTACAGACTTGCCTACCCCCCAAATAAGCTGTCAGTATTCCAGATGGCTGGAAACCAGATTTTCACCAGGTTTGACCAGATTTTAGCGTGACAGACAATTTTCGAGCGGTAATTGCTTAATACAGCGCAACGGTTTGCTTAAAATGTAAGAAACATACAATAAAAAAATAAAATGATTGGTAATTACAACAGCAACAACAAACTGAAAGGAGGAGAAAAAAAAACAGAGGAAAAGAAATCATCTCAAAGAATAATAAGACAAACAAAAAGCAAAAGCAATTTGAAGTATTTAATTGTTATTGAGTCATAAGATGGATGTTACAGGTATACTTGATACAAGCAATAGTATACACATAGAAACATGAAATCACAACCATCTCACTCATCAATACAAACACTAATAGTGTTTTCATGTACATCAAGCTCAAACAAATAAATATGGATGCAACAAACCATAAATTAATATCATATCTTGAAACAGTTATTTTGTTAAGTTAAACAGTAATGTTGAAAATACTGTCTCACAGTCTGTAACACTTAACTATCAGAAAATAAACATGTTTTACATGTAGGAACACAGAATGCATCTTACTGTCAGGGAACATGTCCTTTAACAGTTGACAAAGCTTGTCTGCTTGATTAAGGGAAATATTCTCCTTGGCGATATACGTGCAGAACATCGCGTCTGCTTTGATGACCTTCAAGGTATCCGATCCGTCGTTCTGCATAAAGATGCTCTTGATCGATGTGGTGCCTTTAGTGCAGTCTTTAAAACGGTCATGTTGTTTTGAAACCACGTGGCGTTCACAGTCATTTCGTCTGCCATGTCCGACGGTAAAATCAACTTTGCACAGTGTGCACCGAACGAAGTCTGCACCTTTGGGCGATTTAACAAGGTATGGCCATTCGTTGTGATAGGCATGGAGAAAGTTCTGCTTTCTCTTGCTCTTCGCTGGTGCATCTCTGTCAGAGTCGGGAGAGCTCGTCTTAGTACGACTTCGCCTCATGATTTCCGAGCTGGGAATATGGCGAGGGTGTGCGCAGTAAATTTCAGTTACGCATGCGTCAACTTCCGGACCTCGACTTCTGTCTTCCGAACAATCGTCTTAATACCGGTAACAAAACAAAAAAAAACTATTTTAAAAAAAAAAAAATCGTAGACGATTTTGTTACCGTATTTTTACGAGTACGGTCAGATTTTCGTACTTTTTGAGAATACTGTAAAAATACGGTGAGAATCCATACGGTAGGCAAGTCTGTGTTTATAATGGTAACTAACCTACATCATACTCACCTTACCCCAAAGATTAAAATGTAGGTAATCAGTTTCAACAAATCTTTATGTATATTTTTAAAATTATAATATAATATTAAATAGTTATTGATTATGTTAATTAATTAACCGCATTTATTCATTACTGCTTATTAATGATACTTGTGTTGGTAGTTGCAAGCTCCCACCTGGCCGGAAGAGACTGCTCATTCCAAGGACAAGGACAGTCTGGGTGACTCCACTATGATGGAGGAAGATGATGTCATTCCTGACTGTGTGGAGACCGCTGAAGGTCCCAAGCTGACCATCAAGGGCAGATACCAGGTGAGCATTTCAGGAGGCCATACCTACTTCTACTTCACTGCTGTCTATTTGGCAATAAATGTATTGCACAAATACAGAGAGAGACGGGGGGAGAGGGGAGAACCACAAATGTGAATTTGCATTCAACATGTGTGCATGCGTGGCTATGCTGGAATTCAGGTTTTTGTATATGTTCCAGAACGCACAGTGCAGAAAGAAAATGAAAGTCTGTTGCAGAGTGTAGGAACAGACAGGAATTTCAGGCAGAAATTTTGTGACCCCACATACACCCATGAATCAAATACACAGACATTTACAAGTTCAAACTTTGTCAAAAAATAGCTTCAGAATGAACTTTATTGCTTTGTCAGAAAATAGCTTCAGAATGAACTTTCTTGAATTCTGCAATGGTGTAGATTATCAACAAGATGCGGAGGTTTGAGAACTGGCAGGCGGGTGACCCTGACCTTCAGCCCATTCGCAGTTTTGAGAACGCCACGCTGGTCAGATTTCTCTTCCACATCTGCTCCATCCTCAATTCACAGGTCAGTTCAGCTGTGGTGTAGTTTGGTATAATAATAATGGTAATAACAATGTCTAAGAAGATTAAATCATTTTCTTATTTTCTGCTGCAAAAATACCGATGCCTTAGAGAAACAACGGTCTGTCAGTGATTTCGCCATTTTTATAATTTTTTCACACAGCCAGTTGAAAAGTTGGGCAGAGCAGAACAAATCAGATATCAAATAAAAGTTTTCAGTTTTTTAATAGGTATTGGTGTACAGAAGATGATGTATACGTATCGTTGCAATAAAAGAAATATAAAATTGAAAAAAAGCATGTTTATGATGGATAATCTGTTGTTGCCTGATAATTCCTTCTGGACCGCAAGGAATATTTTTGGAACATTTTGTGGGAGGTCGGAACACTGTCTTCCAGTAACTGAGTAATATATCAACAAAACAAAGAAAATGAACATTATTTTATAGCTCAATACTGTTACAACGATAGAAGTTGATGGCAATGGTACCAGATCTCACTGTTTACTAACAAAAGCAGAGGAAAACTGCACTTTTTCTCCCAAGCAAGACCAGGTTATACACTGCTTGACCATTTCTTGTCAGAGAAGATCAGGCACCCATATCTAGTTACCACAAGCAGTAATGGCATAGCAGCCACGTGTGCTTTTGTGGCATGAACTACTGACCCATTCCCTTATTTTTTTCTCAGGCATAAACGGCTGACGGCTAAGTAGACCATTGTTGCAGAACACTTGCAGTGGTTTCTCACTGGCCCATGTGCAAAATCAGGTACTGCTGCTCGGCAGTAGTCCAATCTTCCACAAAAAAACGTTACCACCCTCCTTTTGTGCAGCAGTGGTTTTTCTTCAAAAACTATACCAGCAAATGCAAATCTTAATTTGAAATTTTGTCATCGTAATGTTCAGTCAATTCTATCAAATAAGAAAAGTTTTTAAAAAATTTTAATTTTTCAGATGATCTGTAGTTGCTCTAAGGCATTGATACCTTACATTACTTACTGATAATTCTAGACTGGAGAGAATGTTGAAATTGTTGCTAAAATTTAGTTTTAGATGATTATTTTAGGTCAAAATGTTTTGTGTGGTCAGCAAGGAAGGACTGACCAAGTGACCTCCCTTTATTATAATGCATAATTTTAGATATGAACTAAGCAAACTACCCTGATTAAAGAACCGCCTCAGTGGCACATCTGGGATGCGTTATGTTGTAGCTTTGTGGCATATTTATTATGTATTTCATACTTCTGTTTTCTGGAAGTTTTCCAACCAGATCTGGCAGCTGTACCAGCGACAAGACTTTGTGGGTCGCCTGGCTAAAGTGTACTTGGCACCCCCTCTCTCCTCCAGCCAGCGCATCCAGTCCCCCATCAGCCACCAAACGGCTGAACGACTGCGGCAACCCAGGATCAGCCTGCGCATGTTGGCCTCTTACCAGACGTTGTCGGTGCTGGTACTGCTGTACGTGGTCTTATATTTGTGGCTAGGCACTGGTCCTGTCACGTATGTTCTGCTGTTAGGCTCCGGTGTGGTTCTGTACGGCGTCTTCTGTGCTCTCTTCATGTCTGCGGAAGTCAGCTGAAGTTGGAGAAGAGGGCTATGAAATTCATCATGGTCACCATCCCTGCCATCAGTATAACCATCGCCATCATCACCACCATAGGATTCACCACCATCAACATCACCATCATCTCCACATCATCAGCTTCCCCACTGCCATTATCTTCAAAATCATCGTCAGCATTAGTTGGCTATTTGTCGAATGTCATTTTCACGATGCGCTTGACTGTGTTGTTGTTAATGCTGTTATGTGGCCAAAGCTAGGTCTTGTTAAAAATCAAACTTCACAAGTTTGTATTTACAGTTGCATCTGTAACAATGGAATGATACTTCCGTTCTGTATGAAGCATATTAGTAAGTACACAAAATGACTGCTACAAAATGAACTGTAATACTATTTGGACATAATAATATTATTATCAGACTGTAATATGTAAGGTGACAGAAATCGTGCCTTGTTTTGAATCTCTGTGTGTGTGTGTGTGTTTATGTTGACTTAAATTTTTCTTATAAAGAGAACGTAAATAGGGATAGAAGCAGGGCGAATGTATTGTCGAACGATAAACTGTTTATAAACAATGACGGTTGAATACATGCATGAGAGTGTTGTACTGACAGTTCTTGATGACTTTTTGATGTTGAAAGCCTGCAAACTTGTGTATTATTCCTCCGACATCTTGTGGTCATGTGTTGCTAAAATTGTGTTCAACAAGCCCATTATTTTAACCAGAACAACGTCACCGTAATCATTAACTTTGTCATCAGCAATCAATATAAACAAGGACGATGATGGGTTTGGTATTCGTAACTAAATCAAACTTTTTTTTAAACCACCTGTGCTTATATCGTTCCATTTTTTGAGATGCGCCAAACTTAATTGTGTAAATTGTTATATATTTAAATCACTGACTGTATCACAATAAAAACAAGCACTGGAACAATTTAGGAAACAAACAAAAAACTTTGGACAATTGTAAATTATAATCATCGCCATCTTCAACATTATTGTTAAATGACTGGTTTTTGGCTTCCATTATGTGCTTGGCTCAGTTGTTGCTAAGACTATGTGGCCGTTACTTGGGAAAGTTAAAACAACGATAGGGGCCATTTAGAAAACAATGTTTTGCACAATTGTGTATGTATGTTGAATTGTAATAACGTTGCCAGTAGTAGTAATGACTTGAATTCATCAGGGCAAATCTTAAGCTAACTTGTAGTCCATTATGCATTTTTACAGCTGGATTCTTTCAGTGGAGACATGCATTGTAAATGTTATTTATAAATTTGACATACAAGGTTTTTGAGAAGAAGACACACAAACTTTTGATCTATTGCAGTAAAAATATGATGAAGCTACGATTAATGAGGTTCTTGCATTTATTTGCCTCTTATTTTATTTATTACACTTTATTAAGTTTTCAAAGACTTTCCAGGACCTGGAAAATGGAACCCAGTTTTTCCAAAACGTTCAAAGACCGTACGGACCCTGCTATAGTAGGCACTTTTCAGATATCTGTAGTCCTCTTCATTCCAGCTCCCTGGAAAAGACCTCTCTTGGCCTGGGGATTTGACAATGAGTAGAGCTTCACATGTTGTGCAAAAACAAAAGGTTTCTCATTTGTTGCACGTGGCCACCTTTCTGTATAATCCCGTTTAAACTTTTGAATCCTTCGCTTGTTTTTCTACATCACTTTTAGAGGCGTTTGTTCTCTGTCGCTTTCTATTCTTCCACAGACACTTTTTAGTGTTTGGTAGACGCCATCTTTGCCTATAGTAGGCCTATTCTGGAATTTGGAGAAACCGCTTTGCACATGCACATCCATTCTAACTCTGATTAACTTCCACAAACAAAGGGAACCTCTCCTCGGTGAATGCGCAATCTGTGCTTCGACTGACACTCAAAAGCAGCGACTTTCGTTTTTATTTGGGGGGAGTGGGAATTTGCTGACCGAATAAAATCCATATGTTCTGAACATTCTGTTTATTTTATCGATTTTTTCCTAATAAATATGGCTGTACCGAAACAATAGGCACATAACTCTTGTAAGCAAATAAACAAATTTTTAAAAAATCCCTGGAATTCCAGACCATGTTGCGGGGCCACATTAGCAGTTGTATCCCAGAAAGTGATATTCAGCATCACCCGATACAACAGGCACAGAAACAGCAAAGCACTGCAGCACACACTGTCCGTAAGGGGTCAAGGTCAGCCATGCTTACTACCCATGCAGGGTTCGTACGGTCTTTGAAGGTCTTGGAAAGTTTGGGAATAATAAAATACATTTTTCAGGCCCTGGAAAGTCTTTGAAAACTAAGTTTGTGTCTAAAGTTTGGGAAAAGTTTGGGAAATTTGCAAAAGAACACAAAAATAAAAAAGAGTGTTGATTTTAAATGTACAGGTTTGGATTTTTATTAAATTTTTTTTCCCTTTAATAAACGCAAGCGATCATGACGCGATCATCTGAGTACAATCGTACTTTCGTTTTCTCCCCAGTAAAGTTGAAATCGATAGTTGCTTCCCCTTGCTCAACATCCGGGAACCGCGTATTTCTTCTTCCTGCGAGTTTGAGGTTGATAAAAAAGGACGGGCGTTTGTTCCTTCAACGAGCTATGGTTAGCAAAACCTGAATACTAATGTTGGCTGTGCAACAAAACGGTCAGCATTTTGTGCAGTGTGCAGAAAATCAATCGACATATCATCGATGGGCGAAGGTGCTCTCAGCAGTCGCAACAAAGGTTCACCATCACACAATCTTCAAAATTCATACAACAAAGGATAAATAATATTTGCAAATAAACTCAGCACTGTACTTATGATTCAACAATTTAAAGTGTTCTTTACACAGACCTGCCTACCTCAGATTTTCAGTTTCAGTATTCTGACTGGCAAAATGTGGTATTCTGGGACCAAAATTAGTATTTTCACTCCCGGCGAATCGACGCATTCGCAAGTAGAATTTAACAATTGTAAATGTAACTTAGTGAAGATAAAGAAGAAGTAATCACTGCATTAAAAAAAAAAAAACTCAAACTGATTCCTTAAATACACTTTTTCCCGATTTATTTATTTATTGACTACAGTACAGAACAAGCGCAAAACTGTCATTGCTAGAGAGCAAAAATTCAGTTGATAAAAACTTAAATTTGAATTGGAAACATAGCAGCCTGTCTGGTTCTTTGCTACAAAATAAATTATTTACAGTAACTGACAGGGAAAAATTATACGCAAACTGTCACTCAGCTCTGTTTTCTTTCAGCTGCAAGCTATAACAGCTCTTGAGTCTGTCTAGTTCTTTGCTGGTGTACACTGTGGCAGCAGGTTTGGACTTGAGGACTAGCAACTGAACGTTCTGCTTAGTAAATTGTCTACCTTGGCCATATTAAAATAAACTAAGAACCAACAGTTTGTGTAATTTTAAATAACAAATTTAATATTTTCATTGTTCTAAACATATGATTACCGGACAATCACCACCCGGACAATCGCCACCCGGACAATCGCCACCGGACAATCGCCACCAAGTCAATTGCCACCCAGACAATCGCCACCTGGGACAATCGCCAACCGGACAATCGCCACCTGGGACAATCGCCAACCGGACAATCGCCACCGGAAAGTGCAAATGCCACCATGTCTTAAAATGATAACCTATACAGTTGGTAATGAAAAAAAATCAAATACAGCTTCAGTTTTGGTTTTTTAAAGTGTATATTAAGTGAACGAAAGTTCACAGTCTCACTCCAATCAGGTTGACAAAAATGTTTTCCGATTAAAAAAACAAATCAAACATCAAAACATTAGTCCAACTGTGAACTAAAGTTCACACTTCAATCAAGTTGACAAAATTGTGTAAACAAAACGATCGGACGTCAGGCTGTGAAGTAAAGTTCTCAGTCACACTCCAACAAAGTTTATAGGATGGATGCGATTGCGTCTTCTCATGGAAAGAGCATGTTCGAAGAGAATGGTTTCGTCTACTATTTTCACAAAAATTTGAAAGATGACAAGAAACGTTTTTTGTGCCACTTCAACAGACGCACCAAGTGTCCAGCATCAATTCATGTGAAGGTATGTATTTATTCATGTGAATGTTAATGTGTGCATAAAAAAATTGTATTGTATTTTGTAAATAGCACACGTGAAATGTTTTCTTGTGTATTTACGCCTCGGGCGGATTGAGTTCGATCCTGTATCGACCAGCTCTTTGAGCAGGTCTTTCACTGGAAAAAGCGCGATATAAATATCCTAACAATAATAATAATAAGGTTAATTATATAGCGCTTTTTCCTAGGTACCTGGGTTCAAAGCGTGTTTCACCCGCATACACCCGCTTTCAAAAAGCAGTCAACCAAGACATTTATGTACAATAGATAAGTGCACGAAAACATAATTAGTGGTGTAGGACAGAGACAGAGAGCAAGAGGACTAGTCCGATAGAAATTTGCGGAAGAGGAACGTTTTCAGTCTGGATTTAAAAATGGTGATGTTGGGAGAGCTGCGAACAGAGATAGGGAGAGAGTTCCAAATTGTAGGGCCAGAGATGGAGAATGAGCGGGAACCAGCAGAATGTTTGTACGTTATGTTTGAATGGCTGTAATGATTGAAAAAATGTGTATAGAAACTTCCATATTAAATGTTAATTTGCCTGACGTCTATTTCTCTTCTTTTTTTACAGGATGGCGTTGTGGTGAAACACGTTAGTAGTCACTCATGTGCTGCTGCTGGACACGCGGGCCAGTACGAGGCAAGATCTGCAATATCAAGAATGACCACCTCAGCAGCAACGTCCCTAGCAGCGACCCAGCGAATCCTGACGCAAGCTGTCAGTGGAGTTTCCGAGGCTGGGATGGGCCAGCTCCCGGCAGTTGAAGTGATGCGGAGATCAATCAGGAGACATCGCCGACGAGCAGCCCAGCCACTCCCTGCACCGCTTAACAGGGAAGATGTTGACCTTCCTGAGCGTTATCGTAAAACGGCAGACGGTCAACAGTTCCTTCAAGTGGACACTGGAGGGGCAGACCGTCTTCTTATCTTCGCTACATACGACGGATTGGATCTTTTACAGAACTCAACGCATTGGCTCTGCGACGGAACTTTCAAGTCAGCACCAACTATCTTTTTTTCAACTATATACTTTTCACGCAATAGTTCAAGACCGAGTCGTGCCATGTTTGTACGCTCTTCTTCCCAACAAGAGAGAGGAAACATATTGCCAACTATTGGAGAGGATGTTGGAGCTGCGGCCGAATATGAGACCTCAATCTGTGATGATGGATTTCGAATGCGCCATGAAGAATGCAATGAACGCATCTTTCGATGGAGTGCAGGTGTCTCACTGTCATTTCCATTTGTGCCAGAACGTATTCAGGCAGGTTCAGGGGAAAGGATTGCAGCAGGCTTACATGAATGACGATGCATTGTCTCTGCATGTTCGGATGTTGATGGCACTCCCTTTCCTGCCCCCAGATGACGTCATTGATGGGTTTGTGGAACTCGCAGATGCTTGCTCAGATGAACTTGAGCCAGTGGTGGAATACTTTGAGTCCACGTACATCGGGAAGCGCCATCGAAACGGGCGTTGGAGGCCTCCTCTCTTTCCAATTCCGAGCTGGAATGTGCACGACCGAGCTGGACTCGGCTTACCAAGGACTAACAATCCATCAGAAGGTTCCCACAGCCGTCTTGCTGCAAACCTCGCGTGCCAACACCCAGACTTGTTCAAACTGATCGAGGCCCTGGTGCGAGAAGCATCACTTTCTCGACTGAACGTCACACATGCTCTCATCGGACATCCACCTCCACCAAAGCGCAAGAAATACAACGACAAAGAGAAGCGCATTAAAACAATGCTTGAGAAATACGACACAACCAGCAAACTAATCTTCCTGCGAGGCATCGCTTACAACATCATGTTCTGAGAGAGATTTTTATCCAAGTGAACTGTTTTACTAGTAGGAGCTGTGAGTCTGTCTGTGTGGTTTTTCTTTTCATATGGGTTACAATCGTTTTAGTAGCTGAACGTTTGCATTTGCGTTTTTATTGCGGCAATAAATTATCAATACTCTTCAAATCCGGCGTGCGTCTCTGTATGAGTGTGCGCGCGAAGCTGAACGATGTGTGTGTAAATAAAAGGGTGGCGATTGTCAGGGTGGGTGGCGATTGACTTAGGTGGCTATTGTCCGGGTGGCGATTGAGTTGGGTGGCTATTGACCGGGTGGCTATTGCCCGGGTAGCGATTGTCCGGGTGGCTATTGTCCGGTGGCGATTGACCGGGTGGCGATTGTCCAGGTGGCGATTGTCCGGACACCTAAACATATACCAATTGAATGTTAAGGTACAGATAACACATCTATTTTTTAACAAAAAGTGAAATTGCTGGCCTTTAGCGATCTTAGAATCAGGAAACATTCTCTGAAACATGGCTGTTATTCTGTCTGCTGTGGCAGTTGGAAGGTTGCATTAGCAAAGACGACGAGACCGCCTATCGGGATGAGGTCGAACGGTTGGTTGAGTGCTCAGAGAACAACCTCGAGCTCAACGTTTCAAAAACAAAAGAAATGATTGTCGATTTTCGGAGAATTAAAGATCCACTTTCACCACTTGTGATCAACGATGAAAGGGTTGAACAAGTCGAAGAGTTCAAATTTTTAGGCACAGTCATTTCGAACGACTTGTCATGGGGAAACAACACCACCCCCATCATCAAAAAGTGCCAACAGCGCCTGCACTTCTTGAGGCAACTCAAGAAGTTCAGGTTGCCTGCAAAAGTCCTGACGCAGTTCTATCGCGCAGTGATCGAAAGCATCCTCTGCTTTGGCATCACTACCTGGTTTGGTGGTGCCACTGATGAGGAGAAAGTGCAGCTTGAGCGCATCGTAAAACACGCATCCAGAGTTATCGGGTGCGAACTTCCATCTGTCGCCTCGATCTACAACACGCGCTTGGTCCGTAGAGCTAAAAACATCACAGCTGACCCCTCACACCCAGCCGGCCATCTGTTCGAGCTCCTTCCGTCCGGCAGGCGCTTCAGAGCCCTCAAAACCAGAACAAACCGTTTTAGATATTCTTTTTTTCCAGAGGCTGCTCTCGCTTTAAATTTCTTATAATGTTAAATGTATAATGCTGTTACTGACGTCACGTCATAATCCACTGGCACCTACTTGTTTATTTTTACTATTTGTTGTTTGCGTATGTATGTGTGCACGCTTGATCAGTATTTTATTAGCTGGTAAACGTGTGTTTGCATGTATGTTTTATGAATGTTACTGCCACATCGCAACATATTCCATGTGCATGTTTTATGTCAATTTGGCCAATAAACTTCGTTGAATCGTTGAAAGAATAACAATAAGAAAAGCAGTAGTTTCCGAGCTTTAAAGCTCGGGAATTAACAAGAATAACAATCGACCAGTACTTTGAATACTTTGAATAATAATAAATTACGATTCCGCAATAAACTGCACCATGCATACTTCAGCATCTGTGACTTGCCGAGTGAATTCTTTTTTGCTATCCTCTGAGCTGATCTGCTTTTTGAATAAAGCTGTAATGTTTTGTGTCTTTGGCAGATTCTTCCACTGACGTTCGGCTGTTTTGTGATTTTGTCCGGCAACATGCCTCTCACAATCACTACGTCCACCGTGATCACAACTAAAATCTCTGACACACGCCAAGCAGTGGACGAATGTCGACCCCTTCTTAGATTGCACAAGAAACTGCCACTCATCAGTGTACGAAGACAAGAATGTCTGCTGTTGTTTAGGCTTTTTCTCCTTTGAAACCGACGTTGACGCTTCATCCAATTCATCATCAGTTTCATGGGCTCTTATTATTTTTCTTTTCTTGGCACCCGTGGCAGACATGGTTGAACTTAATGTAGTAATCTCTGACAATGAAAAGTTTCAATTGTTTCTGACTTAAGTATGGCGCGCAGTATGGCGCTGTGTGAAATGTCTGAAAACCCAAAATAAACGTCTTATTACACACAACAAACAAAAAAAATTTTTAAGTGCCAAAATTCATATTTTTTAAGGCTTTTGCGTATTTTCGTATTCTAGGTCTCAAATCCGTAAAAATACAGAAAAATCCGTAACGGTAGGCAGGTCTGTTTACACTCGATTTCAAAACAAAGTAATCAACAAATCAGAAATTTTCGTTGAATTGAGAAGAATTGACGCTGAACTGTAATATAATAAAGCTTGCAGAACACCTTTGGTACATTTGTGTAGTTATACCATGTGGGTCCATGCACTTGAGGGAAAACTAACCTGTTTTGTCATTGAATATCAAATATTAAATACGTAAGTTTGTACCTTACAGGTCTTTGAATTTCTGAAAATATGGTCGGGAAAAGTTTGGGAATTTTGAAGTGCTTTTTGGGTAAGAACCCTGCCATGGGGAAAGAGAAATTTGGCTGTTAAGATTTTACAGGACAATAAGCAAGATTATATCGTTCATTAAGATACAGCGCGAGGCGTTGTGATCAAAAGCATTATGGTGAAAACAGCTTTTATAACAATGTAGAGAATTATCAAATGCTGACCATTCTAACTGGTGCAATAAAGCCAGGTATACCTTGACTCTCACTTGTCCTTGTTTATATGATGTACAATACAATTGAATTTGTGAAAGTAGTAACGACGAATGTGTGAAAGAATTGGTGCAGTAGTAGTAATAATAATAATACTGGATGCTATACGTGCCTTATTCCTAAATCAGACTCAAAGCACGGCGATCTGTAACCAACATACACGCTCACGCAGTAATAAAATCTAAAAACAAGACCACTCATAAATTTCAAGTGGACATTTGTTTGTATTCAATGTTTTCATACAAACAAGTCGTACAAAAATAATATCTGGCTTCCTCAGCCAATTCAACCAGTATACTGATCTTACAACAAAATCATTATGAAAACATACCAGATGCATGAACAGAACAATGTCAACAAATAAAAATAAAAAGCTTGCTTCAGTAGAAAACTCCTCCCCTATTCCCTATAAAGGGCTATTTACAAGTAAATGCATTAAACGGAATCGGAGGTCACCACAGCCTTAAAGCAGTCTCATTCGCACGCCCCATAATTGTACGCACTAAATTTCTTCACTCTCATCCATCAGTCTGAAGGATAAGATTTGCAAAGTTATGAACGCTTCAAGCAGCAGTAGTTTTGAGAAACAGCAGGTAGATACACCTTTTTTCTTTCCAATTTTTTGACACTTTCAGAAGAAAGTTAAGTTCTTTGAAATATTTTCAACCCTAGTGTTTATACTCACAATGATCCATGTACCAAGCAAACGAAACTTAACAGCATCCTTCACTTGAGTAACATTTTCCTAAAATCTTCGTTGCTCATTTTGCCTGTGGACTGACTGTTACTGGCCGGTGCAGAGGAAGAAGCAGCGTTGGAAGTGGAGGGTGCAGAAGGTTTCTGCGATGGTGTGGCCCCAGAACGCTGAACCGCTCTTGGCATTAACACCACTTGAGTTCTGGCCTTCCCATGTCTATACAGAACAAATAAATTTGGACTTTAAAAAAAAACTGTAGGAAAGTTTTTTAAGTCAAAAGCATACAGGTACTGAACCTGTCTTGCTATAAAAAAAAAATCTGATGAACGTTGATTTTTTTCTCTCTCCTCTCTCTCTCTTTCTCTCTCTCTCTCTCTCTCTCTCTCTCTCTCTCTCTCTCTCTCTCTCTCTCTCTCTCTCTCTCTCTCTCTCTCTCTCTCTCTCTCTCTCTCTCATCCATTTTTTTTCCAAAAGTACAACAAAATACAGTGAACCCTCGTTTATCGCGGTAGATAGCTTCCGAGGCTGGCCGCAATAGCTGAAAATCCGCGAAGTAGGGACACCATATTTACAGTATTTATTTAACATGTATTCAGACTTTTAAAATCCTCCCTTTACGTACTGTCAACAAACCACCCTTTACACTAATGTACAGATATCTACAGTATGTACATGCAGTACACAGGCACAAATGTTAAGCAATAAAACATCATATATTGTGACTATTTTCAAAATTTCCAGAAAATCCGCGATATATTTTCTCATATAATAATAACATATCCGCAATGTCGTGAATCCGCAAAATAGCTAGGATTCCCTGTACTGCTGAAAACAATACTTTCAGCAGCAAAAAGGCGAACGTAGCTCTAAAAACTGTAGTGTGTAAAGAAGATCCAACTGTTACTGTCATTGTCTTGTAAAGCAATGCTTGGCACTTTCCCTAATGACAATTCTGTGATAACATTCATGATAAAGATGATAATACAACCAACAACACCTGGGTGAACTATTACACTCCGTCTATCAATCCCTCCTCCTACCAGTCACCGGTTTCTTTATATTCAGAAAATGGTACATACGCTTCGGTGTCTTTCTTTCCTTTTCCAAGCGATGGCACAAAGGTGTCTTGACCAAAGGGCTGTTTGCGACGAGGTGGGTTGCTGATGGCGACCGAGATTGTGTGGTCCCCAACCTTCAGTCCGTCTGTCTTTAATATTGCCTGTGCCGCCATTTCCTACAATTAATAAAAACAAAGTAGTCATGTCCTGCAATGAGTTACAACATGAAATCATGATACAGAAAAGCAAAATCAGCAAACTCTTAGCATATCCTATGGAGAAAAAAACTAAACAACAAAGAATATTACAATGAAATGCACTGTTTTACGTCCATGCTAGCCAATGTTCTTGTACACTCACCTCCGTTTCAAAGTCAACATAGGCCAGTCCTTTTGGAGATCCATTTCGGTAAGTCACCAACCTGACATCTTTCAATTTCCCATGCTGAAACAACGCACAGAAAGGTAACGCATCAATAAAGGTAGCAATGATATATGCTCCATTTTCTACCGACATTGTCTAAATTAAAATTTAAAACACAACAACCTTTCACCTCACATTAAAATGTAAAACACAATAACCTATCACCTCAATATTTGGACATACAAATTTATTAATTCCCAGTAATGACCAGAACTTTTTATTTGTTTATCTAACAGTTAATAAGTCAAAAGTGTTGTTGCTTGTTAATCTGATGGTTAAAGCTACTGTGAAGTACATACAGTTACTATATAAAAACATAGCATTATATATAAAAAATTAATAAATAAATGTTTATTAACCATGGGTTGAAGACCTTCCGTACTATATGGAATTGCATATCCCAGTTCCCACTCCCCAAAAAAAGTTATTTATTTTTATTTTTGTAAACATTAACATTTTGGTATCCTTTCAATCACAAGTGTTTCTTCACTCGACTTCTGATCCATACTATAACTGACCCGAAAGGCAGCCATGTTTCTAATGACTGTAAATATAGGACACATTGTGTATACATGGGAACTTCAGCCATCTGCAAACATGAAGCATGTTACTGATGAGGCCCAAAAAGTAGACAGTGCTTTGTCAAAGAACAAATGGAGAAACGAGTGACAGAACGAGTTGGATGAATGCAATCGTCCGTTTTGAATTTGGCTTTGAAAAACAAAAGAGAACAAATGGAGAAACGAGTGACAGAACGAGTTGGATGAATGCAATCGTCCGTTTTGAATTTGGCTTTGAAAAACAAAAGAGAACAAATGGAGAAACGAGTGACAGAACGAGTTGGATGAATGCAATCGTCCGTTTTGAATTTGGCTTTGAAAAACAAAAGAGGTGAGTGCTGCTTGGCAAGTGGTAGTGGGAAGCTAGTCTACAAATCCAATGGAAAAAGTCGATCGAAATGCACTGTCAGGAGGGAAGGCATGTGAAGAGGTTAAATGCACAGAAACACGCACTGAGTCTTCCTTGTGCAAAACCAGTCATAGCACCGATTTCTAAAGCTGACTGTCTTGCAGATGCAAATATTCCGACTTGCTCTTTCTTGGCAGAACACTGCTTGCCGATGTCACAGGTTCCGAATTTAATCGCTTTTGGCCCAAAGTTTGCAAAGTATAAGGAAAGTCTGGATGAGCTTTCAATGTTTAGGAAAACTGCAAGAGTTGGAGTTGTGACACAACTGCTTGCCAGCTTCTGTGAAAATGTCACCAACTGCCCAGAAAATTTTTGCAGGACTGCAGTCATTGTTGGACTGGAATGAGCCACAGGAAGAAAATTCAAATGCGAACCAGACCCAGCAAAACTCATTCCAATGCAGAACGTTGTCAGCGCCTTATGGACAACTGTCTATAATGTAATGGGCTGAAAAAAAAGGTGGTGCAGAGAAACTTCTACCTCAGGAAAATTAACATCTACCTGGCGTACATGGAGATACCATGCACATCGCTTCAAATGCAGCCAAAGACTTTTGCTAACCCCAAAAAGTGCAACGCTGTCCTATGTTGAAAATTAAAAGGACAGCAAGTACCGCACATCACTCTGGATCACAGTGGAAGCACAAAGACCATTCTTTCAGTGACAGCTGCCCCAACCAGAGTGCAACACCAGCATCCTGCAGTTTGCCTGACATAAAAGACAACAATCTTGCTCACATATTCATTTGATTTCATCACTTTTATTTAGCGCTTTACCAGCTCAAGAGCCGCTCAAAGGTCCCTGTCGATACAGGATCTAACTCAAGCCTCCCCGAGGCTCTGCAAGAGAAAAAGAGTTTGTGAAGTCTCCTTTAAGACCTACAGACTTTGGCACTGCAAGCTGAGAAAGAACCCAACCATGTTGTTGTTTTTCCCCCAGGACACTATCAGCAGATTAAAAGGAAAGCTGCTCCCACAAACATCAGAAGCTTTTTTCCAAGAATTGAGGAGCAAACAGCAACATTGTCCCCACTGCTGCCGCATATTTTAATTTTTAAACTCAAACCCAATGGCATTAGTCGTTGATTTCTTTTTTGTTCAAGACTCGTGGGCTGAACTGTAACGGTGTTACTGTGGAAAGAAGAAATTGGGGAATCTCCAGCCATGAAGTGAACTTGTGAAGTGAATGAAAGTTACAACAAGGTTTGTTCTATTTTAATTTGTTTTGTACTTTTCTTTGCTGGACTGATCCTAATACTTAACAGGACTTTTTAAGTGTGTCACATTTTTAGTCTCATTCTACCAAATTTACAACAATGGAAAGTAGTACATTTTATTACAAGGAGAAGACTCAGAAGGGTCACTGCATATAATTTTTTTCTCAACTTCTGGAGGGGGAGAGGGGGGACGTTGCCCCCTCTCCTACTTCCTCTCCCCACTCCCGACCTTCCAACGGGGTGTTGACCCTGGACTCCACATGGGGCCTAAAGCAGAACCCTGGCCGCAAACTTTGATTTTTCAGTATAGCTAACATTTTCTGCTCCCATCCATGATTGACTCACACGCATATCAATGTATGTACTCACCCCTACCCCATCCTCCCTCACCCTCTCCACAACCCCCCACCACCTCCAAAAAAAATTAAAAAATTCAGATTTAAAAAAAATTAGTATACCTGTGTACTGATTACAAAGAGTTCAAAAATTAAATAAATAAATAAATAAAGTCGGAAAGAAAGTTTTACCTCTTTAAAGATATTTTCAAGTGCGTCCACTCCACAGGTGAAGGGAAGGTTGCTCACAAAAAGTTTATTCTTCTCTAAATTGGTAGAATACTGAAACAAAATGGTTTGCAAAGTCTAGATAAACAACATCTGGTTGTACATTTTCAATTCATTGAATTTTTTTCTTAATTTCTGATTAGGAAAAACAAAGATTATAACTCAAACAATAAACAACATCTGGTTGTACATTTTCAATTCATTGAATTTTTTTCTTAATTTCTGATTAGGAAAAACAAAGATTATAACTCAAACACTTGTAAATGAGTAAAAAACTAATTTTACCCACCATCTAGAAACCCTTCTACCTCTTTCTCATACATTCATACTACATAAAGGATACATAAAACAGTTTATTCAACTGAATGACAGCAGTACATTGCATATGAACATTGCCCTAATGTTAGTAAACGGTGACATGCAGGCAAATATAATATGACGCTTATCTTGTCAGTGTTGCCTACAGACTTCCGCATATGTGAAATGCCAAAACAAACAACAAAACCCTAGGCTATGGGACATTACTTTTGTTAATTCGGCTCCAAAGTTGTGGATTGACCTCCCCCTTGCTTTGAAGGAATGCTAGCCACCAGTCTGCTTCAAGCAGGCCTCTCAATATATTTTTCTTTGAAGTCTCAAATGAAACTAATCTGCCTTCACTGGTCTTAGCTGTAAATAGCAGTGAACTTTTAAACAGGTGTCGTTTCTTTTCAAGCTCTATGTGCATGAACTTTATCCATAGATACTTGCGCTATGCACGATACATCATCATCATCATCATGATGACTACTGTCCATAATAATAAGCTGACAGAAACTTGCAATGCAGCCTCAAAGAAACCGCATCAAAGTTTACACAGATATCAACGTTACCCTGAACTGATGCGACTTCTTGCCGGAACTCCTGTCTTCACAGCGTGACACAAACACCGGGCGACCATCCAATGGCTGACGATCTAATCGCAAAGCCGCCAACACACAGTTCTGTCAAACAGCAGTATGTATTGAACGTTTGTGATAAGGGAACACAATGAGTATGTAAATGCTAAGGTGGGTTGCCCCTTCTGCAGAAAACACCCAACTACATACATCCATCAAACTTATTTCAAAAATGAAATTTGACAATCTGAAAAAAAATCAGACTCTCTTCCGGATGAGAGTATAAACCAAGGTCTAGTTTGTGCATTCCATCACATAAACATAGATTCTGATGATCCTATTCTAGCCTAGAAATGAGCATCAGGATCTATGTTTATGCTCATATCCTTAAGCATCAGGATCTATTTATGCTCATATCCTAGATGTGTTCCTGATTCAGCTCTTTGCAATCCGTTGTCAATGACTCACTGACTAACAAATATTCTAGATGGGTGGGTGCCAGATAATTTTTTTTTTTTTTTTAATGAAAAGGAAAGGACCTGCAAGCGCTAAGGTCTATATTCCCCTTCATACTGGGTGGAACTGCTCTACAATTACTTTACTTTTGTTGAAAAAGTAATTTGCATTTCACCCACATGGGTTACAAATATATCAAACAATCCAAAATCAGAAGAAACAAAACGTACATTCACGCATTCAATTTTTCTAATCAGAAACAATTTTTCAAATAAACAACAACAAAAAACTTCAATAACAAGTTCCTATCCTATCCTATCCCATAACTCTAAAGTGGTTGAGACACCACAGATGATCGTTTAACCAGTGTTCAAGCTCAAGTTCAAGAATACTTTATTATCTCAACAGAGAAATTATGACATACAATTGCCGATTGATATGAAACATTAAAACAATACAAACATAGATAAAACAAGTACACAGTAGGCTACATCTATAGTAAATTTCCAGTATTAAAAGACATCTCAAACATCAAGATCTTATATATAAAATTACTTAGCGCTTATTTAAGGCCTGATGCTCTGGTGATGTGGCCCTACCATCGGCGTTTCTCTTTCTTCACCACAAATTACATAAAATATATTTGTAAAACCTAGTATAGCATTTTAATTATTTATAATAATTTAAAAAAAAATTAAAGAAAAAAAAAAGTAAACTTACAGGATCAGTAAACTCTACGTATCCAAAACCTTTAGACATTCCTTTGAAATTCTTGGCCAGCCTCACATCCACTATCTCGCCACACTGAAAAAAGGTGGAGAACCAAAAATAAAAAATAAAAAGCAAACAAATACATTATTAGCAAGACAAAAGCAAGCAAAAACCACCGTTCCTACCACTTGGATTTCGAACGTTCTGGTACGTTTCTGGACTGCCAGTGCGTTTTTTTCTAGAACTCTCTCAAACGTTGGAGAGCAAAGAGGGTTAATTCAGAGTACAGTTAATTCAGAGTACATATATATATATATATGCTTTTAGATATAAAGAATGATGTTGGCATAATGGAAGAAGTGTACCTTGTCAAAAAATTGACGCAATGACTCCTCGGGCACCTTGAAATCCAAATTGGAGACAAAGACTGTGACGTTGTCCTTGCTTGGATCATGCTGTATTGACACACCGTGATCCTCTGGTTGCTCTGCAAAATGCACAACCCAATGTACATACAACCACCAAGTATAATTATCAAATGTGCTCAACAGTTGTTACTGCATGCAAAAAATAAAATGCTCTGAATGTGACGTGACTATTGTTGGGAGCTAGAAAGAAAGAAAGAGATTACTCTTATATAGCGCACTTACAAGCTCAGAGAGCTTCTTAAAGCGCTGGCCACTACTATCCAGCAATCACAAAATAAAATCACAAAATAGTTTGCTG
The DNA here is from genome assembly GCA_036898135.1 of Oncomelania hupensis. NCBI lineage: Eukaryota > Metazoa > Mollusca > Gastropoda > Littorinimorpha > Pomatiopsidae > Oncomelania > Oncomelania hupensis. The sequence goes on along the minus strand of CM072521.1, from coordinate 32,377,149 downwards.
AAGTCAGGATTTGAACCCACGTCACCTGAGATGCACGTACACAAGTTGTGCGCTCTGACGACTGAGCGATCCCTGCAGACCAGACAGATTCCTTCAGCAATTTCTTTGCCCAAATGTTTCCTTTCTTCTTCCAATCATCCTTAAACCTACCTCCACCTTCCCCTTTCCCTCTCCCTCCCTTCCCACCACCACCTGTCCATGCAAGAAACAACTCAAATCCAGTTCCCAGGGACATTTGCACAACCTACCACGAAACGTAACTTGCTATTAAACTTTTTCTTGAGGAAACATAATTTGTAACACCTCTTCGTGAGTGGAGAAAATCTATCCTATCCTATCCCGTAACTCAAAAGTCAGTGGGGCAACACAGATGATCATTTAACCAGTGTACTCCATCTTTCTCTGGCCTCAGCAGTCCTCATGGCTTCATTCAATGTCAAGCCAGCCCATTTTTGATTGGTGTCTTCCCACCTCTTTTTACGTCTCCCTCTTATTCTGCCTCCTTGCATCGTGCCTTGCAGGATGGTCTTTGCAAGGCTTGATGTTCTGGTGATGTGGCCATACCATTAGAGATTCCGTTTCTTCACTCCGATGGTACAGCCACATCACCAGAGCAAAGAGTGGAGATGTCTCTGACAGCTTTTGTCCCGAGTGGAGAAAACTACTGTAAAACATGTTTGTGAATGTTAATTTTTGTTAAATTAAATTAACCGTTAGACTAAAACATACAATACTGAGGGGAAAATTGTACATTTTATTTTAAAACACAAGCAACAACAGCATACCTTCTTTAACTTTCTTTTCTGTTGGTGGGCCTGAGGCCCCAAAGGCAACAGCAAAGGGTGCCTTGAACCCATCACCATTGTCAGCAGCCTCTGCTATCTGTACACACAGTGCTGTTTATAAAGTCACTCACCACTCCACACAAAAAAGTTAGACAAGGGTAAGACTAATCCCAAACACAAGAACTCTTTTTAAAGCCAGCAAACCAGCCCGATCTTTGCCCCACTCGCGGCACATAGGGCACAGTACTTATCCCGACTTTTGTTTGGCTAGAGTATGGACCGATATAGCCTTACAAAAACCCGATGTGTAGCGGAGTCCAGAAATGTGGATGCGTAACGATTCGCGCTCCTGCGTGTCACCCGATTCTGCCCACCACAAAGGCACACTGCGCACAAGCTAACATAGGCCTACTCTAGCTTTTCATTGGCTAAACTGTCTGCGGTGTATGTATGTGAAAAATATTTATATAAAATCAATTCAGCAAGATATCATTATTTACTTGTGCTTATAATTCTTAATTTTTATAATACAATATGTAAAATATTGTTAAAGTGTTTCTTTTAAATATTGTATTTATTTATACATTATAAGCCAAGGGTAAACTTCCGTGCCCATTACTGCTAGTCTTTTCAGGTTGTCATTTGTAAGGCGCCAATCTTATACAGTCGTCTTCTTCTACAGTTGCATGTGCTCGGATATTTTGTTTGCCTTCGAAAACCTATTCCGCTGTGGTTGTTTTTCGGGGCTTTGCCTTTCGTTTATGTATTTACACACGATTTCGATAGCGATGAAGATAACGGTAATATATATCGTTATCAAAATGGTGTGTAAATACTTCAGTGTGGACACACCAAGGACTTCCGAAAACAAAAATGCCTGTGCCGACAGTGCCTACAGACATCTCTCAATTCTTTGTTCATGCAAAGACATATCATAAACAATATGTGGGATATGATTTTAGGGTAAATCAGCATTGGCCAGGGATGGGGCATTATCGGGGATGTTTCTGGTTTAAGATGGGTTACAATAAGGTTGGTTTTGCGTATCCTGACGTATGCCCGATCTTCGCCGGAATCGGGTTACCATTCGGCAAAGGTTGGGTTACGGTCGGGCAGGTTGTGGGTACCACGACGATCGCCCGATCTTTATCGAAAATCGAGCTACTGTTCGGTGAATGTGGGGTTATGTATCCTGATGATCGCCCGATCTTTGCCCGAATCGGTTCCAATTTCCATTTGCCCGATCGGTAGCCTGACACAAAATTGTGGTTAATTGGGAAGGGATTTAAATTTTCATGGCTGCAGACACACGATTCCAATATGACCTCAACAGTGTGCACATTTACAAATGTCAGTGCGACCCCTATTAAGAAACAAGGAAGATATATACCAATTCAACACCAACACCAAAAGTTTAGGTTTCAAAGCCAAATATCTTCAAAATAAGCTAAAGTTTTTTTCACAGGATGGACAGACTAAGAGACAGAAGGACATAAGGCATTTTTCTCTCACTGTCACTTTGGACTAATCAGCATACATGTACATCATATAGAATGTATAGTGGTGACGAGTACAAAGATTCATATGCCTGCAAGTAAAAAATGATACATTATCAGCAATAGTTAAGTCTTCACTCAGAAGTAATCCTTACTGAACAATTTGAAGTTAAAAAATAAATTACTTTTGACTTGGGACGCACATTTTTAAGACAGTGAATGCAATATTCCTGTACGTCTGCAAACAGGAGAGCAAAACTAAAAAGGGTTAACACAGAGTAATTAATAATGTCAACGTTTTCCAAGGGTGGATGTAACCAACATTTCCTCTCTTGTGGACTATTTAACACTCGTCTCACACAAATTTACTCAACTTCTTTAAGGAAAATTACACAGACTGAAATTATTGTGCAGATGCAAGTCAAACAACGACTACCCTATCAGCTAGACTGACCGCAGTCAATGTAAAAATAATGTTCACCTTGCGTTTTCTATTGGGTATCTCCACTTTGTGAGCACCAGTAATCGTTGCCGACCATTTGCCCGTTTGCTTAGCGCCAGAGTTATCCTCTTTGTTGTCTCCCTTCTCTGAAGTTTTCTCCCCTTTCTTAAGCCCCTTGGGACCCCGCTGGGCTTTATTACGCTCTTTCATTGCTGCCTCTTTCTCTGCAGCCTAAGCAAATACAAATAAATACTGAAATAATTGAGTGCAGAACTCTTTTTATGACTCTTTATTTTCTAAAACATACATAAAAGAAACAAACAATGCAATTTCATAGAAAGCAATGTTTAACGCGTAACTGTTTGATGTCTTTCCATATGATGTACTGATATCTGGTTGCTATATTCTGGGATAATAACTAAGAAAACAAAACATGACAGCATACCATATTAAACTTTAAAAAAATTAATACAAATTAAAATGAAAAAATCCAACATTTCTTCAACCTCAGCAAAAGAAAGGTAATAAATTGTGTACACCTCTGCAATGGTTTTTGTCGCACATTTTTATGCATCAAAATGTATACCTTTATAAAAAATATATATAAAATAAATAAATAAATAAATAAGTAAACAAAACAAAAAACCGACTGTATAATTACCTTGGATTTTCTTTCATTGACTCTTGCCAGCTGTATTTCACATTTGCTATAGGCAGTCTCATAGTCCTCGAGTGTACCTGCAAGCAAACAAAAATAAAACAAAAACACATGTTACAATCCTGACCAAGCATTAGACTAAAACACTCTCATCTGAGCAAGGGCATTTTAACACTATACATTCTTTCTTTAACAATAACTTGCCGAAATACATCAGCGCCTGGAAAGAAAATACTGCCCTAGCTCTAGCCTAATTGTATCGGATGACACACAGACTCGCAATAAACCTTGACCAGGCAGCAACCAAGCTTATATAATAACGGTATTGGATGCAGTCTTTGTAACATTTGAAACTAAACTGTGATATTTCTTTTCTGCCTTCCAATATCCACTGGCCTATAAACCACATTATGTTTGAGTGATGAATGTGTGTGTGAAATGTACATAGGAGTGTCTTCAACATGCCAGTGTGCATGCTGGTTGCAGATCGCTGCGCTTTGTGCCCGATTTGGAATATGGCTTGTATAGCATCCAGCATTATTATTATTATTATTATTATTATTATTATTATATGGCAATCGGGCCCAAAAGCAACCGGCCTTAACGCCAATCTGAGTTTCAGGAGGCTGTCGAGGGCATATGCCTACACAGTCTATGCTTGATAGATCTCCGACACTCAGCTAGCTTTGATGTTTAGTGGAAACTGGCCCATTGCACACAAACAAAACATTATCTTTTCAATTTCAGGTAAAGAACCCTTTCTCTATTTACAGTCAATAACTGTCAGGAAAACTCTTGTAAACCAAATATATATTTTTTAAACGTGCCAAAATGTTCAACAACAACAAAATCTTCCCATTGTGTTTAGTCACTACTTAAATCTTAATACTATTTTTTAAAATTATAACTCCTTGACTTTTTTTTAAACAGGCACAGTTGTTTTTTTTTTCAATAATAATTTCTTGATGTTTCATGGGAAATGTAAAAACAACCTTCGCAACTGACCTTCTTCACGTTCAAGGTCAATGTAAGCCTGTGTGATGACCTCCAGCCAGTCTGTCACAGAGTTGAGAGCTTTCTGTAGAATGCGACGACAATGCTTCACATCACCAAATGTCCTGTAAATAAAAAGGCCCACAATGGAGAACAACATTCCACATATCCAAACCTCCAAAATCATTGCTTCTCTTGCTCAATACAGACGCCTAAGTGACAAAAGGCCCTTGACTGTCATCCGACTTAGCTCCCAAGTTTTCATACTTTATTTTTCTCTTAATTTTTTAACTCTGTCCCACAATGAGCGACATTTGGAGGGGAGATAATCCTGCCAATGTTCTACCCTAATGTAGATGTGGGCTGTCAACAAGGGTGAATCTAAGTCCACCAGTACTGAGCCAAATTGAGACAGGAGATCGTCTTGTCAAAAGTTTGACCTTGATGCAGCGGAGCAGGTGAGTCGACCATTACAATTACCTTATGTAATTGCCTCTCTCCTTTGTCCCACAATAACCAACCATCACCATCACGGCATACCTCTCCAGTCTGTAGTAGTTAAGCCACATGGCGGCCTGATTTCCGTAGCCTTCTTGCATCACCTGGTTCCACAGCTCTCTGGCCTTCTCCATGTTCTTACAGTGGCGCGCCTCTATGCTGGCCCAGTGCTGACGAAGGCTGGCCTCAGGGTCCCCTTCCAGGCCAAAATCTTCACAGGCCAAGTCGAAGAACAGTACATTTACTACTAGTGTTGATACTGCTTGTATTCACTGCTGCTGCATGTATAATTTTTATGTTTTCCACTGCAGCTCCGCAATTTTTTTTTACTTCTCCATGTATTTATTATCTAAAGCATGCGTTTACTTCTGTGCGAGTTGTGTTGTACGTTTCTGATACGATTGAAAGATTGAGCACAACTGCGAATGCATATGCACCGAGAGCAGACTGAGAGTCTGGTTTGTGTGCTATACAAATAAAAGTATTACTATTAAAATTATTATTATTGAATTGGCTACATGGTATGGCTGAAGCCATGTGACACGTGTATTACAAGTTGGACACCATCATTTGGGTAAGAGTAATAAAAGGAAACCTGGAGCATTTTGTTTACTGATGTATTCCTTGTTCCACGTATACTTTCATTTTGCAGGAAGATGGCATTCGTTGTCATGAAAATGTGTGATCATGGTCAGATTGTGTATATAAAATACAATGTGCAGTAATACACTCCCAACTGGGCAATTTTGTTCTACGCCTTCCTCTGTACACTGGTCATTTGTACTTTAGTAAAAAATTCATTAAAAATAAAGTACTCCACCAAAGAACATGAAAATGTCAGGAGTTATTGTTGACATATTGGTACACTATAGTGCAAAGTTTGAAATGTTTCACGTGGAAAATACCTGATTTAGATGCAGGTTGTATAAATGGCTATTTTTTGTCAAATGCCATTTTGGTTGCTCAAAATCACACACAGTGATTACAAAATTAAACTCTGCTGCATCATTCTACAGCTAAAGAACACTATGAAACAGATGGCAATAGAACAAATTTAAAAGCTAAAACTTCAGTTTCGTACACAAATTGACGTCACTGAAGCAACAACAACAAAAATGTCACAGTTGAAAACTGCGATTACCATGGTTTGTGGGGAAACGATGGGCTTATGGGAAAAAACAGTTTCAAACACAATCTTCAATCACTCATACATACTTCAAATGTGATAAACCAAACTTACTTTCAAACAAATGGTCGGCAGCTCTTTCCACTGTCAAACGAAAAGTTTCCAAATCCTTTTCATGATCTGCAACAAAAAACAGAATTATCCAACACGGAAGAACATCTAGGATGAAATTTCAAATGAAGTTTGGGTTGATTTTATTATATACTATTCTTTACTAATTCAGTAATTTTACCTATCTACCTACATCATTTTCATAAACAGTACTTTCAGGCTATGGCTAAAAATAACCCTTGTGCTGTCCCTTATCGCTGGCTGAACTGCTTGTAGCCAGATCCAAGACACTGGCTGTGCATGGGTTTCGCACGGCATTGCCTGCTGGCGTGGCTAAAAATAGCTTACAGCTGGAGGCTGAAAATTCACTTTCAGTGAAGGAAGTTTCAGCAGTGACCTATATACAGTATATATATATATATATATATATATATATATATATATATATATATATATATATATATATATATATATATATATATATATATATATATATATATATATATCCTATCCTATAACTTGAAAGTCGTTCGTGCACCACAGATGATTGTTTAACACGCGTATGACATCTTTCCCTATCTTCGGCAAAGCTCATGGCTTCGCTCAATGTCAAGCCAGTCCATTCTCGAATTTTGCCCTCCCAACTCTCTGCACCATACCTTACAGGATGGTCTTTGCAAGGCCTGATGCTCTGGTAACATGGCCATACAATCGGAGTTTCCATTTCTTCATCACTGTGAGCATGCCAATGTCTTGTGTGATGGTCTGTAAGACTTCGTCGTTGGTGATGTGCTGGGTATAGGAAATGCCCAGAAGTCTTCTGTAGCACTTCATCTCCATGCTATGTATCCTTCGTTGTAGGTCTGCTGTGAGGGTTCATGTTTCGCAAGCATATAGAAAGATGGAGTTGACAAGGAAGCGCTGCAGCCTTACCTTGGAAATGTAGACTGTTAATCCTGTCTTTCCAAATGGGGTTTAGCCTTGTCAGGGCAGCAGTTGTTTGTGCAATCCTGGAGAGGACTTCCTGCCAGGACCCATTGTCTGATTCAACTACTCCTAAATATTTGAAGCTATGCACTGTGTTGAGGGATTGGCCTTGGACTTTGATGTCCATGTTGATGCCATTGGTGTTCTTGGTCATCATTTTTTTTTTTTTGAGCACTTAATTCCATTCCAAAGGAGGTGGTGTCAAGCACCTGTATCAGTTATTCAAGTTCTTGTTCCCCTCCAACCAATCCATCAATGTCATCCGCAAAACGGAGGTTAGAGATTGCTCTACCCCCTATGCTGACTGTGCCTTCGTGATCTGCAAGGGCATCTGACATGATGCGCTCCAGGAAGATGTTGAAGAATGTTGGAGAGAGTAGGCATCCTTGAGGCATGCTGATTGTTGTTCTGAACCAGCTGTGATTTTTTCAGCTTGGGGTTCCAATCTGTTGAGTATTATTTTCAGGAGGACCTTGTTTGGATGGCTGATGAGGCTCATGGTGCGGTAATTTTCACACTCCTGAAGGTTGAGCGATGACAAGCGACTGGGTCCATGGTGTAGGCCACTCCACTAGATCTTGTTACAGAGATAATGGTGAGGGCATCAATCATCACTTCTCCTGCTTGAAGCAAGTCATTGTTCCACCAAGGCCTTCCCAGCACAGTTCACTGATACCTAAAACGTTCCATCAATAGTGGTCCAGTTTGTGGGTCAGTTCTTCTAATTTTCCCTCAGCAGATAGGGTCCTGACATTCCAGGTTCCTATGATGATGTTGTCCTCTCATGCAGATCTTGCTAAGTTGTCCAGCAGTAACACACTTATCACCTCCGTCCTGATGGCCAACGGAAGGCGCGGTCCTTGGTGACCCGGGCGACGACTGATCCGGTATGGAGTGTCTGTGATCATCATCATACGGTGTCTCATGGTCAAGAAAGACCTGGCGGGGCCCAATCCTCTCCAGGCTGTTGGCTACAGCCGAAATCCACAAATACAATGTGGCTCACCTTGGCCCCAAGCAGTGGTCGTTGAACCTGTAGTAACGTGAGGTTAATAACAACACAGTAGAGAATGCCCCTACCTTTGTTCCAGTCAATTCGTCGTCTGAGGTAGTCGCAATAAACAGTCCACACCAGCAAGTACTCAGACGCTTCTGTGAAACCCGCACTCAAGGCTTTGTCCATGGCACCTATACAGAAGAAGTCCATAAATGGAGGGGTACAATCTTAATCTGCCTTATTTCGAGCTAACTAGAATAAAGGACATTTTACAGAGTGTGTTGTAAGTCCTTCCAACACTGTGTTCTGATAGTTTAGTTCTATTTATCTGTTTTAACCTCCCACGTGGAGGAAATTCTTTTGTGTGCCTAATCCCATTTCCCAGTTTTGGATGGTCCCCTCCTCACCTCCTGCCCCACCCCTGAATTCGACAAGAGAGAGGGTGCAGGCTGCTTCTTAGTTTAGCCCTGGTCGGTCACTGCATTTTTGTGGTCATCACGTAATGAGCTTCTGAAATTAGGCAAAGTTAACCATTTTATTCCATAATGTCTTAACTTGTCTTACTGCTTGTTTGTTTTTACTGGCTCAGTCAGTCAATGTCAGGCTTAAGTTCTATCAGTGTATTTTATTGTATTTACCCTGTTTGGTTTTGTGTTAATGTTTCTTACATCTTTTAGAACTTTTTACTTTTGTTTACTTGTATTGCAGATGCGTACATGTGCGAATTTATCTTGTTGTTTTGACCGCTTATATTGATTTTGTGTGTGTTTGTGTGTGTGCACGCGTTTGATCTATGTAGTTTAATCCCTTTTTAAAAAATGTTTTTATATGCTTTATGTGTATTGTACAGTCTCTTATTGTGCGAGTGCTTGTGTGACAGTATGTGTGTGAGCGTTTTGAGCACACCTTTTAGTTTGGAATTGCGCTTTATAAAATAAGGTATTATTATATTAGAGGAGCAATAATTACTCCTACAACTATCTCACAATATCCTCCACTGAATGTGCACTAATAAATTTAAGAAGATCTGCCTCTTATCCTTAGCTAACTCTAATAATAGAAATTCTATAGAGTATGTCCTTGTTCTGGCATTAGAGGAAAAATAATTACTACTACTACTTCATACAAGCAGTTTCCTCAAATGAACGCACAGTATGACAATCTAAGGAGGTCGCAACTACAGAAAACTGCAAGGATTCTGCTATGTAATAACAAAACAGTTGTCATGTAGAACTGGTTGTGATCCAAAGTGGAGATACACTAGTTATGTCCAACATTCCATTGAAACCTGGCACACAAAACAAATGTGTGCACATACGTGAATTCCAATTAAGATGATTGGTTGCCATACTTCACCTGTGTGCTTCGGTTGGTTGTATTACTCACAAGGCATAACAAGGTTTAACAACAAAAATGTCCAACTAGGCACGCATTGTACTTTCTTCATTCCCTCAGCATCAATTGCTATAGTTATTGACCTACCTTTCACAACATTAGATGAGTTGTTGCAATGTTCTATCTTCCATCACAAAATAATTTCCTTACCACAGAAGTAATGAATGAATATAAGTCCATTAGTTGATGGTAGTTGTGTGTGCGTGAGTTAAAAAAAAAAATCTTTTTCTAGTTAGTTTTGCTTCTGATAAACCTCTACTAATAAAATAATAACTGTACCTTTGACAAGATCAAAAGACTGGTTGCTGCGTTCCAAGGTCAGGATGTAGTTCCTCCATAGCACAGCATTCCAGGGACAGTTACGCAGCGCTCGGTCATAGACCTCTAGTGAAATGCTGCTGATTTTTAGTTTCTCATCCTGTAGAAATATTTCTTGTTAAGGGATGTCTGCCAAAACATTTGTCATTTTCTTTCTCCCTTTTATTTAGAAAGGTTTTTTTGATGTTGCTATGCAAAAAAGGATTTGGCAATACATTTAATCTTTTTTTATTTCGCTTTAAAGGTTTTACTTGAAGTTATGCAAATACAAAATTATGGTGAGGTTCGGAAGTCCTCGGCAGCAAATATCTTTAACATCTACTCTACATTCAGTTTCTCCTCTTTTATTAGTATTGTTAGCTTGACAGAAGCATGACTATTCTAAGATTTATGCCGTTTTCAGTTTCTTCCTATCAAATTATAACCATTCAGTATACCACAAAACCCAAGTGCTGACTGACAATTTGTCTCCACACAAAACATTGACTCAAATCTACACAAAATAAAACTCAGATGTCACTCTAGCACCTGTACAGATAACTTTGAACTTGAGGAACTTTGGGTTCTACTGCAAAGTCAGGATTTTCCCTCTACACTAAACTGCTGACTGAAATTTGAAACACAAAATAATAAAACACACATTTCTACAAGTAACAAAGCACAATATAAAAGCTAAAGCTAAATATTCTACCTATCCTATCCTATCCTGTCCCATAACCCGAAGGTCGTAGGGGCACCACAGATGATCGCTTAACCAGCATACTCCATCTTTCTCTGTCCTCAGCAGCCCTCATGGCTTCGCTCAGTGTCAAACCAGTCCATTCTCGAATGTTGTCCTCCCACCTCTTTTTCGGTCTCCCCCTTCTTCTACCTCCTTGCACTGTGCCTTGCAGAATGGTCTTTGCAAGGCCTGATGATCTGGTGACGTGGCCATACCATCGGAGTTTTCGTTTCTTCACCACTGTGAGCAGGTCATCGTGTTGTCCAATGGCTTGTGTGATGGTCTGTCGGACTTCAACGTTGGTGATGTGTTGGGTATAGGAAATGCACAGAAGTCTTCTGTAGCACCTCATCTCCATGCTTTGTATTCTTCGTTGGAGATCTGCTGTGAGGGTCCATGCTTCGCAAGCATATAGGAAGATGGAGATGACCAGAGAGCGCAGCAGTCTTACTTTGGAATGTAGACTGATGGTTCTGTCTTTCCAAATGGGCTTCAACCTTGTCAGGGCAGCAGTTGTTTGTGCGATCCTGGAGAGGACTTCCTTGCTCTGTGGGTTCGGGCAAATAGAATAGACCCAACGTTTCCCGGCGTGTCGTAAGAGGCGACTAACAGGGGTGATGTTAGCACGGCATTACTGGGCGAAAGTCTTCTACACAGAAGTCACCGGCCAGGGCGGAGGAACCTCACGTTACTACAGGTTCAACGACCACGTGCTCAGGGCCAAGGCGAGCCACACTGTATTCGTGGATTTCGGCTGTGGCCAACAGCCTGGAGAGGATTGGGCCCTGCCAGGTCTTTTTTGCCCAAGACACAACACATGATGAGGCTATCCACTAATTCCATGCCGGATCGGTCGTCGCCCGGCTACACAAGGACCGCGCCTTCCGTTGGCCACCAGGACGGAGGTGAAAAGTATGCTACTGATGGACAAATTAGCAAGATCCGCACGAGAAACAACATCGTCATAGGAACCTGGAATGTCAGGACCCTAACTGCGGAAGGAAAATTAGAAGAACTGGCTCACGAGCTGGACCACTATCGATGGAACGTTCTAGGTATCAGCGAACTGCGCTGGAAAGGCCTAGGTGAAACAACGACTGACAAAGGCCACAAGCTCTATTTCAGCGGTAGAGATGACAGGCACGAACACGGCGTTGGATTCTTGGTCCACAAGAACATTCTAGCCACTGTCATGGGTTGCCGCCCAGTCTCCAGTAGACTCATTACCATCCGTCTGAGAGCAACCCCTTTCAACATTACCATCATCCAGGCATATGCCCCAACATCAGACTATGAAGACAGCGAAGTGGAGGATTTTTATGAAAATATACAGGCGGTCCTTGACCAAGTGCCGAAGAAGGACATAGTCATAGTGCAAGGCGACTGGAATGCCAAGGTTGGCCAAGATGCGCACCACAACTGGGGAGACACATGCGGACCCCACTGCAACAACGAGACAAATGACAGGGGTCTGAGGCTATTGGAGTTTGCCAGATACAACAATCTGGTACTGGCAAACACGCTTGGTCTCCACAAAAAATCCAGACGATGGACATGGCACAGTCCCGGCGGGGAACATCACAACCAGATCGACTACATCATGGTCAAGAAACGCTTCAGATCAAGCATCAACATTGGCAGGACACGCACTTTTCCAGGAGCAGACATTGGAAGTGACCACGATCTCGTGATGATGTCTTTCCGGCTCCATTTGAAGAGAGTAAATACAGCAAAGTGCACTAGGCTGAAGTTCGACCTGGACAAACTGCAAGACCCGGAGGTGGCAAAAATATTTCAGGCCACAATTGGAGGGAAATTTGCACCACTGCTTATTTTGGGGGCAGGCGAAGTAGATGTCAACACCATGACCAATACCTTCAACTCAGCTGTAACAGATGCCGCCACTGAGATCCTTGGCAAGCACCGACCAAAGAAGAAGCCGTGGATCACACCTGAACTTTTGGATCTGTGTGATAAACGAAGAGAGTTAAAAAAGAAAAAGAACACCTCACAGGGAGCTGATGTCTACCGAAAAATCAACAATGACATCCGAAAAGGCATGCGCACAGCAAAGGAGAACTGGATAGAAGATCAATGCCAGGAAATAGAGAACAATCTGAACAAGAACAACAGCAAGAAGGCCTACCAGACTGTGAAGCGGCTGACAAGTGTTAAACAGCCCAAAGTCTCCACTATCCAAAGCAAGTCTGGCATTTGCCTTACAGAAGAACAAGAAGTCTTGGACAGATGGACAGAGTACTGCTCTGACCTTTACAACCATACACCAAATGGAGACCCATCAGTTCTAGCATGTCCCGAGAGCAGAGAAGAAGAAGAAATCCTCCCAATTCTCCGGGAAGAAGTTGAGGCAGCAGTGCAATCGCTGAAGAAAGGGAAGTCAGCGGGAGTGGACAACATACCAGCGGAACTGCTACAAGCAGGAGGAGAAGCGATGACTGATGCTCTCACCATTATCTGTAACAAGATCTGGCAGAGTGGGGAATGGCCTACACCATGGACCCAGTCGCTTGTCATCACTCTTCCCAAAAAAGGTAACCTTCAGGAGTGTGAAAATTACCGCACCATCAGCCTCATCAGCCATCCCAGCAAGGTCCTCCTGAAAATAATACTCAACAGGTTGAAACCACAAGCTGAACAAATCATAGCTGAAGAACAAGCAGGATTCATGGCAGGGCGAAGTACCACTGAACAGATTTTCAACCTCAGAATAATCTGTGAGAAATACCTACAGCACCAACAACATCTATATCATGTGTTCATAGACTTCAAGAAGGCATTTGACCGAGTCTGGCATGCAGCTCTATGGGCAACCATGAAAGTGTACAACATCAGCCCTAAAATTATAGAAGTCATCAAAAGCCTGTATGACAAGGCTACCAGTGCAGTCCTCCATAACAGCGTCATCGGGAACTGGTTCAGAACAACAATCGGTGTGCGTCAAGGATGCCTACTCTCTCCAACACTCTTCAACATCTTCCTAGAGCGCATCATGTCAGATGCTCTTGCAGATCACGAAGGCACAGTCAGCATAGGGGGCAGAGCAATCTCCAATCTTCGTTTTGCGGATGATATTGATGGATTGGCTGGAGAGGAACAAGAACTTGAACAGCTTGTACAGAGGCTTGACACCACCTCCAGAGCTTATGGAATGGAAATAAGTGCAGAGAAGACCAAAATGATGACCAACAACACCAATGGCATCAACACGGACATCAAGGTACAAGGCCAATCCCTCAACACAGTGCACAGCTTCAAATATTTAGGAGCCATTGTGTCAGACAATGGGTCTCGACAGGAAAATATTCTACAGATGCGCCAATAAACCTACCAGGTATTTAGTGTACTGTATCCAAATGTCAGGCAGCAGGCAGTTCTGTAGGAGGGCACGCTCAAACAAACACTGAACGCGGGCAGGGTCGTTCTGAGACAGCTCATAATCAAAGTATGCCTGATACGCTTCCAATTTGGGAGGCTCCGCAGGCAGCTGAAAATGAAAATAAGAAAAGCATTATTAACCGGAGAATGTAATGTCTGATTATATTAAAATGATACTTATTTTAAAGTTCAAGTCTCAAGTCACTTTTAGCCTTTGTTGAAAAACATTGAATACACTTACTTTGATTGTATCATCATCAACATCATCATCATCATCATATATTTATTGTCCCCGTAAATTAGATGGAAATTTGGTATAACAAGTAACAAAAGTAGAATACAAGTCTAGCTAGACATTTTACAGATGCATCAATAAACCTACCAGGTAGACCACATCATCATCATCATCATCATCATCATCATCATCATCATCATCATCATCATCATCATCATCACCACCACCACCACCACTATCAGCATCATCATCACCATCATCACTATCCTCATCATCACCACCACCACAGACCTGCCTACCCCCCAAATTTTTAGGAGTAACGACTTGGGAAAAAAAGCGTAACATTTTGAGGGAAATTGTAAAAAGCGTATTCACACCGCGATCGACCTATCTGTCTTTAAATTCATTATATTTCTACACCAAATAATACTAACAATCTTGCAACATTTGCAATTAATAGTAAATTAAACAGGCAGCAAGACAAGAAAATAGAAAGCAAACAATGAATTTACCACACAAAAAAGTAGATAAACTGTCTGAATTTATTATTATTATTATTATGACTTTCATGTACATAGTACACTAAAATAAAAAAAAAAAGCATCATTAATTTGTAAAAGAAAAGAAAAAAGAAAAAAAGTGTCCATAAGGAGGTGTGGACTTGAGCACAACAATGAACTAAAAAAAAGTAGATAAACTGCCTGAAGTTATTATTATGACTTTCATGTACATGAGTCAGAAAAGCATCATTCAGATGCAAAAGTAAATAGTAATATATATTTTTTTTAAAAAACAACACAAAAAACAGATTTTATATGTTTTACTTCTTCAAAGAATAGTAGTAAGCACTCTTAATGCTGCTCAGTTGGTGATCACTATATTGATGCTTGTCCAGTAAGTGCCCAGGTCTTGACTTTAACACAAGGAGTGCCTCCACAGTATCCTGCCCCATTGAAGCTCTCTGGGGTGTGGCATTCTTTCTAACTGTTGAAAACACTCTTTCGCATGGTGCAGATGAATGAGGCTTATTATTTGCTCCATTCATGTCTGGATTTTCAATTTATGAAGAGCAAATCGATTGTAAACAACACAAATCGCCCGGTTGTAGTTCAAACGGAAGTCACCGTAGCTTAGACCCGAACAGGTCACGTGACCGTTCTCGACTAATCACAAGCCTTCGTTTTCAGTTCCGAGTCTAGCATCTCCTTATAAGGAAGTTTTCGTACAATGTGTAGTTTTTGCGTACGGAAAATCGTAGTAAAATTAGGGAAATCGTAAAAATCGTAGTAAGGGCTGAAAATCGTAACAAAATACGCCTAAATCGTAACGGTAGGCAGGTCTGCCACCACCACAATCAGCATCATCACCACCACAATCATCATCATTATCGTCATCATCATCAATAGCTTAAACCCAGCACCATCACCACAGCTTCCATCATCATTTTAGTCACTATTATTCATAACCAACCTAGAACAAAAATAAAACTTAAATAAATAAGCAGTAAATAAATAAATAAAAAATAGATACAAATAATAAATAAAATAAAACAAAAATAAAATATAATATAAACGATAAACAAATAAAGTATAAAGAAATACATAACAGAAGCTGTCTGTAGTCAAACCCACCAGAGCATCCTCCAAAGGTTTGATGTTGTTGAGAGCTTCCAGAGCCTTGGTGTACGCCTTCTCCACTTCTGGGTCCACCTCAACCCCCAGCCACTCCTTGTACTCGGAAAACGCATCCTCCATGTCTGCAAAACAGGACAATACAGTAGGTACAACGTGACTAAACCAGCTTAAGCGCTTAGCAAGCAACAACAAAATAAGTAAGAAATGTATGTGCCTTGAATAGCTTTCTTTGTTTATGAGATATGTGTGCTTTATAAATCTATGGATGATGATGATGATGATGATGATGATTAAATGTCATCAATGTTCTCGCCAGGATAGAGATTTGTCTCACAGGAACTAACTTTCTGTAATGACTCAGACTGTATTTATGGTAGTCCTTATCCATCCCCACCCATCTACAACCATGCATCGGCCATATCTTCCACCCAACCTCCAACCCCTTGGGGTCATGAGCAATCTTGCCACTGTAGATTGTTCTAACCTATAAAGGGAACAGTGAAAGCCCCAGTTGAAAACCTGTCTTGCCTTTGTAGGCATGACAGATTCACTGCGGCAACAGTACCCCCGTTGGAGTGCTGGGGGTTTCAGTATAAATAGTATCCCCACTTTATGGAAATTTAGTGCTTTAAATTCCCACTGTTGCTATCTTCCTCATATACTCTTTCCCATTCCTGCTCTGTCCTATCACTCTGCTATACTATCTTCTTCTTCGCTAGATCAATGACCTACCTTTTTTCTTGAAAACTCTTCCTGGACAAGACTCCTTGTTTGTGTATGAGGTCTGTTGGATCAGCTTGGGAGTGTTGGACGCTTTCTGCTGGGTGGTCACTAGGGCTTCCTATGATGTTAGTATTTAGCAATATAGGCATTTTATATGTATATGTTTCGTTGATGATTTGTAATGATGGTTGTATTCTATTTTGTTTTTGTAACCGGGGGTTCGCGTAGTTGAGGTAAACCCTCAGCCGTCCCCCGCGTGGGAGGTCTTTATTGTAAAGTGACTGGCCGGTGGAGGGCGTTCAATTTTCCCACTAGGGTTGTTTCAGCAGATCTTTTATGCGGATCGGGAGTTGTCCGGTCCTGATTTGGCTCGGAGGAGTCCGCTGGACCTAAAGCAACAATAAATCAATCAAAAACCCAACCTCCACACACACACACCCCCCGCCTCCCCCCTTCCATCATCTCAGTGGCTCATTATGTAATCTGGTCATTATGTCAAAACTGTGGAGGACAAGCTCAGACAGACAGACAGACCTACACAAAGGCTTATCAGGGACACCCAGTCATTCATTGCATTAGTATACACAAAGTAGCGGTCAATTTTTAATGACAACATTTCCTGTAGCTCCAACCCCAACCTCACCTCCACTCTCCCCCAACTCCAAATAACATGATCCTGATGCACAGGCACGCCGCCCTGCTCCTTCAGATGAACTGAGGTCTAGTCTGTGCATGGCGCATTCCATCTCACAGTCATTAAAAGATCCTGAAGCTCATGTCCTAGACGGGTGAATGCCGGCAACATGATTACATCCAGCAAGCACTAGGTCTCACCTCCCCCATCCCCGGTCGCCAAGCATTTGTGCTCAGTTGTTTGGGGGGCGAAGCTGATTAGCCTAAGGCAGCCAGTGGGTGACACGGGCAGCTTGAGTTAGATCCTGTTATCGGCCAGCGTCTTAACCCTCTAACCCCCACAGGAGCCTAAGCCTTACCTGCTTCTATTTCCTAGGTCAAGGCAAGTAACTCTGTCAAAATGCTACACCATGCACATACAAAAATTAATTAAAAATGCACCACCCAAAATTATGTTCCACTTATCATGATTAATAAATCAACCACATATTTTTCTTCAAAATGAAATGTTACACATACATTTTTACAATGTGTTGCAACTGAAAAAAAAATCTGAATGTCAACATTGCATACTGCACAACATGCAGCAATACGATCTCTGCCACACATAATAAAGCACAGATTGTTCATCGTTACTGTTATTCAAATCCGACAGAAAAAGATCGTCAAAGTGAACCTCCAAATTACTTTCCTCTCCATCATTAACCTGTACCAAATGAGCCTCCTAAAATCCTTCAAATGGGTCATTTTCTTCTTGCAGAATCTGATGCCATAATTCTCCGCCTCTCAAACTTCAAACTTTAATCAAACTTTGAAAATTCACTTTGTGCGTTCTACACACTCTAAAAAATGCAGTTAAAACTCCGCCGGAAACAGCAGGAAATCACGATCACGTGTGCGAGACTCTCGCACGTTTGCTATAAATAGATTTCCACATGGCAGCCTCTGATCAGACCACGTCATTACCCGGCCGCTGCCAGTCGCTCCGCGAGCATGCACCTAGCAAAAATATCGGTCGCTCTAGGTCGCTCCGAGTGGTAAAGGGTTAAGCAGCTCTTGAGCTGGAAAAGCACTAAATAAGAAGGATAAAATAAATAAATAAAGATATATATAAACCGCAGTGTTGGAAAAAGCTTCAACTTTCTCCTGATTTTGGCAAACACCTTGAGCAGCTCTTTGAGCTAGCACCATACCCAAAAGTGGAACAGCTAACTGTCGCTTGAAGAGAGAGGCAATTTTCTGATGCTGAGCATTGAACGCTTCTTCTTGTTCCTTGGTTGTCACCGCACCCGGCTGAGGCTGCAAGCAAAACAAGCCAACACAGTAATCAGTAACCAACATTTTTATGCTTATTGCTATTAGTTGTTAGCACTGGTAGTAGTTCAAACAACATGTTATCAAGTGTACAGCGAAATATTGCTCACAATGCCTCCAAAATGTACTCACCATCAGTCCAGACAAAATGGCGTTTTCAAATTCCCTGTAGGCTTCCCAGATGTTCGCTCCCTGCGTGACGTGGAGACCCACTGCAGTTAGCGCACGTTCAAATACCTCTCGCACTTTCTGTACGCCGCCTTCATCTCCCATGCCGCCAATTGTAAACTGTACATACTCCAGCCACACTGCCACAGCTGAAACCGAGGATAAAATAAAGTAAACACATCCATAACCCCAAAATGAGCTCCGACACAGGTAGGACAAATGGAACTTCTCCTCAATCAAGTAAATAAAAAGTGTAAAAACTAAGGAAAATCTCTCTTATAAGTTACATATGAACTCATATACGATCAAGTTATAGTCATACGTCATCAAAATTGAACACAAAAGCAGAAACACATTCTACTGTTCTAATAAAAAACAAGAAAATCTGATCTTGACTCATAGGTCTTCATAAATAAATTACAGCAAATATATGTTTTGTTTTATTTTTCTTCTAAGCTACCTTTCATGATAATAACATGATTATGTATTAGGTGTTGGGCTAAATGTGAAACTCTGCGTAAGACAGGTATTTATTTCACAGGGGACACAAAAATTAACAGGCCACTGGAAGAAATGTTTCCATGCACCTAGATCCAGGACAGGTAATAAAAAAGAGAAAATGCTAATGCCACCATTGACACATACTACAATAAAAATAGAAATACTTGACGTTAATACAGGGTTCGTACAGACATTTAGCCTAAAAATTAAGACCTTCTAAGAGAAATCAAGAGCAAAATACGCAACTACAAATATCGAGTAACAGCATGGACATGGCAAAATTTCTTCTGGAGTTAGTCAATTTAATCAAATTCAAAACAGTTACTTAATGACTGTCAGGTGGTAAGCACGTTTTAGACTTGTAATACAAATGTCAATAAACAAATGGTCAGTCGCAAACACTATTGGTTTTCCCCTTCTCTTTGTGTTGTTGTAGGTGTTCAACCATTTGGATAGCATTCATGTTGATCTGGAGAGTGGGTTAGCAACAGAAAGTAAGAAAACACACCAAAAAAAAAAGCTAGCTTAAAATTTAGATTGACCCTGCAATAACAGCACACTAAGCGCCTTCAGTGATGTTTCTTTTTCTTGGACGCCTTTTCGGATGGCATTAGACTTTGCCAAGAGTCCCAGGCGGCCATGTTTCTCTTCATCCAGTGCTTTTTTTGTCTGCAGACTTGCGCACTGAGTCGTTGTCAGATTGAAGTCTGTGTTGTTTGGCCCTCAGAAATTTTAATTAATTTTGACTCTTGTGGTATGCCCATATTAATATTATATGAAGATGAGTAAGAATTGCCTACCTTTGTTATTATTTTCCTTTCATTTAAGAAGTCTTTAATATACTTAAAACTTTTTTTCGTCTCTAACGATTGGATTGAACTAACACAAATATGGAATTGTTGCAAATAAATACTTTACTTTGCTTTGACAGTTTTCCCAAACTTTCAAAGACCCAAGTCAGTTTTTACAGACTTATAATAAAGACTTGAAAAGGCAGTGCAATTTTTCCCAAATATTCAAAGACCTTTAAAGACCGTGCGAACCCTGTAATAGTTTAATTTCAAATAAAAACACTAGTTTGTTTGGGTTTTTTTGTTGGTTTTTTGTTTTTGTTTTTTTGCTTTTTTTGTTATGTTTTAGTGGACAACATACAAACATAGTCCTTGACAGCAAGATTAAAGAGATCCTCAATTTGCTGCCTTTCGTCTGAAGTGGAGGCCAAGGGGATCTCGTCTCTTAGCCACTCCAGCCACAGTTCTGACACACACAACCAAAAAGAAATAATTATTTGCATGCACTGTCATACATTTCATAAAAAATCAAATGGTGAAATGCAGCTAAATATTTTTTTTTGTAAAAGTGAGAACAACTGGTGTCTAAATGCCACCTGATGGATCCCAACTTTTCATACAACAGCCAATTCTAGTGTCACTGTGAAATAAAAACAATTGTCTGAGAAAAATCAATTAGAAAGTAAAGCAATAGCAATAAAACATTGTGTTTGTAGCGCATCAGTTAGATTTATATAATATATAAATGAATACACAAATACATTGGAGATAATAAACAAAGACTGAATAGAGTTAGTTAGTTGTTCTTTATAGGTCCAGCAGATTTCAAAGGGCCAAATCAGGACCAAAACTTGGTTGAAAGAGGGCTCACCCCAGATTCGTATAAAACATCTGTTGAAATAGCCTTAATAGAATCATTGAAGGCACTCCACCAGCTGATCACTTTACAATAAAGGCATCCCATGCAGGGGACGCTGACACTTTACTCTAATATATATCGAACCCTCGTTTACAAAAACAAAATAGAATATAAATATCATTATAAAATATTAACAAAACAAATACATATAGAATGCAGGGTTTATTCTTGGCGTCGGTCATCGGTCATCGACGCATAAAAATCTTAAATGACCGATTGTTTTGCCAGCCAGCTGGTCAAGTGATCTATTGATTTCACGATCGGGCGGGCAAACTTTGCGAAGATTTGTCATTTAAAAAGTTCTATACAAACTGCGAACTCAATAAAACTTGGCACAACCATTATCGAAACGAAATTATTTCCCCTTTCAGTATAATACGAACTTTTCCGATCCATAGTTTTCATTGCTGACATGCGACGCGCCAACGCATGGACAGTCACAGTGCAGATCTAGTTTGCGATTCCATTTTGTCAACAACAACAAAAATGCCTCCGAAAAAAAAAGCCAAGGTCAGAAACTGGCCAAAAGTTGGTAATGGAGTGTTTCTGTTTTGCAAAACCATCGGCATCAACTATGCGAGTGACAGAGTGTGACACTGACAGAGAGTGTGCAGAAAATCAAACTATAAATCAACCTGTTTTGGAATTCTTGCCATGCGGCCCATCAGTCAGATTAGCAAAGAGGAGTTGTCTAAATGGGGAGATTATATAATTACATTACATGGTTATTGCTTTAGGTCCAGCTAACTCTTCTGAGCCAAATCAGGACCGGACAACCCCTGATCCGCATAAAAGATCTGCTGAAACAACCCTAGTGGTAAAACTGAAAGCTCTCCACCAGCCAGTCACTTTACAATAAAGACATCCCATGCAGGGGACGCTGAGGCTGTACTCTAATTTATGAACCCCCGTTTACAAAAACAAAATAGAATACAAACATCATTATAAATTATCAACAAAACACATACATATAAAATGCCTACACTGCTAAATAATAACATCATAGGAAGCCCTAGTGACCACCTGGCAGAAAGCATCCAATATTCCCAAACTGATCCAACAGACCTCATACACAAATAAGAAGTCTTGTCCCGGAAGAGTTTTCAAGAAAAAAGGTAGATAACTGGTCTAGCGAAGAAGAAGATAGTATAGTAGATTGATAGAACAGAGCTGGAATGAGAAAGAGCAAATGAGAAAGACAGCGACAGTGGGAATTTAAAGCACTAAATTTCCAGAAAGTGGGGATACTATTTATACTGAAACCCCCAGCACCCCAACAGGGGTAAAGGGGAGATGCCAAGATGCAGAAGTTATGGGCAGATCCAGACTCATGATTGGATTGATGAAGAAAATCATAAACAAAATGCCTCCTCACAGCCACTACTGAATTCTGAGGCATGTTTGGAAGAATGGGGGAGGGCCAAAGCAACAGTGCTTTCACAAGACTACCCACGAGAAAACATCAAGGATGTGTGGGCCATGCTTGCAGCTCACCACTCGGATGAATTTCCAAACCTGCTGAAACTGGCGGCTTTCGCGGTTACCCGCCCCCTGCAAACTGCTGATTGTAAGAGAGGCTTCTCTGCACAAAACTGCATTCTGACAGCATTGCGGAACAGACTGACAGCAGAAACACAGAACTTGCTGCTTTCTGTAAAGCGTGGAACTGTAAATATAGAAAGAGCGCTGCAAATATGGGCAGCAGCAAAACCAAGAAAACTGTTGTCTCTTTCAAAGCAGTGAAAACAGTAATAATTAGCAGACAAATTAAAAAGGATTGAATTTCTCCTTATAACTGTGTGCATCAGCATGTCATTTAAACAATTTAAAAAGGCTGAATATAAAATCGGTTAATGCCTTAGTGTTGTTATTTTGTACCATTTGTACTGATAAGCGATCGAATGAGACTGTGTGACTTACTGCTTTCCAAAATGACCTATTGTTTTTCCTGTGAACTGGTCAAATGACCTATCACGGTCACTTTCAAGATTAATCCCTGAGAATGTCTACGCTGCTAAATAATACTACCATAGAAAGCCGTAATTACCACTTGGCAGAAAGTGTCCAATATTTCCAAGCTGACCCAATAGACCTCATACACAAATGAGTTTTGGGAGAGTTTTCAAGAAAAAAGGTAGGTGACCGGTCTAGCGAAGAAGATAGTAGATTGATAGAACGTAGGAACAAGAAAGAACAAAGAAAGAAAGCAACAGTGGAAATTTTAAGAACTAAAAAAAAAACATTTTTGAAAAAGTTTATTTTTCGCCTATGGCCAGTATGGCTTATGGGTGTGAGTATTAGGAAAAAACGTTTGAATGGCTTGCAATCTTGTTTCTGTTGATTCTTTGTAGTTCACTGTATAGGTTTCCCCAATATCAATAATAAAATTAACACACTTTAGTGTAAACTTTTAACATATCATCAAAACACAGGAACCAACCTTCGCTCAGTGGAAAGTGTCTTTGCATGTTACGTCTCGCATCTCGTAACTTCTCCAGTTCACCCAAAGACTTCAGTTTCTTTATCAGCTCTAGGTGACTGTTGTACAAGTAGGGATTCTTGGACAACTGAAAGTCGCACAAAATACAAGTTAACTAAGTAAAGGATAATTTTCAACAACATGGTGCAGGGAAGAAAGGGAAGGGGATGTCTGTGTGGATGGGTAGTGAGGGGCGCATTATGTAGGTAAACACAAGTTAGCATTATGTAGGTAAAAACAAGTTAACATAACAAAAATCACAAATGAAAAGATTTAAAAAACTTGAATACTAGACCTAAACAAAAAGAAAAGATTTAAAAAAAACGACATGAATACTAGGCCAATGTAAATATCACCTATTCATTCCCATTTCCAGAATTCGGAAAATCAACCTATTCCGCAAGGAAAATTAAAAACGACATACCAATACGAATAATATTAATAGCTTACTACTTTAAAGAATAATTACAAATATAATTTATGATTTACACAATACAATCAGGAACGACATATTGCTGTCGTTGCATTCCACGAGAACTGCCGTTAGTTTCAAACTGAAAGTGGACAAAAACGTATCGCATGGCAAGCGGGGTTAGACTTAGAGAAGACCGCTAATGCAAAAGAAACTTGGAATTCAAACCTCTTTCTCCAACTCTCTGACTTGTGCTTCATCTTGCTCTGTTGTGTCATCGTCCGAGTCTGAACGGTCTGCGCCTGCGTCCATTTCTTCCTCACTTTCACTGCTCGTAGCATTTTCGTCTAAGTTTTCCGCCATTTTGTCAGAACACAACTGTGAAGAACACAAAGAAGGGAAGCAACCTCCCTCTCTCTCTCTCTCTCTCTCTCTCTCTCTCTCTCTCTCTCTCTCTCTCTCTCTCTCTCTCTCAAGTTAGACCATGGAAGTACAAGAATCCATGGTTAGACCACTTAGATCAGTGAGTTAGACCTATTTCACTATAAGTTGAATCGATCTCGGAGAGGACTTCCTATCGGGACCCATTGTCTCATACAATGGCTCCTAATTATATTTGAAGCTATGAACTGTGTTGAGGGATTGGCCTTGGACATTGATGTCCATGTTGATGCCATTGGTGTTGTTGGTCATCATTTTGGTCTTCTCTGCACTTATTTCCATTCCATAGGCTCTTGAGGTGGTGTCAAGCCTCTGTACCAGCGGTTCAAGTTCTTGTTCCTCTCCAGCCAAACCGTCAATGTCATCCGCAAAACGGAGGTTGGAGATTGCTCTACCCCCTATGTTGACTGTGATTTCGTAATCTGCAAGGGCATCTGACATGATGCGCTTTAGGAAGATGTTGACGAGTGTTGGAGAGAGTAGGCATCCTTGACGCACACCGATTGTTATTCTAAACCAATTCCCGATGGCGTTGTTGTGGAGACTGCACTGCATGGTAGCCTTGTCATACATGCTTTTGATGACTTCAATAATTTTCGGGCTGATGTTGTACACTCTCATGGTTGCCAACAGAGCTGCATGACAGACTCGGTCAACTGCTTTCTTGAAGTCTACAAATATATGGTATAGATGTTGTTGGTGCTGTAGGTATTTCTCGCAGATTATTCTGAGGTTTAACATCTGTTCAGTGGTACTTCGCCCATCCTGAATCCTGCTTGTTCTTCAGCAATGATTTGTTCAGCTTGGTGTTTCAACCTGTTGAGTATTATTTTCAGGAGGACCTTGCTGTGATGGCTGATGATGCTGATGGTGCGGTAATTTTCACACTCCTGAAGGTTACCCTCTTTGGGAAGAGTGATGACAAGCGACTGGGTCCATGGTGTAGGCCACTCCCCATTCTGCCAGATCTTGTTACAGATAACGATCTCGTTTTAACCTAGGCTCTCTTAATGCGCAAGCGCAGAATGTCCTATTTTTCCTAACGTTGCCTTTGTGAGTACTTGCATACAACGCAAGCAAGCAGCTCGTTGCAAAGCAACTCGTCATTGGTACAGGATGCGAGTTTAGTCTGGCGTGGATCTGAGTGTTAGCATGAGAATTAACTGTAATATTGCGTGTTGAAATTGTGGAACGGATAGGACACATCGAAAAGTAGTGTGCAATAATAGTGAAGAAAAAAACAAATTATTTTAACTTAGAGACTTCTATAAAAGTGACAAATCAAAAGTAAAAAATCCAAAAGATTGTCAAACTTTTCACAATGTTTTTAGCAAAGTGATATGTAAATAAAAGGGATTATTCCTTATGAAGCTTGCTATTATTTAGCATGAAAAGTATTTGTTCTCGAGCTGTAAAGCTCTGAAACTATTAGATTTTGGCTTTGTCCGTCCGTCCGGGGTCCGACGATCTTCCGGAGGTGACATTTGCGCTCTTTTCTCTGAAACTAATGGACGTGTGTGTGTGCGTGTGTGAGTCCGCGCGCGCGAGTCATGCGTCAAAACTTTATTTTAAAGCTGATTTTAGCCAATGGAATTATTCTTCCTTCCCCTCAATAGTTTAAAGGGGTACACAAGATAATCTCGCATGGTATATACTATAGCCAATGTAGGACGATCTTCTTAAACGATCGCTGCCTTGAGAGGTTTAATCGTTTGTAAAACTTTTTTTTAATCAGTATCCATACAGGCGAGCCTGTAGACAGACTACACGTAAGTATAGATAAAGAGAGCTGTGTATTGTACGTAACCGGCAGTTTTTATGTTGCGTGTAGACGTTCAGTTTGAATAAAAGCTAGGTACTGACATCGAACGATTTTGTTCTTTTGTTAAACACAAAACGACCAAACAATGAAATATACTTAGGCGCTAACATTTTCTGCAGAAACTGAACAGCAGGTGTTGACGACCAAGAGAAATATATGAAACCATGAATGAAGCTGAAAAGATGGCGGATTCTGGATGCCAACAAGCAGACGAACACACTTCAATTGAAGTAAGTTGTTGTTTATTTGTTTGTGTTTCAACTCAGAGAGAGAGAGAGAGAGAGAGAGAGAGAGAGAGAGAGAGAGAGAGAGAGAGAGAGAGAGAGAGAGAGAGAGAGAGAGAGAGAGAGAGAGAGAGAGAGAGAGTGGGTGAATTCTATATAAGTATATGTGATATTTCAGTTGTTGCTTGTTTTGGTAACCCAACCCGGAAGCCGAAACTATGGTGCTGTCACAACATTACCTAAAGTTCAAGTTGTCTATACTCTTTGGCATTGATCTGCCATGGAACTGTGTCGACAGCCGAATATTTTCCCTATAACTGTTCCATTTCATACGCCCACAAGATAAATGCTCACAATGTTAACCCAAAAAGAGACAAATGTTCGTAACATAATTCTTGTACTGTTTTTAAAAAATGATAATGCCACTGCTCTCAAATGTGGACAAAAAATGCGCCACACTGGCTTTCAAATTCGTGTTCTTCTCCGTGAGCTTTTTAAGCCTATAGATGTGCACACACGGCGTAGTGGTGACTTACTGTTCGTCTGTCATGTGGCAGAGAGCTAGGTTAATCTCGGCTAGGCGGGCGCGGTATGATTGACTATTTGCATTCAAAAAGCCTGGTTCTCTTTACGCGTTTTGATCTCTGCCAAAGCTCTCATCACAGCAGGGTTGTCTTTAAAATGCTTCCATCACACTGAGCCAAATTTATCTGTTCTACATATAGGTAGTCTGTCATAAGAGTAACCATTGAGAAGTTCACATTTGGAAGAAGTCAGTCGCAAAATGCAAACACCGCAATTGCTAGCGCCGAGCAGAAAATGAATTTAAAAAAAAAGTCTTTCAAAGAGTTTAAAATTGATAATAATATTTTTTGTTTTGGCTAACACCCTCCCTACCTCATGCAAAAATGTTAATTTTGGGTAACAAATGAATGCAATTTCCAAGTTTTCTCGGTCGTTTTTAATATCCGAAACTTGCGTGTATGTACAAATTACGGTTCAGATGTTATCACGTAAACTTAACGCATCTTCTTCACTCAAAAAAGTACACTGTATTGAAGATAAAGTTTACAAAGTAATTATTGTTTAAGTCGTAATTTGTCAGAATCAGAATCAGAATCAGAATCTTTATTGTCCCCATGAAAACACAAGGAAATGTGTGTAAAACAGAATGTATACATACTCGGCTTGGATATCAGCATTGCCGAATCCTGACCAGTTATTCAGTGACAGTCCGTTTGTTGGTCAGTGGGTCAGTGGGCCGTACTGATTGAACCGATTTTAATAATATTCTTACTGGAAGATTTTTACGAAAGTGGCCGGTCATTCCATGCTTTCCTGTTGCTTCTTTAGGATAAAATCGGAGTCCCAACCCCGCCGCGGAAATAAACACTATAGTAAATGCTGATTTTCAGGTACGTATGTGGCTGTCTGGAAATGTATTTGAATGAATGAACGAACATTGAGGTTTAACGTCTACACCTACCATTGGCGATATGGCAGACTGGGATAACCATCCAAAGGAAGATGGAGTAGGGGCCTAACTCAACACTGAACCACCAGAGCAATCATACTGCTAAGATTGACAGGGAAAATGGGCCACTTTTTTCTTGCGGATCGCGGGATTGGAACTTGGGTCATCAATGTGCCAGGCGAACGCTCTACCGCTGAGCCGTATTGTCTGTTAAGGCTGTGAGCATTTGTCTTGTGTTTTGTCAAGGTAAACAAGGGGGTAAACTGTCAAGGGGACCCACGGAGAGACTGTAATCTTAGGTGCAGTCTCTTAACGCACCAGGAGGTATTGTCACTTTTCCATAGACTAGAAAGCTTTAAATTAATAACCTTTATAAAACATTGCAATGCAATAGCATGCCGTAACATACCATACCATACTATACAATACCATACCATACCATACCATACCATACAATACCATATCATACCATACCATACTATACAATACCATACCAAACTATACAATACAATACCATACAATACCATACCCTACTATACAATACCATACCAAACTATACAATACAATACCATACAATACCATACCCTACTATACAATACAATACCATACTATACAATACCATACCAAACTATACAATACAATACAATACTATACAATACCATACCAAACTATACAATACAATACCATACCATGCAATACCATACTATACTATACAATACCATACCAAACTATACAATACAATACCATACCATACCATACCATACTATACAATACCATACAATACCATACCAAACTATACAATACAATACCATACAATACCATACCATACTATACAATACCATACCAAACTATACAATACAATACCATACCATACAATACCATATCATATTATATAATACCATACTATACAATACCATACCAAACTATATAATACAATACCATATCATACTATATCATACCATACAATACCATACCATACCAAACCAAACCATACCATACCATACCATACTATACAATACCAAACCATACCATACCATACAATACCATACCATAGGTGTACTAGGGAAAGGTCGTATGAAATTCCAAAATCCTATGGTAACATTATTTTAAGGATTTACAATAAAAACATCTTAGGTAAAGTTTTAATCATGTACATTTATTAATTTGAATATAGCATTTATAAAACATATATAATTTAAAAGAAGAAGAAAACAGGGGATCTTAATAAACAGAAATATTGCATCTCTGATCTGTAGACGGAAATTGAACGCTTTCAAATGCAAATAATTATATTGGAGAAATACAAATGCTGTAATGGTAATACGAGTCCAGTGTTGAAGCGCTGGTGAAAGCAATTATGTTTTTAGATCTAAGTCTGGAGCACTGGTCAAGTGCAAAACACGTTGAGTTCCATATCATATTTATCAACGGCATTGTTTTATCTCATTCTGTTATAGCTTGGTTTTGCGTCACAACTTCAATCACATTACATTACATTATTATTGCTTTAGGTCCAGCGGACTCTTCCGAGCCAAATCAGGACCGGACAACCCCTGATCCGCATACAAGATCTGCTGAAACAACCCTAGGGGTAAAACTGAAAGCTCTCCACCAGCCAGTCACTTTACAATAAGGACATCCCACGCAGGGGACGCTAATACTGCACTCTAATTTATCGAACCCCCGTTTACAAAAACAAAATAGAATACAAACATCATTATAAATTATGAACAAAACACATACATATAAAATGCCTACATTGCTAAATAATAACATTATAGGAAGCCCTAGTGACCACCTGGCAGAAAGCGTCCAATATTCCCAAGCTGATCCAACAGACCTCATACGCAAATAAGAAGTCTTGTCCCGGAAGAGTTTTCAAGAAAAAAGGTAGGTGACTGGTCTAGCGAAGAAGAAGATAGTATAGCAGATTGATAGAACAGAGCAGGAGTGAGAAAGAGCAAATGAGAAAGACAGCGACAGTGGGAATTTAAAGCACTAAATTTCCAGAAAGTGGGGATACTATTTATACACAACTTCAATCGATGTTATCTTTTTGAGCTCGTGTAATCCCTGTGTCGAACTGATTTTGGGTCACTGCATTATTTACCATTTATGCATCTATTGTTTTAAATTGTTTTCTCCTGTTTTCCAGAGGTTAATTTTTTTTTCTTTTTCTTTGGGGGAGGGGGGGTGAAGGGGGAAGGTGGGAGCTTTTTTTAAATTCCAACTTTTAAATTAGACAGTAAAATTAGGCATATAGCTGTCGTTACGAAATTGCCGAATACATGAAATCCGCAGCTGAGTTGCTGATTTTGTGAAATTTGCAATCGCTTGCCGAGAACGCGAATTCGGCAGGCTGTTGCCGAAATAGTGAAATGGCTTCTCAAAGTTGACAAATGCGTGAAATAGGCAACAATGAACGATGTTGTAAAGCATTGATACAATTTCCGACATCATAATAATTGCCTGATGGATTGTATCTGTTCGTATCTTTACAAGTATCCACGTGTCTGAATTAATTTTTATTGTGACAGTTGAGTTCCGAGTTCTTTGCTTTAAGTTCACAGTTGTCTGTGCGATGATTGCGGGAATGTATGCTTTCCGACCGGAGACTTAATATTTGATCGTAAGTTGAGCAGCCTCGCATGACAGTGAACTGTCCTCGATGGGCAATGACCGTCACGTGCACCATTGATCTTCACGTAGAATAAAAGGTTAACTGAAGATATTCATTCTTCAGTTGGCCTTGAAATCCAAAATATATCCGTTTTCGTGAAATCGGTTGCCTATTTCACGAATTCGTCAATTTAAAAATAAAAAAGCCTTATCGGCAAATCGGCTGCCGATTTCACGAATAAACAACACGTTTGCAGGCCGTCGTCGAAAATTAGGTCCTACCACGGCGAAGGCTGTGACGCAATAGGTGACTTTCCTAAAGCGTCACATTAGACAAAATGCACTGTCTTTGCTGACCTACCCTACTACCCTAAAGCAAAGCCTTATTATCTTTTGTAGCCAGTGTAGGATATTAGAACCTTGCAGATCACGAAGGCATAGGGTGTAGAGCAATCTCCAACCTCTGTTTTGCGAATAGCACTGATGGATTGGCTGGAGAGGAACAAGATCTTGAACAGCTGGTACAGAGGCTTGACACCATCTCCAGAGCCTATGGAATGGAAATAAGTGCACAGAAGACCAAAACGATGACCAACAACACCAATGGCATCAACGTGGACATCAAAGTCCAAGGCCAATCACTAGGCCCAACACAGTGCATAGCTTCAAATATTTAGGAGTCACTGTATCAAACAATGGGTACCGACAGGAAGTCCACTCCAGGATCGCACAAACAATTGCTGCTCTGACAAGGTTGAAGCCCATTTGGAAAGACAGGACCGTCAGTCTACATTCCAAGGTAAGGCTGCTGCGCTCACTTGTTATCTCCATCTTCCTATACGCTTGCGAAACATGGACCCACACAGCAGATCTACAGTGAAGAATACAAAGCATGGAGATGAGGTGCTACAGAAGATTTCTGGGCATTTCATATACCCAGCACATCACCAACAACGAAGCCCAATAGACCATCATAAAAGCCATTGGACAACATGATGACATGCTCACAGTGGTAAAGAAACGGAAACTCCGATGGTATGGCCACGTCACCAGGGCATAAGGCCTTGCAAAGACTATCCTGCAAGTCACGGTGCAAGGAGAGAGAAGAAGAGGGAGACCGAAAAAGAGGTGGGAGGACAACATTCGAGAATGGACTGGTTTGACACTGAGCAAAGCCATGAGGGTTGTTGAGGATAGAGAAATATGGAATACGCTGGTTAAACTATCATCTGTGGTGCCCAACGACCTTCGAGTTACGGGATATGATAGGCTATGATAGTATGCTTTTACCAATAATCCCCCTCTCTTCTAAGTTTTATAAGTATGCAGACAGCTGTACACTCTGCTCACAGCCCGATTCGGGTGCCTGTGGCTAGTACGGTATGTGTTTAGTCATTACGTCAAGGAGCTAAGTCATGAAAGCATACTGCTTTCAGAAGACACTCTTTTACAACAGTCGGACCCGACGTTTAGAATTAAATTTTCCAAATATCAGACACACTAAAAAAGATGATGATGATGGAGGTGGTGATTTTATTGTTATTATTATTATTATTATTATTATTATTATTATTATTATTATTATTATTATTATTATTATTATTATTATTATTATTATTATTATTATTATTATTATTATTACAATAATTATACAGACACAAAAGCATGCTTACAGCGCATGGGAGAGAGACTACTACTACTACTACTACTACTACTACTACTACTACTGCTGCTGCTACTTTACTATAATATTTAATGATGATGATGATGATGATGATGATGATGATGATGATGATGATGATGATGATAATGATGATAATTAATATATATATATATATATATATATATATATATATAAAATTTAAAAAAAATAATTAATTAATTAATTAATTAATAAATAATAATAATAATAATAATAATAATAATAATAATAATAATAATAATAATAATAATAATAATAATAATAATAATAACGCTACAGTGATAAGTTGTTGTTTTTAATCTATATAACAGTCTACACACTTCAAACGCTATACATTACATTAAAGAAGAAGGCATCAACGACCTTTGCTATCAAGATTTTTTTTTTTAAACACACTATATTATCTACTAAATAATTAAAAATCTTGAATGTCAACTGAATAAATTAATTTAAATCAATCAATCAATCAATACACAAATCAACGCGCAACTGTAGTGTGGGTAGGGGAAAATCGGGAGAGTGCAGGGAGCAAGGGATGGGTAGTCTGGACAATGGGGCAATGTGGCACGGTGATTAGTGAGGGAAGAGATGTGTACATGGGTCGATTTTAAAATGGAGACACTGGAGATGGTTTCCGTGAGGCAAAGGCGGATCGGAGACAATGTTGTTTGTAAATTATAGTCACACGACACTTTCGCATATAGGTGACTACTGGACCGATTTATACTGACACCAGCGGGCCAGTTGTTGGTAAAGGGGAAAATAATATGATCACACTTTGACCAATCCGGGATTCGAACCAGCGACCTTTCGGCTACTAGCAAGACGCTCTTACCAACTGAGCTACCCGGCCCCACATCGGAGACAATGAATTTTAGGTTGCCTTTTATTTAAATTTGGACAGAGGAAGAGCGCTGTCCTGCAGTTACAACTTTTGATCTAGGTCACTCTCAGTCTGAGGCAGAACGGACATTTCTGATGGGATTGTCGAGTGAGATGCAGTCAGAGCGGCAAGTTGGGGAAGGTATTTTTCAGGCATTTTTATGTAAGAATATTTAGTTTATAGGTTATGCTACAACACCAACACACCACCACCAACATCATCATCAACATCAACAACAACAACAACAACTACTACTACTACTACTACTACTACTACTACTACTACTACTACTACTACTACTACTACTACTACTACTACTACTACTATTTCTACTTTTTTTTTAGGCCAGAGTCGAGAATCTAAAGATAGATGTGAAGCATTTGAAAGACCGAATGGATTCCATAGAAAATAGCGGAAAATCGACCAACCAGGAGCAACTAAAGGTACGTACCCACTAATTATATACTAAATGTCTACAGGATATGCGTTGTGCATGCTCAAACTGCTCAAGTACAGAGCATATTCTGCCCAGTTATTATAATGATGGTACCCAAGGCTTTCAGCCTTTTGGCCCGAGCACACATTTTTCACAACGGTAGGCTTTCGGGTTGCCTGGTGCATTTACCTACTAGGTTGTGAAGTGCGGGTGAGGGGGTCTCCACTCAAGTCAGTGAAGAAAAGATTATGCTAGACCAAAAACGTATCGATCCCTTTGTTAAATGCATCGGAGGTGCCAGATGTGGACAGTTCTGATAAAATAGTATGAACATTTTTGTTTGTTGTTCTTGTTGTTGCTATTGTTTTTTGTTTTTTTTTTACTTGCGATCTCGGGTTGAAGTGCTGTCTGACTTACGTAAGGAGGTCCTGGATAGGATCGGCATAATATATCTTGTATAGGATTGTAGGGTATGTTATATTAGCTTTGTCTGCATCATTGTCCGTTGCATGCGGAATCGTCCAAACAGACACTTGTGCCTTATGGGGACAATAACTACATCTTGAACGTTGAATCTTAAACACCTCACTCACGTTTCCTCTCATTAAAGAACACAAAGCTTTAAAGGCCTAAAAGACGTTTATGTTTGTTTGTTTTTTTAAAAAGAAGAAGAAGCTAAGGATGGCCATTGCTCCAGTTATTTCATGTGCAATATACTAATAGGAAAATTGTTATAATCGAAATTTATTGTTGATTGGTCGGTTGTTGTTGTTTATGATGATGATGGAGAAGTAGTAGTAGTAGTAGTGGTAGTAGTAATAGATGATTGTGGAAGAGATGATGACGATGGTGATTATGATGATGATGACGATAATGATAATGTTGGAGTAGTAGTAGTAATAGTAGTAATAGTAGTAGTAGTAGTAGTTGTTGTTGTAGTAGTAGTAGCAGCAGATGATTGTGGGAGTGGTAATGACGATGAGGATGATGATGATGATGATAATGATGTGGGAGTAGTAGTAGTTATAATAGAAGTAGTAATAGTAGTAGTAGTTGTAGTAGTAGTAGAAGTAGTAGTAGTAGTGGAAGCAGATGATTGTGGGTGTGGTGATTACGACGACTACGACAACGATGATGATGATGATGATAATAATGATGATGATGATGATGATGATGTAGTAGTAGTAGTAAAAGTAGTAGTAATAGTAGCAGCAGATGATCATGGGGTGGTGATGACCACGACCACAACAACGATGATGATGATGATAATGATGATGATGATGATGATGATGATGATGATGATGATGATGATGATGATGATGATGATGATGATGATGATGATGATGATGATGATGATGATGATGATGATGATGCAGGAAGAACTTAATGAGTCGAGAAAAGAAGTGACTAATCTGAAAAAGGAGCTAACGGCCGTCATGTACCAGCTGAAAAAACAGCGTGAAGAACTCAACAACCACAGAGACAAAAATACAGCCCAAACACAGAAAATAAAGGAACTGGAGGTATTTATCTTGTGCAATGTAATTAATGTAAATTATGAATGTTGGTGTGAGTGTGTGTGTGTGTGTGTGCGTGTGTTTGTGTGTGTGTGTTGTGTATGTGTGTGTGTGCAGGAGGAGGGGTGGTGGTGGAAGACGTGTGGGCGTGTGTTCCGAATCATTGGTTTAGTTTATGACAAAAAAAAAGGTTTGTGAAAATAATAATAATAATAATAATAATAATAATAATTATTATTATTATTATTATTATTATTATTATTATTATTATTATTATTATTATTATTATTATTATTGTAGTTATTATTATTATTATCATTATTATTGTTGTTGTTATTATTATTAAATAATAACTATTATTATTAATATTATTATTATTAATATTAATATTATTATTATTATTATTATTATTATTATTATTATTATTAAGGTTGCTGTTATTGATGCTGATGATGTGGTTTTTGTGGTTGTGTTGTTCTTGCTGTTCTTCAGTGTTATAAACTCAATTGTTTAACAGTGTGCATTTTCCTTCGATTCTGATTTTGGTTTCTGTCAACAGGAAACAATTCGAGGTTTACAAGCGACGGTGGAAGAGAAAGAAAGAAAGATTACATTATTGGAAGAGAATATTGGACAGCTGCAAGTCCAACTTGGAGCCACCAATAAAAAACTTGAAGAAACTAACCGCAAACTTGATGAACTCTCAATAAACGTAGGCAATTGGATGCAATCTGTTAACAGCAAGTTTGTACAACAAGACTCACACCCACCTGCTTCGGATATTCACAAACCGTTGCAACAGCATCCACAATCACAACCACTAGTTACACAACAACTGTCTGGACCAACGCAGCTTCCAACCTCAACAGCTCAACACCGGCCGCAGGGAAACCCGGCTTGTCATTCTCCAGAGAGAACTCCCAGAGGTGGAGCGATTGGGCAGAGAGCACCACACCAAAGTTCTTTCATCAATCCTACCGGCGGCAGTCAGGCACCCACTCCTGCTTATAGAAACAAATAAGCTAAGAATTTGGCCGGCAGTCTAAATTGCACGCCTCTTCATAGTAAG
Source organism: Oncomelania hupensis (assembly GCA_036898135.1). Lineage (NCBI taxonomy): Eukaryota > Metazoa > Mollusca > Gastropoda > Littorinimorpha > Pomatiopsidae > Oncomelania > Oncomelania hupensis. Next base: position 32,341,230 of record CM072521.1, on the reverse strand, counting down.
CGGACTGAGGTGACAGAAAATGTCGGTGTGCACGATCGTATAATCTCATTGGAACCAATTTTGTAGAAGAAGGTAGTCTCATTTAGAAATACTTTTTAAAACAGATTGGGGGCATCAGAACGAGCCAAACGTCAGTCTGTCCGTCGGTTGGCCGGTTCGTTGGAATCCATATCTTAAGAACCACTGAACGGATTTTGATCAACCTTCATTGGAACATTGCCTAGGTTAATGGCCTTAAGTGCCATCGTTATTGCTCTACCGCAAAGGTCAAGGTCACTGGAGTCATTTTGTTGCTAAACACCTTTAGCTCAATATCTCAAAAATGGCTGAAGAGATTTTGTTTGAGTTTTAAAATATACAGGTACTTCAAATGATGGGCCATCCTTCAGTAGCCGTCCACTTGTAGGTAAGTCGATCGGGCCGTCTCTTCCATTGTCACTAATTTGTTCCAAACACGCTGGTTGCCTTATCTCAAGAATAAAAAAAAGGGTAAAGGTAAAGGTAGTCCCATAGCCTTGTGGCCGTAGGGGAGCGTAATGTTGGAGATCACACTTATCTTGGGCCAGCGTAATGAGGGTGATGCCCATCTCTCTCCCTCGCTGCTTTACCTTCCCCATCCTTAAGAGAGTAGGTACTCAGTCACAGTTGAGTCAACTGGGGGCGTTGTTATTTGTCGCTTCACGTTTTGCGGTCACCCATCCAAGTGCTAACCGCACTGGACGGTGCTTAACTTGCGACACAGTAGCGAGTGCTCCAACCACTGCGCTATCCGACACCCCATCTCAAGAATAACTGAACCTAAATTCATTATTTCTATTGTTGTCGATACTTCATATTACCGCTCACCATGATAGATCAGTCGTGTTTTTGTACTTTCTCAAAGGTCAAGGTCATTGTGCTTCCCCATTTTCTAAACACGTTTTGCGCTGTAGCTTAAAATCAGCTGGACCGATTTGAATAATTGTTTGCTTCCATATAGTTCAGATATAAACCTATCATTGTATGTTTTTTCTTTTGCTTCCTTGGGATTTAAAAAAAAAAGCCGAGTCACAACACCAGCAAAAAAATTAATATTTTTAAAAATGCTCTTTTTTTTTTTCGACTGTATGTGACCGTCTTGAAATATTATATTTGAATGGCTTGCCATTTTGGTATTATTTTACTGTAAAATAATACAAGTGTTAAAGATTAAGTATTCCCTTATTGTCCATTTTATTGGGGGGGGGGGGGGGGGGGCGGGGAATCTTTATTGAGGTACTGAGTTGTCAGTCTTTATTATAATAATAATTTTGTAACCTATTTTCGCTGACTGCCATTATTTTGTACTTATGAAGGCTGATACACAACAGTTGAAAGAGAGAGAGAGAGAGTGAGAGAGAAAGAGAGAGAGAGAGAGAGAGAGAGAGAGAGAGAGAGAGAGAGAGAGAGAGAGAGAGAGAGAGAGAGAGAGAGAGAGAGGGGCGGGATTTGAAGTGGGGTATGTGACCATGGAAAGAAGTGTGTGAAGAATTCCGCCGATCTATCACCATTTTGCTAGCGCAGTTTCATTGTGAGTCAGCAGACCGATGCCCAGAATGTTTAGCGAACGTGTTTTTGAATTTCCAGACTTACCTGGAAATACTTTGAAATAGTCGGGAATCAGAACGAGCCATCTATGGGTCTGTCTGTCTGTCTGTCTGTCGGGGGGTCTGTTGCACGCCATATCTCAAGAACCACTGAACATATTTTGTTTAAACTTTACAGAAACATTACCTACCAGGATTAGTTGCCAGTTTCCCGTGCCCTCGTATTTGCTCTACCTCAAAGTTCAAGGTTGCTGGAGCCAAAACATTGCAAAGACGTTTTGCTTTATATCTCAAAACCGGCTGAACTGATTTTGACGATGTTTGGTACACAGGTACCTCAAATCATGGCCAGTCTTTCACAGGCATTCCCTTGGTCGGTCAGTCGGAACGCCGGTCGTTCCGTCTTTTCTATTTAATACAGTTTGTATTTGTGTATTATTTTAAAAATGACTCGGCCTATTTTGTTTTTATTTACAATGCGGGTACTTGACCTAATAGCCAGCTTAAGCCATTCATATTTGCACCTCTTAAAGGTCAAGATCTCTGAGGTCCATCAAATTGTTAAAAATACGAGTTGGGCTGCATTAAAATTGTATAAACATATTTTGAATACATGTTATATTGCGGAAATTCAAAGAGGGACCACTCGTTTCATGTTTTAATATTGCTTCTTTCTGATAAAACCGAGACTTTTGAAATGCTAGTTTTCAATTATGTGTAAAGTATTTGGAAATACATCGGAATGGCTTATAATCTTTTTTTAAAATGCATTTTAACTATCTATATATTTGTGTGTTTAATGTTTTAATGCTCTTGCTCAACTTTCTTTCTGTTTATTTTTTTTAATGCATTAAAACTTTCTATGGGTTTTGTTGTTTTGACATTTCCAGATAATACCTGTATTACGATTGAGACGCTCACGAACATTTTCTTTTGCAAAGCGTGCAATGAGAGTGTTTATTTACCCTTGCGCTTTGTTCTGTGCTGTTGCTAGAAAAGCTTTGCCTAATGTTTGTTTTGGTCGGCCGATATTGTTGTAGCAGTGTTGAGAACGTTCTGGGATTAATTATTATTATCATCCGCGGAAAATTCAGCATAGATCTAGCGATAGCTAGTCGGGTCTTGTAAGTTTGCAGAACATTCTTTGACGTAAAATCCGGCGACGAGTTTTATTTTGATTGGTTGTTGATTGTGTCATTCTGGAACTTTCTACATTGTTGATAGAAGACTATCTAAGTAGTACTGTCTGTATGAAAAGATAGTGTTTTAGTTTGTTTGTTTTTTGGCAGGGGGAGGAGGGGGAATGTTGGAAAGAGATTTTGTATGCATGCAGTTGTTTATACTTTTAGCGTCTTTTGCTGACGACTCCTGCCTTGTTACTGAGTGAACGGGCTGCGTCTGGGGTGAATCGACATTTGCCGTTATACAATCTGGAATACTTTGATGTAGTCGGCCACGAGCCAAATGTCGGTCTGTCAGTCGGTCAATCAGTCGGATGCAGGCCATATGTCAAGAACCGTTGAACGGATTTTTTACCAAACTACACTTACGCAAGGAATGTTTTTATAGGATTATAGTATTATTTAGATTAAGATTATTTATAATATTGAAGATCATGGATTGTTTTATTAGCAATATGTAGCCTGTTGTTAGAATGCAATTGTGTGTGCTTTAGCATATGTGTGCATTAAAACAGGACGAATAAAGATTTCGTTGCTGTATATTTCATCTGTCATTGTTTTGTTAGTAATGTGTGCGTGGGTGTGTGTGTGGAGTGGAGAATTGCGTGTGTGTATGTGTGTGGGTATGTGTGTGCGTGCAATTGCACGCGTGTGTGTGTGAGTTTTTAATGCGTGCGTGTGTGTGTTAATTAACAGCAAAGGAAAACAATAACATTAGGACATTTTGCATAAATTCAAAATCAGGCAGTTGAAATATATAAACATGGACTCACGCATGCCCCCCCCCCCCCCTCTCTCTCTCTCTCTCTCTCTCTCTCTCTCTCTTTGCACTACCTGACTCAGTGGTGCCATCAGACGCTTACAACTGAAGATAGAGAAGGCCTTATCTTATGCACTGTCGTTGATCGCCAGTGCCTCACCCTTATGAACTTTATTCTAGTGACATGACCGCCTTGTCGTGTAAAGACGCATGTTTGATGTACACCGCTTTCGTACTTTTGTTTTTACTCTACACGCGCGCCCATAACATGGGCTTAAAGCCTAATCATTAAATTTTCAAATTTATGATTTCTGATTTCTTTCTTCCCCCCGCCCCCTCCCCCTCCCTCCTGCTCCCTACTCGTCTCTATCTCTTTCTCTCTCTGTATCTGCTGATCACTTTCTGTCTCTCTCTCTATCTTCTTCCACATTTCCTTTCTCTATCTCCATTCTTCTCCTTCCCTCTCTCTCTCCATCTCTCTATCTCTTCATCCTCCAACGCCCCCTCCCATCCCTTGCTTCGCTCTCTCTCTCTCTCTCTCTCTCTCTCTCTCTCTCTCTCTCTCTCTCTCTCTCTCTCTCTCTCTCTCTCTCTCTTTAAAATTCGAATAGGATTGCCTAGGGATAACAGTTCGCTTTAACGATCAACAATAACAATCTACACAGGGATCAAACATCAATAACAGCTCCGTGATGATATTGCTTACATCACTGCAGTTCATTTGTCATCCTTCTCACAGTCTTCCTGACAATAACTTAAGTGTGTAAACCGAGTAGGCTTAATAGGCCCCTATGTCAATAGCTGACAGCGTGAAAGTTACAAGTCTGAAGTGTCACAAGACTTACCGCGACTAAGACTCAATACTAGCCTAGTATAATACAGCCCATAATATTTGTCAATTCGTTCAGGCGTAGGCATGTAGCCTAGGTGTCCTTTATATGTTTTTATTTTAATCTTCAAGCACAGCGACAATTTAGCCATGACTGTGCCTGGCTGTGCAAAATAACCTGAAAAAAAAACCAGCGCGATGGTGTGGCGCCAAATCCTGGGACAATAGTTTTCAAAATGAAAAATCAATTTTGTGTCTCTCGCTGGTCTGTGTCTACTTGTGTTGTGGTGTCTTGCTCGTATGGAGCTTGCAATCTAAGAACATCTTACATTCATATGACTTTCACTGTGTTCCTTGCTATCAGGATGTACAGCTCTGGTTTTATATAATCATGGATTTCTGTTGGTTTTTTCCCGGCATTTAGTATTTCTCAAGAAAAGCTCTCTGCAAAATTAGAAAGAAAAAGAAGAAATAAACATATATAATTTATTGTTCGACTTCCTTCGTTTACTTATATAATCATGTATAGGTTTAAATAAGGTGTAATAATAAATTCATTAATTCAAATTATTTAATACTTATAATTTATGTTTAAAATAACGGTTAATGTTTATAATATCATCACATAAAAAGATCATACATTTGAATTGATGATGACGATGATGTGATCTTGTAAGGCGCCAAAAATCCATGTACATGTTCATGCTCTATGCGCACTAAGACGGTCATTCAGCCATAATGAAACAGGTAAGTTTTTAGTCCTTTCCTGAAGCTTGGCATGGATGGAGCTTGCTTCAAGCTTAGGGGAAGGGAGTTCCACAGAGTGGGTGCCGCATTTGTGAAGGAGCGTATTCCAAGAGTCTATTTTGGATGTGTTTCTTTCGCACTGGCGGTTTCAAGTCCACACTGAGTCACTGACCTGAGTTCGCGTCTGGGTTGGTAAGGGGAGACCAGTTCTGTGAGGTACAATACAAGGTTATTGCTTTAGGTCCAGCGGACTCTTCCGAGCCAAATCAGGACCAAGTTCTGTGAGGTAGGCGGGAGCAGTGCTCGTGAAAGCACTGGTAGGCCAGTGCCAGGATTTTGTAGTCCAGTCTTTTTTTCAACGGGCAGCCAATGAAGAAAGCGAAGTCCAGGTGAAATGTGCTCATTCCTGTTTTTTGTTTTAGAACAATCATTGCTGCAGAATTTGGAACAAGTTGTAGTCTCTGCAGTTGTGTTTTGGGCCGTCGCCAGAGGCAGCTGTTACAATAATCCAATCTGATCGAGTTGATCGAGAATGAACACTCTAACTGAATAAGTACATAAACTAAAACAAATAAATAACTCAATAACGACGCAAACAGGGGCGGATTATGGAGTGGGAAGGGGAGGGGTTGGGTCCAGGGAGTAAGCCCCCCTCTCCCCTCTTCCCCTCGGGAGGAAATAAAAGTCAACATCGAGATACACATACACGTTTCCCTCCTCTCTCCCTCCCCCTCCCTCCCTTCTTCCTCCAACATCAAACCTCGAATGCCAGTAAGGCATCCACTATTTTAATGAATGTTCTGTAGGCCGGAGTTCTCATGTTTTGAACACGATTGCAATACAACTTATGTATATTAGGGTTCTGTCCTTGTACATTTGTATTTATTCAATGACGTCATAATCAATAAATTCTATATTAATTTGGAGTTTGAAAATCTAATTAGCGTAGTTTTGGTACACAGTTAGCCTATCGGACCAATGACGCAGATTACTAGGGCTAACATAGATCGTTTACTCTCTGATGACGTAATCTTATATCACCCTCATGCCCGCTTCCATCCCATTTTATTAGATTTTACCTCTTTGCGTTCAGAATGGGGAAGGAATGACCGACAATGTTTAGGCTTGAGTTAGCAAAATGCAAATGTGACTGCTGACTTAATAATCGTGTATCCCTTTTATTAAAGAGTCAATAGAAGCAGAATTTGGAGTTGTTTTGATTTCACAATTCACAAAGCGCAGCAAGCCTACCAGTAATTTATTTTATTTATTTGTTTATTTATTTTAATCAGGGTCTGCTGACAGGATCAAGTGGACAAAAGAAATCGGCTGTAGCAATACGCAGTGGTATATAATTAGTAGTCTAACAGTATCACATAAGGTAACCAGGAACCCTCCTCCCTCCCTCCCTCCACTCTCATCAAGAGAATAATCCGCCCCTGGTAAATAAATAAATAAATAAATAAATAAATAAATAAATAAATGGCTATTTTGCATTGCTACAGTAGGTTACTTTTGTGGTAGTGGCAATTTTGCCAGGATACAAATGATTGCGTGCGCAATGCAGGTATCATAATACAGTGCTAGTGCTTTATAGATCATCATTTTGCAATAAATCCTTCATGCAGGGCGTCTAGCCAAGACTGGGTAGACTACACACACAAATAGACAAAGACCACATAGCTACATACATAAATAGACTACATACATATCATACAGATCTACAGTAATATATTTAAATTTGTATTTGTTTATTGAAGTGATGATGATCCACATTCCTGAATGAGGTGATAAAGATTTGTTGAATTGATTTCAATACAACGAGTACATAAATTAGCCTTACAAGTCATACAGTGGTAGCTACCGAGAGTGTATGTACAGGCACTTGCAGTTAGACACAGCGGTACTAGTCTAAAGTAGTATTTCACTAAGAACTGCTTTGGTTAGCTCATTGACACACGTGTTGTGCCGTGTGGGTGTGCGTCCATGGATGTGTTTTGGGGTGTGTGGTAGAATGATCTTTATTGTTAAAGTCTTATCGTGCTCTTTGAATTTAGTGCTGATGGATTTTTTTTTCTGAACACATGGAAATACTGTACATTTTCCTGCTCTTTTATTACAGTTTTAAAGTCTTTTATTATCTTATTACATTTTAAAGGCTTTTACTGCCTAAATAGTTTGTGACTTTGGCAGTTGAAAATAAAACTACTACTACTACTACTACTACTACTACTACTACTACTACTACTACTACTACTACTACTACTACGTGTGGTAGGCCATCCAACAGCGGCTACTACGGTAAACCATACTTCAGTGAGGGGGGTGGAGGGTGAAGAGGGGAGGAAAAATACAGGGGGCGGTTACAACACTCGGATGTTTCCGAGCTGATTTCCGTTAAACCGCGACCGCCAGAAGAAAAAAAAAGCTGCAAACATGTTTTTCATTCCGCTTTATCAGAACTATGGTATAGAAGTATTGGATAAAACGTCGAAAGAATGACGAAAACAATGACGTAAAATAAGGTTGACATAAAACGAGCTTCTCGGCAGTGGCGTAGCTAGGGATTTTGGGGCCCCGGGGGCTTGGCCTCTTTGGGGGCCCCTGCATTTTGACATTGGACATCATGACATGAGATAATGTACTCAATAAATATATAAGTCTAAATTCACTAACTTATACAACAACGTGAATACCAAGATTACATGGCGGTGGCGTAATATTTCATATTTAATGTTAAAAACTTTTTTTCGCGCACTCCTTTGGGGGGCCCCCCTCAAGTGGGGGCCCCGGGGGACTTTAGAATTTGGACCCACCCCCTCCCCCACCCCTATTAATTTAGGAAACAGGCGTGAGAGCAGCAGGACTTCTTGTAAATACTTCGGCATGATTATATTTTTTAAATGATTGAATGAACGAATGATAACTTACACTGTGCACAAAATCCTTCCACACTAAAATAAATAAATAAATAAATAAATAAATAAATAAACATGTGCCCAGATCTGGCAAGTGCACGTTTAGACATGTGAAAGTGTGGTAGTACAGAGAGCATGCATGTTAAAACGTTTCTAGTAAATGTAGCCTACATAAGTCGTGCCGAATCCACGTCGGCGGCCGATTCCGCAAAATCTGCACCAATAAGCTGCCGATTTCTCGGATTAGGCAACCGTTTTCTGAATCTGTGTAGATCCCCTACAAATCTGCCATTTCATGGAAGCATGCATGATTTAATGAAAATTGACACAGTGAACACACGCAGAAGTTAGTTGATACTGTGCGTTTGAAGAGGCAGTGTGTTGGTTAACGATTCTACATGTAATAGAATATAATTTCATACAACTGAACGCATTATTAAACTAGCTATGACACTTTGGTAGTTTAGTTAGGCTTCCCTGTAATTATAGTCTACCTTTCGATTCCGTGTCTATTCCTTAAATAGGTCTATAGTCCATGCTCGTTAGAGTTACCTCTTTATATTCTACCTTATGCAAAAGATGCAGACAGTAAAATGTTGTGCCTGGGGAGCATGCAAAACTGATTCCAGATATCCTGAAATATATACAGGGATAAAGTTTATCCCATTTGCCAAGACAGGAAAGTACAATTATCCTCTAGATCGATGCCATGAGTGGATCAAGGCATGCGGACGACCAGCCGAACAACTGAGCGTTAAAACGTTTTATTTTTATTTAGTTATTTTTTTTTAACTGAGCGTGAAAACCATCAAATGCTGTACGTACATTTGCAGCAAGATCGGTGTTAATCTTTAGCGAGGTGTTTATGGAAGCATGAAAGTACATGGATGTGGTTACACAAAAAGTATATATTTTTTAAAGCATTTGCTTCGTATTCGATTCTTTCTTGATGCATACACTCTATTAACAGTAACGCAGCTCAATTCAAATTACTCTTTCAGTTGTGAGTGTATTTTGGATTTCATCCAAACCCATTAATTTGATTTAAACATAATCAAATCAGAATAATGTACACGATTCAGTTCTGAACTATGACCTGTCAAAAAGCGAGATGGCTCAGTTGGTAGAGCGGCGAGCTCGTGTTACAAGGGTTTCCGGTGGCCTGGACATAAACATATGCTGTGAGCACTGAACATTTTACGTTGCTATTATTGTGATGGTTGTTTCAGTGTGTAGTTTTCACTGCTCCCCCTTCCCAGGTCGCCTGAGCAGCACTGAACATCTTACGTTGCTATTATTGTGATGGTTGTTTCAGTGTGTAGTTTTCCCTGCTCCCCCATCCCAGGTCGCCTGAGCGTCACACTGTGCGCCATAGGCAGCCAATGGGCGCCTCGGGTGCTTGAGCTAGATCCTTATCAGCCAGCGCCTTGAGCAGCTTTTGAGCTGAAAAATGATAAATACTTGAAAATTGTTATCGTGCCTACGTGGAATCAGTTCTTACGTTTTCATTCATTTGCTGGTTTCAGTCTCTCAGTGTCAAAAGTAGGAATTCCTTGAACCGTATTACCAATACCTGCAGCAGAATCATTGGTAAAAAGCAGACACCTCTGTGTGAATTGTTTCAGAGAAGGGCCCTAGGCAAAGCCATCAGCATCAAGGACGATTCCACCCACCCTCTCTCTTCTTGGTTTAAAATTCTACCTTCTGGGAAACGCCTCAGGAGCCTTAAGACCCGCACAGTACGTTACCGATCCAGTTTTCTCCCCTCTGCCATGGCCTTGATCAACTCAAACCTGACGCGCTGATGGCTCTGCTTGGGGCTCCTTCCTCTTCCTCTTGCTTGTTGTAATCGGCTCTACAGTGTGTAAGGGTGCGTGCGGTTGTGCATGTGTGGTTTGATGAAGCGGAAGGAGGGGAGGGAGGGAGAGTGGGAACCCGAAATTAGGTTACATGTGTATATAGACGTATGTATCGTTTTTAAAATAAATATTAAATGTGTTGGTTGTTAGTACAGTTTAACTTTAATTTCATTAATTATTGTATGGGACTGTGATATCTTGCACGTAAACCTTTTTTTTGTAATGGCTCTCTGTGATAACTGTACCCTGGCTGAATTTGTGATAGGAGGGAATAGCCTCTTCTGTGAGAATTTGTTTTACATTTTTTATTACATAATTTACTACATAAATTAATAGTGTGGGTGTGTATTTGTTTGTCCATATATAATCGTATCCTACATGTTGTAAAGATTTTAAACAAATATTACTTTATACTATGTTTAATTTTTTACTTGCATTTTTATTTTTATTTTCATTTTTATTTGTTTTATTTTAGTGATCAAGTGCGTGTCATAATTCCTTGTAAGAGGTAATAAAGATTTGTTGAATTGAAGTTGAATTGAAATTTTAAAAAACACATCGAGACCCCACAAAACGATCGACGATAAACATAATATTTGCACGACGCGAAGTGTTAGTTCATAGATAATAAGCATGTGATTTAACGGGTTTCGTTGTTTGAAAGTCAATCCGAGACGATTTGGCTCAAAGAGGGTTGCCGAGAGGGTTATGCGATTTCGTTATGTTCACGTACCAGTCTAAGTATGGATTCGCTCAACAGTTCAAACTGCTTGCTCTCAAAGACAATGGAACTAACTTGCTTATTTATGGTATAAGCCATTTAAGAACAATTCCTATTGGTAAACATTGCTGATTCCGCAAAATCAGCTGATGGTTAAAAATAAAATCGGTTTATGATTCCGTAAAATTAGCAGACATTATGTGATCTACACAGATTCGACTAACTGTTGCCTAATCAGAGAATAGCAATTGATTGCTTATTCCGCGTATTCGGCAAATTTGCTGCCGATTCCGCGGGACTGACCGCCTACAATGAATTCTGCACGACATTTCCTATCCTATCCCGTAAGTCGAAAGGTCGTTGAGGCACAACAGATAATCGTTTAACCAGCGTACTCCATATTTCTCTGTCCTCAGCAACCCTCATGGCTTCGCCCAGTGTCAAGCCAGTCCATTCTCGAATGTTGTCCTCCCACCTCTTTTTCTGTATCCCTTTTCTTCTGCGTCCTTGCACCGTGCCTTGCAAGATGGCTTTTGCAAGGCCTAATACTCTTGTGACGTGGCCATACCATCGGAGTTTCCGTTTCTTCACCACTGTGAGCGTGTCATCATGTTGTCCAATAGCTTGTGTGATGGTCTGTGGGACTTCATCGTTGGTGATGTGCTGGGTATAGGAAATGCCCAGAAGTCATCAGTAGCACCTCATCTCCATGCTTTGTATTCTTCGTTGTATATTTGCTGTGAGAGTCCATGTTTCGCAAGCGTATCGGAAGATGGAGATGACAAGGAAGCGCAGCAGTCTTACCTTGGAATGTAGACTGATGGTCCTGTTTTCCAAATGGGCTTCAACCTTGTCAGGGCAGCAGTTGTTTGTGCGATCCTGGAGAGGACTTCCTGTCGGGACCCATTGCCTGATACAATGGCTCCTAAATATTTGAAGCTATGCACTGTTTTGAGGGACTGGCCTATAACAAAGACCGTATAATAAAGACCGCATTGAAGTATTGTAGGTCCATAACTGATCTATGATCGCGTTCTTGGCATGGGTCTTTAGCATAGAGCTCTCAGAATGATGTAGCCTAATCCTGTATAATACTGTATTTAATTACAGGGAACATTCTTCTACCGAAACCGAAGCCAGGCGATCTCTCATGTCTTTGATAAAAGGGTTATGAGGTCGAGATAAAAAAAATATTACCCCCTTACCCCCAAATCACCCCCTTCCCCTCTCCTCCCTCTTCCCCCCCTCCCCACCCCTCTTAAAAAATAAAAATAAAACTTTTGCCTAATTCACGCTAAGATATTAATACTTGCCTATATATGCATACTTTGTGTGTGTGTGTGTGTGTGTGTGTGTGTGTGTGTGTGTGTGTGTGTGTGTGTGTGTTTATAACAGTTTCAAAATTTGAATCTAAACGTCGTGGGATTTTTTTTAAAAGGTCGCCTGCTCATCTCCCTTAGAGCTTGTGTGATGGTCTGTCGGATTTCGTCGTTGGTGATGTGCTGGGTATAGGAAATGCCCAGAAGTCTTCTGTAGAACCTCATCTCATGCTTTGTATTCTTCGTTGTAGATCTGCTGTGATGATCCACGTTTCGCAAGCGTATAGGAAGATGGAGATGACAAGTGAGCGCAGCAGCCTTACCTTGGAATGTAGACTGATGATCATGTCTTTCCAAGGGGGCTTCAACCTTGTCAGGGCAGCAGTTGTTTGTGCGATCCTGGAGAGGACTTCCTGTCGGGACATGGTACTTCGCCCTACCCTGAATCCTGCTTGTTCTTCAGCTATGATTTGTTCAGTTTGGGGTTTCAACCTGTTGAGTATTATTTTCAGTAGCCAACATGCACAATTAATCAAAACACACTGTTTATCTTATCCCTAAAAAAAGATAAGAAGAATAAGAAGAAGACAAAAACCCACACCTCTTCAACGATTTGGCAAGTGGCACCGTTGGCACCGTTGTCGACCAGCTATCCGAGTCTGTTCCGTTTCATTTGGAAATTCCCGTGCAGCTTAAATAGCCGTGTTTCTGAATGTCGAAGAATTTCTGTTGAATATGTTCGACTCGTCGCAGGGCTAACATTCAAATTCTAGTCCTCATTGAACATCTACATAGCGATGTGAGTAATGCTCTTTTCTTAACGTTAAAGGAATAATGTTGGTACTGGGTGGCGGTGGTGGGGAGAGGGGCGATTGGGGTGAAAGGGGACGATTGGGGGAGGGAGATCGGAGGAGTGTAAAAAAGTGGTATTTTAGTTTGTTTCTTTTGGTCAATTTCTTCTTCCGTTTCTTTTTTTTAATGTCTGTTTCTTGTTCTTGTTCTTCTTCTTGTTCTTGTTTTGGTTCTTCTTCTTGTTCTTCTGGTTCTTCTTCTTGTTCTTGTTCTTCTTGTTCTTCTTGTTCTTCTTCTTCTTTTCTTCTTGGACCTAAAGCAATAATCATGTAATGTAATGTAATGTTTTCTTCTTTTTCCTTGTTCGTATTGTTCTTGTTCTTCTTGTTCTTGTTCTTATTCTTCTTCTTTGTGACCCACCGAAGTATTTCAGTGGTAGAGCTTTTGCCTGGCACGCCGATGACACAGGTTCGAACCTCGCAGTATGCAAGATAAATAATGGTGTGTTTTTTCTCTGTCCATCTTAGCAGTATGATTGCTCTGGTGGTTCAATGATGATGTAGGTTCCTATCCCCTCTGTCCTGGGATTGTTATTCCCGTCTGCTGTAGCATCAATGGTGGGCGCGAACGTTAAACTTCAATGTTAATTAATTAATTAATTCTTCTCCTTCTCCTTTTTCTTCTTCTCCTCCTTCTTCTTCTCCTCCTTCTTCTTCTCCTCCTTCTTCTTCTTCATCCTCCTCCTCTTCTTGTACCAGTTCAGTTCAGTGGGTAGATTACCGTCCCCGGACACATAAGCGTATAGGGGACTTTCTTGTACCAGGAACTAAGCTGTGCTTTTCACCGGTCCCATTCCCAATTCATACAGATGAATCCAACTCTATTTTTCTAACCGTTGTTCGTTTCTTTATTTGCTATTTTAATAGCACTTACTTTCAGCTGTACTTTGTATCTTCAATGTTAATGTATCTGTTGAATAAATGATTTTGATAACTATAAATTGTGGCTCAGTATCAAGTTACGCAACCAATTCTGGTTCTACTGTAGCATTGGCACAAGATCTCAGTTTTATAAACTAAGTTGCTAAGAATAGAATACCGTCAGCATGACCAGAGAAATTGGGCTGTATATAATCTGGCATGTCGCAACCACTACTGTGGAACAACAACAATACAATCAATCAACAAGGAGGTGACGTTTGTTGAGAGAGGACTGGATCCTGAGTTATCTACTGTGGGGACACTGGCCTTCCCTGGTGGTTTATTCTCAGCGGTGAATCTGTTTGCTGGCATCTCTACGGGATACAAGTTACGCTTTGCTGTTCTGCGGCCTAGCTTTATCAGCGCAACCTTTACTGTTGAGAGAATGCCTGGGGACTCCTAACCTGCTGGCACAGATTGTACTACAGAGAGGCGTTCCTTGCCTCGATCACCGTCATTTGACCACCCTTCACGATCCCGATCCTTTCCTACAACTTTGGTAATTATATTTGTTTTATTGGAGGCCGTGTCTCTGCTAGTCCTGGACTAGCTTTTTGTTATAAATCATTTTAGCCTTTGTGGTGTTCTTTTATAGGCCCTGATATCCAATTTCCCATCGATCTTTTAAAGATGTGTTTTAGGTCCTGAATTGGATTTTTAGTGAATCAGGTCTGTTGCTATTTCTTTTAGTCATCCGCCATGAGTAAGAAGCGCCCTGAGCGCCAAAACTCTCCGCTTGTGCGTAGCCGTATTGAGACGGTTAGTGAGGCTTTTTCAGAACCTCGGCGGGCCTCCGGGGTGTGCGACTTGGTCGCGCCCGCGGACGGCCAACCCGCTACCCCTTCACGGAAGAGACCGTTCGCGACGCTAACTGACTCCTCCTCGTCAAGCGACATGAGCGGTGGGACTGCCGATGATGCGGATTCTTCACCGGGCCTGGCCTCGGTTGTCGATCCGGGCATCTCGTCTGGCCCACCAGTGGAGATTGAGCACGTGGTGCAGAATCATCCACCCTCCCCGACTGGTCCCGGGGATGATCTTACACAGGATTGGGTCACAGTCACGGCCCGAGGTAGAGCTAAACCTAGAGCTGGAGAGCCGGCGGTTTCCACTCTCTTGCCGAACCGGGGCTTATGCCAGTTTCCGGTCGTTGTCCGTGCGGTTGGCGACGCGGCCCTCGCTAAGTTAAAGACTGCCGGGTGGAGGATGGTCGACTCGCTGCAGGCCCTGTTAGGTCCGGTGGACAGGGTTCGACCTCTGGGTGAGGGCTTTTTGGTCGGGTGTGTTTCCCGTTCCCAGCAACAAAAACTGCTCGCGACTCGTGTAATTGAACAGACCGCGGTGGCTTGCTCGGTGCCAATCCCGTTTGTGGAAGGTGTCGTGCGAGACATCCCGACTTCTGTCTCCGAGGACGACATATTGTCCAGATGCCAGGGGTCGGTTGCCACTGACGGCACCGTGCTGCCCTGTGCTGTCAAAAAGGTTACGCGACTTACTCTTGCTGACGGGAGACTTTCCACCTCGATCAAGGTTTTGGTTGAGGAGCCGGTTCTGCCCTCTACTCTTCTGATAAACAAGCGCGAGTGCGCCGTTCGCCCATTTGCTGCTGCGGTGGTCCGCTGCAATCAATGCCATAAATTCGGACATATCAAAAAGTTTTGCAAATCTCAGCTAACTTGTCCCTCGTGTGGCTGCTTTGGCCACTCGGGGGCTCAGTGTAAAGCCAAAAAAAGGTCCTGCCCTAACTGCTTGGGCGACCATTCTGCTACAAACAATAACTGCCCTGCCCTGAGGGAGCGCATTTGTGCGAACCGACTCAGGGCAGCTACTTACATGCCTCGTGCTCAGGCCTAGGGCCTGGCTCGACAACAGATTGCGGCGGACCCCGCGCGGCCGTCGGGTGTGACTCGTTCCGCTTGGGGCATTTTACCGCCTGTTCCTCCTGCCCTTGGTGCTACGCCCACCGTCCCTCCCCCTCCTGGTAGGGAGTTTCCCGATTTGCCGTCCGTTGCCTCTCGGGCTGCTGCCGCGGGGACACGGCCTGCGATGTTGCCCTCCCAACCCGATTCTTCCCGTGGCGACTTGGGGGCTGCGGTTCTTCGGCTTGAGTCGCTGGTATCCAGCCTTGCTCAAACAGTTGCCGGGTTGGTGGACCTGGTCCACAACCTGGCTACTCGGTCCCCATCGTCTTTGGGCCCCTCTTCTTCTGAAGTTGAGGTAGGCATCCAGACAGAGACTGAGAACCTTACTCCACCGGTCAACCCCTTGTGCGACGGGATGACACAGACCCCCCCGAGCGCGGACCCCCCGGTTGAGCGGGTGGCGGTCGCGGGATTTACCAGACGTTGTAGTCTCCCTGCACCGGAATTCGTCAAGCGGGTGAGACAGTATATGGAGAGTTCCGCCCGAGCTGAGCATCCCGCGATGGCTGAGGCTATGAGAGAGAAGTGGGGGCCGGGAGTCTCAGTCCTGGGCGAGCTGATCAATGACCGCTCCCTCAAAGATATGGGGGTGTTTGTTTGCGAATGGATCCCTCCGGTGAATGAACCTAAGGGTAGTAAGCCCGGAAACTCAAGGCACTAGTTGCCTACTTTTGTATGTCGGCCTTATCGTTTGATTCCTTAAATTTTTATCCAATTTTATACGTTTTTAACTTTTGTTTTGTATATTATAATGTACATACCCTTTTATAATAAAGTCTCACGACCAGCCGGCTTTTATATCTCTTTTTAACTGTAAATTAATGTTTTTATTGCCACAGACCTGATTCCGTCAACTTACTGCCTGACAGACCTGGTCTGTTCTCACATAAAAAATTAAAGTCCTTGGTTTTTTTTTTGGCCTCTGCTTTCCTTGGCATAGCTCCCTTCCCTTCCTGGCCCATTCACCCTAGCCCTTGGCACCCTTTCCTCCCAGCCAACCTATCTACGCCCATACGACTCAACTTATTTATCTACTGGACGTAGTAGCTGCGCTTCGCGCTCCTCTTCATTTGTACTCCTACAGCCAAACTCGACATCTTATCTTAACTGGACTTCTTAAACACTAGTCCCCTATACGCTAATGTGTTCGGGGACGTTAATCTAACCACCAACCAACCACTACTGTAGAGCTACATCCTATGCAGGTCTTTGTTGTTGCAATTCTTGTTTGTGTTGTTATTGTTTTGTTGTTGTTGTTATTTGGTGATGATGATGACGTTGTTGTTGTTGTTGTTGTTGTTGTTGTTCTTCTTCTTCTTCTTCTTCTACTACTACTACTACTACTACTACTACTACTACTACTACTACTACTACTACTACTTCGAGCTTCTTCTTCCAGGGATAACAGCTACTTCTTCTTCTACTACTACTACTACTACTACTACTACTACTACTACTACTACTACTACTACTTCGAGCTTCTTCTTCCAGGGATAACAGCTAGAGTGACAAAGTGCTTGCCAGATAGGCAGGAGAACCTAGGATTGCATCTCGATGGTGAATTGTATCTGACAGGAGTTGACTTCCTGTAATAATTCTTTAATCGATGGTTCTCTTCCAGTACCTTCTCGCTCTCAAGGCACGTTAAAGAGCCCGGTCATGCTGTCGCACTGGCAGGTGACTGGCTCATGTACGATTATTTTGTTGTTCTTCTTCTTCTGGATACAGTGGATACTCCGTTAATATACTGTCCACCACATGTAGGTCGACCAAAGTGATTCAGTTGTCCAGGGCGTGTGACAGCGCACTTTGATAATACAAGTTGGGGTCTTGGGCGGCTTGGGTTGCATTACAACAAGGTTGTCACCAGAGCTTAAGCAACTGTTGAAGTACTGGGTGGGTTACCTGGAAAAACTTTGAAATAGTCGGGGTGGGGGTGGGTGGGGGTGTGGAGGGTGTGAGAGGGAGGGATAACAGAACGAGCCAAATGTGAGTTTGTCGATCGGTTTGTCGGGCCGTTGGACGCTGTATCTCAAGAACCAGTGAACACATTTTTTTAACCAAACTCCATAGGAACATGACCTAGTTTAGTGGGGCTTGCCTTCCTGTGCCATCATATTGGCTCTACCGCAAAGGTCAAGGTTACTGGAGTCCTATTTGTTGGATAAACATGTTTTGCTCATTATCTAAAAAACGGTTGAAGTGATTAATTGAGCTCGGGTATACAGGTAACTTACTTCAAATCATGGGCCGCCCTTCAATAGCAATCCGCAGGCAGTCGGTTCTCTCCGAATGTCAAGTTTTGTTTAAAAAAAAAAAAAGCTCCAACAACCACTTTTTGCAATATCTTAAGAATAACTGAACCAAATTCGTCATTTTTTCTTTGCTGCTAAGCATGTTAGATCATTCATACTATTTTGTACTTTCTCAAAGGTCTAGGTCATTGCGACTCACCGTTTCCTAAAAACGTTTTTGCGCCGGATATAAAAATTGGCTGAGCCGAGTTTTACAATTTTTTTTGGTTGCTTGCAGACAGTTTAGATAGTGTCGTAAAAATTCTTTTGGATTATTTAGGGTAAAGCCGAGTCACAGCCCCGCCAAGAAAATTAACACGTTTGAACATGGTTATCTTTCAGCTATGTGTGTGAATGTCTGGGATTATATTTGAATGGTTTGTGCATTCTGTGGAAATTATTTGTAGAGCACAAAATTAGACTATATACTAATTGCATTCAATGAGAATATTTTGATGTTTTGTTAACAGACTAAAATAATAACGTTGACAAATGTGTAGCAGTGACTGTGAGATGGATAAACAGAAAACAGATTCTGAACGCCTACAAATGGAAGTGAGTATATTCCACTCTTGACATGTCACAGGCGAAATCTTTATCCTTGTTGTAAATGAAAATCTCTCTCTCTCTCTCTCTCTCTCTCTCTCTCTCTCTCTCTCTCTCTCTCTCTCTCTCTCTCTCTCTCTCTCTCTCTCTCTCTCTGTGTCTCTCTCTCTGTCTCTCTCTGTCTCTCTCTCTTTTCTCTCTCTCCCTCCTCCACCGCCCTCCTCCCCCCTCCAGATAATTATATTTGAGAAGAGACTTTATTACATTACATTTAATTGAATGCTATTATTACTTATTTTCTCACTCACTTCATGGTCCCATTGTTCTGGCTTACTATCCGAATGAGCTCATGACAGGCTGAACTATCTTGTGTAGTGTCTACTATATTTTCAGGAAATAGTTTGCCTGCTGGGTTCACGTCACAGCCTACTTAAATTGCAGTTCGCTTCTTATAGGTAGGGTCACATTTCTTTGACATTGAACCTTTCTTCTTTCATAACATTGAATAGGTATTCAGTCACAAATACAAGCACGCGCGCGGCGCGCGCCGCACCACATAAACACGCGCAGACACACAGTCACACACACACATAAATACACCCATACACACACGGACACACACACAAAATCACAAACATAATCACACAAAGACACACGTACTCATAAAAACATTGTGTTACACTCGATGTTGATTTTTATCAGTAGTTGATTCAGCCACAATGCTTGAATCCTCCTGATAGGTGTAACTCAGATTCGTTTATCCACGCAACCCGTTCACTCAGCAACAAGGCAGGAGTCGTCGTATGTAGTTTTCCAACTTTATTCAGCGAACATCAACAACTGCATACAATCGCTTTTTCCACTCTCAACTTTTTACTTTCAACACAACACTATTTTGAAACAGTGCGGCACTTATATAGTCTCTCTCTACTCCAGAGAAATAAAGAACGCTCGGGCAAGACACAATTATACCCAATCAGAATTAACTTCGTCATCACTGTCTCACTTCATACAACCATATTTAGGATGGAAGCGTCTCTAGTTACCACTAGAATTATCCACACGCTTCGATCGATAGTAAACAACCAACTCTAGAAAATTCTCAAATAATATCGATCAACACATGCGTGTGTGTGCGCGTTTATGGCTTTCACTTCAACATATACAAGTTCAGCGATGTTTTCACTTTCTACAAATTGAGGAAACGGCAACAATAGATGTTGATATAGGATTTACACGCATTTGAGTTTCTTTTATATCTCTAATTCGTTCCTGTATTTGGACGGAAAGATTTGTTGTGGGCTGGGTGTGCGCGATCAAATGATAAAAACGGATCTTGATTGTATTTTTACACTATGATTCTATTGGTATAAAATTATTTGGTAATACTAATTGTTATTACAAGTCCCTAGGAAAAGATGTAAAAAAGCACACCCAGCGCTTACTCTTTTACCTTTGTTAAATAAAATTGTTATCTTATCTTATCTTATCTCGTCTTGTCTTATCTTATCTCGTCTTGTCTTGTCTTATCTTATCTCGTCTTGTCTTGTCTTGTGCTTACTGGAACCAGGTGTCTTTTCAACGGTTTGTGACATTCGTAAATCCTGTAGCGCGATCACATATGCTTTGAAATCCGCATTTCAGGCCAAAGTCAATGAGCTGAAAGAGAACGTCATCCATTTAAATGAACGCGTGGATTCAATAGAGAAACGTGTGTACTTGACCACCGACGAGCGGCATCTAAAGGTGCGTACGAACTCAACGCCTATTTACAGCTACGAAAGTGTATGATAATTGTAAGGGTATCAACTGACTATAAGCTATTGATGATCTCATAGCAGACAAAGCCTGGCAAAGGTGTCTCGCTCAGCACAACTGTTGTCAGCCCCTGTAGGGCATACTGCACTGCAATAATAAAGTCTATGTAGCCTACTTCTTAAATATAAGTATACATAGGCCTATGTCTTCTTCTGTACTGTGTGCACAGAGTTTAAATGTCCCATACTGCGTACATGATATTAAAAAAAAAGTCTAGGATTTATTGCTTATTATATCGTGATGATTATGGCGACGACGACAAAGGTAATGATGATGATGATGATGATGATGATGATGATGATGATGATGATGATGATGATGATGATGATGATGATGATGATGACGACGACGACGACGATAAAGATGATGATGATGACGACGATGAAAAAGAAGAAGATAATGATGATGATGATGGTTAGGAAGATGATGAGGATAATGACGACGACGACGACGACGATGATGATGATGATGATGATGATGATGATGATGATGATGATGATGATGATGATGATGATGATGATGATGATGATGACGATGATGAAGACGATGATGATAATATTGCAGGAAGAACTGTCGAAGTCGAGAAGCGAAGTGGCTAAACTGAAGAAAGACCTGAAGGATGTCATGGACCAGTTGACAAAACAGAGTGAGGAGCTAGCGAAACAGAGAAATGAAAACTCAGCCGATAAAGCCAAAATAGAGGAACTGCAGGTAATTATTGTTGTGGCATGAATGTGATAATTCATCAGGTAAACCTACGGTAACCTCGTGTAGGAAGTGTAGTTTCCATTAACAACAATAATGTCATTTACGGACTAGTGTAGAATTTATCGGAGTGGAATGGTAGTGTAAAATATAATTGATCAATTTACGTCAAAACCAACTGTAGTTTCCATTAACAATAATAATGTCCTTTACGGACTAGTGTAGAATTTATTGGAGTGGAATGGTAGTATAAATATCATTGATGCATGAATAGCCTATAAATATCAGTTCCACAATGTGGACCTTCCTACAGGTCTCCCCTCCTCTGCCGTCAACTCCCTCAACCTCTCACATACACACTTCCAAACTAAATTGTAATGCGGTTCCAACAATAATTGATGACTTTTGTGACACGAACTATAGCTGTTTGCGGCAAAATGTCACGTAAACTACGGCCACAAGACAGGTTTGTTTCATTGAAATACATCCATAAGAGTTATGTTGCTATTGATGGCATTTTCGCTGTGTTATCATGTCATACAGATTTCTATAGGCTTCAGTTACTGTGGTTATCTAGCAACACTTTATTGCCAGCTCGCCCTACAGTAGGCTAATGTGGATTTCTTGTTGGTTTGGGTTTCTGCTAACAGGAAACGGTTCGCACGCTACAAGAGACGGTGGAAGAGAAGGAGAGAAAGATCAAAATTCTGGAGGAGAATATTGATAAACTGCAAACCGAACTAGGAAAAACCAATGAAAAACTGGCCGGAACGCAGCAAGATCTGAAAGGTACGCAGCAACAGTTGGTCCAGACAAAAGTAGATCTGAAAGATACGCAGCAACAACTGGTCCAGACCAACCAAAAAGTCAATACGCTTGAAGCAAAATTAGATCAGCTTTGCAGCAAGTTTGTACAACAAGAATCGCAGTCGGGTGAAACGGATATACACGTTCGACCACAAGGACAAGGGCAATCACATGGACAAGGACCTCCACAAGGACAAGGACAACCACAAGGACAACCGCAACCATCAGAACAACGGTCTGGACGAACCCAGCTTCCAGCTCCCCCTAGGCTTCCTCAGCAGAGACCGCAAGTGAATAGGGTCGACTCGACGCATGGGCGTGCTTCCGGCAGACAAGGGGGAGCAACTCCCCACGTCAGTTCTTTCATCAATTCCACCAGAGGCAGCCAGGTTCACCCTACGTCTTATCCCCCGAAATGAAATAGGCATTGAAGGCAGAACTGGCAAATGGGAGAGAGGGGAAGGAGGGGGATGGGGCGGGAGAAGGGGGAAGGGTGGGGGCTTTCTAACATGGAACATTCTGTAAGTTTAACGCAAACAAATTATGTGCAAGAAAACATTTTTCAGCGTGCTTGTCGGTTGTTTCAATGACAGTCAATGAAACATTCCCTTGTTCTCATTTGTTGCTTCTTCATTGAGAGTTTGAGAGAGGGAGAGAGAGAGAGAGAGAGAGAGAGAGAGAGAGAGACAGACAGACAGACAGACAGACAGACAAGACACAGAGAGAGACAGAGATAGACAGAGACAGGGAGACAAGGACACAGAGCCACAGAGAGAGATAGAGAGAGACGAGAGAGAGAGAGAGAGAGAGAGAGAGAGAGAGAGAGAGAGAGAGAGAGAGAGACAGAGAGAGAGACAGAGTGTGATAAGAGGCCAGATTTACACAGCACTATAGCTTCTTGCCTTGCTAAGTCAGCTGTAACCTTAGTAGAGTAATGTTAGTCTGCAGCAGATGACAAAAGTCTACTGTGGGCTACACATTTGTATGCTGACGCTAGCTCAGTAGGTAATGACTTCATCCAGCTTAAGTATAAGCAGTAGTACCGCCTGCCCCCGGTAGAGGGCGACTCTTGTAGTTAGATTTTTCCGGGCTTCCTGCTGACCACCAGGATAGAGGATCATTCATCGTTCAACTTGCATAGAGACATGAGCTTAGCCGATCTCTGTACATGAAGACTAAAAGCAGGAACTGGTGAAATTCTATTCGACCTAGTTAGCCACAGCCTGACATTGTCAAAAAGGTAAATGAACCATCTTTTGTTTCATCGCGATGTATTGATAGTATTGTTAAATTATGTTGGGACATTTGCCATGTTTATAATTGGATTGTTAGTCAAACGTTGCGTGACCACATGGCGAACCCGACCGGTTCGACGCCATGACGTAGTCCCTACGGACCCACTGTTGTTTAGCCTATATGTATTCTTGCAGACCAGTAGCTGTACCGAAGAATGTGTATAATATTAATTATTTCTCTATGTGTATAGTTAGCCATGATTTATATTTATATATGTATAGGAAATTAGAGTGGAGATTCCAGTGGACCACGGGCTTAGCAGAATATTCGTCGCTTATATATATATATAGATATGTGGAGCTAATCACTGAGGGCTATTTCTGCCTTCAGTGAGACGCTCTGCAAACACCTAGTATACACGGTGTTGCAGAAATCCATCTCATATAATATTTTGCAGACGAAGCAGGCATCGTGGGCGCGATCAGAAGAAAGACAAGTAAAAGTCTTCACTGACATTCGGCATGCATTGGAGCCTCCCGCACTGCGCGACGAGAGCCCACCAGTCTGTCAACAAGGAGAAGAATCCACAACAACACAGCTCATCAAAGAATCAACCACAACACAGCTCATCGAATCTATAGCTAAATTACATTAGCACCAAACCTGTTAGCAAATGACATCACTAGACCACCTTTCCAGAAGACTGACCCGTTGGGCAGAATGCACGAGTAGCCCGATGAAGAAACGGTAACTGCATAGAATTATCTAGGAACGAACCATTCGAATTGACATTTGAACTTTTAAGTTAGTATCGTGATTAGCAGATCTTGTATAAAGTAGAGGAAATAAATGTATGATATTTACTGTTAACAAGTGGCTGGACTACCTTTGTTTCATAGCGGTGTGAGAGCTAGTGTGACAGTGATCTTTTACCATTTTTCTTTCTATCTCTGTAAACCCAGCCTAAACACAGACCGAGCTAAACTTATAAATGTATTAAGTTGATTCACAGGGAAATTTACTAGCGATCCCCATCGACGAAGGACGAGTGGGTAAGAGCATTCCATTGTGCAGAGCCCAGCAACAATAGACCCACCGTCACAGATAGAGAGAGAGTTGGATTTAATTTAATTTAATGGAATTGGATAATTTAATAAGATTAAGGCTTTTAGGCTGAAGAGCCGAGTCCTACAACCCGAGAAAAACGTTTTATTCAATGTTGTGATTGTCTATCTATATTTATCTGATTGTCTACGATTGCCTATAGACCTGAGGACGTACACTATTGTGGTTTCTGCGTGCTGTTGAAAAGCACAACGAAATGCGTTGTTTCTGTTTCCTCATGCACTCTCTTTTCAGTTGCACAAATGGTTGAATGCGTAGAAAAATAACTGGTTTGGAATGTTTCTCTCTCTCTCTCTCTCTCTCTCTCTCTCTCTCTCTCTCTCTCTCTCTCTCTCTCTCTCTCTCTCTCTCTCTCTCTCTCAGCGCACGCGGTTGTGTGTGTGTGCATGTGTGTGATAGTGTGTTCGTTGCACACGCATTCGCTTGTGTGTCTGTGTGTGTTTGATAGTGTGTTCATGGCACACGCATTCACATGCACTCTTTACTAGTATTTTTATCAGAACCATGCAGTCGCATCAGTGAAATCTTTATAATCATTGTTTTATTAGTTTTATTTTACATACAATGATACTTTTCACGAAAGTAACTAGTTTCAAGAAAAAAGGAAAAGAAAAGTTAAGAACAGGCTTTGAGCATGCGTTCGGATTCAATGGTTTGAAAATTAACAAATAAAATTACAATCAAATAAAATAGCCTACATAAATAAATAAAATAAAGTGAAAACTAAACTAAATTTATCATTTAATGTTACATTAATAAGCTTACTTTTCCATTTTACAAGTAATGTTGACCCACCACCACCACCAAAAAAAGCCTTTCAACAGTTGGTTTTGACGTAAATTGATAAATATTCGTTGGGTGATGTGGTTTGACGTAAATTGATAAATTCGTTGGATGAGGTGGCTACTAATAGCAAAAAATATAAATAGCACCGCAGCAAAGCAGTGTATAGTAGGCTCAGTTTGTTTGTTTACATAACAAAGAAGAGATACTTAAAATTCAAAACTTTGCGGTTGGTTTGAGCAAAGATTGTCCACCACATTTTTGTTTTAAAGTCACATCCAGCCTTATTCCCAAGTAAACTCATTGTCACAACAACGTCCTTGGTACACTGGCCCTTCAAGTAGTCTCGCTAGATGTTGGTTTATACAGGGTCGGGTTACCATATTCCGTGGGATAGAATCCCTATGACATATCCAAGATGCTTTTGTTACCTCTACGGCTGTAGTAGCCTTCCTGCTGGGACTAACAGGACCACACTGCGTAGCAGAGTCTTGCCGAGGCTTACGTTGGCCTACCGACACTTTAGCAGAGAGGCGAACTTTAGACTCAGCTACGCAGTGTACAATGTACAGTGAGTAGTACCTTTCCGTGTGTTCCACGAGAAAATATATCGTCTCCCTTTGTGGACTTCTTCGGCTCTAGCACTCGTTTGGTCAATAAATTAAACAAAATAAAGTTAAACAATTACACACAAATTTTGTAAAAAACAAAACAAACAAAAAGAACCCACTCTAAACTAAAGCATGACTGTTTTGACTAAACTAAATAAAACTAAACTGAATTACAGGTAAGCCTACACATTAAAATATAATTAAATCTGATATCGGTAAAATAAATTGCAAGTTGTTATCACACGAAATCGTCATTATAGAAAGACACACAATGAGACAGATCGAATATTTAGTTGCGTCTCTCTCTCTCTCTGACTCTCTCTCTCTC
This sequence comes from Oncomelania hupensis, assembly GCA_036898135.1. NCBI lineage: Eukaryota > Metazoa > Mollusca > Gastropoda > Littorinimorpha > Pomatiopsidae > Oncomelania > Oncomelania hupensis. The sequence continues at coordinate 32,315,384 of CM072521.1, read as the reverse complement.
TCTCTCTCTCTCTCTCGCATACAAATTCTCACAGGCATGCACACACATTGACTCAAATACTACTGCTGTTTAAAATACAGTCTATCTTATCTTTAATCAAGTCTCAAACACACAACCTCTCCCGTTCCCCACCCAACACACCTACGCACCCAACACACCCACACACACCAATCGCACGCTCTTGTTTATGCTGTAATGGCTTATGCTCAGCAAGATAGAAGCATCACTTGCCATTTAAAAGCAATGTGTAATCCGTTAATTAAATAACGATGATGGTGATGATGATGATGATGATGATGATGGTGATGATGATGATGATGATGATGATGATGATGATGATGATGATGATGATGATGATGATGATAATGTTGGTGATGATGATCATGATGATGATATTAGTTAGTTAGTTATTCATTGCTAACAGGGTCTAGTGGACTGCCAAGAGCCGAATCAGGACCACAAAATCAAGATCACAACTTCGCTGAAAGAGGACGTGCCCCTGATCCGCATAACAGATCTGCTGAAACAACCCCAGTGGTAACACTGAAGGCACTCCATCAGCCGGTCACTGTACAATAAAGGCATCCCACGCAGGGGACGCTGAGGTTATACTCTAATTTATCGAACCCCCGTTTAGAAAAACAAAATAGAATACAAACATCATTACAAAATATTAACAAAACACATACATATAAAATGCCTATATTGCTAATTTAATAATAATATCATAGGAAGTCCTAGTGACCATCTGGTAGAAAGCGTCCAATATTCCCTAGCCGAAACAACAGACCTCACACACAAATGAGGAGTTTTGTCCCGGAAGAGTTTTCAAGAAAAAAGGTAGGTTACTGTTCTAGCGAAGAAGAAGATAGTATAGTAGATTGATAGAACCGAGTAGGATTGAGAAAGAACAAAGGAGAAAGACAGCGGCAGTGGGAATTTACCATTTATACAGAAACCTCCGGCACACCAACGGGGTGATGGTGATGATGAAAATAATGATGATGGTGATAATGATGATGATGGTGATGATGATGATGATAATAATAATAATAATAATAATAATAATAATAATAATAATAATAATAATAATAATAATAATAATAATACAGGATGCTATATACGCGCCTTTCCCCAAATCAATCAGGCTCAAAGCGCGGCGATCTATACCAACATACACGCTCACCTGTCTCATCCACCCTCACACACTCCAAATACACATCCAGCACTCAAACAGGTGGTGTAAAGGCAGGGAAATCGCTATTAGAAGACGGAAAGAAAATCGAATTTTTATTTTTTTAAATTTTTTATATTGACTGCGTCCTGTACCATTATTGAAGGGAGGGAGGAAACCGGAGTGCCCGGAGAAAACCCTCGGTGACCTCAATAGTCTCGTACCTAAGTCACATACGTTCGCCCCTTGCGGGAATCGAACCCGCGACCTTCGGCATAGGAAACCGGCGACTTATCCACTGCGCCACGAGGCCACCCCGATGATGATGATGATGATGATGATGATGATGATGATGATGATGATGATGATGATGATGATGATGATGATGGTGTTTTTCGTCCATATCGATGGATTCCTTGGCTTGTACTCATGTCAGGGGTAACACCATTCAATGAGACTACATCAAGCCTTATTATGTACCCCTTAGGAGCTGGCATCACCAGACATTTACGCCTCAGTGAAAATTATTGGCTGCCTACAAAAGAGAAAACTCCGTCAGAATACATTATCCTCCATGTGCAAATAAATAATGTGACTGTAGAAAATTAGAAACCAGTCAAATACGAGATCCGGTCAGCGAGCACCCATGCACAAATGTAACAGTCATTACGGTTGGATGTAGACAAATGGAAAACCAATCAGAATACGTGAGACATTTTCCTTTAGAAAGCATTCTAATTTAAACAAAAAAATTATTTATGCAACCTATATGTCAACGTCACTACCCAGTCATCAGCGAGGTGGAAAGTTCATCTTGGTGTAGGCGATTGGGGGCAAATGCAGACCTGCAGCAGACTGTCGCACCGTCGAAGGAGTATTGAGGTTATTCATGACGACATCATCCTGATTGACGTCGCCTGTACAGTCGATACAGTTTCCTTTCGCGTGGTCGTGGTCTTTCTCTTCTTGTTTCCCGCCCTTCTTCCCTTCCAGCTTTTCAAACCTTTCTTCGAACCGGCTCTCCATGGAGCTAAGCTTCTTTTCGAATTCCTTTTCGGCGAGTTTGAGCGCTTTCTGGCTGTTGAGGATCTCCTTCTGCATGTTTTCCATTTGTTTCTGCATTCGGCGAATGGTGGCTTCCTTCTTGTTCAGTTCTTCCTCCATAGCGTGGAACTGCTTCAGCAGCTTTTGCTCTTTCTCCTGCAAAACATGGAAAAGATCAGGCAAGTTATGAATAATCAAGACAGCGAGTAGTCTAAAGGCAGTTTCTGTAGTCAACTACACTGAAGCATATATTTGCCATCTCCATTACAAGCGCCATAACCATCACTGTCGTCGTGATAGACTGTATCCTCAACATTTCGATATAAGGACTGGAATAAACATAAGATGCAATCAATCAACTGACTTAGTCGTAATAAAGAAGCCTTTGGTTGGAAGACCTGGGAAAAATGCTTCCGCATGCCCCAAAGTCGCTTGCGACTTTTCCCTATTGGAAACTTAACATATAGTGCACAAACATTTTCAAAGGTAAGTTTTATTTAACTAGGTGTTTTATCCATGACCATTGAAAAAAAAGGAAGTAAAAAAAGATTGTTCTGATACAACGCAAGTTACAGCTTTCGTACCTTTACAAGGGTATTTGCTGAAAACATGGTAGAACCCATAACGTTAGCCAGGATGCAGACTTGCTACAAGTTTGAGCGCTGTGAAACGCCTGGGCCACTTAGCAATCTCAAAAAACCCATGCCACAGAAACCAAATAGGCCTACTCGTAACCAACGAAGACGGATTATATTCAACAATAATTGAGAATACTGGAATCAGTGTGAATACATCTTCAGTCGAGACCATGACAAGTACGGTATAATGTGAATGCATGCGGTGTTCGAATGAAAGTGGGTAATGTATCCATATGTATTGTATATAGGCTTACCTCCAGTTCTTTGATTTTCTTTTGGTCTCCTTGTGACTTGTGTTGAAGGATTTGAACCTGCTTGCGTGTTTCTAAAAGGTCGTTTTCGCTTTTCTTCAGCTGTCGCTTCAAATTCTCCACTTCTCGTTGAGACTTGGTAAAGTCTTGCCTCTGTTGACAGGGAAATATACAATCAGAATGCATCGCAGCAGAAACTTGAACAAGATGGCGGTTCTCAAACCGGAAGTATTTCTAATAACCCAAAAACTAGGAATGGCTATGTACCATAGATAAATAAAGAAAGAAACATAATTGTAAAAAAAAAAGAAAAAATATGATGGAGTATGTGTAGATGATAAAAAACATGAAAAGAAATAAGTACCAAACAGAGTGCAAGTAATACACAGAGGTTTAACTCAATGGTTGTTCCTTGTCAGGGGACATAAATATACAGATAACAGAAATGTGCGCAAAGTGTAAGTGAATAATCACACCAAGCGATAACTATGCATACCCCAATCCCTCTCTCCTCCCACCCTTCCACCTTCCCCAATTACTTTTGGAGCAAGGGCTTCGTGGAGAGGCGGGCAGAGGTTCTTTAATACATGCTCCCCACCACACCTACACATATAGGTACATTTCTCAGACACCCAGTGCTTCAAGCCTAATTCGTGTGCCACAGTACTAGACTAGTACCTCAACTAGTACCTCAACTAGAAGGCAAAAGAATACCAGTCTATAATACCAAAGCTATCCTATCCTATCCTATCCTATCCTATACTATACTATACTATACTATACTATACTATACTATGTTATGCTATGCTACTCTACACTATACTATAATATACTACACACTGTATTATACTATACTATACTATACTATGCTATGCTATGCTACACTATACTATACTATACTATATTATACTATACTATACTATACTGTACTATCCTATCCTATCCTATGCTATGCTACGCTACGATACGATACACTACACTATACTATACTATAATATACTATACTATACCATACTATACTATACTATACTATACTATACTATACTATACTATACTATACTATACTATACTATACTATACTATACTATACTATACTATACTGTACTGTCCTATGCTATGCTACGCTACACTGCACTATACTAATACTATACTATAGTATACTATACTATGCTATGCTACGCTATGCAATGCTATGCTATGCTATGCTATACTATACTGTCCTATGCTATGCTATGCTATACTATACCATACCATACTATACTATACTATACTATACTATACTATACTATACTATACTATACTATACTATACTATACTATACTATACTATACTATACTATAGGCTACTATACTATACTATACTATACTATACTATACTATACTATACTATACTATACTATACTATACTATACTATACTATACTAATACATTAACATAAATACACAAATTAATTAATAAGTAAATAAACTTTTTAAAAAACATTAGCCAATTATAGGGTTTGCATGTCAAGTCAAAAAATCGAAGACACTGCACATGCTCCCACTTGTATTTATAAAACCTATTTTTAGTCAAAACTCCAAATTTTTGCCACTAACACAGGGCGTCATCGGGGGCATCTGGCAACACACCAAAGCCATGTCCTCACTTTGGTATTTTTGACCACAAAAGATTTTTTTTGTGTTTAATACTGTATACACTGCATTTATAATAATTTAGCTCAAAATGGCTAGCACCGTACAGCAGCAAGGAACAAAACAAGCCAAGGGAGATAAGTTGTAGTGTTAAACATAAAGATAGATACTTACCCTGCTCTTATGCATATCATAGAAATAATAACAAAATCAAGTTACAGTACCAATTTTCTGGTGTCGCCGCCATGTCCCTCTCCCTGTGCCTCAATCTCTGCCTTGATAGCCTCCATCTGCTCCTCCAGCCTGTCAATCCTCATTTCCAGATGCTCAGATTGGCTCTGCTGCCACACTTCCTGCACCATACAGCAGAATAATAATAATAATAATAATAATAATAATAATAATAATAATAATAATAATAATAGTAATAATAATAATAATAATAATAATAATAATAATAATAATAATAATAATAATAATAATAATAATAATAATAATACTCGTAGTAGTAGTAGTAATAGTAATTGTACTACTACTACTACTACTACTACTACTACTACTACTACTACTACTACTACTACTACTACTACTACTACTAATAATACTCGTAGTAGTAGTAGTAATAGTAATTGTACTACTACTACTACTACTACTACTACTACTACTACTACTACTACTACTACTACTACTACTACTACTACTACTACTACTAATAATAATAATAATTCATGCTATACGTGCCTTATGACAACAACAACAACAACAACAACAACAACATTAATAACAACAATAACCTTTACCTTAAGGGCTGTCCCTTCTTCGGAAGCAAAACTTGAACGCCTGTTGGAATGGTTTCGTGATATTGCCATCTTGTTGTCTCGCGCGTTCATCCCCTCGTCAGATCTGCTCAAACACATTTCAGATGTATGACTGAATGAATGACAACTTATGAGATGACACTTTAAGTTTAAATACCAACACTGTATTAGTGATGGAATAAATGCGTGCATAACGTGGAAGATTTACAATGAACTTGACCTATGAAGAAGCCGATCTTTCTTTCTCGATTCAGTATATTTAGTTTAACGTATTTTCACAACAATGTGATTTTAGACAACAACAAATAAGCAAAACACGCAACAATAATAAATAAATTTTAAACATAAAATAAAAAATAATTTTAAAATTTGTTTAACTATACATGTGAGCTTAACTCTGTTCCATGCAATGTCCTGCAACACCCAACAGTGTAAGACATCTCTAAGATCATCTTGTGCAGATAAAGTAATTCATTTGTTGTTGTTGTACAGCGCTGTTAAAAACACTTTCACTCCTTCTTTCACTGTTTAAACTTTTATCAAAGGGAGACGAACATGATATTTTATCTAAGGGAGGTACAAAGTAGTGTCATACACTGGAAGTAAGTAGTTATTTTTCCTTAAGAAGCGGGACTGTAGTAATTAGTTCAGTTCAGTGGGTAAATTACCGTCCCCGGACACGGATGCGTATAGGGGACTGAGTAATTAGTTAGTTACTTATTCATTACTTATAGGGTCCAGCGGACTGCAAAGAGCTGAATCAGGACCACAAAATCAAGACCACAACCTGGTTGAAAGAGGACTAACGCCATAACATGCATTTACAGGTATCAGTGATAATAGTAATTAACACGTGTTCTGTGTAATTCGCATTACGACGGCCTACTAGCGGCAACACATGATAATTACAAATATCAAGTGATAATTATAAATATCAACGAAATATTTACAATTAATACGTAAAAATTTTAATTATCAAGTAAAAATTACAATTTTCAGTTTTGGCCCATTACCAGCCCATTTGCTCGAGTCAAAACTGAAAATTGAAAATTAAACATGATCACGCTAAGATATTTGTATTTTTTCAATAACTGTAATTATCCCTTGATAATTGTAAATTTTCCTATGATAATTGTAATTTTCTCATGATATTTGTAATATATTTGTAATTATCAGGTTTTGGCGCTAGGAAGGCGTGGCAAATACTGATAATTATTAATTAACACTGTGGATTACCGGAATCTCTGTAAATTACACAGAACACGTGCTAATTTCTATTAATGGTAACTGTCGGTTGTGCCGCTGGTAGGCCGTCATCCATCCCATCCATGTTTTAAGTTAACATAGACCTACTTCATTGCCAAATGAATCAAATACATAGGATTTTGCGTTGGAATTGCGATTTCAACTGACAAAAAGCATTTTTCACGTGCTTTCTGCAAAATTAAGTAGAGAGGCTTATCTAGTTACAATTCTGCCATGCGATGATATTTGGTCTACTTGTTTATATGCTCAAAGATGATACGTCGTGACGGGTACCTCTACAAAGCATGATCCAGACACAAAATGTCATTAAAAACACAAAGAAAGTAAGCAACAAATGGGCCTACTCAAAATGTCAGTTTCTTTAAATTGTGTTCCTGATCTTACTTTATTTTGTCATCACACGGCAGTGGTCGGCACATCAACGTTCCTCGTGCCTTCGCTATTGTTCAGTGAGATCGAGTTCACACATTTTCCCATAATGACACCGTTTACACTGTAGGCTAAGTGAACTGTGCTTCTTTCTGCGGCAATCAGTCCGCGGCAGGGGTCAACACCGCCGAGAAGGACAGCGACGACGACGCGACAGCCGCTCAGGACTTCAGTGGAGAAAAAATGTCGGTTTAGTATTTTCCATTTCTTAGTATCTTAGGAAAATGGTGTGATGTTGGCAAATGGTGTAGTGATGGCAAATGGTGTGGTGTTGGCAAATGGTGTAGTGTTAGGGTAACTTCCTGTAAGGGTTGACATCAAAGTTCATTTAGGACTTCTGATGTTATTTCTTACAAACCAGGAATAAAGGGCCAGCGTAGGCCTCACCCTCCTCGGGCTCTAGATTCTTCCCATTCCTCAGAAATAAGCGGGTAATGGACAGATACTCACGTATCTGTGACAGGGGAAGGCGTCCTGGCCCCCACGAGTCGCTAATTCTGCCTTTCCACTTTTTAGTAGGTCCCGAGGACCACAGCACCACAGAGAGGACAGCTAGCCGAGGACAGAACGCCGCGGCCGCGGAGGAGGGGACGGGGAGGGAAGGAGGAAAGGGAAAGGGTGGGGTGCGTGAGAGAGAGAGTCATCAATGTTTTGATTTCGCGTAAAGTAGGTGCACCTACTTTGAGATCTCTACATTGATGTGGCAATGAATGAGGGAGTGAATACTTTGCACAGGCGCTTGTATCAGGACACGCGAGCGCCTATGCCTGTGACGCGTCTCTTTTTGGTTTATTATAGATAACCAAAGGGAGAGGCGTCACAGGCATAGGCGCTTGCGTGTCCTGATACAAACGCCTGTGGTCCCTCTTTACATTTTTGACATTTGTTAGCTCTGCTTGCACATACTCTGCTCTCCAACAGCTGTCCCTTACTTTGTGATAATAATGGTTACTTCTGCATGATCCGCCCTGGTGGAGTTGCTGGTCCTGATTTGGCTGGGAAGAGTCCGCTGGACCTAAAGCAATAATCATGTAATGGTGGAGTTGCATTGTGGTCAGTTTCTGATACTGGAGACGGTTGCATACTTTGTCAAAAATTCCACCCTGCCAGCATTGAGACTGCAGTGGAAAAAAAAAACACCGTAAAAAATTTTCAGAAAATTGTATCAAGGTCAGGAAAGAAAGGAAACAATTTATCAAGGTCAAGAAGAAACTGTATGAAGGTCAAAAGAAAATGAAAGAAAACAAACATCGACGTCGAGGAAATTTCTTGCCTTGCGTTGGGTCACAAAACCGTATCAAGGTCAAAACCACGGAAAAAAAAGGGGCGATGGGGACAAGGGCGCCAGTCCTTGTTTATTAGCAAGGTCCAAGTGCTCTAGCGTTTTAAAATCAAAGTTAGTATTGTCTAGGTAGGGTCAGTAGTGATTGTCTTCAGCAAATTGATGGAAACGCCGTGTTGTGTTGTTTAATGCTCTGAATTGTTACTTCAGTGTTGGTGTGCTGTGGTTAGGTTCAGGTTGACTTTCAATTGTTGTTAATATTGCTAGTGAAATGTTTTAGTTGTAATTATGTACAAAATGTGTACAGTTTAAACATTGAAATTCAAAAGGAATAATAATTTACAAAATAAGACAAACAATAAATAAAATAAATAAAGAAAGAAAGAAAAATAACAAAAATAATATATAGAGAAATAGGAAAAGGAAACTGCATTTTTTGTAATTGTACAAAACATGTCTATAGAAAATGTATATAACTGTACTCTTTTATGTGAAGTGTAATTTATATGCATTAAATTATGTTTCATACATTAAATATGATAAAATAACAAAACAAAAAACTAACCAAAAAAAGTAATAATATAAAAAAAATAATGAAACTGTTAGAAATTCAAGAGGAAAAGGTTTGGGAGTTGGGGATTACAACAACAATGTAAATGTTGTAATAGAACTGAAGACTGTTATGTAAAATAAAATTTTGGCATGGTATTGTGATGCATACAATTGAATGATGTTTATTTCAACGAGAAAGTGGAAAAGGCATGGGGAGTTGGGGATTAAAACAACAATGTAAATGTTGTAATAGAACTGAAGACTGTTATGTAAAATATAATTTTGGCATGGTATTGTGATGCATACATTTGAATGATGTTTATTTCAACGAGAAAGTGGAAAAGGCATGGGGAGTTGGGGATTAAAACAACAATGTAAATGTTGTAATAGAACTGAAGACTGTTATATAAAATCTAACATAGGCATTGAATTTTGTTGAATATCTTTTCTCTGTGTACATGTTTATTTCAAAGAATAATTGGAAAAGCAAGTTGAACAATGAATACAAAATATTATAATTGTACTCTTGTATTGTATGTGAAGTGCAATGAACGCATTGACTTGTGTTGCATCCATTTAATGTAAAACAATAACAAACACAAAAAGTTTTAAAAATACAATAAAATAAAAAATGTAACATACAATTTAAAAACATGTAACTGTTAACAATTCAAAAGGAAAATGCTGGGCAGTTGGGGATTAAAACAACAATGTAAATGTTGTAATAAAAATGAAGACTGTTATGTAAAATTTAATTTATGCATTTAATTCTGATGCATACATTTGACTTATGTACATGTTTGTTTCAAAGAAGAAATTAAAAAGGAAGGGGAGTTGGTGTTAAAAATGGGTTTTAAGATTGTTATTGTACTGTGGATTTTTATGGAAACTGTAATTAATGCATTGGATTTTGTTGAATAGCTTTCAATGTGTACTAGTTTATTTGGAAGATTAATTGGAAAATACAATTATAATTGTACAATTAATTATAATTGTACAATTATAATTGTACACCGTCTTTCATGTAAAGTATAATGTACCTGCATTAAATTGTGTTGCATTCATTTAATATGATAACATAACAAAAAATAATTTATAATAAACATATAATAAAATACAATGGCATAACAATACAAATGTAACTGTTAAAAAGTCAAGAGGAAAAGGCTGGGAAGTTGGGGATTAAAACAACAATGTAAATGTGATAGAACTGATGACTGTTATGTCATTATGTAATTTATGCATTTAATTGTGATGCATACATTTGTATTATGTACACGTCTATTTCAAAGATAAAGTGGAACAGAAGAGGAGTAAGAGCTAAAAAAAATGTAAAAATTATTCTTGTCCTAAGAATGTTTATGTAAAATGTAATTTATTATAGCTGTACTTGTTTATTTGTCATGCGTAATGTATGCATTGACTTGTGTTGCATACATTTAAAAGGATAAAATAACAAAAATATTTTTTTATTCAATAAAACAAACAGAATAAGATACAATACAATTTTTTTTAAAATAGTGTGTTAAAATTTCAAAAGGAAAAGGAAAGGGAGTTGGGGATTAAAACACCAAGCAGTTAAAACAACCGCTGCAATAGAACTGAAGAATTTGATATAAAATGTAATGTATGCATTGAAAAGTGATTCATGCATTTTAATTATGTACATGTTTATGTCAAAGAGCAAGTGGAAGAGGAAGAGAAGTTGGGATTTTAGAAAAATTAAATATTGTAATTGTACTATGGACTTTTATGGAAACTGTAATTAATGCATTGAATTTTGTTGAATATCTTTTCTATGTGTACAAGTGTAGTTGAAAGAAAAATTAGAAAAGGGATGAAAATTGACAAAATAATGCCCAAAATTATAATTGTAGTCTGTGTCTTCTATGTAAAGTGTAGTGCGGCTGGAATTTAATTGTGTTGCATACATCGAATATGATAGAATAATTTTAAAAAAAAAAACAAAGAATAAAATAAACAGAATAACATACAATTACATACAAATAATATGTTTATTTTAAAGAAAAATTGTAAAAGGAAGTTGGACAATTAATATAAAATATTATAATTGCACTCTGGTATTTTATGTGTACAGTAATGAATGCAATGACTTGTGTTAAATAGATTTAATGTAATAAAATAACAAACGATACGGATTTTTAAAACTACAATAAAATAAACAAAGAAAAATATAAGTTTAAAAAACTGACTACGACACAACAGTTTCCATGGCAGACGACGGATCACACGAAGGAAAAAGCAATTTTTCACATCAAAAAATATTTCGTATAATTACAATTGAAAGAGAAAACCCAAAACATTTTACTTTCGTACTTAACTTTGGTCATTAATCTACCATCAAAAAGAAAGTATTTTACGGCAACTTTGCTGGCAAAAGGATAAATAGAACTGGAAACCTAGTGCTAAATACAGTTGCAGTGATGGAAGAAGTGACGATGCCGGTTCGCATGTTGCAACTCCTCTCCTACATCATTCACAATTCGCATTATGTCGCCCAGTATGTCGTATGTCTTAATACTGTGGATACCCCGTGTTCGAGGAAAATGATTCCACAACTTTTGGCGTGCGCAGCCAAGGCCAGGTGCATGCTGGGTGTGTTCTTGTCACCGGCACTCACCCGTCTTGGACATGAGCGTCAGGATCTTTAAAGTCCGTTATGATGGAATGTATGCGACACAGACTAGACCTCGGTTTATACTCTCATCAGAAGGAGTAGGAAACGGGAGTAAAGTGTCTTTCCCAAGAACACAACACAATGCCCAAGCCTGGGCTCGAACCCAAAACCTTCAGATCCGCAAGCCAAAGCTCTACCATTAGGCCACCGTGCCACCTTCTATGAATACCAGACAAGTCCAAACCAGCGGAAGGTAAAGATTTTACCCGTCTTCGTGGTAAATTACCAGCAGGTATTGCTTTTACTGAATACGGACCCTGGTGTACAGATTCATCTTACTGAACTGCATTAACTATCGTTAAGCCGCAAAGTCAATATTGGTAATCACTGATTCATTCCGTGACTAATTTCTGGCATTAGATTACACCTCTTCTTAGCCCCCGATTCCCCTTCCCTCACAAAAACAAACACACACACACACACCCACACACACACACACATGCACACACACACCCGCAAACACCACCCTCCACCTCCTGCCAGAAATACAAAATCGGTCAAAGACCTATCCTATCCTATCCTATCCTATCCTATTCCTATCCCGTAACTCGGATGTCGTAGGGGCACCACAGATGATCATTTAACCAGCGTACTCCATCTTTCCCTGTTCTCAGCAACTCTGATGGTTTCGCTCAGTGTCAAACCAGTCCATTCTCGAATGTTTTCCTCCCATCTCTTTTTCGGTCTCCCTCTTCTTCTACCTCCTTGGACTGTGCCTTGCAGGATGGTCTTTGCAAGACCTGATGATCTGGTGACGTGGCCATACCATACTATCCGTTTTTTCACCACTGTGAGCAGGTCATCGTGTTGTCCAATGGTTTGTGTGATAGTCTGTCGGACTTCATCGTTGGTGATGTGCTGGGTATAGGAAATGGCCAATACAGGAGTCTTCTGTAGCACCTATCTCCATGCTTTGTGTTCTTCGTTGTAGATCTGCTGTGATGGTCCATGTTTCGCAAGCGTATAGGAAGATGGAGATGACAAGGGAGCGCAGCAGCCTTGGGTGGTGTGCATGAAGCTTACATAAAAGTACACAAATATTGCCCACATCTCCAAAATCGGCCATAGCTATGGGCGGTCTTAAACCCGATAGAAACTTGTGTGCATGAGTGCCCGTAGCACTGCCCATAGCTACGAGCGATAGGTAAGTGTGACGTAGCGTGATATTTTTAGCCGGCATCGAGGATTACCCTCTGCATTTGATTTTAGCCAATCAGAGCTTTGAAAATACGTACGTACGCTTACGTCACCTCCCCACCATGAGACTGTAGGGCCAGCAACGTTAAGTCACCGCCAGCGTAATAGGTAGGCTAAGGACGTAGGCCTCATTCAGTCTCAGCTACGCAATGTGGAAGAAAAAAACACCGCTAGTTTCATTTATTAGACCGCGGCTGTAATTTTAGTACGCTTACTTCGGTCCTCTAGCTTGAGGAAAAGTGATTCAGCTACATTTGATACCATGATACCGATAAATAAACGCCATAGAGCTTAGTTGTTTAATGTAGTTTGTAGCGAACAACTACGACAAGGTCGTCTTCAACAATGTCACATAAATCTATGATGTCGGCACGTTGAAACCAAAACTTCGATCGAATTTCTAGATCATCACAATAATCAAAAGGTTTCAAACGATCCTTAAACACGCGTTCTCGTAGAAATGTTCTTTGAAACATGACTCCTGGAATACGCGTGCCCAGTGTGGGACCCTCACACCAGCAAGGATATCCAGCGCATTGAAGCTGTACAGCGCCGTGTGGTGCGTCGCTACCGCCAGACTTCAAGTGTGGCTAAAATGCTTGAACACCTACAATGGCCCACACTCCAGGATCGCCGCCGCCAAGCCAGACTCTGCCTATTCTACAAGCAGCTCAAAGGCCTAACTGTGATCACATCCTCCAGGAAACCCACACCTGCTCCGCCCCTGTAGACTACCTGTCAGACGCACGCTGAGCAGTACCAGCTGCCTTCTTGCAGAACTGCATACAGGCAACAAACCTTCTTCCCACGCACCATTGCCGAGTGGAATGCTCTCCCAGAAGAGGCTGTTCGCAGCCAAACTCTGGAAGAGTTCAAATCCCGGATCTAGCCCTCCGCCTCCCCTCCCCTCCTCCACCCCCAATCCCTGACCCCACAAGCTGATCACCCGGGCAGCGATTTTCATATTTTCTGTACAATAGTCAATACACCTAAGCGCAAAACCCTTAACGTCTACGTAATCTTCACAATGCTGAAGGTGGTAGTTAATAAGAAGAAGGGACTTGATAAACAAGCCTGTTGGAAGCCATGTTTGCTCTCGCGCATGCGCTTTGAACGAAGTTATGGGCATTCTTAATCTTACTTACGGACAGAGTTACAACAAGGAGGTAGCACCCATAAAGTTACGACCGAGTTTACGAACGACTGGAGACTTACGAACGCTCATGCAAACGTTTTTTTGGCCAATTTGCCCATTCGTAACTTTATGGTTAAAATTTACGTACGGGCAAGAGATATGGGCGTTCACGCACAGGCTGATGGTCCTGTCTTTCCAAATGGGCTTCAACCTTGCCAGGGCAGCAGTATGATTGTGCATTGTAAGACAATCTGTTAATCGCGAGGGAGAGACAGACAGGCGGGTTTTCGGCCACAATCACACCATCTGGAGTAATCATATCACCGATGTCAAGTTCTTTATCAAACAGTGAGATACACTTTCAATATAACGCGGCCAAACATAGTGATTATGCAAAGCGTGCAGACTATTTCCCTTGACACTACTGTTTATGTTTTCCGCACTAGAGAGCGACCCCATTTTACGATTATCGCCTCTTGCTTTGGAGAAGGGCCAATGAAGTTACACTCCTTTCTCCCTCCCATTCCCAACCACCTGGCACTCCCCAACCTCTTTTGATTTCCTAATCTCTTTCCTGCCTAAAAAGGACGTCATATTGCAGCTTAACTGTGATGATATTCTGGGGAAGATACGTTTATCTTACTAGGGGGTAAAACTTATTAATAGATGGGCGATGCTTCTTCTTTTTTTTTTTCTTTTTTTTTTTTTTGCAATATGATATTAAAATACAGGGACATTACACGTTGGGCGGATCTTCGATGGCGCAGCTGTAGATACCACACAACCTTTGCGAGAGAGTGCGTGTGATTGTGATGTGTGAAAAATAAATTCGAAAGTTCACATTTAGACTGCGAGAGAGTGTGATTTTGTATTTTTCACTTTGTAACGTAAGTAAATAGGCTACCTGTTTTGCATATTGTATATGTTATTGTGCTGGTTGTAATGTGTGGTTTTTTGGTTCTCTTCTCTTCTCTTTAATTGGATCCACGTGCCACAAGGGTTTTTATAGACAAAAGCATTTTGACTTGTGATATTATAATAGAAGCTACCAACTCAGTGCTCTCCAAGTCTCGAAGTATCAATGTGCATGCTTTCACAAGAAACTTACGCAAACAAATGTAACAACAAATGCTTTTTAAAAAAAATTCACAGCACAAAATTACACTCTTTGCACAACTAAAGCGACACAAGACTTTTAAACGGAGAAATCAATAAGCCGTACTTACTCTACTTGGCCTTGAAACATCCATACACCTTTCGAAAATAGACCAATAAAGCTACGCTCCAAACAAAGTTATGAGTTTATTTGCTTGTTTGCATGTACATGTATTTGTTTGTAATATGTAGTGTACAATTACGCATTTGAATATAATTATATATTAATAGCTTAATAACATTTTTAAAATAAATAAAACAGATCTGATATAACAGTCCCGCAGCAAGAACGAAAGTAGAGTACCGTTAGCGTTTAACTTCCAAAATGCAAAACATTAACTGATGCGATATACTTATTGTTACGTAGCCTAATACTGTTAACGTATATCAACAATGTTGTAGTTGTGAGTGCAGCTTGCTGCTATGACAAGGATTGGATTTAAGAATGGTATTATATTATTATTAGTTCAGCAGTGTGGCGCCTTCGGTTAGTCAAAGAGATACTCAGTTTGTCCCCTTATAATGCAAAGGCTGTGTGGTATCTATTGCTGCGCCATCGAGAACCCACCCCTGTGATCAAACATAATTTCATATGTTTGATGGTTAACCTCTTCTCTGCTGGATTGCCCAATAACAAATATGTTTTCTGGTTGTTGTTTTTTAAAAATTGTTCGCTTAAGTATGACCACGGGGGCATTACACAAGTTGGGAGTCTACATAGCGGGTTCCAGATAGCACACCGGTAGAAGCCCCATAGACTTTGTATGGCTGCATGTGTGTAATCTATTGCTGTGGTATCGAGAATCCGCTATACAGACTTCCAACTTGTGTAATGCCCCTGTAGTATGGCTCAGTAAAATGTAAAGCGTGGAACATATTAACAAAGATAATTAATACAAAGACAAAATGGCAATTAAATAAAACGAAAAGCGCGCTTAAAATTTAAGAGGGGGCATAAACCATGTTCAATAAATGACATGGTTTATAATTGCAAGAATGAATCGATAAATAAACAATCCGCTAAATCAATAAGCGTTATATATAAAACAAAATAACTGATATTACTCTTCCCATATGTTGTACGTGGCTGACCTCAACATGCAGAACCCAGGGCCCTGTGATCAATAACATTAGACATAATAAAACATAACTTCTCAATTGTGCAATTCGTCATTGACCGACATATTGATATTCGCAGGGTTGAAAGGGCCACTGATAAGCCCTACTTGGAACGTTAATCGATTAAAAAATAGACTCTGTCTTATTGAATTCCAATTCCATTTTATATATATAAAATTATATTTATAGATATATAAAGAAAACGAGACTGCACATTAATACCAGGATAATTTGGATGAGAAGAGCGCATGTCCAAGTGAATGATATGTGAATGACATGAATGATATGTGATATAATGCGTGTGCTTAGCTTTGCACAGCTAGCGGGGTGTATGAGATCAACACTGCACAAGGATACCAAAAGCAAGTTGCTTTGCAACGAGTGACTTACTCGCGTTGTTTCGTATGCAAGTACTCACAAAGCAACGTTGGGGAAAATGGGACGTTCTGTGCCTACGCATTAAGAGATCCTAAGCTAAAATCGAAAGGAGGATAAGTCCACAATGTTGGTGGCCATGATGCACTCGCAGAAAAGTATCTATATTTCCAACTCGCCAAAGTCACATGACGGATTGCTTGTTTTCGCCTTTTCCAACGAAACTCATCGCCTGTTTTCGCGTGTAAGCTAACCCGCGTTGACTCGCGAGTACTCGCTTCGAAGCAACTCGCCACACGGCGTTTTGAACTAGAAAAGCATTTTGTCCAAGCGTTTTATGCGTGATACAATGTGTGTTTTTAAGCTTTGCACAGCGGGTGTCTCTTGTGTTGACGAAGTACTTGAAATTGACACCCGAAGTCATGACTTTTTAAACTTCCGTGATAGGCTTATTGAACCCGTTGAAAAAAGAATTATTGGGGATGGTTCTGTTATCATTACTGAGCCAACATATTTATGCCGATATCTTTTTTTCGTACATGGGAACAGAATTATTAGATTTAGTGAAAGCAACAGCGGAGAGAGAGAGAGAGAGAGAGAGAGAGAGAGAGAGAGAGACAGACAGACAGACAGACAGACAGACAGACAGACAGACAGACAGACAGACAGACAGTCAGACACACAGACAGTGAGAGATTGTGTGTGGAAAAAAAATAAATTAAAAAAAAAAAATAAAATATATATATATATATATATATGTGTGTGTGTGTGTGTGTGCGTGTGTGTGTAGTGTAGGTGTGTGTGTGTGTGTGTGTGTGTGTGAGAGAGAGAGAGAGAGAGTGGCTGTGTGTGTGGATGTTTAGACGCTGTTCTTGTGACATACACTTGAGATTCATTTTTGGACGGACCCCGTTATGCTGACATCAAAAGAATGATCCGTTAGAGTTAAGGTAAGTGTAGAGGATAGGGTTATGGTAAGAGTTAGGGTTAGCGTTAGAACACTTAAACGTAGGCCTACTTAAAAAGGGGAACGAAATATGACCCCTTGTCAACACAACGTATGTGGCGTTTCACGAAAGTCACAACAACGGGGTTTTTGCAAATCTATCTATCTATCTATCTATCTATCTATCTATCTATCTATCTATCTATCTATCTATCTATCTATCTATCTATCTATCTATCTATCTATCTATCTATATATGTGTGTGTGTGTGGGTGAGTGTGTGTGGGGGGTGTGTTTGTGTATGTGTGAGCGTTGGAGAGAGAATAAAACTAATATTAGGTAGGCCTATACGTTGGGTTTGGGCGCGACACAGGCTGCGACTAATAAGAAGAAGGAGAAGAAGAAGAAGAAGAAGAAGAAGAAGAAGAAGAAGAAGAAGAAGAAGAAGAAGAAGAAGAAGAAGAAGAAGAATGTTCTATACAGTCCGCACTGTCTCAAGAAGAAGAAGAAGAAGAAGAAGAAGAATGTTCTATACAGTCCGCACTGTCTCCTCCTCTGTACTCCGCTCCCGTACCCCTCACCCCCTTCCTCCCCGCTCTCTCTCTCCCTAACTACTACTACCACTACTCCTACTACTGCTGCTGCTGCTGCTACTACAACAACAACAACTACTACTACTACTACTACTACTACTACTACTACTACTATCCACAACAATAACACCAATAATAATAATTACAGCAACAAAATAACTTAGCTATGGCTTTAAAACTGAAAATGCAATTAAAAAATAAAAAATAAAAGCACCAGCACTTTAAAACTGAAAATAAATTTAAAAAAAAAAAAACACAAATTAATAAACAAATACGTAGTATAAAACTTAAATGTCAGAGAATAAGAAACTGGCAATAAGGCACTGTGGTCTAATGGTAGTGCTTCGGCTTGCGGATCGGAAGGTCCCGGGTTCGAGCCCTGGCCGGGCCATTGTGTTGTGTCCCTGGGAAAGACACTTTACTCCTGTTTTCCTACTCCTTCGGATGAGAGTATAAACCGAGGTCTAGTCTGTATCGCATACATTCCATCATAACGGACTTTAAAGATCCTGACGCTCATGTCCTAGACGGGTGAGTGCCGGTGACAAGAAAACACCCAGCATGCACCTAGGTCCTTCTCCCCCATCCCTGGCTGCCCAGGATTGTGCTCAGTTGTCCGGGCGTCAGACCATGCGCCCAAAGGCTGCGGGTGGGCGTCTCGGGCGCCTTGAGTTAGATCCTGTATCGGCCAGCGCTTTGAGCAGCTCTTGAGCTGGAAAAGCGCTATATAAGAACGATTAAATAAATAAATAATAATAAATAATAAATAATAAACTAATGTATATAGGTAATAATCATAAAAAGGTAATACTTATGACATAAATTCACAACGTACCAAATAAAATCAAAACGTCCTGAAAAGGCAGAGACGGCTGTGATCAAGCACAAAGGATATCAGTCTATGTTGTGAGAACTGTAATGGTTAAAGAGAGAAATGGTTGCCCTAGGTACATATCTTTACAGACCAAATGGATTTTTAGAGACTTTTTATTTTAAAGGAAAGCGACTGAGAATGGCGGAGTTAAGAAGGTAGTGAGTTACACAGGGTTGGAGCATAGACGGAGAAAGACCTTTTACCAAAAGTGTTTAGAGAATATCTTGGAACTGCAAGGAGTGAAGCATCTTGAGATCGATCGTAAGGAGCGGATAGGTAGATAGGCATGCAAGAGTTCATACAGATTAGATAGGATGGAGTGGTTTCAGAATGAATACATTGTTATGAGAGAGAAGCGATCTTGTAGTCAATTCTTGCTTTGACAGGCAGCCAGTGTAGAGTTTTCAGAGCAGAAGTAGCACTGGACTAAGTCTTTCGCAGGAGAGCCGGCCCAAAATTTTCCGATTTAAAAAAATGGACAATGAAGGGTCAAAAATAAAATTTACAAAAATCAGAAACGTAGTGAAACAGAGAGAGTGAGAGACCGAGGGAGAGAAAGAGAGAGACAGACAGAGAGAGAGAGAGACAGAGAGATTGTGTTTGTGTGTGTGTGTGTTTTGGAGAAACAGACCAAGAATGAGAAAGAGAGAGGAGAGAGACACATACACACAACACAGAGAGAAGATAAGAGAAGAGCTAGAAAGAGAGAGAGAGAGAGAGAGAGAGAGAGAGAGAGAGAGAGAGAGAGAGAGAGAGAGAGAGAGAGAGAGAGAGAGAGAGAGAGAGAGACTCTGTAAGCTTAATCTAACACCTCTCAGGGATTGCTGTCTACAAATCCTCAGTTTGTACATTATTTTATGTCGAATAATACACGCCAATCTTTCTAAGCGTTTACAATAACATTGTCGAATGTTGTCAATCGCAGTTGCAAGTGTTGCAGTTTAAGACTGTGCAGCACCCAACGTTCACATGATTCGATATATATATATATATCGAGAAACATAGTCTATTAGATGAGAAAGTGTGTCCATAGTCCACTCGATGAGAAAGTGTGTCCATAGTCTATTCGATGAGAAAGTGTGTCCACATGTCATTGTCAATCACAGCAACAACACAACAAAGAGATCGCGAGAGAGAGAGAGAGAGAGAGAGAGAGAGAGAGAGAGAGAGAGAGAGAGAGAGAGAACGAGAGCTAGAGAGAGAGAGAGAGAGAGAGAGAGAGAGAGAGAGAGAGAGAGAGCAACTGTCGGTACCCCTATTTTTGCAAGCTGACAAATATCTATCTATCTATCTATCTATCTATCTATCTATCTATCTATCTATCTATCTATCTATCTATCTATCTATCTATCTATCTATCTATCTATCTATCTATCTATCTATCTATCTATCTATCTATCTATCTATCTATCTATCTATCTATCTATCTATCTATCTATCTATCTATCTATCTATCTATCTATCTATCTATCTATCTATCTATCTATCTATCTATCTATCTATCTATCTATCTATCTATCAGCTTGAATATAATTATTTGTCAGGTAGCAAAAATCGGGGTCCCCAACAAATTTCTCCTTGACTAATTGCTGCTTGAGTAATAATTGCTCCTTGACTTACCGCTCGTGGACAGTTGTTCCTCGATGTTTTGACCTTTTCAAATGTAGCCGACTACTATAAAACTAAATATATTAAACATAAACTATTCATTTGGTGATGGCATGTCGTAGCTAAGAAGTCTGCCTCCCCCACCCAAAATAAAAAAAGCATGTTAAACTTGATGACAGGATCAAAACAGTTGTTCGAGGTCAACAGGGTGGGGACACCGTGGATGTACTGAAGAGCACTGCCCATTGCTACAATGTGTACACAACTTCTATTGCAGAGGCAAAATGCTGAGATAGTATCTTATTCAATTGTTGATATGTTTTTCTTACTTTCATTTATACTCTCTTCTCGTCGTACTCATTTGATTTGAAAATGTATTTGGGAGAGGAGAGAGAGAGAGAGAGGGAGGGAGGGAGGGAGGGAGGGAGGGAGGGGAGGGAGGGAGAGAGAGAGAGAGAGAGAGAGAGAGAGAGAAAAGAGAGAGAGATGGAGAGAGAGATGGAGAGAGATTTAATTTTTTAATATCAAATGCCTGAACTAAATGCAATCTTCCTCAACTTAAATTATTAAATTAAATGGCAAAATTCAAAGATTTGAAGATGTTTATTTTTCTCTTCAGTGGTATATTGATATAATTTTAGTCACACTTTTAACAATATTTTGTTTGCTTTTTTAAAATGTTCAAGGAGCAAAATGTCAAGGAGCAATAAGTTGAGGAGCAATTTGGCAAGGAGCAAGTAGTCAAGGAGCTTTAATGTCCCAAGTGCAATCGTTAAGGGGCTATTGTCAAGGAGCAGCTGTGGTGGATCCGCAAAAATCCATATTCTTTAAAAAAACAAACTATAATGTTCTTTTTCTCTGTCTGGCTGTGTCTCTCTGGTCTCTGTCTTTCTCCCTCTCTCTGGATTAATTTGATTCAGTGGGTTCTTCAATTTAGGTTTTAGATGTAATGGTTGTGGTTTAAAAAAAAACAACAACTAACAAACAAAAAATCCAACAAAACATAAATAAAGCAACATATGTGATCTAACCAAATTAAAATACATAAATAAATTATTCAAAACGATACAAAGCAAAAATGAAATTGAATCAACCAATAAATAATATTAAATCAGTAACCAGGTAAAAAAACAACAACAACTACGACACAATGTAATATCATTGTGATAAGTACATACACAATAAATGTACACACACACACACACACACAAATAAATAAATAAAATTAAACCAATGAACATGAAATGGGTGAAATAAACTTGAGATTAAAAAAATAATTCTTAATATAATGCAACAGAACTTACAAAAATAAAATAATTATTTAAAAAAAAATAAAAATAACATTGCATTGAATTAAATTTTGAAGTAATTACTTTTAAAAACTCACTTTCAATTTCAGATCGAGGTCTTTTTAGTACAGTTTTTCTCTCCAAGACTCGAACGCCCCAAAACATCAAACCCCAATGGCAATGCCACAAGACTCCTTACTCTTACTTGGCTACTGTCAGGCACCGAAGTGACTTACTGCGTAGCCACAATGTACACAGCTCTCTAACTAAATACCTTTTCAGTATATTGCCCATGCAATAACTATATGGCTCTTTGTGCAGAACGGTAGGGTAATTTGAACGGCTCTGCGATAACAGTTATATCTCAATGGTTAACTGCGAAAAGCTTAAGGGTTTTCGCTCATTTATCAATGATTGGGCAATGCTTGAAAATTGAAAATCAATGGGAGTTAAAAGGGGACCCACATGAACGCTCTAGAAAGATTTGGAGGGCTTTTAACCTATTATAGACACTTTTAATATGCTGGCCATCTGACGCGCGTCAACGCTGACTAAGACTATTCCTCTCCAGCTTCTCGCCTAATTGTGTGTTTGGGCCCTAAAGCATGTGACGTATCGGTGTTGAAATGCTGGTGCATACATTCAATCAACTATTCTTTATTACTTCTTATAAGTGTGGTTTGCGGTCAGCAGGATTTGAGTATCGGGTGGTAAAGGGAACACTGTTTTCTCATTTTTGTGTAACGTATAATATACATCATGGTCAAACAATGGAATCGAATGTGCAAGGGTAAAGAGGTGAAGGCTGGTGGGTGGGGGGGTGGATGGGGGCGTGGAAAATGGTGTGTATAGAGAGGAGAGGAGGGGGTGGAGGAAGAAAGATTGTTGTAATTTTGCATGTATTATGAGAGAGAGAGAGTGAGAGAGAGAGAGAGAGAGAGAGAGAGAGAGAGAGAGAGAGAGAAAGTAGGGCGGGGTGGGGACCGGTAACAGTTATCGATTGTGGGGAATGGGTATGTAATTTGTGCGTCCGAGCTGTTTTAGATAAATAGAAAAGTAATAAATTCTCTCTGTCTCTCTCTCTCTCTGAGAGCGAGTATGGGTGAGGCAGTGGAGGTAGTGGGCAAATTCAGACTGCTGCCAGATAATTCGACCTTTACCACCTATGCTGTCTTAAGACGAGTCCACGGGCAACGCTTCCGTGTCGCCGCAAGTAATAAGCTTTGGCAAGGTTAAGACCAAGTTTGGTACAGGGTCTGCTTCCATCGATTTCAGACATGCAACATCTAAACACTATTTATATAAGAACAACTTCAAAATACACTTTTATTAGGGTTTATGGAACAATACTTGTCATGTTTATTAATGTAACATAAATTTGGCTAGGATTTTGTTTTGTTTCTTCGAGTCCTTGGTATTAACTGAAGGTTTTAGTCAAATAAACCGACTATTTGTTGGTTTTAACTGAAGATTTTAGTCAAATCAACCGACAAATTGTAAAGCCTAATGCTGATATTTTGGCGGCAGAGAAGGGGGAGGTAGATCTTTCCATCATTCCAGGGAGAATAGCATCTAATGATGATATCCAACATGCTATCAACACACTGCAGTCACAACTCTGTAAGTGAGACACCTTTCTCACTTGTGTTCTACACAAACTGTTTGTCCTCTATGCAGGTATTGTCGTCGTTTTATTATCATAAATTTTCAGTAAGGTATATATATATATATTTTGTTCTGCCATTTAATCTTGCCACGTAGCCTACGTTTCAAGAGATTTGTTAAAGTTTACTTAGTTCAATTTACTTTAATGCTATTGAAAAGTTCACCAGAAACCAACCTGACTAGTAAGCTTACTGGGATAGGAGTGTCAACATGCCGAGAAAGAAAACGAAACACAGCACATCCCCGTTCTACCCAGTTGTGATCGGTATACAAAGGGCTCCATTAAGACATGGGAGTTCGTGGTAAACATTTTACCGGTTTTTAGCAAGACAAAAATATTGTGGTTGGAAAAGACCCGTTCATCGTAAGGGATTCCTAGCAATGGCGACAAGAGGACAGTGACGCACAGATGGATTACTGTACGAAATCAATCCTGGTTTTCCCAAATCATACATCATAACCAAACCATACTTGCATTCCAATGGCTATTTCTAGAAATTTAATAAATTGGTTATGGATTGATTTCCGCGTGAGCGTTTTTTGATGAGAGAGAGAGAGAGAGAGAGAGAGAGAGAGAGAGAGAGAGAGAGAGAGAGAGAGAGAGAGAGAGAGAATTCAAGATGAATGTAAAGCCTTTAAAAATCGCAAACCAATGCAAACAAGTTCATCCAAACTTCCAAGCACCATATTTAATATTCAACATTTCATAACAACTTTAAATGTAGTGCTTCAAAATTAGCTTCTATGACAAAATTCATTATACACTAGTAAATAAGATCAAAGAATTCCTATCTGCTTTGGTTTGATGCTATTAATTTAATAATCCTATAGAGCCTGACAATACCTTTCATCATCCTCATCAATATTAATAATAACAAAATTATCATCATCATCATCATTACACATTTGGCATATATTCAAAATTGTGATTGTTTAAAGGAAAACGTAAGCATTGCCTTCCTGGAGGACATTCAATTAGCGACTTGTGGACGTGACATAATCCTCAACAAGCAACTTTAGGAGGGGAGATAATAATGTCCAAGTCTTGCCCTCAAGTAACCAGTGCCATGGTAAGAGATGTACACAAGAACATACATAACTACAGTTATGTTGACCAACTGAGCGACACTACGACAAAAGATAATCCTAAAATCTTCATTTATTTTGGGCGAAAAACTGTGCATTGTTATCACATTTAGGCCTACACAATGATACAGTGGGCTTTTGCTGCTTTAAGTTAAACCAAACGCTAAAGTGTGAAGTTTCCATTTCGGGTCTGACAGGGAGTGATGCTCTCCATCCCCTCTCCCTCCCCTCCCCGATTAGCGGTACATCAAATACCATCCTGTGCGACCTTTGACCCTGTTTCTGATTGAACAATGAAGCTGAAGAGTGGGTCTTTGGTTTCGGTAGGCTCTATTTCATCAACGTAAAAATGAAAAACCCTTACGAGCAATTGCTTTTACGGGTTTCTGTCTCTTACCGGCTTTGGTAACTGCTATTTTTAGCTCCAGACTGTTGATTGGTTAGCCAACAGCTGTTGCTATTAATAGGCACAAAAACTACAGAATTTCTTCATTTAAAAAAACAAAACTACTATACTTTCCAAAGAGTTATTTTATTTATTTTCGTTGTAAGTTTGTTTTTTTCAGAGGGTCTACACTCACTGTGAATGTTAAAAGGGTCTGTTTATGGGGCGTGCTCAAAGTGGTTCCCTTTAATTGTGAGAGGAGAACAAATGTTACTTGATAGATAACACATTGATAGGGGATAATCCTGTCACAGTTTCACCCTTATAAAGTCAGAGGCAACTGTGCACAAAAGATACAGCTAAGTCCACCATTGCAAAAAAAAAAAGAAATGAAAACAGGAATATTGCAAATATACTTTAAATGTTAATATTTACAGGAAATAATAAACGTATTGCCATAATGGAGAACGCTCCATTGCCAACAGAAATGAAAACAGTAATATTGCAAACTTCTTATAAGAAATTGTAGAAAATATTGCCGTACAATGCTTATATAATTATTATGTAAGAGCATATTAGTTCACAAATGCAAAAGGCAGAAACACATCTTTTATATATATCTTATAACTATGTATGTTATATATAAACATAGTTATAAGAGCTAGCAAATCTAGAGTAAAAATATGTCATTATAATTAAAAAAATGCAAAAAATACCATCTCAATACATATACAACACTGTTTCGATTGAGACGCGCACGATAGATCCGATCAATTTTGTTTTGCAAAGCATGCAATAATAGCATGTATTTATCTTTGATTTGATTTTGCGCTGTTGCTAGAAGAACCTTTATATAATGTTAATAATTTTCGTCTGTCGATATTGTTGAGAATTTTCTGAAATTATTTGTTTATTAACGACCGAAGTTTCCAAATAGGTCTTGTAATACCTAAGCGATTCTTCTAACCTAAAGAAGGTTCTATGACATAAGACAGTGCATAGTTCCGGTGACGAGTTTTATTTTGATTGGGTGTTATTGCGTCATGCTGGAATGTTCGAACTTTTTCTCGATTGCAGAGAGGCTATTTGCACTGTCTGCTTGCGGGGATGATTTCTGTAGTGATTTTCGGAAAGAGTCTTGTATGCAGTTGTTGATGTTTGCTGAATAAAGTTAGAAAACTTTATACGACAACTCCTGCCTTGTTGATGAGTGAACCGGCTGTGTGTGGATAAACAAATTCGGGTTACACTTATCAAGATTCAAGCATCGGGGCTGAATCAACAATTGATAAATACCGTGTAACAAAGTACAATACATCACACAAGCCATTGGACATCACGGTAACTTGCTCACAGTAGAGAAGAAACGGAAACTCCAATCGTATGGTCACATCACCAGAGCATCAGATCATGCTGAGAGAATCCTGCAAGGCACGCTGTAAGGAGGCAGAAGAAGAGGGGGAAAGAAGAAGAGGTAAGAAGAAAACATTCGAGAATGGACTAAACTGAGTGAAGCCATGAGGGCTGCTGAAGACAGAGAAAGATGGAGTATGCTGGTTAAACGGTCATCTGTGGTGCGGGAGTAATTTAATATTAATGCTCTCTCTCTTGAAACGTGGTCTGCTAGGGGTGGGTATGAAAAAAAAACTAAACTAAAAAAATCCCAACACTATAGGCTTAATTCGTTGGGACAAGCAAACAGTAGATACTTTAACACTATGTGACAGTAAAACGAAAAGTGAAAGGTTTGCGTTTGTAGTATTTGATTTGGGTACAAAATGCACGGTTTTCCAACAGTCATTTAAATACATGTGCTTCAGGCCACGTTAGAAATTATCAACACAACATCACTTTACTTCAAAACACTAAAACAACGATTGTATCGTAATTTGTTATAGGCCTACCTAGGCTTGCAATTAGATTATCGTGGTTACAAAATTTGAGTTCTGTTTAAAAATTTTAAAAAATTCAACTGTTTGGTCATCGTCGTAAGCGTTTGTGTCCACTGTGTGCATACTTACAAATAGAAGTGCGGATGAATTTCTATGCAAATTAGTGACCCAATTTTAGGTAGTTTCACAAAATAAATGTTAGGAGCATTTATATTGCAAGTAATTGGATCATTATCGAGAAGAGTACATAAAAAAGAAAAACGAAGTTGCGTAACTTGTACATTCGTTACCTTTGTGAATATTGTGCCAATGTGGAAAACAAGTTACACTCAGTGAACGCCATCTGTGCACCTGTATCCAAGATAAGGCATGTCTACCATGCAGTGCAAATCACCACATGCCCAAATCCCACCAAAGGCTGCCAGTACCGCACCTGTGGCGAATGCAGTGTGGCTGCTCTGGATGACCACTTGGCACCTATATAGGATCAGGATGTGACATGGTACACGTGGACCACCAAAAAAGTGACAAGGAAGGGGAAGGAGACATCCAGAAAGATTCTGCAGAGATGCCTAGTGACACTACAGCAGCTCATTCAAGAGTTAAAGGGTGAAGTGGGATTCCTCTCCGAGCACCTGTTTTGGGCAGCATGGCAACATGCAGAGTTCAAAAAACTGAGAACAGCAAAGCCATACCCTCCCAACTTTTTCGGATTGTGCCGAGAACTACACGTGTCAACTCCAGAATGAAGTGCAGGTAGCGCTTTGGAACAAAGATCAAATTACAATTCATCCTATCTCTACCAATTATCGCTGCAGCACCTGTGAGGACAGTGTGTACGAATCACTGATATTTGTCAGCCCAGACATTCGTCATGACCATCATGCGGTCCACACATACTTTCAACTGGCCATGAACCACCTCCATGTGGAGAGGCATTTGGAGCCACAGATTGTTGTGCAGTGGTCCGATGGGTACAGTTGCCAATACAAGACCAAGGACCCCTTCGCTGACTTGGCCTTTTCAGGCCAGGATTATGCAGGTATGCGCTTAGAGCGATGCTTCTTTGGCAGCTGCCATGGCAAGGCCCGTGCGATGGGGAGGCGGCCGTGGTTAAACACCATGTCACCCAGGCTGTCAAGGGCAACAGGGCTGTAGTGGCGTGTGCTGAAGATTTCTACGCGTATTCCAAAGCCAGCATCTTGAATAAGCAGCACACAAAGGAATGCCAGCACTTCCTGAGGAGTTTTTTCTGGGTTCCTGAGGGCATGGTGGATCGCAACAGACCAAACCGTGAAATGAAAACCATTTCCGGCACCAGAGACTTCCACCATGTGAAGTCAGGTGGTGAAGGTCGCCTTCTTGCTCGCCACCTCTCATGTGTCTGTGCATTCTGCATGTATGGAAAAGGGGCATGTACAAACACCAACGTCATTGGAGGCTGGAAAGAGTACACCCTTGTACCTGACGAGAAACAACTTGGTGGTATCGGAAGAGGCAGAAGAGAACAAGCAACTGCTACTAGTAAGTTATTTGTTGTGTTTAGCCCTAGTGCTGTGTTCTTAAGATTAAGTTGCATGCAGTAGCCTGCAATTACATGCATTTTTAATCGTGACCACTAGGATGTCATTTCGTTGTGACACAAGTATATCAACTAACAAGTTAGTATCTCGTATTGCCCCCAGTCGACGTGCGGTGGTCCCGTTGCCCTTGGTTTTAGCCACAAGCTGAGACGAGAGTATCCCAAACCTAAAAGTAGAATAGAGAATTCTGGGAAATCTGTTCAAGGGAAGTAAGTGATAACTAGCTATGGTTGCAGTCATGGTCGCCATTTCTCGCGAAGATGTGCTGGCTGAAATTAAACGAAAGTTGGGAGAGGAACTGCATATTTCTGGTAGTGAACAAAGGCTTTGCTCAATTATCGAAGGAGAACACGATGGGTTTATAGAAACATGCACACATGTATGTGAGCTCAGTGCAGGCGATCGTGAGTCTCAGTGAACGACTGTTCGCCATTGTCATCGATTCATCTGCTCAGATCGTTCGATGTGATGGTTCATTTATCGCCTGAATCACACTGTATAATGCACATGCAAGTTCTGTCAAAGATATGATGATTTGAGCATATGTTCGATTCCGTACCGATTGGAAGGTGGGGTGGAAAAATTCAATCATGGTGATGATCAATCCTATTTTGAAATGGTGGTTAGGCCTACTTTATTGTGTATGGTCACGGGCACTTACCTTTTGTAGTTTGTGTGCTTTTTGTTCTGTCGGCCTTGAGTGTTTGCGTCGCCTTGGCTCGTTGAACTTTGTTGTGGTCTCGCTCTCTTTTGATTTTTGAAAGCAAATTTAAATTGCATTGTTATCCAGCAGCATGCGAGGTCAAATCAGACGAATTCAGATTTAACCAATCTTCTTGTGACGCCATTTAGCGTGTGTCTCGTGTGCCATGCACCAATCGCGAAGAGTCCTGCCGACGTCATTTTAGAAAAGGATTTCCCTACCCATAATTCCTCTGGGTTTTGAAGTTTCTAAAAAATTATTTTAGGCCGTCGACGCTCTATGGAGCACAGAGCATGTAAAGGGAAGCAACCGGTTGTACGCGCACGTCGACAGAGACATAGAAGGGAGATACTAACTTGTTAGTTGATATACTTGTGGTTGTGACTATATATTAACATGTACACAATTATCTTTTGCAGGGGGACCTGGGGTTTCAAGGGCATTAGGAAGGGGGAAATCAAAGAAAGCGCAAGCAGACCAGCAGAGGCTGTTGTTGTTCCGCAACTGACACACGAAGCTGAAAATGGTAGGTTGTGTTTGCGCGTTTTTAAATGAGGCCATTTACATAGTATTTTGTAGAATATGACTGATTCCATAGCTGTCTTTGTAACAGTAAATACTTCTTGTTGTCTTATTTCAGAAGTTCAGATGTCTGATGCTAAAGATACCCACCCGATTCCCATCACAGCAGATGTTTGCCAAGTTTCTGTGACTGTCGCAGTGGATGACTCCGGTATATATTGTATTTTTATATTACATTTAAATAGTTTTTGATGTGGTGTTAGATCAATATGGTGGTCACATAAAGGTACCATCTCAGTATCTGTATTTTTATGTGCATTTGTAAGTCTCCATGTGTAATGGGATTTTTCTTATGTTGCTTATTTTTCAGGTGATGTTGATGGTACTCAGTACCTTGCAACACCTTCAGGGGACTCTGTGAGTGTGGTTATTGCTTCAGAGACACCATTGAATGCTGAGGTAAACTTGCAAATGAAGACACCGTTTATTATGCAATATGTTTTAATGTTTTTGTTCTTTGCTCTGTTTTCTTTGTTTACATCTTGTATTTTACAGTGTAAAATAACCACCTCTTTAATCTTTTTGCAGTTTCCAACACAGACCGCGACATACAAAAAAGGAGATGGCTATGTGAAAGTGGCTTTTTCTGCAGGGCGGAAGATGATGGACTATGTTGGCAAGGTGTGCTTTAATTTCCTCTCAAAGTTAAATTGTTTCAGCCTTAGGTTAAGTAAACTTGAGGATTGACAGGGCACGCAGACAAATATTCAAAAACGTTCTGAAGTTATACTGCACTTGTGCCATTTGTGTGTGCGCAGATTGTCGACACGAATGGGAAAGAGGCTCTCATCACCTTCCTGAGGGACCGTAGGGAGTTCTACGCATATCCCCATATCTCTGACGAGAGCTGGGTCCCAGTGGAGGACATCATCCAGAGCATGGGCCATCCTTTCATCAACCAGCCGGATCAGCTGAAATTTGCCTAGCTGGATTTTTCTTCTTATGTTTTCTTCGCCAATTTTCATGCCTCGCTGCGAATAGTTTCCCAATTAAATTTGTGTACTTAGTGTACACAAAGTGTTTGTTGTTGTTATTATTCATTTAAAGAGTTCAGTAATTGGTGTGCCTCCATTTCTGTTCTTTTTATCTGTTGTGTCTCTGTTACAACTTTGATGGCGTCCATGTTATGACTGAAATGACAAATCTCTAAGTTACCAAATTCATCACAATATGCCACCTTTCCCTTTTAAGCTTTGCCACAGGAAAGAATACCTGTTGGGCTATCAATTTAATATTTTATGTCCTTTCTTCTGGTAAATTTGGCAATGCGAGGGAAAAGATTCTGACGCGTAAAATTATCAGGTCAACCACATGTTTTTACAAAATGCTGTCAAACATCAAATTTCATAAATAAGTGACTAGAATCATCTCAGATTGTGTTAAATACCTTTTTTCATTCCGTTTCATGTACCTTTTCCCGGAAATGGTTCTTTATTGCAATACATTTAACCTCACTATAGTGTCCGTTGTTACAACCGAGATGTGTCTCTACTGACCTATGAAACCATCATTTTGCCCACAGTGGACAGTCTTCTTGCTCTGGTTTCATTACAGATGGCTAGTAACATCATTTTTTTTAAATCAGAAAAAGTGCTTTGCACTAAAATATTGTGATTTTTATTTTTTGCCTCATATGTAACCGAACTGTGCCACGTTTCAAGAGACGCATAAAAGGTTTAGTCAACATGTAACACCATTGTTTTAAATTCATACATTTAATGCCATTGGATTTGAAAAAATTATTTTGTGTGTGTGAATTTTTGAAACTTTATTGACCATTAATTTTTATCTGGTAATTTTAAGTCGCCTCCCTTGGGGAAGGCGTAGTTGCAGACAGTGGCACGCCTAAACCCAACCTACATAATTAATAATATTAGTTGTGTTTTTGAAATTGTGCTGGGGTAGCAAACCCGAGTACCAAAGAAAACCCCCGAGACGTTTCATAGATCGTTTCATAGATTGAGAACAAGCTCCGACAATGGATTTAGTACAGAAGGTTAGTTAGCTGGTTATTAATAGCTTACAGGGTCCAGCGGATTGCAAAGAGCCGAATCAGGACCACAAAATCAAGACCACAACTTGGCTGAAAGAGGACTCACCGCTGATCCGCATAAAAGATCTGCTGAAACAACCCCAGTGGTAAAACTGAAGGCACTCCACCAGCGGTTCACTGTACAATAAAGGCATCCACGCAGGGGACGCTGAGGCTATACTCTAATTTTTCAAAGCCCCGTTTACAAAAACAAAATAAAATACAAACATCATTATAAAATATCAACAAAACACATACATATAAAATGCCTACATTGTTAAATAATAATATCATAGGAAGCCCTAAAGACCCTTTGGCAGAAAGCGTTCAATATTCCCAAGCTGATGCAACAGACCTCACACACAAATGAGGAGTTTTGTCCCGGAAGAGTTTTCAAGAAAAAAAGGTAGATGACTGGTCTAGCGAAGAGGAAGATAGTATAGTAGATTGATAGAACAGAGCAGGAATGAGAAAGAACAAATGAGAAAGACAGCGACAGTGGGAATTTAAAGCACTAAATTTCGAGAAAGTGGGGATACTATTAATACAGAAACCCCCGGCAACCCCAAGGGAGGTAGTACAGAAGGAAACAACCCAAAGACTTTAATCAAAAAATGTGCAACACAAAGATTTTGAACAATAGAACGCAACCTAAGGACTTCGAACAAATTAAAGTAAGTGACTTAAGAACTTTAAACGAAGGCAATCAACTCAAGGACTTTAAACAAACGTAAGCAACTCAAGTACTTTGAACAGCCCCAAGACTTTGAACAAAAGGAAGCAACCCAAGGACTTTGAACAAAAGTAGGCAACGCAAGGTGTTACGATTGAGACGTGCACTATGCTTACGAATAATTACTGTCTATGTTAGGCAAAAGGACTACAATTATAGCATTTAGACTTTCCTTTGATCTTGTTTTGCTGAAGGGGTCTTATATAATGTTTATTGGTAGAAGATTTGAGATCTATTGAGTAACAGATGATTATAGTCTTGAAGTCTGCATGTTTCTATGACGTAAGACAGTTCGTAACTGCCGTGATGAGCTTCATTTTGATTGGTTGATTGCATCATTCTGGAACGTTCAGCGTTTTTCGACTTTGCTGATACATAGTAGAGAACTGTCTGTTTGTTGAGAGGTGCTTTTGGAAAGAGGTTTTGAATGCAGTTGATGCCGTTTGCTGAATAAAGTGGGACAACTGTATAATGACGACTCCTGCGTTGTTACGGAGTGAACGGGCTTGCATGGATAACAAATAGGAGAAACACAAGATTCCAGCATCGAGGCTGAACCGACTACTGCTGTTGAACACTGAAAGTTAGAACAACAGTAACCAACCCAAGGCCTTTGAGAAACACAAGATTCAAGCATCGAGGCTGAACCGACCACTGCTGTTGAACACTGAAAGTTAGAACAACAGTAACCAACCCAAGGCCTTTGAGAAACACAAGATTCAAGCATCGAGGCTGAACTGACCACTGCTGTTGAACACTGAAAGTTAGAACAACAGTAACCAACCCAAGGTCTTTGAAAAAAAGTAAGTAAACCATGGACTTTAAACAACAGTAACAAAAGGACAATCTCAACAAAGGCAAGCAACCCAAGAACTTGGAACAACAGTTAGTAATCCAAGGACTTGAACGTAAAAAAAACTCAAGGACTAAACACAAAAGTTAAAATCCCAAGGTTTTCAAACAAAGGTAAACAAATCTTGGACTTCAAATAAAAGCAAACAAATCATGTTTTTTTTTTTTTTTTTTTTTTTTTTTTAAGGGGAAAGGTATAAATAAGAAAAATAAGCTTATTCCAATTCCCAAGTTGCTGGAAACGATTGAAGATTTACTGGAGCCAAGGATCCAACACTTGGTGCACACCAGCAGCAAGAATGTGCAAATCAAGGCACATCAGACCTCCGACAAACATGTTTCATCAAATCTATCTCACGATTACTGGGCTAGTTGTATATGGCAGGTTACAAACAACACAATCAATTTATTTTACATGATAGTTAAAAAAGAATGTTAAAAAAAAATAATCAATATTGTGTTTTTTAAAAATTTTGGTATTTTAAAAATAAATAGGGCTGTAGTTGTTAGAACAATATTTGTTCTTACATAGTTGTACAAAATAACAGAAGTTCATCCTTCGGATTACAATATAAACTGAGGTCTACTCTGTGCAGGAAAGCATTTCATCACACAGACTATAAAGGACCTGACGCTCCTATCCTAGATGGGTGGGTCCCGGCTACCCAATTACTCCCAGTCTCTTCTCTCCCGTCCCTGGTCTCTCAGGACTGTGCTCAGTTGTCTGGGCATCAAGCAATGCGCCCAAAGGCTGCAAGTTGGCATCTTGAGTTAGATCCTGTATTGGCCCCCCCCCCCCCCCTCCCCCCCTTAAGCAGCTTTTGACCAGGAAAAGCGCTATATAAGGATGATTAAATAATATCATGGGTTTTTTTATATCACCAAATGCACACCCACAGACACATCCGGACTAGACAGACGACAAGTTGACGGTCGGATTCTGAGGGTCTCTTCCATCTTTCTGTATTTTCATAGAGAGATCTGCCGTACTGTAGCCTTGCACCAGCTTGCTAAGGGAGATAACATCTACCGTATCGAGGCAGTAGTCAGCCAAGTTCTCTTCAGTTATCCCCCCACTTGCCTCGATGACCACTTTGGGGAAGCGCTGCTTCAACTCTGATGACGCTTTGGCTAATGCCTGTACAAAAAGAAAACAATATATACATTATAATAGGATATATTACACGGGTGGGAGTCAAAAAATTTTGCTTTGACTGAACATTTAATTTTAAAGGCAGGTGTCCAGGGGTAGAACACTTACTGGCAGGCTGCACCCAACACTCTCCCATTTGACCCCATTTAACATAGTTTAGCATTCCAGGAGGTGTCTTATGGTTTGTGTATCTTTTTTTTTTAGAGCAAGGTCGTTGGAGATGCACAACATAAACAAATCCTGTGAAGTTTTTAACGCCTCACATTATGATTGTGCAGTAGCGTAGTTTTCAATGAACCTGCCCAACAACTGTAACTGCACTTGGCTTTTTATCTCACAAAAGTAGCAAACAACAATGTTCACAACCTTAGTATCTGCATTACTTGCTGCCTATTCGATGTTAAGAGAGACGTGTTTGTCCTTCAAAGCCTCAAATAAGTCTGCCTTCAAGGCCTCTGAAGCACCACGAGCCATCAATGCGCATGTGGCAGTTTTCTGGCACATTCTTACTGTGTTGCCAGCAGACTGATCTCCTGCCAGTGTCTTCGCAAACTGAAGCAAATCTGGTGCTAAAGAAGGTGGAAGGCAATGTTCCGCCTAAAAGACACATGTTCTTTTTTTTTAAATATATACGTCTTTTTACTCGAGACGATCTGTCCTCGAAATCGGTGCAATGGCCTGTTTTGCTGTTGGTAGTATATTACTAAGCACAGAACATTTCGAGGTGTTTTGGATCAATAGAGTGTCTCATAAGACCTATTTTTCCATTGGATCTGTATTTAACTTTTCCAGTACACAGTGTGCAGAAAGCATAACCAGCATCATCTGCGTAGCCAAAATCCGTAGTTTTTGTAGTAATCCAAATGATTCAAATTGACTTTTTCGTTCACCCAGTTGTTGAGCCATTTGTTTTTCAAGCCGTGGCCAATAATGTTGGTTTCGGCTTTGGATTCAATGAAGCACATTTTCCTGATGTTTAATACACTGTTTTAATGCAAAAACTCCTCTGATTCAAAATGGCTGGCAGACAGGCAGTCGACAGAATTGGAAATTACAGCTGTAAATCTATGGATCGGACACAGACGAGAATAACCAAAACAATGCAAAGAACGCATTTTCAAGATTTTATTTATTTATTTTATTTTATTTTTTTAAGAACAATTTTTTTCGGTGACGAAACAAATCCCCCCTTTGATTTATCATATTAGATAAATCTAAAGTTAGTGAACATGAGGTTAAATAATTCAATACTGGCAGGTCAGATGCTAAGCCAGTCTAAAATTGGGGGTGAGTTGGTCAGTCAGTTGTTATTAAATTTGTCAATGGGTGTTATTCATTAAGTTGACCAGTCAGGGGATTAATGTGCTTTTTATTGATTAGGCATTGAAAGTACTTGAGGAAAAGTTGTAAGCCTCAATGACTAGCCTCTTCAATGCTGTTGAAATGTGGTGATTGTTTACATATATCCTATCCTGTCCTGTAACCCGGAGGTCATAGGGGCACCACAGATGATTGTTTAACCAGCATACTCCATCTTTCTCTGTCCTCACCAGCCCTGATGGCTTCGCTCAGTGTCAAACCAGTCCATTCTCGAATGTTGTCCTCCCACCTCTTTTTGGGTCTCCCTCTTCTTTTACCTCCTTGCACTGTGCCTTGCAGAATGGTCTTTGCAAGGCCTGATGATCTGGTGACGTGGCCAAACCATCGAAGTTTCAGTTTCTTCACCATTGTGAGCAGGTCATCGTGATGTCCAATGGCTTGTGTGATGGTCTGTGGGACTTCGTCGTTGGTGATGTGTTGGGTATAGGAAATGCCCAGAAGTCTTCTGTAGCACCTCATCTCCATGCTTTGTATTCTTCGTTGTAGATCTGCTGTGAGGGCCCATGCTTCGCAAGCATATAGGAAGATGGAGATGACAAGGGAGCGCAGCAGTCTTACTTTGGAATGTAGACTGATGGTCCTGTCTTTCCAAATGGGATTCAACCTTGTCAGGGCAGCAGTTGTTTGTGCGATCCTGGAGAGGACTTCCTGTCGGGACCCATTGTCTGACACAATGGCTCCCAAATATTTGAAGCTATGCACTGTGTTGAGGGATTGGCCTTGGACTTTGATGTCCGTGTTGATGCCATTGGTGTTGTTGGTCATCATTTTGGTCTTCTCTGCACTTATTTCCATTCCATAAGCTCTGGAGGTGGTGTCAAGCTTCTGTACCAGCTGTCCAAGTTCTTGTTCCTCTCCAGCCAATCCATCAATGTCATCCGCAAAACGAAGATTGGAGATTGCTATACCCCCTATGCTGACTGTGCCTTCGTGATCTGCAAGAGCATCTGACATGATGCGCATTAGGAAGATGTTGAAGAGTGTTGGAGAGAGTAGGCATCCTTGACGCACACCGATTGTTGTTCTGAACCAGTTCCCAATGACGCTGTTATATAATGTTCATGAACTTCTAATCATTGACTTGTGTATACTTGGCTACAATACGACAAGGGGGTAGGATATCTACTAGCTAGGCCCATAATTTTAAGACGACATGATTACTAATTTAATATGACTTCTAAGGAGCATCTAAGGAGGAAAGCAGCCAGAAAGATGTTAATACGATAATAATCCTAATTAAATATACTATTTATTAACATTTAAAATGACAAAATTAACAGTGGAATGAATCAGTTACCTCAGGAGAGAAGTTATCAAGCATGATGACATCGCTTCCTGCTTCCATGGCCTCCACAGCTTCTTCCAGACTGCGACATTCTACCTCTATCTTTGTGCTGAACCCTCCCACCACATGCGCGTCCTTCACTGCCTGAGAATAAATCATTATTATTACTTCATACTTTGTGCATGGAGAATAAAATTAAGTTTATATGCTCCTAAACGAAGCAAATTACAAAAAAATGAAACCAACAACAATATGCTCACTGCAGGATTGGTCAACATGACCAGCATGACCATACCCAACCATTGAAGACATCAAAATTTCAGAGCGGGGGTGCTGGTTCTCCTTAAGAAAACGCACCCTCCCAACATCAAACCACGAGTCTTCAAAGAAATGGCCAATGAACTCGTTCCTGCATAACGATCCTCTTCCTGTCAACACTGTCCACAGGCATCATCCCAACAGACTGGAGAACAGCATATGTAACGCCAATCTACAAGAAAGGGGAGCACTGTGACCTGCCAACTACCGGCCGGTATCCCTCACCAGCGTGGTTTGCAAGCTGTCAGAGCACATCGTCGTCAATGCAGTCATGAAACACTTTGAAAGCCACAACATACTCGATGACTGTCAACATGACTTCCGAGACAAGAGATCCAGCGAGACCCAGCTCCTTGAGTTTGTGGAAGACATGACGACCAATCTTGAGAACAGCAAGCAGACTGATGTCCTAGTGATGGATTCTCAAAGGTGTTCCACAGTGTCAATCACATCTTGCTGTTACACAAGCTCCTATGTTATGGCATCCAAGGCACTACCAACACATGGATCTCTTCCTTCCTCAGGAACCTATGCCAGGCAGTGGTGGTAGACGGTGCAAGCTCCTACTTCGTTAGCATCAAGTCCGGTGTCCCTCAAGGCTCAAGGATAAGGCCCTGCTTGTTCTCAGCCAATAGTAACGACCTGCCCAGAAGCTGACCACGCTAGCAAGATAGTCTAGCACTAGCAGTGCACATTATGATCACCAACAGCTCTGACAAGGACCAGCTACAATAGGACCTAAATCGCATCGCCAAGAGGAAGAAGAGCTGGTACAAGGAATTTCAACCTGTCATGTGCCAGACCTTGTCAGTCTCCAGTAGCAGAAATCCTCTACACCACCCTTACAAACTGCATGACCATGTTCTTGAGTCATTCTCCTCCGTAAAGTACCTCGGAGTCACCATCCACATAGAAGTTCAATGGGATAAACATAGTAAGAACGTATCCAACAAGACTCTTGGGTTTCTCAGACAAAATCCCAAGATCAGCAACGCCAGTGTGAAGGAAAGAGCCTATAAACTAATAAAGCCTTAGTTCATCCGCTTCTTCTGTCTGGGACCCACATACCCAGAAGAGCACAGACAGTTTGGAGGCAGTCCAACGCAACGACGGGCAGCACGCTTTGTCCTCAACTGCTATACAAATATGTCAAGTGTTAGCAGCATGCTGGAAACACTGGGCTGGCCAACACTGGTAAAGGACTTCAACTATCCAGGCTATATCCATGTTGTTCAAGATCAACAATGGGGCTAGTCCACTGCTCCAGCATTAAATAGAAACTTGCCCCCTTTCCCCTCTCGGCAGCGATGAGGCCAGGACAGACACTTCAGGCTTGTTGCCTGAACATAGTACAGGAGCTGCTCATTCCAGTCCAGGACTACCAAAGACTGGAACAAGCTGCCGAAAGATACATTTGAGGCTACAACGCTTGACTCTTTCGCTTCAAGGGCCTCCTCCCATCCAACCTCTAGTTCCTGATACTCCCAGACCAACCTCACTCCCCAACCCAATCACTCCTGATGCCTACAGACTATAGGTATAGTATAGCAAAATAATGCCAATATCGCAACAGACTACTTAAATAAGGCATTTGTGCCCTGTAGAAACTCCCAATTCTCCGAGAAGTTGAGGCAGTAGTGCAATCTCTGAAGAAGGGGAAGTCTGCGGGAGTGGACAACATACCCGCAGAATTGCTTCAAGCAGGAGGCGAAGCGATGATTGACGCCCTTACCACTATCTGTAACAAGACCTGGCACAGTGGGGAGTGACCTACACCATGGACCCAGTCTCTTGTCATCACTCTTTCCAAAAAGGCAAAGTCTTCCTGAAAATAATACTCAACAGGTTGAAACCCCAAGCTGAACAAATCATAGCTCTGAAGAACAAGCAGGATTCATGGCAGAGCGGAATACCACTGAGCAGATTTTCAACCTTGAAATAATCTGCGAGAAATACCTACAGCACCAACAACATTTATATCATGTGTTTGTAGACTTCAAGAAAGAGTTTGAACGAGCCTGGCATGCAGCTCTGTGGGCAACCATGAGAGTGTACAACATCAGCCCTAACATTATTGAAGTCATCAAAAGGCTACCAGTGCAGTCATCCACAACAGCGCCTTCGGGAACTGGTTCAGAACAACAATCGGCGTGCGTCAAAGATGCCTACTCTCTCCAACACTCTGCAACATTTTCCTGGAGCGCATCATGTCAGATGCCCTTGCAGATCATGAAGGCATAGTAAGCACACAGGGGTAGAGCAATCTCCAACCTTCATCATTTTGCAGACGACATTGATGGATTGGCTGGAGAGGACCAAGAACTTAAACAGCTGGTACAGAGGCTCTGGAGCCTTTGAAATGGAAATAAATGCAAAAACCAAAATGATGACCAACCACACCAAGGGCATCAACAAGGACATTAAGGTCCACGGCCAATCCCTTTTCACGGTACATAGCTTCAAATATTTAGGAGCCATTGTGTCAGACAATGGGTTCCAACAGGAAGTCCACTCCAGGATCTCAATAACATTAGTAACAACTGCTGCCCTGACAAGATTGAAGCCCATGGAAAGACAGGACCATCAGTATACACCCCAAGGAAAGGAGGCTGCTGCGCTCCCTTGTCATTTCCATCTTCCTATGCTTGCGGAAAATGGTTCCTCACAGCAGACTTACAACGAAGAATACAAAGCATGGAGATAGGTGCCACAGAAGACTTCTGGGCATTTCCTATGCCCAGCACATCACCAACGACGAAGTCCAACAGACCATCACACAAACCAATGACCAACATGAGGACATGCTCACAATGGTGAAGAAACGGAAAAGCATCAGGCCTTGCAAAGACCGTCCTGCAAGGCACAGTTCAAGGACGCAGAAATATAAAATTACAAGCATCTTGAGAAAAAAATGGCAATTAGTATTTAGTACTAATTACTCAGCAGAATGGATTTAAAGAGCTGGCCACAGTTTTAAAGACCAATTGCATCAACGTTAGAGACAAATTGGAATAACAATACTCTGCAATATACTTCAGTGACTAATTAGTGACAATGCAATAACACAAGCTGGCCAAGTATGATTATGAATACAGATCACAGAAATTTGGAATGTTTGATTCATAGAGATGATGATGATATCCACTTGTAAAGCGCCAGACTCCTTGCTGCCCCAGCATGCTCAGTGAGCTCATGATTATTGCTTTAGGTCCATCGGACTCTTCCGAGCCAAATCAGGACCGGACAACCCCTGATCCGCACAAAAGATCTGCTGAAACAACCCTAGTGGTAAAACTGAAAGCTCTCAAACAGCCAGTCAATTTACAATAAAGACATCCCACGCAGGGGACGCTGAGGCTATACTCTAATTTATCGAACCTATCCTGTCCTGTAACCCGAAGGTTGTAGGGGCACCACAGATGATCGTTTAACCAGCATACTCCATCTTTCTCTGTCCTCAGCAGCCCTGATGGCTTTGCTCAGTGTCAAACCAGTCCACAGTGGTGTTCCTAGGATTAGAGGGCAATAGGACAAAATGTCCTAAATCATAAAACTAATCGGACATCATGTCCTGACTACATAAAAGCAATAGGACATTCAGATTGTGAAGCGAAACGATTAATTTCTTAATTTTTATTAATGATTTGCCAGAGGGTATTTAATCGTTATGTAAAATATTTGCGGATGACACAAAAATCTATGGGGGGGGGGGGGGGGGGGGGAGATGACAGTGATATTATACAGAACGATATTAATAAGTTACAACTCTGGACTGACAAATGGAATCTTTATATTAACGTAGAAAAATGTAAAGTAATGCACATTGGAAAAAATAATCAAAAAGATAACTATTACATGAAAATAGGAGCAGAAAGCATGATCATTGATAATTAAAACTAGTACAGAGGAGAAAGATTTAGGGGTTATATTTGATACATCATTGTCGTTTGATCCTCACATAGAAAATTGTATTAATAAAGCTAATAGAATGATTGGATTAATAAAAAGGACATGTGTATTCATTGATAAAGATATGTTTATACAACTATATAAGACCTTAGTGAGACCTCATTTAGAGTATGGGAATATTATTTGGTCACCACTACTAAAGAGGCAGTCAGTAGCTATAGAAAAGGTGCAGCGAAGAGCTACAAAGATTCTAACTGAATGTAAAGGGTTATTATACTGTGAAAGGTTACTATTTAAACTTACATTCTCTCAAGGGAAGACGTTTAAGAGGATATTTAATTGAAACTTATAAAATATTTAACCATATAAATGACCTCTCATGGAACTATTTCTTTGCATCACCTGATTGTAATATAACACGACTTAGTGAGGGCAAAATTTTTATCCAGTACGCAAGAACTAACCTTCGGAAAAATGTTTTTAGTAACAGAGTTGCCAATCTTTGGAACAATCTTCCTACTAATCTAAAATACCTTAATAATACTAATTCATTCAAAAATCAAATAGGTATAAAACTACCAAAATTTGAAGTATTATTTAGAAGCTTTGATGAATAATTTAGGTAAATTTATTACATGCTTAAAAACCTGACCTGTAATCGATATCAAATGATAACTACGATGGGACGTATAAAGGCTTCACGGCCTATTCTAGTCCTACTACTACTACTACTACTACTACTAATGCCATGGTGCTTCTTTAAGATCGTTGCAGAGGAAGTATGGTGTCGGTTATTTCCCTTTCAAAAGTGTCGAGAGTTGCGGCCCTTTTGTTGTTTGACGGAATGTACTAAAGAGTGATAATAGTCTAACATTGT
Organism: Oncomelania hupensis; assembly: GCA_036898135.1. Lineage (NCBI taxonomy): Eukaryota > Metazoa > Mollusca > Gastropoda > Littorinimorpha > Pomatiopsidae > Oncomelania > Oncomelania hupensis. The sequence continues at coordinate 32,272,876 of CM072521.1, read as the reverse complement.
CCAATATTCAAACTCGTTTTAACGGCTTTGACACTCCAGTTTGTACAGATGTTTCTTGCAGTGACCGCTCTAGTCATAATACAATCGGACAATGACCGCTAATTTCGCAATAGAATCGGACATTTGACGGGACACAGGTGTTTGCATTCGGTCATTTTCCCAACGAATCGGACCATGACCGATGTCCGAGGCCTCGGGACATCACTGAGTCCATTCTCGAATGTTGTCCTCCAACCTCTTTATCGGTCTCCCTCTTCTTCTACCTCCTTGCACTGTGCCTTGCAGAATGGTCTTTGCAAGGCCTGATGATCTGGTGACGTGGCCATACCATCGGAGTTTCAGTTTCTTCACCACTGTGAGCAGGTCATCGTGTTGTCCAATGGCTTGTGTGATGGTCTGTTGGACTTTGTCGTTGGTGACGTGTTGGGTATAGGAAATGCCCAGAAGTCTTCTGTTCTGTAGCACCTCATCTCTATGCTTTGTATTCTTCGTTGTAGATCTGCTGTGAGGGTCCATGTTTCGCAAGCATAGGTAGATGGAGATGACAAGGGAGCGCAGCAGTCTTACTTTGGCATGGTCATCATTTTGGTCTTCTCTGCATTTATTTCCATTCCATAAGCTCTGGAGGTGGTATCAAGCCTCTGTACCAGCTGTTCAAGTTCTTGTTCCTCTCCAGCCAATCCATCAATGTCATCCACAAAACAAAGATTGGAGATTGCTCTACCCCCTATGCTGACTGTACCTTCGTGATCTGCAAGAGCATCTGACATGGTGCGCTCTAGGAAGATGTTGAAGAGTGTTGGAGAGAGTAGGCATTCTTGACGCACACTGATTGTTGTTCTGAACCAGTTCCCGATGACGCTGTTATGGAGGACTGCACTCGCCACTGGTAGCCTTGTCATACTGGCTTTTGATGACTTCAATAATTTTAGGGCTGATGTTGTACACTTTCATTGTTGCCCATAGGCATAGAGCTGCATGCCAGACTCCCCGTTTACAAAAACAAAATAGAATACAAACATCATTATATATTATCAACAAAACACATATTTATAAACACCTACATTGCTAAATAATAACATCATATTCATAGGAAGCCCTAGTGACCACCTGGTAGAAAGTGTCCAATATTCCCAAGCTGATCCAACAGACCTGACACACAAAATATGATGAGTTTTGTCCAGGAAGAGTTTTTAAGAAAAAAGGTAGGTGACTGCATGGTCTAGCGAAGAAGAAGATAGTATAGCAGATTGATAGAACAGAGCAGGAATGAGAAAGAGCAAATGAGAAAGACAGCGACAGTGGGAATTTAAAGCACTAAATTTCCAGAAATTGGGGATACTATTTATACTGACACCCCCAGCACCCCAACGGGGGAACTCAGTGAGCTCAAATATAATTTTTAAAGTAAATAAATATAACAAAAATAATAAAGTGCCACAGAGAAACTGAATTATTGGTCAAACAAAAAAGTCTTTAACTGGTTTTTTTTTAAGTGTTCTTGGAGCTGCATCCCATCAAGAGAGAGAGAGAGAGAGAGAGAGAGAGAGAGAGAGAGAGAGAGAGAGAGACCTGTGCTATACTGCCAGCAGTCCAAATGTGATTGTCTTTCAACATAATCATGGATGACAAATCGTAACGATGTGTTGAAACTCCGCCAACCAGCAGTGCATACTTCTCCACCATCCTGAACCCTGGAGTCGTTTTTCGTGTGCCTGCAATCTCTCCATGCCAGCCACAATTTTTGGCAATTTTCACCAGTTTCTTGCAGTATGTGGCTATTCCACTGGCTCTACACAGACAGTTCAACGTTACTCTTTCACCCAGCAATAAATGCCTAACTTTGCCATGTACTGTGGCTACTACTTTGGTGGGTTCTATCCACGATCCCTCAGCTTCTAACCAGTCCACCTTGCATTCCAATTCCTTGAAAATGGCGTCTACAAAAGGGCAGCCTGCAAGAACTCCTGCACTTTTCATAAGAATAACTGCTATCTCTTCTTTTTCTCCAACAACAAAACCAGCGAAGTCAAAACTTGGCGTATCTTCCTTTAACCATTCTCTGGCCAGATGGCGCAATGATGCTGGGTTAAGCACATGTGCAACATTTGGATTGTAGATCTTGTCTAAAATTCCATTTCTGTCAGCCATTTTAGTATCTGTGGCAGAATAAATATAAAACTGGGTGGAAAAATACACACTGTCACCCTTCGAAAAGCACGTTCACTCATGTGTCGTCTGCAATGGTCTTTAAACTAAAAACTACATTTATTTTTAAACCACCAAAACTTGCGTAAATTATCAAAAATATGGTATATACTAATTAGCGGTGCTAATTTCCCATTGTTTGTTTATTACTCGAATTATGTTTTGGTTTCATTTTTTAAATTGAGATTAACATATTTATAAGCACTTTTACTGGTTTTATATCAATAGACAGATGTACATTACCGGAAGAAGAATAGAGAAGTCTTCACTTCCGGTTGCAGGGAATATTAAAAACAAAGGTCCCAAGTGATTTCAGAGGGTGTTGCTGCGCATTTGCTGATGCTGATGTCGGTGATTTTATTTGAAGACCGATTTCAAATCACAGATGAAGATATCTCTGGTCGCTATTCGGCTGGAAATCGCCGATGATTGTCCAATTCCGAAGAATTTCAAATCATATTGTGGTGAGTATGCTAGATTGAAAAATGGTACTGTACCAAGTTGAAATGAATTTCATAAATGTAGGCCTAGTCATTCTGACTAAGCAATATTTATGAACTACAAACACCTACAAGCTTTTGCCACTTTTACTCACAATTACAATTTGAATGTTATTGTTGTTGTTTTTTTTTGTTGTTTTTTTTTAATGTCAAATGTAAACTCAAACATTTTCTTTTTCAAGGATGTTAATTGTAGGCCTAATTCACTCTTTATTCAATATAAACATAGGCCTACTGTTAGACTTAGAGTGAGACGCGCACTATAGTTACGAACATTTTGTTTTGCAAATGGTGCAAATGGTAGAGTTTATTTACCTTTGACTTGAATCTGTGTTGTTGCTAGAAAAAGTTTTGCATAATGGATTAATGGTGATTGTTTTCGTCAGTCTATATTGTTGTAGTACTAGTACAGTAATAGTGTTGAGAACTTTCTAATTATAGAATTATTTGTTTATACTTGTTAGGAGATTTCAGATAGATTTAGTGTTGGCTAGACAGGTATTGTAAGCTCATAGAACATTCCATGATGTCAAACAATGCATTATTCTGGTGATTAGTTTTATTTTGATTGGTTGTCGATTGCCTGATTCTGGAACTTTCATTAGACGATTTTTTGGCAGTCTGTAAACACACTGCATTGTGTGCTTGAATACCGTTGTCTTGTTAACCTGTACTGTTGTATACATATTTGATCATTTCTTTGCTTATATATTTGTGCTATGACTGCAGTTTCCAGGGCTATCCACAGCTTTTTTGATTCAACATTTTGTTAGTCAATGAATTTATATCTTCTCCACAGTCCCCACCTCCCCCTCCCCCCAAATCCCGTTCTCCTCAAATTTATAAAATGTACACAAGGGTGATGATTTGAGTTAAATCCTTTTAGCGTAAACTGCAACTAGGCCTATATAGTCTGAGGTATGTAGTTTGCCGTGTCCAGGATGTATCCAGCGAAGTTGGTCTAGAGTTAAGGTTAGATACCTAACCCAAAGTTACTAACTCTAACCCTAGGCCACGAAGAACACATCAGGAAATGGCTTACTATATATACTTCCAAATATAGGCCTAGTTATGGTCCACGATCTTAGGATTGTATAATAATGATTTTTGTTTTTATTTAATAAACTACTCACGTTTTCCATAATATTAATATTAGATTTGTGCATACAATAATTTGATGTTAACTCCTGATGAAGCTCTTAAATTAATTAAATTCTTAAGACAAGTCTTTTAATCTTGTGATGATCTGTTTGTCCTTCCACTGTTTTGTCATCTTTGCTTCTATAAAACGTTTATGCTAGATGGACATGCTAGTCATCTTGAAGTGCCCTATCTTGCACTGTTGCAGCCCCATTTTTTGAGTGTGCTGCCGAGGAACACCTGTCCCTAGAATCCAAGCCATCATATGCTCAAGTGGCCAGACAGCTGCCCTCTTCTAGCAAGGAAAACACCCCTTCCAAGCCCTTCAGTGAATATAGAGGGACCAGAGTGAACGAGGAAATCATCATCACCTATTTGTCGACAGAAGGTTAGAAATGGTAGAAATCAGACCTGTTTACCCATACGATTTCGCCGTATTTTATACGCAACATTTGACGAAATACGACCAATACGGGACAGTACAAAAAAATACGGCCTTTTTTTTTTTTTTTTTTTTTTTATATCTACTTATCTAGACATAAATCGGTTATTTCTGGAGCAGTTCGGAGCTTTGGCGGGTTGTTTTTGGGGTAATCGGCGTTCAGGAAAATCGATGATGATTGGTTTACGAGTAGTGACATCACGGATTGGCTATTTCCGTTTTTATTATGGTCATTCTTTGACAACAATCACGGCGCCATATTTGGGTGAAAAATGAAACGTCAAGCAGCAAGTGCAAGTGTTGCTGGCACTCAAAAGCCCATAAAAATACGCGAGCAGCAATTTCTTTCAAAGAATACTAATCCCTGGCATCGTCAAATCTTCTGTCAGCAAAGTGCATGCTCGATGCAAGTACTGTGAAGTTGACTTTTCTATTCCGCATAATCATTCTGGAAAATTTGATATCGATCACCATTGTGAGACTAAAAGCCACCGTGATCGACTTGGTAGAATTCGGGCCGCTGCAACATGCCAAAGCATGCTAAAATTCATGCCTTCACAGCAAGTATCGCAAACCGAACAAGATGTTATCCGAGCCGAGGCCATGTTTTTTGAACTTATTGTAAAGACTAACCTACCTCTCACCACAGCAGATATAATAAGTAAAACTGTGAAAAGTGCTTTTCCAGACTCCAAACTCGCTCGGATGTATTCTTGCGGCAGGAACAAACCAACGGCGATAATTACGTCAATGGCAGAAGACATCAAAGCTTCAGTTAAAGAGCGGATGCGCAATGGACGTTTCTGTGTTGCCACTGATTACTCAAACGAACAGAGAGAAAAGCTGTACTAAAATCAATTTGTAAAAATAACTACAATCATAATTGCCTACCATGGTCATTTGGGGTTCTCTTAAGAGCTTTGAATTTGCAATCTCTGTATTTTAAGGCAATTTATGTTCTTTGATGTAAGGTAACATATTTTTTGTGTTGTCTCAAAACATGAGGTACGTAAGTTGCGAATGAATTGTGTCTAATATATGGAATTTTCAAGTTATTCGTGGAATACACTTACTTTCTTAAAAATACACCCTTTTTTTCTAAAAGGTACTCCATCCACAATTCCAGGGTAAACAGGTCTGAGAAATAATCAAAATGTTAGTATTTTATCAAATGGATTTCTTCTAAATAGTTTATTATTTGTTTATATTTAATTAGTTTATTGATACTTTTGTTTGCTTTCTTTTTAAAAAGGTATTGATTTTATTGTTTTGACTGAACTAACAAAATTTCAGTTTTGAGAAAAATCAGAATCTGCTTTCATTCATATTATTTTCTAAAACACATGGCTAGTGTAATTTTATAAACAATAAAATGTCTTCTATGGAGAAGAAAAAGATCTTCCTTTGTTTTGGGATGTGATTGGTGCTTTGATTGGATTTCTGTCTGTCGGTCGGAGTTAAGAAATACCTGATGGTTACTCTCATCTGCTGAGATGGAGCAGTAAAAGAATGTATTTCCTTTTTAATGCTGATCATGAAACGTACAAAAAATAAAATTTAAAATTTGAATTTGTTTTAATATTGGTGTATTTGGATATTTTATTCCGTAACTCTGAGGTCGTTGGAGCACAACGGACAATCGTTTAACCAGCATACTCCCATCTTTCTCTTTCCTAAGCTACTCTCATGGCTTCGGTCGGTGTCAAGCCAGTCCATTCTCGAATGTTGTCCTCCCACCTTTTTGTCTGTCTCCCTCTTCTTCTGCCTCCTTGCTGGATTTATTTATATTTTATTACATTTCCTTATTTAGCTTGTATTTTTGTTGTTGTTCTGTTTATTATTGCTTTGTTCTAATATAGATTCTGTTTCTTTCAGTTCTTTTGTGTGTTTTTTTTTCTTTCAAATTGTATGTTTTCTAAACAAGTTTGGACGGTTTTTCAGAATTGAAACGTGCTTTTGCAGAGATTCAGGAGATGGAAAAAGAAGCAGCTGAGCGAGAGGCAGAACAGAAGGCTGTAGAGGCAGCGCAGAAAGCTGTAGAGGCAGCGCAGAAAGCAGTAGAGGCAGCGCAGAAAGCAGCGGAGGCAGAGAGTGCTAAGCAGAAGGAAGGCCACCAGAATTTGCCAGAAGATGTCAGCCAGGCGCCGGAGAAGACGAAAGAAGCCTCTGCTGAGAAGAAGAGCCAGTCTAGCGGGGCCACAACTAAGAAGAAGAAACATGCTAAAGAGAAAAGCAAGCAGGATGCCGGTCAAGAGGCGCAGAAAGAAGACAATATAAAGAAGAAGAAAGAGGGGCCCGAGAAGGAGAAGTCTTCAGCAAAGAACAGCAACTGTGAGAGAAAGAAGGAAGACTTTGCCAAAGAGAAGAGCAGATCAACCTCCCTGGAACTGACCAGTGAGGTGGGCATGATCAGTTTCTCCAGGGAGAGCCTGCCGAGGGAACAGGATTCAAGTTCAGCTCGGATGATGTTGCACCACAAGAGCGGGGACAGCTCGGAGGACTCGGACGGACCGGGTCCAACTCCAGGAACGCCATGGAAACGTCAGAAGAGCCGCAGCCCGCCAGGGTGGCATGCCAGCACAGTCCACTTTAGCAGTGGGAACCCTAGTGTGGAGCAGGTCAAAGGCGTTCTTCATATATACAAGGACAGGTAGGTGTTTGACAAACTTCACAGAGCGAAAGTGTGTGTTGGGGGATGAGATGTGGTGTGATGGTTGCAATGACTTCAAACTCTACTACAAACAATAGGGCCTAAGGGTTGTGCTCATATTTAAATTTTGATAAAAGGCGGAAATGTTATGTCCAACTTCCATTCAGATTATTATGTGACCTGTAAAGGGGTCTGGCCAGGTAAGTGATGAATTCAATGTCAAAGGTTTTGTTGGATTGAGGAGGACATACTCATATGAACTGCCATGTTCTTTTGCATGTATTTTGATGAATTGCCAAAATTATTATGTCGTGTGATATGTCCTTGTTCTTTGTCATCAGAAGTGTTATTGCTTTGGGCTTCAAAAGTAGCGTGGTGGTGTGGGAACACACTTTTGTTAAGCAACAACGTCAAGCAGGGTTAGTTTTTGGTTGGGTGACCCTTCTTGGAAGGCAACCCCAAAATAATACAAACGATGAAACGAGCACACCACACACCCCAGACCCGCCAACGTTTTTTTAACAGGCGTAATTCCATGCTCTGCTACTCCAACGGCTGAAAGGTTATGAGAACACAGAGTGATTTGCATGTGTGTTTCAGCCAGAAGACGCCGCTGGATGATGATGTTGCTCGCAGTGAGATGCTGTGTATGATGGCCATCCCTGCTGGCTACACCATCCATGATCTCATACAGTTCACTGCCCCGCTTAAGTAAGTACTCCGCATTTTAAGGAACCTTTGATGGTCTCCCTCCCTCCCCCTTTCTGTTTGTTCTCTCCCTTTCCGTTAAGTTTGTTTAGGTTCAGTGGGTGCTGAAAGCATTCACCTTGTTGGCAAGTACCAGTAAACATGAGCGTAGGCAACCTCATAAAGCTTGCTGAAGTTTGCCAAACCAGTTTTTGCGCAGTGAAAATCGGTGCTCCTGAGACAGAATTCAAAACATGGCCAAACGAATGGCTAAGCAAAGTGATTGTGAATCTGAATCTTCAAGTGGCAGACATATCTTGCCACATATTCGGAAAAGTGTCATTTTGTTATTTGCGGCAGCACTGACTCAAAAGTACGATTTGTGCCAACCAGTTTGGCATCTCCGCCGATGATATGAACGACATCAGGCGGCACGCGGAAGGCCCACAGCATGTCAAGAATTGCGAAGCTTTGGAGAAGAAAAAGAAGATAATGGCAGCAAATCAATCTATCACTGGATTCTTCTCATAATTATGATAATATCAAAAAGTATGAGTGCAAAAACAATAGGTAGTAAAAGTAAATACGGAAATCGTAATAGTAATACTGAAATTTGAAAAAGCTAATACTGATACTTCAAATTGAGGGTAGGCATGCCTGTATATGTTCCATTCTTGCATTGATCTTGAAGGTCATCATCATTGTAGGGTTTATAATAACCAGCGAGCGTTGTGGCCAAGTGGGCTAAGGCGGGACTAACTTGCCTTGTTCACAAGCCAGAAACCAATGGCGCCTGACAGGTGTGGGTTCGAGCCAACATCTGGGCGTTATGTTTCTCCGAATATTATTTACTTTCGACTCGGGCAACGTCTCGGGGGTTTTCTCCGGGTACACCGGTTTGCTCCCCCAGCCAAAAATAAAATAAAATAAAAATAAAAAATTCACAAATAATGTTAGGTAGGTAGGGTTTGGGCGCGCCACTGGCTGCGACTACGCCTTCCCAGGGGGAGGCGGCCCAGAGTTTCCCGATAGAAAAGGATAATAAACTGCAGCAAAAAACAAAAAAAATAAAAAATTTCCCAGTGGAATGGCTCTTTATTTTACCCACAATAATCATTGATTTAATTGATCATGTATGAGATTGAAAAGTCATGGGAAGGTCAAGGTCATTTCAATGTCGATGGTGATTTTCTATGTTGTACAACCCTTTCTTGTATGTGGTTAATTTGATGATACTAGAATGCTCATGATTATGTTGATGTCGATGGCATCCCAAGGTTGAAGTCATTAAAGCTTTTTGTCTTTTTTATTCAGTTTTTGTATAGCTTCACCTTCACTGGGCACCTTCATTTGGCATAATTTATATAGAATAGCGTAAATAGATTCCCTAATGAGCTTGCAAGTCAAGTGGGCTTTGCTCTTCTACTTTTCAGCATTGCTTAACTCAAAATCTAACAAACAAACAAACAAAAACATGGAAAATAATAGCGGCAGATAAAATCAAACCCAACGAAATCGGATAATTATTTCATTTATTTCTTACTAAGTAGTATTATGATGTGTTTGCTTCCTTACATTTTAGTGCCAGCATGGAGAACATGCAAGTTCTGAAGGGCGCGATGCGTAATCAGTACATGCTGCTTATCAAGTTCAAAGACCAGGTGAGTTGCCAGCAAATTCATGTGTGTGGCTTGGGTCAGTGTTTTAACCTCTCTGTCTCTCCCTGCGTCTGTCCTTCTCTCTCTCTCAATCTCTCTCTGGATCTTATTGTAAACGGCTGTGGCAGACTGAATGGTCTAAGCAAATCAATAACAAATTAATTCAAATTCTTCCAGATTTGTCTGCTTCTTTGCCTAACTTTGCATCCACCCACAAAGAAGAAACTGTTTTGTCTCGCCTTCATATTGGGCATACTTATGTCACCCGTAGTTTCCTTTTAAAAGGAGAAGAACCACCATGATGCTTTGCATGTGACAAATCCTCTTCTGTTGGCCATTTTATGTCTGATTGTGCTGATCTGGTTGATAAAAGAGAAAGATATTTTGGTTCGATATCTTTTAATGATATTGTTAAAGTATGCAATAGTCAACACCTGTTTCAATTTTTACATGATGTTGGTTTGTTTTATCGCATTTAAATCATATCATCTTGTTTTGTATTCTTGGTTGGATTTTATTAGTTAGACCGAGTTTATTTACATCTTTTATCATATTTAAATGTTAACAGTTTAGTCTGATTTTACTTAATTTTGTGTGGTCCTGATTCGGCTCTTGGCAGTCCGCTGGACCCTATGAGCACTGAATATCTATCTTCAAAATATTATTATTATTGTTGTTGTCATTAAAATATTATTATTATTATTATTGAGTGTATTTATTATTCATGTGTATATCTATAGTTCTCTAGCAGCAGCATTATTTATTTATTGATTCTAGCTGATTATTTTTGCTCCATTGTGATTACAGCACCATTGCAAATGCTGGCAAACATGCGTGTGAATGTGTTGGTTCTTGCGCTTGTTTGTGGATGTGTGTGCGCAATGGGCTAGAATCTCTCTCTCTCACACACACTCTCTCTCTCTATTTCTTTCTTAATACATCACATTTGTCCAAAGGTACACCAATTAGGAACATTTACAGAGAGAGCTCTAAATCGGGAGAGAGAGAGAGGTGAAAACGAGAGTCATACTCATACTTGTAGCCTAAAAATCTGTGTGTGATTATCACTGTTTTATTGATAGATTGATTCATTTGGTGTGTCTTTCTTCTCAACAGAAAGCAGCAGATGAGTTTTACCAGTATTTCAACAGTCGGCCGTTCAACTCTATAGAAGAATACCTTTGTCATCTGGTCTATGTTGCTCAGGTGGAAATCACTAGAGAGTCAGAAGTAAGAGTACCATGTGTTTTTTTTTTTTTTTGTTGTTGTTTCAATGTCCATTTACTCTTGTTAACAACTGATTTTTGTTATACATGGTTAATTTGCCAAGTCACAATCTTCTTCTTGATTTTGATCTAAGGTGCGTTTTAAGCTGGCAATGAATGCAATATGGGCTTATGGAGCTTTTAATTTTTTTTTGCTCATTTGCTTTAGATCTGCATTAATTGTATTTGTATGTATTTATGTAATTATGTTTGCAATCGTTTGCAGTTCCTCCATTCTGGTATGGATGTAAAACGGTCATTATGTTTAGATACTGTTTGGATTTGGATTCTGTATAGCCAGTAACTTGTAACATCTAACAAATAATTATAAATAAGTACATTGATTGTTTGAGGGAGGAAGCATGCCTATCAAGGGACTGACAGAGCTGCCGCATTGCCCGGTGTGCCTGGAAAGAATGGTCAGTAATGATAACCATTTGAGCTTGGATTGCCATATTGTATGCCCCCAATATGGCCCACTTCATCCTTTCGTCTACTAGGGCCTACCATGGTTTAGCGCTGACACACAAACAAATGCCATGTTAGAACATGATCAAAAGGGAGAGGGGTGGGGGGGGGGGGGGTTGAAAACACATTCTTGGTCGTCAAATGCAAGTTAACATTTGTGTGGGCAATCTAAAATGTGCTGTTCACTTGCCCCGATAGACCACTTTTTTTTCTCTTTAAATCGACCTTTCCTCCCCTCCATCCTCCTCCTTTTTATATATTTTTGTAATAGCAGATTGCACCTTTGTCAGGCTTCACTTTCTCTCTTAATGTGCAGGCTAATTATAGTGAAAGTTGTTAAGATGTTGATGAGAATTCTGGCTGACTACTGGTTTTGCTGTATTTATGCAGGCAGGGAAGCTCAGTGGTCAGAGCGCACGACTTGTGTGAGTGCGTCTTGGGCGACGTGGGTTCGAATCCTGACTTCAGCAAACTATTGAGTAATTGCTGAATATTACAGGCCAGCGCCTTGAGATGCTCTTTGAGCTTGTAATTGCGCTATATAAGAGAAATCTCTTTCCTTCTTTTCTTTCTTTATGCACTTGTGATCAAAGGCATGACGCACCAGCCTTTGGTTCCACCAAATGTATTTTGCCGTTGGTGGTCTGATGAATTTAGCTGTTGCTATGCCCAGGTACTGCATGCTTACAGTTATTTTGATTGATTTGTATGGAAACTTGAGGCCACACCAATGTACTTTTAACATTTTACTTGCGGAATAAAGAGAGCGCTGGAAAAGCACGATATAAGATTGATTGAATAAATAAATACGCTTATGTTCTATGCGTCCTATTTGTTATAAGTGTACACCTTTGTTCAGAGGAGTGATGTTTTAGCATCGTTTGCAGGAAGAGTCAGTGGACGGCATTCTTACAGTGCTATGTAACCATTCCTTCCACATGTCCTGCCTGGCACAGTGGGGAGATACCTCGTAAGTTGATTTGTTTCTTCCAAAGGTCAAGATTTTTAAAAAAAAAAGTTAAACCATGGCATAAACCATAACTTTCTGTGTGGAAAGTTGTATGAATTGGCATTAGGAGACATACAATTATGAGACATAAACCTCCAAGTTATTGTAATACAAAAATAACATGTAACATAAGAGGTGTAAGGCTCGTATTCATTCTTTACATTCGGTCATAAAATGGCCCCCTGGTGTCCTCTGCACCAAGGCTTGAGGTCACCTAACTGTATGCATAAGGTGTGAGGGGATTGTTGTAAAATGAAGTGTCTTATGCACTCGTGGTAGAATGTTGTTATTTCTCTCTGAAAAATGTAATGAATATTGTGTTGTGGTGACTTGTTTCTAGGGATGCGGCGTTATGTTGTTTGTGAGCTAAGAATAAATGACAAGAAGTTATTTTGTGAGAATTCATGGTCAAGGCACGAACAGTATTATTTATCTGTTATGGCAATTCATGATAAAGAAACAGTGATGCAGTAGTATTGCGGTGTGAGGAATATATGCAGCCAGAATGAGTTTCACAGTTTATTGTTGAGAACAGCGTCATTTCGTTTGCTTAACATTGAATATCAGTTTCTCAGTGTCACTTAAATAAAAGTGACTAATGACTTGTTTATGATGGCAGGTGTCCGGTGTGTCGATACTGCCAGACACCTGAGGAAGTTCCTGATCAGCGCTGTATGCAGTGTGGATCGCAAGAGGTGTGCAATAATTATAGCGGTGTTAAAACAGTACTGTCTTTATCGTTGGAGGTGAAAATTATGTATGATCATGTTTTATTTTATTTTCGTCTGTTCTTAGGAAATATGTTACCTTGCTTTCTATGGCATCAATTGTGTGTGTGTGCATGTGTGTTTGATGAATTGCCGAAACATTGATGTAACAATGTACAGGAATTTGGCCAGAAGACCTTATGGAGCATGATTTTAGTTAACTGTTAAAGTAAAAAATTATTACCTTCAATCTTTGTTTATATGATTGAAGTAACATATTTATATGTAGTGGTTGGGAACTGAACATGTTATTTTATTGATGGAATAAATATTGTTTAAGCGTTGAAGTAACTGCAGATTAAAGGGAGTGTTTTTATTGTGGCTTTTGCAGAGTTTGTGGATCTGTCTGATCTGTGGCTGTGTTGGCTGTGGACGATATGTTGGCTTACATGCATACACGTAAGTAGTAAGACATGTCCAAATTGCCTTGGATTTGGGACAGTATTAGTCCTGTTGGTATAAATCAGTGAATTCAGGTTTAGAAATACTGCTCAAATACACAGTACATGTGTTCCAGGGCCACGGAAAGGTGTTTGGTTAGTTGAATATGTTCTCCTTTGAAATTAGGTTCTCGTGCTCCATTTCATGTATCCTATGAGTGTGTTCATTAAATGGAACATATTTAATATATTTATGGAATTATCTTGACATCTTTTAACAATTGTGATAGTAGGCAAAGTTGTATTTCTTTTATTTTGTGTTTAATGTTCAGACATTTTCAAGAGACAAACCACACGTACGCCATGCAGCTGGGTACCAACCACGTGTGGGACTACGCTGGGGACAACTACGTTCACCGCCTGGCGCAAAACAAGTCAGACGGCAAACTTGTGCAGCTGGGGGAACAGAACAACAGTATGCACGAGGAAAAACTTGACTCCATCACCTTAGAGGTAATGGAAGATGGTTTGTGAAGCGTCTTTTGTAACCTTGAGGTTTCAGCTTAAAGTAATGTGCTGTGAACGGGAAAAAGTTTGCGGCATATTCACTTCTCCTTCTTTAATGCTAATGAGGGCTGCTGTGATATGTTGCCTGGGATTATTTTTGTGTGGCATGGCTAACAAATAGCTTCAAATATTTAGGAGCCATTGTACCAGACATTGGTTCCCGACAGGACGTCCTCTCCAGGATGGCACAAACAACTGTTGCCTTGACAAGGCTGAAGCCCATTTGGAAAGACAGGGCTGTCAGTTTACATTCCAAGGTAGGGCTTCTGTGCTCCCTTGTCATCTCCATCTTCTTATATGCTTGCGAAACATGGACCCTCACAGCAGACCTATAACGAAGAATTCAAAACATGGAGATGATGTGCTACAGAAGACTTGTGGGCATTTCCTATATCCAGCAAATTACCAACAACGAAGTCCGACAGACCATCACACAAGCCATTGGACAACACAATGACATACCGTGGTGAAGAAATGGAAACTCTGATGGCATGGCCACGTCATCAGAGCATCAGTCCTTGCAAAGACCATCTAGCCAGGAGCGGTGCAAGGAGGCAGAAGAAGAGGGAGACCAAAAAAGGTGGGAGGACAACATTCGAGAATGGACTGGCTTGACACTGAGCGAAGCCATGAGGGTTGCTGAGGACAGAGAAAGATGGAGTACGCTGGTTAAACTATCATCTGTGGTGCCCCGACGACCTTCGAGTTACGGGTAATGAATAGGCTAATAAATAGTGCTTGAATTTGGTAGGTGCCCTTCAAAAAGAAGCACAGAGAAAACAATTATATTCTTTCATCTCCCTTCTCCCCAACATCCTCCCCTATTCTGCATTGTCGGCTGAGAGGGCAAAAACAACACCAATGTCAAGATTCCTATTGTTTTTACCATTTTTCCTCAGTACACCTACCTGCTGACCACACAACTGGAATCTCAGCGACGTTACTTTGAAGAGAAAATCATTGAGGAAACCAAGGGAGCTAATCTCAGGGTAAGTAAATGTTACTCCTCTTCTGGTTTAAAACAAAAAAAGTGTAGAACAATTCTTCTTTTTATGGGAGGGAGAGGGGTAAAGGGGAGGGGCGCAATTTGAGGTTTAAGTTTGCTCAAAAGAGCATTAAAATCCAGTCTTACAAAGAATTTTCTAACATTAAAAAAACGAAAAACAAAAAGCGTTGGTTGGTTGGTTGGTTGTTTTATTAACGTCTTTTCCACCAAAGATGATAAGACGGGGGAATAAATAAAATAATAATAATAATTTACACAAATCTAGCCACAGTTCTTATGTCATGCAGATGCACATTTAGTACAGGCAGAAAATGACGGCAGCCAAAAAGAAAATGATATAATAAAAAAAGTCTCATTGCATACTCAATGGACATCTGGACAATACTTTGTTTTTATGGCATTCAACATTATTCTGTTAGCCATAGTAAAATCTGTTCTCGAAAGTCTACAGTCTACAGCAAAATGTTTATCAAATACAACATCTTTCGTTGACCTCTCTTCAATCATACGTTTAATTTCCTTAGGGGATTTTATGAGTTGAATACTCTGAGCATTATTTTTAGCTCTATTCTTTGCTGCTTTGTCTGCACTATCATTAAACAGAAAACCACAATGTGAAGGTAGCCAACAGAAGCTTACCTTTGTACCATTAATAATAAGATTGTTGACTAAATGTTGAATTTCTAAAATAATTTCATGCCGTTCAGTATACCCATAAGATTGTAAAGCATCTAAAACTGACATCGAATCAGCACATACAACAACTTGAAATGCGTTTGAGCAAAGATCTGAAATTTTAGTTAATGCCATAAGGATTGCGATAAGTTCACACGCAAAAATAGAAGTATTTTTACTCAAAGAGAAACAATTTTGCAATTTTAGAGCTGGAATTACATAGGTTGCTCCAGCTTCCCCTGTCTCTAAAACCGATCCATCAGTATAAATATGAAGGTGTTGAGAATAATTTTTCTCCAAATGACAACGTACAGCACTTGATCATAAAGTAGCATTTTCATTCTTCTTTTCCAAACTATAATGTATGTCAAAATGAGCATTTTCAAGCTCCCACATAGGTGTTGGAGAAATAATATTTTTAGAAAAAGATTTTATGTCATTAGATAAATCATCAATTAGATCTTTTGTAAATGTTGCTATTGATTCTAAGAATGGTATTTTCAAAAACATAAACAAAAAGCGTTTAAACAAAGCGAAAACATGTTTAAGCTTATGAAAGTGTAGTTCACAGTTACAATGATGTACATATTTAACCTCTTGACCGCCCTGAGCTCGATCAATCCAATATTTCCTATGCCTCAAAAATATGCCCCTCTGTAGAATAGACCTGTCAGGATCATAGAGGTTTCCAGTCTTTGAGACCATTGAGGGGAAACAATATTTTACCTTTGAGCTTCAGGGCGGTTGAAAAGTAAGTCTCTGTTGAAAACTGGCGATAAGGTTTGTAAATAGCACTGTATGTGCCTGAAACAACCTGTATTGTCATCCTTTCAGGGGTGGAATTTGAACTCGCTCCCCACTAACCACTGCCATCGCTGTGGTCTCCTACCCATCGCTTCCCCGCGAACCACTGTGATCGCAGTTTTAAATTGACCTTTTTTTTTGTTGCTTCATTTACATCATTTTTTTTGTACGAAGCTAAATTCTTAGCAGAGTTTAATTTCATAATCACTGGCTTTATGTGAGATTTTTGCCAAAAGAAATGGGTCATTTACTTCGACCCCACCCACCTCCCGCCAAAAAAGGGTAATTTATACCCCCTCCCCTCCCCTCCCTATCTAAATCAGGTATTTTCCACTTGAAACATTTCACACTTTGAACTATAGTGTACCAACATGTCAACAATAACTCCTGACATTTTCATGTTCTTTGGTGGAGTACTTTATTTTTTAGTGAATTTTGTACTAAATAGTACAAATGGGCAATATACAGAAACAAACATAGAACAAAATCGCCCAGTAGGGAGTGAGTTAATGGTTGATCTCTGATTGTATATCTTAGTGATAAAAGCAATCACGATACATCAGTTTACAACCATGTATTTTCCTTTCAGAAAATCATAATTTGCCTACGTTTTGAGTGAGTAGTTTTGTGTGTGTGTGTGATATTTTGTACTTGGATATTTACTGTCTGCATGTATAATACCCTTGGCACACAGTTGCACCCGGCTGTTATTACATGGGCATGGCAGTGCAAATTAAGGTTAATGCGTTGTGAATGATCTTTTTCCCTGCAGGTGAAGGAGGTGGAAGAGCAGGTGACTGTGCTGAGAAAAGAGAAGGATGAACTGGCGCACCAGCTGGCCGAGTCCAACAAGGAGAAGCATGCCTTGGACAAGAAATGCAACCAGGTATGTGTTATGTGTCCTATGTGTAGATTTATTTATTTATTTATCATTTTACATCTTGTGGTAACCCCTGTCACCTTGTTTGGGGTGGCCTCGTGGCGCAGTGGATTAGTCGCCGGTTTTCAATGCCGAAGGTCGCGGGTTCGATTCCGCAAGGGGCGAACGTATGTGACTTAGGTACAAGACTATTGAGATCACCGAAGGTTTTCTCTGGGCACTCCGGTTTCCTCCCTCCCCTCAATAATGGTACTGAACACAGTCAATATGGTCTTAAATCAATACTTAACCACCAAAGCATGCTTACTGCTAAAATGGGACAGGAAAAATGGCTATTTTTATATTCCTCTAACCATGGGAATCGAACCTGGGTCATACTACATAGGTGTGCCAGGTGAACGCTCTATTACTGAGCTAATGGCAAGGTGTGGTGAGCAGCTGACAAACAAACCAAGAAAAAACTAGGCCTGGATTAAAAGTGTGTGTAACAAGATAACAGGGGGAGATAAGGATCATTTTCAATCTGTTGATATTAAAGATGCCACTCATTTTCCAATCTTGCCATAGACTGGTTCTTCTTTGCGCTAGTTGTACAAGATCAGCTATCTTCTCAAATGTTTGGTTGTGTCATGAAGACAGTGTAGCTGTGCCAGAAACTGGAATGGCAGCTTTTTATATGCATGGGACAGTGGTGGAAGAAAATCCCTGTCTGATGCAGAGTGTAGGAACAGACAACTGATAGTAGTATATACTACGAAAAACGTTCAGATAAACCTGTCGGTATCCTATAGAAACTGATGTTATATTCAAGGTCTTGCTTGAAAAAAAAAATGTCATTGAGAAATACACTATTTAAAGTTTGTGTCCTACATGCTTTATCATTTGACTGACCAGATTTGAGGGATAGGGGGGTATCTGGTGGAAAGTCCAATTACTATAATTTTTTTTTATAAATGTGAACGTCATGTGTCTACAGATGCACAGTCGCCTGGCTAGTGTTCTGTCGGATCTGCAGGAAGAAAGAGAGATGAACAAATGTCTGATGGAGAACCAACAGCTGTGGCAGAAACGTGTCACCACACTGGAAGGCTGTGTCAAGGACCTGTCTGAATCGAAAGAGAGGGTGAGAAGGTTGCTGCGTCTTTCTGTGACGGTTCTAGGATAGCCTTGTTGCTTCTTAATTCATGAATGTAGTGGAGGTTTTTTTTTTTTTTTTTTTTTTTTTTAATGGGGTGGGAAAAATGGGGTTGGAGGTGTGCGTGGATGAGGGGGAGTAGAGGAATTGCACCCCCCAAAAAATCATTTTGTTATACCTCAAGGCTTGTATCGTTAATGCTATTAGTACTGCAGGCCCTAAAAGCTAAGAATACTTTCATTGGGTTTACTGTACCTGTTTGTCTCCCTTGTTGAAACTCGCTGGTAATCATTTACTTTTTTGTAAAATAATTATTTTGAAAATAAATATCAATTTGTTTTATTTATTGTTGTATCTGTCCATTCCTATTAAATAACATTTGAGTGATGGGGATGGAGGGATGTGGGTATGAAGGGGGTGAAGGTAGTTTGGGTAGAAGATTTTTGTCTGTGTTACTTAAGGCTGGGCGATTGTATTGGTCTTTCATATGGTGTTGAGTTCCAAATTTCACATATTCCTTTTAACAGACTCTACCCTTTATATGGGTCAATGTTCAAACGCTCACAAAACACTTAGAAAAACACAATTTCATGGAAAATATTACCCGTCTTAGGAAAACTAGCCGCATATTGTCCTAGTTATAAGACATGGTATAGCAAATGAATGTAGTTTCTAGGTCGAAGAAGTCCTGTTGAGCGAGGGTAGGACGCTTGAATGCCTAAAATGGAACCTTCTAGCAAACTTTTCCCCTTTGTTTTTATTTTTTCTATTATAGATAGAAAGCCCCGCTATGCTTCAGTCCACAAAATTTTCCTCTTCCAAGAACATTGGGCTAAAAATAATTATAGGTACACTTTGCTTGCAAATATTTTTTACATTTCAGCTTGCTCAATTAAAATTACAAGTTGACGCAGGGGTATCGGTCTGTATAACTGCATTGTAAGTGCCCCAGCTTTAGCGTTTTACCATGCTGTAAAGCTTGAACAAAACTCACAGATAACACACGCTTTTCAGTTGCAAAAATGACCGGAGGCCTTGAAGTCTGTCTGCAGTTTGGAAACGGTAACTCTTGCAGGCTTGCAGGATTATCTTCTCTTCTTTATTGGAATAACTCTTATTATCAATCCATCCTTTGCTGTGTCTAATGGTAACTGTGTTTCATTCCCAAATGTGCAGGAGATTGCCAGCTTGAGAGAAGAGCTGCGCGACGTCATGTTTTACTTGGAGGCCCGGGATACCCTATCAAGAACATCTGAAGTCTCCCAAGAGGAAATCCAGGATGGACAGGTCATTGTGGGAGCTGCTGCTTCAGAATCTAGCTCCAAGAAACGCTCCAAGAAGAGAAGATAGTGTTGAATCTGCATTAGCGAATAGAAAATTGATTTCAGCTTAGTTTTGATTTTATTGGAAATGCTGTGTCTCCTTTTTTTTGTCTGATGTTAGCAAACTGCAAGGTTTGTTGGCCCCTTTATCTTTTTTAAGGATTATGTTTTAACAGGATTTTTGTTAAAATAAATCATTTAAGTTTTGTTTCTTTAAATTTAAATACCAGACTTTTTCAATAAGCATAATTATGTAAAGTAACTATATCTCTTTTTTTAAATTTTATTATACTTTTTTTTTGTTTTTTTTTTTTGACATACAAGAAAGAAAAAAATAGATTGGTTTGTTTATTGACTATTCCCACCTTAATGCACCTGCAAGTTTTGTTTATACATATTTTTGTTCCTCTTGACAAGCAGAATTGTGACATCCTTTCTCATTATCGTGCGTCTGCTTCAAAGTTTATGTTACCGCCTCGAGTGTACCGCTTCTACATGATTTTACCACTTCAAATGACTTCTTATTCATCATGAGTTCTTATTTAAGCCCCCTATATGATTTGGTGTCCGGGGACACATCTACTCGACAACAATTGTTTTATTCTCCTTCCCCTCCCTAACTACAACAAACAACTTTATTTTGTTTGCGGAGATGTCTGCCTTAAGCTTGATTGAAGAAAAATGCATGTGATACTGATCTCTCCGTGGGATTGCCAGATGTTTGTGTATAAATAGTAACCCATGCTTTGTGGAAATTTAGTGCTTTAAATTCCCAATGTTGCTGTCTTTCTCCTTTGTTCTTTATCGTTCCTATTCTGTTCTGTCAATCTATGATCTTCTTCCCTAGACCAGTCACCTACCTTTTTTCTTGAAAACTCTCCCAACACTCCTCATTTGTGTATGGGATTTGTTGGGTCAGCTCGGGGCTATTGGACGCTTTCTTCCAAATGGTGACAGTGGCTTCCTGTGGTAATTATTATTTAGCAATGTAGGTATTTTCTATATACGCATTTTGTTAATATTTTATATTGCTGTTTTATTTTTGTAATTGGGGGTTCGAGAATTTAGAGTTTCTCTCGGCGTTCCCTCATGGGATGGATGTCTTTATTATACAGTAACTGGTTGGTGGATTGCCGTTGGGGTTATTTCAACAGATCTTTTACGAGGATCAGGGGTAAGTCCTCTTTAACCAAGTTGTGAGCTGTTAGAGGTTGTCTATCTTGCTGGATAAATAATGGTGGTGGTCCTGCAATGACCGCTAAAGGTTCACTGGACCCTGTAAACAATAAATACATAAATAAATGTGATATTGATTGCTTTCTGTGTTATTACTAGTAACAGTAGTAGTAATAACCCCCATTGGGGTGCCGGGGGTTTCAGTATAAATAATATCCCCACTTTCTGGAAATTTAGTGCTTTAAATTCCCACTGTCGCTGTCTTTCTCATTTGTTCTTTCTCATTCCTGCTCTGTTCTATCAATCTGCTATACTATCTTCTTCTTCGCTAGACAAGTCACCTACCTTTTTTCTTGAAAACTCTTCCGGGACAAAACTCCTTATTTGTGTGTGAGATCTGTTGGATCAACTTGGGAAATATTGGATGCTTTCCGCCAGGTGGTCACTAGGGCTTCCTATGATATTATTTAGCAATGTAGGCATTTTATATGTATGTGTTTTGTTGATTATTTATAACGATGTTTGTATTCTATTTTGTTTGTGTAAACGGGGGTTCGATAAATTAGAGTATAGTCTCAGCGTCCCCTGCGTGGGATGTCTTTATTGTAAAGTGACTGGCTGGTGGAGTGCCTTCAGTTTTACCACTAGGGTTGTTTCAGCAGATCTTTTATGCGGATCAGGGGTTGGCTGGTACTGATTTGGCTCGGAAGAGTCTGCTGGACCTAAAGCAGTAATCATGTAATGTAGTAGTAATAGGTATTGAAAGCATTCTGTGTTATTACTAGTGGTAGTAATAGGTATTGAAGGCTTTTTGTGTTTTTACTAGTAGCAGTATTAGTAATAGGTATTGAAAGCTTTTTGTGTTACTACTAGTAGCAGTAGTAGTAATAGGTATTGAAAGCTTTCTGTGTTTTTACTAGTAGCAGTAGTAGTAATAGGTATTGAATGCTTTCTGTGTTTTTACTAGTAGCAGTAGTAGTAATAGGTATTGAAAGCTTTCTGTGTTTTTACTAGTAGCAGTAGTAGTAATAGGTATTGAATGCTTTCTGTGTTTTTACTAGTTGCTGTAGTAGTAATAGGTATTGAAAGCTTTCTGTGTTACTACTAGTAGCAGTAGTAGTAATAGGTATTGAATGCTTTCTGTGTTTTTACTAGTAGCAGTAGTAGTAATAGGTATTGAAAGCTTTCTGTGTTACTACTAGTAGCAGTATTAGTAATAGGTATTGAAAGCTTTCTGTGTTACTACTAGTAGCAGTAGTAGTAATAGGTATTGAATGCTTTCTGTGTTTTTACTAGTAGCAGTAGTAGTAATAGGTATTGAAAGCTTTCTGTGTTTTTACTAGTAGCAGTAGTAGTAATAGGTATTGAATGCTTTCTGTGTTTTTACTAGTTGCTGTAGTAGTAATAGGTATTGAAAGCTTTCTGTGTTACTACTAGTAGCAGTAGTAGTAATAGGTATTGAAAGCTTTCTGTATTATTACTAGTAGCAGTAGTAGTATTATTGCGTTTCATTTTGACCACGCTGGGAGAAAAGTTGATAGAGTGCAGGTTTCCTATGCCGAAGGTCGCGGTCTTGAACGCTGCATGGAGCGAACGTACATGACTTCTGTAAGAGGCTTTTCAGGACTCCGAGGGTTTTCTCCTGGCAGTCAAGGTTCCTCCGTACATGCTGTAATGGTATTGGATGCAATCAATCTAAATTTATAAAATAAAAAATTGTTATCTCTGCCACCTTATGTAGCAATTGTGATCTCTTCGGATCGCTGCATTTTGAGTTGGACCGAAGAAAAAGCATGTGATCGCATCTTGTATCAGTAGAAGTAGTAGTAGTATTGTAACCCACCTGAAATGAAATTAACCTGTTTTCATATTGCATTCCAGAGTATCGTTTGTTTGCAATTCCATAGTGTTGCTTTTTGAACAGAATGAAAAGAGAGACTGTGTTTCTTCCTTTGCCTATGTATGCACACGTACATATATGTTTTTTCGTGAGTGAGTGTGTGCGTACATGTGTCTGCCTGGTCTGGGTTTGTGCACATCCAGTATATGTTTTATTGTGTGTGTGTGTATGTGCATGTGTCCAATTTTGACATGTAGTCATTGCTGTGTTAGCGCCACATTTGCTTGTAGAGCCATTTCTGTACTTGCAGCTCCAGAAAACATTCAGACCCTCTCCTCACAACCCACCTGTTGTGTCGGTACAGTGTGTTTATGAAAGCATTTACATGCCTATTTATCAGTATTGTGAACTTGGTTATAGGCAAGATAGCACGATTTATAGTATTGTTGTTAGATGAGCTTGATAAATGTCCTTGTCATGCCCCTAGTGAACTAACCATGGGATAGTGTATCTCAGTCATAAAGATTATCTTTGTCCTTGTGTGCATTTTATTCCAAAAGAATAAGTTTGTCATTGTCTGCATCTTGAAAAGAATGATGTCAGTCCTTTTTATGTGTCTCAGTCAGTGGAAAGCGTGTTGCACACTCGTAGTGTATCTCATTCAGAAAGAATATCTTTGTCATTGGGTCCACTTTGGTCAAATTTGGTGTGTCTCGTTAACAAAATATCTTGTTTCGTTATTTTGTTAATTATTTTACGCATCCAGTCAGAATACAGTATTAGTTGTGCTATTCATAATATCAAAATAATAGATATTCAGTTGCAGGCGTATTTCATCACCATGTATAAATATATGTGTGAGAGCAAATGTTGATTGCTTCTGTAAGTGAATATATCTGGGCTCTAAAGATCAATTGCAAACAGACCTATAGATAAAGTATGTATGTGGGCAAAAAGTTTAAAAAATGTTTGACTTTTTTCAGTTTTATTTGGTGCAAATATGCTTTGTGTGATAAATTACATGCTTGACATTTTATGATTTGGTGAAAATTTTTCGTTTTGAGTATTTGGTGGAGATTTGCTGCAATGTCAGTTGTGCTCTGTTTTTGTGTGTGTGCGTTTGATTTTTTAGCAGTCATGTTTGTTTTACATTGGAGACAATCAGACATTGTGAAAAACACGTACTTTTCTTTTACTTAGAAATGGCATTAAAGTTACAGTCATTGACTGATTTTACTGTGCGATTTCTTTAATTTTATTTCTTTTTTTTTTAACGTTCTATTTGTAGTCAGAAGCATTATATGTCTCCCAAGACACGGAAAGAAAGTGGGTTAAAATGAAAATATTATTTGGAATGTGAAGTACTGCATTTCGGTACAAAAGTGTGTCATTTTGGGACTACGTTCCTCACTTATGCGGGCAAAATTCGGGCTGCTGTCTCGCAGCATGGAGGACCTGAGAGTCAGGATCTTGCGTGCTTACCCAGACTAGACCTCGGTTTAGGGTCTCAACCAAGGGAATAACCATTATATTATTTGTTTTATATATTTTGGTGGTGTAGTGGCTTTGGCACACTGTAGCAATGTTTGATGTTAAGCAACGTGGCGAAGGGTTCGTACTTCGGAAGGTGACCATGCTTGCTAGGAAGGCAAGCACCCAACGCCACAAAAAGATTGAACGAAGCGCACGCCATCCCCCAGGCCACCTAGCTATGAATGGGTACCTGGATCTGTTCAAAGCAGCGAGGGAGAGGAGACAAGCACCACCCTCATTGAACGGGCCTAGAAAAAAAAAGGAAAAACGCAAACGACCATAAGGTTGCCATAATACCACCTTTGTATGTAGCTCCTTTACCAACTCAAAGAGTTGCTGACATTACTAACTGCAGTTTTAACAAGTTAGAATGAGAGTAGATGTACTGAGGCTACAAACATTGATCCTGTGTAAAGTGAAAGTTTTCATTACCCAGGAAGCCTTGCCAAATTTATGTTCACAACAAAGTGCATAAATGTCTGTGAATTCTTCCACTAGGGATTTTTTTTTTTTTTTTTTGGGCGGGAGGGAGGGGGGGGCGGGGTGTGTGGAGGGGGTGGGGGTTATTTGTAGCACGATTGTTTAGACTGCAAGAGATAACATGCATTTTGTGCTGAGAGAAAAAGTTATAGGGGGAAAAAATTTCAACATTGCATTGCAAAAATACAAACCCACACACTGCTACATTGGCGATTGTTTTTGAGTATCAAATTGAAACCTCGGGTCATTTTTTTGTGTTGCGATGAAATTAATGTGGAAAGTGTGTTACCATGTTGTTGTTTTTTTTTTTTGTTTCATCCAATTGAAACTTGATGAAAATGCTTGCTGTTCTCAAGCTGTGTTCAGCAAATTCAAAGAAAATAAAAATAATTGTATATGTAGTGTAGTGTTGGACTCTTTATGGAGTGATGTCTTTTTTGTGTGTGGCATGGTCATAATCATCTGCATCATCATGGTAACTGTTACTGTCATCATCATCTGAATCATCATTGTAGCTGTTGCTGTCATCATCATCTGTATCATCATGGTAGCTGTTACTGTCATCATCTGCATCATCATTGTAGCTGTTATTGTCATCATTATTTTCCTTGTTGTTGGTTCTGCTTTCTCATTAACTGTTGTTTTTATCATGCTAATGCCTACGAGGCTATATATTCTCGTGTGTGTGTTGTATTGTTGTTCTTCTCTCACTCCCGTATTCGTGATCTTGATAAAATGCTTGTGAAAATGTGAACACGAGGTCTAGGCCTTCGGGCGTTAATTCACCAAAAGTTTTATTTCTTTGTATTATCTGATGCCATTATTTTCCTTAATAGACCGTGGAGTGTCAGCACTAAAAGTCTCCATCAGTCTCATCATCATTTACATTACACTCTCGGGTCTCTTTCAACACACGTGGTTGTAAAAACACGCTATAGGAAAGCAGATTTTATTATTTTATTTTTATTTATTTTTTTTTTAAGATGAGCGATTAAACATGTGAATTTTTTTTTTTAAACAACTTTATTAACTTTTCAGATCACAGTGTGGTTACACCACCGATTTTTTTTTTAATTGACTTGAAATGTTAAATGATGTACAGCATTTAATGTTTTATTATACATGTAGCACGCTTATAAAACCTGAGTAACAGTTAAACAGTATGTGTATATATTCATATATATTTGTATTTCTCATATTATTGTCTTTTTATATACAAGATTAACCCCATTTTATTGGCTCGGAGGAGTCCGCTGGACCTAAAGCAACAATCAATCAAAAAAAAAAAAACCATTTTATGTGTTAATTAATGTAAATAATTAAAAAAAAAGATATAAAACAATACTTACTAATAATAAATACTGAATAAAATTCATCATCATTTTATAAATGTTACACTCAAAAAAGCAAGTGCCTATGTATTTTCTGTCGCTCTTTGCCATGGAAGCTAATATAATGCTGCTCATCCAGTCATTGTGTAACTAGAACCAAAGACTTTCATAGATCTTCTTTGCCACAACATACAGGAAACTGCACAGACACCTGCATTTTGAGGAGCAAAAAAACAACAACATAGTATGGCGTTAGGTTACAATGGCTTGAGGTAAAATGTAAAAAATAAAAACAAATACATTTTTGTTGTTTACACTTTAATGTCCCTTTTTATCGGGAAATTCTGGGCTGCCTCCCCCGGGGAATGCGTAGTCGCAGCTTGTGGTGCGCACAAACCCAACATACCTACTATTAATTGTGTTTTTGAAAATTTTGCTGGGGGAGCAACCCTGAGAAAACCTCCGAGTTAAAAAGTAAATAATAATCGAGGAAACATAACGCACAGAAGAGGGATCGATGCCAAACCTGACAGGCGCCATTGGTTTGTAGCCTATAGACAAAGCAAGGCAAGTTAGACCGTCTTAGACCACTCGGCCACAACGCTCGCTAGTGTTGGCGCCTTAAGAACAATAACGATAAATACACGCGGCACAATAGTAAAGCACAGTGAATAAACACAACTGTAATAACCAAATATTACAATTAATACTATCCTATCCTAAGCCGTAACTCGGTCGTAGGGGCACCACAGATGATCGTTCAACCAGCGTATTCCGTCTTTCTCTGTCCTCAGCAACCCTCATGGCTTCGCTCAGTGTCAAACCAGTCCATTCTCGAACCACCTCCCACCTCTTTTTCGGTCTACCCCTTCTTCTACCTCCTTGCACTGTGCCTTGCAGGATGGTCTTTGCAAGGCCTGGTGATGTGGCCATACCATCGGAGTTTCCGTTTCTTCGCCACTGTTGTCCAACGTGATGGTCTGTCGGACTTCGTCGTTGGTGATGTGCTGGGTTTAGGAAATGCCCAGAAGTCTTCTTTAGCACCTCATCTCCATGCTTTGTATTCTTCGTTATATATCTGCTGTGAGGGTCCATGTTTCGCAAGCGTATAGGAAGGTGGAGATGACAAGGGAGCGCAAGCAGCCTTACTTTGGAATGTAGACTGAGGGTCTTGTACAATATCAATTTTTATAGATAGTTAAAAAAAAAAAAATAAAGTATACATTTTAGTTGGAATTTTTCTCTTAACAAGTAACATTAATTTTCATAGAACGGCGATTTCGAAGTCTGTCAATTAGCTAAAAAGGTGAACACGTCAAGGAATTCCAATAATTTCGCTCTGAGCAGCTCTTTGAGTTGATAATGGGTTATATAAGAGCATGTTAATTTCATTTTTTTTCTTTTTTAAAATTATCTTAATACATAAAAGTGCATTAATTATTTTTATTTTTTTCATTCTGTACTGATCAGCGTTTTCCTAAAGGCTTTGTATAAATTTATGAGTTGATAAATGCCTTATAAAAGAGCATGTTGATTTTCTTTTTCTTTTTTTTAAATGATCTTGATACATAAAAGTGCGTTAATTATATTTTTGTTTCTTTCATTCTGTACTGATCAGCGTTTTCCTAAGGCTTTGTTAAAGTTTATATAAAAAGCATATTACATTAAACAGAACAAACACAACAATTGACCGTTTCAAAAGATTAAATTCCCAAATGATAGCAATACAATTTAATGATAAAGCTACGATTTATTGTATTTTGATGCGAGTCTAACAACATAATAACCCCCGTGTGGGATGCCGGGGGTTTCAGTATAAATAGTATCACCACTTTCTGGAAATTTAGTGCTTTAATTTCCACTGTCGCTGTTTTTCTCCTTTGTTCTTTCTCATTCCTACTCTATCAATCTACTATACTATCTTCTTCTTCGCTAGACCATTCACCTACCTTTTTTCTTGAAAACTCTTCCGGGACAAAACTCATTTGTGTGTGAGGTTTGTTGAATCAGCTTGGAAAGATTGGACGCTTTCTGCCAGCTGGTCACTAAGCTGGGGCTTCCTATGATGTTATTATTTGGCAATGTAGGCATTTTATATGTATGTGTTTTGTTGATATTTTGTAATGATGTTTATATTTTATTTTGTTTTTGTAAACGGGGGTTCGATAAATTAGAGTATAGCCTCAGAGTCCCCTGCGTGGGATGTCTTTATTGTAAAGTGACCGGCTGGTGAAGTGCCTTCAGTGTTGCCACTAGGGTTGTTTCGGCAGATCTTTTATGCGGATCAGGGGCGAGTCCTCTTAAAGCGAAGTTGTGGTCTTGATTTTGTGGTCCTGATTCGGCTATACTGGTCCTGATTTGGCTCGGAAGAGTCTGCTGGACCTAAAGCAATAATTATGTAGTGCAATGTAACAACACAAGGCACATGTAAACCCCATTGCAATCTGCTTATAGATAAAATTGTAACTACGAAATATATAGATACAGGGTGGGCCAATAAAATGTTGCTACTTTTTAATTGTACATAAGATTTTACAATGAGAACGTTTTCGAAAACGTTTTTCACACAAATGTCACGGAAGCACCAAATTATCATTTGATACCAAAGGTTTCCCACTTTTTCACTCGTTCTGTACAAAGTTTAATAATTGATGATATGCTCAATCCACGCTCCTCTTGTAATTACCCTATGTGGATAAATAAAGTTGTATTGAATTGAATTGAATTGAATTCTTTGGATTACAGTTGCAACACGCACTTTGAAATTTGTGATGACATTGCCACACATCTCAAGTGAGATTCTCCGAATTTCCTGACGGATGTTGGTCTTCAGGGCCCAGTGGTCTCTGGGTTGTTGTAGTACACTCTCTCCTTCATGTTCCCCCATAGGAAGTAGTCCGCGGGAAAAAGATCAGGGGAGTAGGCAGGTCATGAGTTTTCTATGCGCCATGAGATAAGCCTATCTCCAGGAAAGAATTGTTTGTTGAAATCCTGTGAAAAAATTGATTGTGTTTGGTATAAAATGATAATTTGAACATTTTTTTGAATAAAATTTTCGAAAAACGTTCTCATTTGAAAAAAATCCAACTTATTTACGATTAAAAAGTGGTAACATTTTATTGGCCCACCCTATATACATATATACTTCATTCAGCTGACGTATACAACCCCCTAACAGAGGGCGCTCAGGTATACTAGTTCTAGCCGGTTTAGTCGGGCCACAGACTAGGTAGAGTCATTCGTTGTGTAGACCGCAAGCAAGAAGGAGCTACGCTCTGAAAGACTTCTCTAATTAACGACTGAAGCAGGAACTGGTAAAATTCTATTCAACCTTGTTAGCCACAGCCTGACATTGTCAAAAAGACGGGCAGGCACCGTTGGCCCGAAGCTGAAGGAAGACCATTGCGCGTCACGTCTGATATTCGGCCTGCAGTGGATTCGAGCTCTGAGCTACGATAACACAAAAGTCGGCCAGCCAGGAGAACACTCCACCACAACACAGCTCTTCAACTGAACTAAGTGCTAACGAAATCGTGCACCAAAACTGTTCTAGATGGAAAGTGCGATAGTACCCTCTTCCAGAAACCGGAATAGGAGGACAGACAGATCGAGTAGCCCGATGATGAGACAATAGCTGCATATACCTATCAAGGACCGAACTATTCGAAGTGAATTTGGACATTTAAGTTAGTATAATAGATTAGCAGATCTTGTATAGAGTAGAGGAAATAAATGTGTGATGTTTACTGTTAACAAGTGGCTGGACTACCTATATTTCATAGCCCTGTGAGAGCTAGTGTGTCAGTGAATCTCTTACTATTTTCTCTCTATCTTTGTAACCCCCGCCTAACACAGACCGAGCTAAACTTATAAATGAATTAAGATTAGTCACAAGGAGATTAACTAGCGATCCCCATCGACGAAAGACGAGTGGGTAATAGCATTCCATTGTGCAGAGCCCAGCAACAATAGACCCACCGTCGTCACACCCACTCACACCTTCAACCAGGTAAACCAAATTAATAATTATAACAAATATAAATTATTTTCCTTTCTCCTTTTCTACAAGGACATAAAAAGTTCCTTCACCTGTACAGCCTGCTCAGAAAGACGCTACCCATCAATTTTTTCTCACAAAAAAGTACAACTCAGAAATACACTATTTCATCAATTTTTCTGTTTGATCTTCTTTTAAGTCCTCTAAAAAAAACAACAACAACAACACAATCATCGATATAACCATTCATTATTCATCACAACCTTACCCAGTAGCTGAGACTAGCCAAGGCACTTAGTGAGAGGAACGGCGAGTCTCAGCTACGCTTTGTGACCTTACCCTGCTCTACCATGCACTACTGACTGCTCGCTAGTAGTCTCCCTTGTAAATGGCAACACGGCATTGATTTCTATCCAGCTAGATAATTAAAGCAGAAGTGCCGTGTGTTTTCACATCATCAGGTCGTTTTTGAGCTTGTGATGATAAAAACGAGCACAACTTAACAGCGAGCAAGCATTCTGTGTAAATATAACGGCTTTCAGACAAAACTTGTTCCCTTCACATTTTCAAGTCAAGCAATTTTATTTCAACTGAAGAGCAGTATTTTTTTTAGTGCAATGGGTTCAAATTTGTAAAATAATAATTTAAAAAAACCCAACTCTTTGTAGCTTACCTATCAAACTGTTTACGCCGTGTCAAGCAATATTATTCCCGTAGAAGGGGGGTGTAAAATGTATACTAGTAATCTTTGCTTCATATAGACCAATTTTTGTGTGTGTTGAGTCAGGGGAGTTGAGAAATAATGTCGAAATGAGCGGAAATAAAACGCATATATAATTATTAAACTGTAAAACAGCACGTACATTTCAGGACTATACATATCATTATCCTTTAGACCCAGTACAGCGTAACGCCACCTGAAACAAAATTATGCCCATTTAAATATTTGAGGACACGAGACAAGTTATTTTCCGCATTAGTGTTCAATCGATACGGGGCATATACAGTTTTCACTTGCTACGCTGGTCAAGTTAACACTAAAACATTTTGAAGATTCAACGTACTATGCACTGTAGATTTACCACTAACATAACAAACAACATGCAACTGACTCGGTGGTGTGCTCATAGTTATACCACTTCAATTTTGTCTAGCCGGGCAAAGGTGGTCAAGCAATCCGTTTGGTCGGGTAAGTTTGTTAACCATTTTCGAGCGAGTAAATTTCGATTTTATTTTTTAATCAACCATTCTCGGTCTAGCTGATAAGCAATTGCAAGTCTTCCTGCCCTGAATACATCGGACAGTCCGTGTCCTGAAACGCTTAAATTGCCTTTACAATTTTTTTTGTTAACAGTTGACGTTTTACTATGACCTTGACCCTATTTTTGACCGCCAAGTACAAGCAAACTCGTACCTGAGAACGAAGCACTGTAGAAGATACCTTAGTCAGATTATATCAAGCTCTTAACAGTCTAAGGAAAGGTTCTTCAATTGGGATATGAAAAAAAAAGCTGTCAGAACTGATCTGGTTAGGGCTAGTGCATTGAAGTTAACATGAAGAAGGGTCTAAAAAGTTTTGACCAAGGACCAGCCGAGACCAATCTTTCTTTACAAAAGCAGATACAAGAATGAGACAGAATCTGGTTGCATCATTTATCGTATTAAATTGGTGTGTGGTGTATGTGTGTGTGTGGTGGTGTGTGTGTGTGTGGTGTGTGTGTGTGTGTGTGTGTGTGTGTGTTTAAGTGCATGACGACTGTGCATAAGTAACACACTAACCGGCGGTAGCCAGTGAATGTAGGTTAATGAGGTAGTGTGACATGACACTGCAGCTACAGTCCACAATGAGGGGCACGGCATATCTCTGTTTTTTTTCTTCTTCTGTTTTTTTCTTTCTCTACAATTGTTAGTTCATGAAAGGAAAAGAAACAACTCAGCTGTCTCGAAATAGGGTCAGTATCAGCTGTCTTGGAAAAGGGGACAAGTCAGCGTAGACCGCACAGCCCTGGTTTAAGATACCACGGACTTCACCTTTCTACACTCTCCATTCGCCTTTTTTGTTTGTAATTTACGTGAACTCGCGTTTCAAAGATTTTTTTCTTTCTTTCTGTCTGTCTGTCTGTCTTTCTTCTTCTTCTTCTTCTTCTTCTTCTTCTTCTTCTTCTTCTTCTTCTTCTGTTTTTCTTCTTCTTCTTCTTCTTCTTCTTCTTCTTCTTCTTCTTCTTCTTCTTCTTCTTCTTCTTCATAATTGATAACTGATGGCCGTACCAAAAACTGAGGTGGTCGCTAATATGTGACGAAAAAATGGCTGCTTTAGTTTAACAATCGTACGTTTAGAACTTCTGAACCACTGCCAGATTGTGTCTCTCCAAATCCAACTATTTATATTGTGTGTTTACAAACCCCATCCGTTACTGAGGCCGGGTAGCTCAGTTGGTAGAGCGGCTTACT
This sequence comes from Oncomelania hupensis, assembly GCA_036898135.1. Lineage (NCBI taxonomy): Eukaryota > Metazoa > Mollusca > Gastropoda > Littorinimorpha > Pomatiopsidae > Oncomelania > Oncomelania hupensis. The sequence goes on along the minus strand of CM072521.1, from coordinate 32,240,505 downwards.
AGTAACCGAAAGGTGCCTGGTTCGAATCCCGGATTGGCCAACGTGTTACCATATTATTTTCCCCTTACTATCAACTGGTTCGCTGGTGTCAGAATAATGTGACCAGTAGCCGCCTATACGCTTCGGTATCGTGTGACTATAATCTACAGTTACATTTTACCCCAATACGGCCCCATATGATATGGCAAAAACTCTCATGCCCTCCCAGGCACAAAGCCGTCTTTGAAAATGCATGAAAACGTCTTAAAAAAAAAAAAAAAAAAAAAAAAAAAAAAAACAACAACAAACAAAAAACGCACACACACCCAGTTTATTTTTAGTTGTATGGTATTGACAGAGAAGCGAGAGGCATACATTTTCACACTACGTTGACTTACATGCATTTACGTCAATCACATCTGCTTGATACTCTGCACATCTAGACGATTTGTGATTGGCTCATACCTGTCCTGAGGTCTGATTGGTTGAATACTCGGCCGCGGACGGATGGTACAAGAGTTAAAGTACAAATAAGGCAATGGTCCCGAAACTAGTGCCATGCGATCCTCTCACGATGGGTGAGAAATGAGAAACGTAGGCTAAGTCAAAGGCAGGTCAAATACCCAGCGCGTTTGTTTGATGTTCCCGTTTTAGCCTGTGCAACAATGACTAGTTCAGATTGCAACAGACAAGGCGCCGGTCAGGTTTAGCTTCAGAATTCTGTCCGGGGCTGTTTAGGGAGGTCTAGGGAAAAGGCTGAACATCTAAATGCTGTATATTATTTATTTACCGGGAGCACACTTGAACAAACGATGATATTAAGCATGGTCTAAACAAAATGCCCATGAGATGTAGAAAATATTTAGTTCTGCGATATAGGTTACTGAATATTTTTTGGGCAGTCAGTCAGAAGCAGGCTTAGAAAGTCGTTCACAGTGTTCCTCCCCGCAAGAGCATATTCATCACCGCTTTTGAATATATTAGAACAGTAGTTTTCAGAAGAAGATACCCCAATCTGAGTTTCCGAGACTGCTTGGGGTTATCACTTGATCATAAGCATATAATACCAGAAACAATTAGACGGGTCAATAATTCCCGACACTCAAGATTAGATGGTAACCAGGTGCGCAAGCTTTTTAGACGACACCATCGTCCTTGACCGTATTCACGTGCCAGCCGCGTGGATTTGACTGCATACCGTCGCCTGTATTCTGTTTCTTTTCCCTGTCCTGCTATCAGGACAGGAGTAGCGAGCACCGGACAAGGCCTCGTTTCCGACCACGTGGTGGTAAGATTGCATCACCAAGGCCACGTCTACTTAATCTGAATGTGCACCTCTCGCCCATGCCCAGTGTGGCAAACGATTTAGCCACACCGCTCACGATGTGACGTTAAGGTGTTAACCTATTTTAAAATGTTTTATTTTAATGACAGACATTTATTTCACTTTTTTCCCCAAAATTTAATTCGTAATTGATTGTGATTTTGATTTGATATTCTGATTTGTTAAAACACTTTACTGTCCATTTTTATCGGGAAATTCCTGGCCGCCTCCCGTGGGGCAGGCGGGTCCAAACCCAACCCATCTAATATTAGTTGCGTTTTTGACATTTTGCTTAGGAAACAAACCGGAGTACCCGGAGAAAACCCCCAGAGACGTCGCCGGAATCGAAAGTAAATATAATATTCGGAGAAACATAACGCCCAGATGCTGGATCGATCCCACACCTGTCAGGCGCGCCATTGGTTTCTAGCCTGTGGACAAGGCAAGTTAGTCCCGTCATAGACCACTCGCTGTTGCTTTGAAGTTGAAGCTACATTAGGCTTAAGTGAACATCCCAGCAAGGTCCTCCTGAAAATAATACTCAACAGGTTGAAGCCCAAGCTGCACAAATCATAGCTGAAGAACAAACAGGATTCAGGACAGAGTGCAGTACGACTGAACATATTTTCAACCTCAGAATAATCTGCGAGAAATATCTACAGCACCAACAACAATCTATATCATGTGTTCGTAGACTTCAAAAAGGCGTTTGACCGAGTCTGGCATGCAGCTCTGTGGACAACCATGAGAGTGTACAACATCAGCCCTAAAATTATTGAAGTCATCAAAAGCCTGTATTACAAGGCTACCAGTGCAGTCATCCACAACAGCGCCATCGGAAACTGGTTCAGAACAACAATCGGTATGCGTCAGGGATGCCTACTCTCTCCAACACTCGTCAACATCTTCCTTGAGCGCATCATGTCAGATGCCTTTGCAGATCACGAAGGCACAGTCAGCATAGGGGGAAGAGCAATCTCCAACCTCCATTTTGCGGATGACATTGATGGATTGGCTGGAGAGGAACATTAACTTGAACAGCTGGTACAGATGTTTGACACCACCTCCAGAGCCTATGGAATGGAAATAAGTGCAGAGAAGACCAAAATGATGACCAACAACACCAATGGCATCAACACGGACATCAAAGTCCAAGGCCAATCCCTCAACACAGTGCATAGCTTCAAATATTTAGGAGCCATTGTATCAGACAATGGGTCCCGACAGTCCTCTCCAGGATCGCACAAACAACTGCTGCCCTGGCGAAGTCGAAGCCAATTTGAAAGACAGGTCCATCAGTCTACATTCAAGGTAAGACTGCTGCGCTCCCTTGTCATCTCCATCTTCCTATATGCTTGCGAAACATGGACCCTCAAAGCAGATTTACAACGAAGAATACAAAGCATGGAGATGAGGTGTTACAGAAGACTTTTGGTCATTTCCTATACCCAGCACATCACCAACGACGAAGTCCGACAGACCATCACACAAGCCATTGGACAACACGATGACCCGCTCACAGTGGTGAAAAAACGGAAACTTCGATGGTATGCCCACGTCACGAGATCATCAGGTCTTGCAAAGATCATCCTGCAAGGCACAGTGCAAGGAGGTAGAAGAGGGAGACCAAAAAAGGAGGGCAACATTCGAGAATGGACTGGTTTGACACTGAGCGAAACAATCAGGGTTGCTGAGGACAGGGAAGGATGGAGTACGCTGGTTAAACGATCATCTGTGGTCATCTACGACCTCCGAGTTACGGGATATGATAGATAGAATGTGATGATAGAACATTTAATTGCGATTATGATTTCGGAGGGTTGAAAGTAGACTCGAGCGACATTGGCGCAATATCCTATTTTCGGATAAAATTCACCGTAATTTTTGGAAATCGTAAAACGACTTGTCCAATGACTTGTGTGATGGTCTGTCGGACATCGTCGTTGGTGATGTGCTGGGTATAGGAAATGCCCAGAAGTCCTTTGTAGCACATTATCTCCATGCTTTGTATTCTTTGTTGTAGATCTGCTGTGAGAGTCCATGTTTCACAAGCGTATAGGAAGATGGAGATGACAAGGGAGTGCAGCAGCCTTATGTTGGAATATAAACTGATGGTCTTGTCTTTCCAAATGGGTTTCAACCTTGTCAGGGCAGCAGTTGTTTGTGCGATCATGGAGAGGACCTCCTGTCGGGAACCATTGTCTGATACAATGGCTCCTAAATATTTGAAGCTATGCACTGTGTCGAAGGATTGGCCTTGGACTTTGATGTCCATGTTGATACCACTAGTGTTGTTGGTCATAATTTTGGTCTTCTCTGCATTTATTTCCATTCCATAGGCTCTGGAGGTGGTGTTAAGCCTTGATGACTTCAGTAATTTTAGGGCTGATGTTGTACACTCTCATGGTTCCCCACAGAGCTGCATGCCAGACTCGGTCTAACCATAGATCAGTACAACTGATCTATGGTCTAACGCTTTCTTGAAGTCTAGGAACACATGATATAGATGTCGTTGGTGTTATAGGTATTTCTTGCAGATTATTCTGAGGTTGGAAATCTGTTCAGTGGAACTTCGCCCTGCCCTGAATCCTGCTTGATCTTCAGCTATGATTTGTTCAGCTTGGGGTTTCAACCTGTTGAGTATTAAAAAAAACTATTATTTTCAGGAGGACCTTGCTGGAATGGCTGATGAGGCTGATAGTGCGATTATTTTCACACTCCTGAAGGTTACCTTATTTTGGAAGAGTGATGACAAGCGATTGGGTCCATGGTATAGGCCTCTCCTCGCTCTGCCAGGCCTTGTTACATATAATGGTGATGGCGTCAATAATCGCTTCTCCTCCTGCTTGGAGCAGTTCTCATCGGGTATTTTGTCCTCTCCCGCTGACTTCCCTTTCTTCAGCGATTGCACTGCTGCCTCAGCTTCTTATCGGAGGTCATTGGACAACACGATGACCTGCTCACAGTGGAAACGTAAACTCCGATGGTACGGCCACTTCACCTGATCATCAGGCCTTGCAAAGACCACCTTGCAAGGTAGAGTGCAAGAAGGTAGAAGAAGAAGGAGACCGAAATAGAGGTGGGAGGACAACATTCGAGAATGGACTGGCTTGACACTGAGTGAAGCCATGAGGGTTGCTGAGGACAGAGAAAGATGGAGTACGCTAGTTAAACGATCATCTGTGGTACCCCAACGACTTCTGAATTACGGGATAGGATAGGACAGGATAGGAAAACGACTTGAAATCATAATGGTTACCCATATCTTAAACTCAGATATGTAGGTGTGAAATAGCAGTCTTTTCTGTAGTAAAGGATCTAATAATTTAAGGGTTCTCAATACAGATTTGCCGTCAAAGTGTACAGTATTACGCTGCTTCATACCTTGAAGGTAAGGTGACAGTGTTTCTGGAATACTTTCCTCCTGCGGGCCTCCGGCCCCAAGAATTAAAGGTCAATTAGAATATTATGCGCCCGAACAAAACAAATAGTTTGCAGGTAATGTTTATATCAGATAAAGACTCGTTGATTCACACTCCCTTCTTTGATAGTTTTCACATTAGCACATTATCATAAAATTCCGTTTTAATTTTTAACGCATTAATGGTAAATATAAACAATCTTCTCATTTGAAAGGTACATGATTTTGTTTTTTAATAAGAGATTAACACAAGACTGTACATGAAATGTCAAGTACTTTGCTCAGACTGCATCATACAAGGGAAAATGAAGTAGAAAATCATCTTCATCCTCCAGAATGTTACAACACAAAGTGTATTGCTGTTACGTTAATTTGAAAAATTACGCATTTAATGGCAGTACACCAATTTTATTTTAATTAAACAGGCCCTAAAACATGTACATTAAAACATTTTATCTATATCATGTGTTTGTAGACTTCAAAAAAGCGTTTGACCGAATCTGGCATGCAGCTCTGTGGGAAACCATGAGAGTGTACCACATCAATCCTAAAATTATTGAAGTCATTAAAAAGCCTATATGACAAGGCTAACAGTGCAGTCTTTCACAACAGCGCCATCGGAAACTGGTTCAGAACAACAATCGGTGTGCGTCAAGGATGCCTACTCTCTCCTAAACTCTTCAACATCTTCCTAGAGCGCCTCATGTCAGATGCCCTTGCAGATCACAAATGCACAGTCAGCATAGGGGGTAGAGCAAACTCCAACCTCCGTTTTGCGGATGATATTGATGAATTGGCTGGAGAGGAACAATAACTTGAACAGCTGGCACAGAGGCTTGACACCACCTCCAGAGCCTATAGAATGGAAATAAGTGCAGAGGAGACCAAAATAATGATCGGCAACACCGATGGCATGAACATGGACATTAAAGTCCGAGGCCAATCCCTCAACACAGTGCATAGCTTATTTAGGAGCCATTGTATCAGACAATGGGTCCCGACAGGAGGTCCTCTCCAGGATCGCACAAATAACTGCTGCCCTAACAAGATTGAAGCCAATTTTGAAAGACAGGACCACTGGTCTGCATGCCAAGGTAAGGTTGCTGCGCACCCTTGTCATCGCCACCTTCCTGTACGCTTGCGAAACGTGGACTCTCACAGCAGATCTACAACGAAGAATACAAAGCATGGAGATGAGGTGCTACAGAAGACTTCTGGGCATTTCCTAAACCCAGCACATCACCAACGACGAAGTCCGACAGACCATCACGTTGGACAACACGATGACCTGCTCACAGTGGTGAAGAAACGGAAACTCCGATGGTATGGTCACATCACCAGAGCATCAAGCCTTACAAAGACCATCCTGCAAGGCACAGTGCAAGGAGGCAGAAGAAGAGGGAGACAGAAAAAAGAGGTGGAAGGACAAAACTCGAGAATGGACTGGCTTGACACTGAGCGATGCCATGAGGGTAGCTGAGGACAGAGAAAGATGGGGTTACGTTGAGACGCTCATGATGGTGCGTATGAAATGCGCACGATATTATGTGTGAAGCGCGTGCAATGGTAATAATAATAATAATAATAATACAGGATGCTATACGCGCTTTTCCCCAAATCATTCAGGCTCAAAGCGCGGCGATCTATACCAACATACACGCTCACCTGTTTCATCCGCCCTCACACACACCAAACACATATCCATCACTCAAACAGGTGGTGTAAAGGCAAGGAGATCGCTATTAGAAGGCGGAAAGAAAATCGAATTTTTATTTTTGAAATTTTTTTTTTAGATTGACTGCGTCCTGTACCATTATTGAAGGGAGGGAGGAAACCGGAGTGCCCGGAGAAAACGGTGGCTCGTGTGTGACGCGCGCGATAGATCTGTTCGTTTTATTTTTGCAACGCATGCAGTAATAGAATGTATTTATCTTTGATTTGATTTTGCGTTGTTATTAGTAGAGGCTTTGTGTAACGTTAGTGTTTTTAGTTGGTCGATATTGTTTGAGAATTTTCGGGAATTAGTTGTTTACTATCGATCGAAGCGTGTGGATTGTTCTGTTGGTTACCATGGAAGCTTCCATTCCAAATGAGGTTGTATGACGTGAGTCACGTGATGATGAAATTAAATTTGATTGGTTGTGGTGTTTTATGTAGGATTATTCTCGTTTGTTCCCGTGTATGTAGAGACTATATAAGCGCCGCACTGTTAAAAAAGTGGAGTTGTTGTTGTTGATAGTGAGTTGGAAAGTAAATAAGTTGAGAGTGAAAAGGCGATTGTATGCAGTTGTTGATGTGTGCTGAATAAAAGTGGAAAACTTCATACGTCGACTTTGTGACTTGTATGCTGAGTGAGCAGGCTGCGTGGATAAACGAATCTGAGTTACACCTTATCAGGAATTCAGCATTAGGGCTGAATCAGATACTGATAACGAAAAACACCATCATCAAACCGAGTGTAACAGATGGAATACGCTGGTTAAATGATAATCTGTGGTGCCCCTATGACCTTCGAGTTACGGAATAGGATAGGATATGATTTAATGTCAACAAATTCAAAATACTTTTCTGATTCAAAAATAGTTTTGAATTGCTTAAATCTTTTTAAACCTATTTGTATCCTTGTTTATCCCCGAAGCGCAGCAGACATTCTTTGCTTGAACATTGAAAGAAAACACCTTGCTGCTGCATCCAAGCATAACCTAGATTAAACACTCTATATAAGAGGATCACTGTTTGTTGAGAGCAAAGTGTACGAAAGACTTTCATCTTTATGTAGCCGAGCGGAGTATTTGACTCCCGTCTCTCGGCCACCGCCTTGCGAATACAGCCCGACCCGAACTGTCATTTTCATTTATCCATCGTAAAAAGGAAATAAAAATATTTGCCGTACAAGGCGGTGAAGCATGTAGGTAGTAAACCGGTTGCCGTATGACGGCCTACTAGCGCCAAAACCGAGAGTTACCATTGAATACAATTGAAATTATCACGTGTTCTGTGTAATTTACAGAGATACCGGTAATCCACAGTGTTAATTAATAATTATCAGTATTTGCCATGCTTTCCTAGCGCCAAAACCTGATAATTACTAATATCATGAGATAATTACAAGTACCAAGAGATAATTACAATTATCAAGCGATAATTACAATTATCACTGAAAATTATAAATATCAAGATGAGCATGCGCGGCCCGATGCGCGATGCGCATGCGCGGCAGCGGCACTGTTCCCAGCACGCCTGGGGTTTTGGCCCTAGTAAAGCGTGGCCAAAATTAAAAATTAGCAATTAACACTGTGAATTACCGGTATCTCTGTGAATTACACAGAACACGTGTTAATTACAATTATCAATGATACAGGTAAAGTTGCAAGTTTTGACGCTAGTAAGCCGCCTTACCAGAATTAAGCATGATCACGTGAAAATTATAATTATCAAGTGAAAATTTTAATTATTATGTGATAATTACAATTTTCAGTTTGGCGCATTTCCAGTCGGATTGATAGAGCCAAAACTGAAAATTAAACATGATCACACGAACATATTTGTAATTTCCAATGATAATTGTAATTATCTCTTGATAATTGTGATTATTCCATGATATTTGTAATTATCACATGATAATTGTAATTATCAGGTTTTGGCGCTAGTAGGCCGCCATATTGCCGGCTACTAGTGCCACGACACTCTTCTACAAGTCGCTGCCGCCGACTTGCATAAAATGCCTGCCGACAATGTAGTCCTGCTCACCACCAAAAGCAGAATGGTCAGCCGGTGAGATTCAGAACAAAGGTTGTGTCGCCTTGTCCTGCATAACCCAAAGGCTACACCAAAGGATTCTGCACAGCAGGAGCCACCCAAGGCTAGTCTAACCAAACAATGAAAGGTAGACAACCTCTCTCCCCAAGCTTGAACCAGTCGCCTCCCTTTCCACCACATTTACATGGAAAGTCTGAAGCAGTGTCATACCACCTTTGACGGGAGATGTTCATTGGGAACGCTGAGTTGTTTTTCTATGTGATCATCCACTGTTCGGAAACGCTAACCTTTGCTACAAGTAGTCTTCTTAATTACAGGTACCGCTCCTGATTTGGCTCGAAAGAGTCCGCTACCTGCAACTAGTCTATCAATTAATTACAGGTCCGTCAATCATAACTGACCTTGTCTAAATCCTACAAGGAGTGTTTTATTTACAGTACAAAAGACGGTCGGATGAAAGGGGATTGATCGTGCAAAATCAGTTCTTTCAATTTTATTTACAGAATACTAAAAGGATCGGAATGCGAAGGGGATCGGTCAAATCACTTTTTGTTTTAGCTTTTTTTTAAAACAACAAGTGGATTGAGGTCACTAAACAAAATATCACAAGAAAATGTAGGTTCCTAAACTCGAAAAGAACATTTTTTCAAAACTTTGTAGACATTGTGTGGACTAGAAAACCAACCAAGCTTGGGCAAATGGCGAAGGGAAATCAAACAAAAAAAAAAGAAAAATAGAATAAAATCATAACGACAAATGAAAAAAGAAAGAAAATAATAAGTCGAAAAAAAAGGAAAAAAAAAGTATAAAAAAAAAAGAAGCAATGGATAATACTAAAGGTGACTAGATGAAAGACGGCAACCAGCTGGGTATTCATATACCAGTGCAATAAAGTAATATCAAATCGTTTTATTTTCAATCAGATAGAGTACTGACGCAAGAGCGCTACTCAACTCTAATCTGAGGGTTATTAGTTATATCTTCCGACCCCATTTGAGGTAAGAGAGAGAGAGAGAGAGAGAGAGAGAGAGAGAGAGAGAGAGAGAGAGAGAGAGAGAGAGAGAGAGAGAGAGAGAGAGAGAGAGTTTGTGGGCATGTAGAAACGACGTTCTGATGACACACACATGAAACTCCACATGGTTTCTTCTGACTTTTTAGGAAGGCAGTACTATTTTGACGTCAAAATAGTGGTTCGTTGAGTTAGAGCTGTTTTAGCATTAGGGTTAGGTTAAGGGTTAGGGTTAGGGATAGCTTCAAAAATTTGAAAATGTCAAAATAAAGTCAAAGAAATGGAAAGTGTGTCAAAATAATCCCTGTTTTTTCCACAAGTCATCAGAACGTCGTTTCAACAAAAATGTGTGTGTGTGTGTGTGTGTGTGTGTGTGTGTGTGTGTATGGGTGTGTGTGTGTATGGGTGTGTGTGTGCGTGTGTGGATGTGTGTGTGGGTGGGCTTGTAGAAACGACGTTACTCTGACACACACATGAAACTCTACATGGTTTCTTTTGACTTTTTTGGAAGGCCGCCCTATTTTGACGTCAAAATAGTTCTCCGTTGAGTTAGAGCTGTTTTAGGATTAGGGTTAGGTTAAGGGTTATGGTTAGGGTTTGAGTTAGGGGTTAGGGTTAGGGATAGCTTCAAAAAACGGAAAATGTCAAAATAATGTCAAAGAAATGGAAAGTGTGTCAAATTAATCTCAGTTTTTTTCACAACAGTCATCAGAACGTCGTTTCTACAAATGTGTGTGTGTGTGTGTGTGTGCGTGTTTAGTTATTCATTGCTTCAAGGGTCCAGCGGACTGCACAGAGCCGAATCAGGACCACAAAATCAAGACCACAACTTCGCTAAAAGAGGACTCGCCCTTAATGAGAATAAAAGATCTGCCGAAACACTCGTAGTGGTAACACTGAAGGCAATCCACTGCACCAGCAGTTCACTTTACAATAAAGACATCCCACGCATGGGACGCTGAGGCTATATTCTAATTTATCGAACCCCCGTTTACAAAAACAAAATAGAATACAAACATCATTATTAAATATCAACGAAACACATACATATAACATGCCTTCATTGCCAAATAATAACATCATAAGAAACCATAGTGACCACTTGGCAGAAAGCGTCCAATATTCCCAAGCTGATCCAACAGACCTCACACACAAATGAGGAGTTTTGTCCCGGAAGAGTTTTCAAGAAAAAAGATAGGTGACTGGTCTAGCGAAGAAGAAGATAGTGTAGTAGAGTAGGAATGAGAAAGAACAAAGTAGAAAGACAGCGACAGTGAAGCACTAAATTTCCAGAAAGTGGGGAAACCCCCGGCAAACTCACAGGGGTGAGAGAGTGTGTGTGTGTGTATGTGTGTGTGAGTGTGTGTGCGTGCGTGCGTGTGAAAGAGGGGGAAAAGAAAATGAAAAAGAAAAGCAAACAGGGGAACAACGGGCACGCGATTTCTCTCTCTCTCTCTCTCTCTCTCTCTCTCTCTCTCTCTCTCTCTCTCTCTCTCTCTCTCTCTCTCTCACTCTCTCTCTTTCCTGTCTCTGTTTAAACCCATCTCTTTCTCTATCCCTCTTACTCACTCCCCCTCTCTGTATCTGTCTCTGTTGGTTTGCCTGTCTGTCTGTCTCTCTCTTTCTTTCTTTTTCCTTTCCTTCCTCTTCTTCTCTCCTTTCCTTTCGCTCCCCTTTTTGTGGAGTTGTTTTGTGCAGCAGCTTCATGTCCGTGTGTTGATCGAGGAATAAACTATAAACATTATTTAATATGCATGATAAATTGTAATGTGCTCCAACACATCTCTGTGTGGGAGTGGGTGTGTGGATGTGTTTTGGGATGTGCTGTACAATGGTCTTTATTGTACAATGCTTATCATCCTGTCCTATCCCGTAACTCGAAGGTCGTTGGGGCACCACAGATGATCGTTTGTCCTCAACAACCCTCATGCCTTCGCTCAGTGTCAAACCAGTCCATTCTCGAATGTTGTCCCCCTCACCTCTTTTTCCGTCTCTTCTTCTATCCTATCCTATCCTATCCCGTAACTCGGAGGTTGTAGGGGCACCACATATGATCGTTTAACTAGCGTACTCCATCTTTCTCTGTCCTCAGCAACCCTCATGGCTTCGCTCAGTGTCAAACCAGTCCATTCTCGAATGTAGTCCTCCCACCTCTTTTTCGATCACCCCTCTTCTTCTACCTCCTTGCACTCTGCCTTGCAGGATGGTCTTTGCAAGGTCTGATGCTCTGGTGACATGGCCATAACATCGGAGTTTCCGTTTCTTCATCACTGTGAGCAGGTCATAGTGTTGTCCAATGACGTGTGTGATGGTCTGTCGGACTTCGTCGTTGGTGAAGTGCTGGGTATAGGAAATGCCCAGAAGTCTTCTGTAGCATCTCAGTTCCATGCTTTGTATTCTTCATTGCAGATCTGCTGTGAGGGACCTGCGTCCATGTTTCGCAAGCGTATAGGAAGGTGGAGATAACAAGGGAGCGCAGCAGTCTTACCTTGGAATGTAGACTGATGGTCCTGTTTTTCCAAATGGGCTTCAACCTTGCCAGGGCAGCAGTTGTTTGTGCGATGCTGGAGAGGACTTCCTGTCAGGACCTGTCTCTTCTTCTGCCTTATCATAATCATTGTTTTCAGTGCTGGTGTATGTTTTCTGATTCCATTGTACATTTCCTTGTTCTTTTATTATAGTTTTAGAGTCTCTCTATTATCTCATGTTCATTTTAAAGGTTTTTACTGCCTAAATAGTTTGCGACTTTGGCAGGTGAACAAAAAATGACTACTACTAAAAAATGACTACTACGTAATAGGAATCTTAACAAAGAACAGTATATATAACATTTCAAAGAAATTAGGTTTTCAAAAGTCTACAGACACTTGATTGTTTTAGGGGACCATATATATTTTTTTTTACACAAATACTGCCAAAGTATGACCCCTGTGAACACAAACCTCCACAATCCAGACATGCCCAACGAAACAATGCAGCTGGAGAAATTAAGTTCAGAGTCGCAGTTATCATGCCAGTGTAGTAGGCCTAGCACACACACACACACACACACGCACCCCCCCCCCCACACACACACTCACACACACCCACACACACACACACATACCCACACACAAACACACACACACACACACACACACACACTCACACCCACACACACACACACTGTTAAGGTTGAAGGCCGCACTTTTGCATGTTTACATTTTGGATTCGAGACCCTATTCTCTACCTCAGCCCACCCCTTCCCCAAGGGTGTTTCAAAGGCTTGTTTGGTTCACGCAAGTCTGCTTCAAGGTGATGATGGAACTTGGAACTTTGTCCTTTTATTGATAGAATTATATTACTGCAATCTACAAATGTTTTGGGTTTTGTCCCTCCCATCCACTACCCACCTCTCCTCCCCATCACACAGGCTCACAAATGCGGAATTAGGAAGTTGTTTCAATAATGCTAATGCGCAAGAGGATCTGGACGACAGCAGACGATAGATGACTGGGTGAACTGTTGAACGATGGCGCATGATAAATCAAAAGTGAGCTGAGATAAGACTTGCGAGGTTAACATATGTGGTCATGAAATACAACGAGTGTCAAGTTATGCCTCATACTGACTACCACAGCAGGCTGTGAGGCTAGCCTGGCGTTGTGCTAACCCAGATGGGCTTGATAGATGTGTTACGCTATGCCCAAATCTGGAGAAACTAAGAAAAACGATGGCCTAATTTGGCGATACTGGCGCATACCTCCACACAGCAACCTTGCGTGGGTTACCCTCTTACGGGACGCCAGTGACGCAGTCAGCAAAAGTGCAGACGACAGCGGAAACTCGACGCCCATTTCTTTACCCCGCTCACTTTTCAAAGTTAAAAAAAAAATACCCGGATATGGCCCAAAACTAGGTGAGGTTTAAAGCTGCACCCGCCAGTACGCAATTACAGCCATTAGTTATGACAGAATTGCAATGTCTTAAAAAAAATCATCAACCGATGCCTAAATCATGCTATAGCGTTTTAAAAATACAGTAAAACGGCAAAAGTAGACTTCTGCTGGCAAAACACGACATTTTAAAAACATTCCACCAAAATCAGAAAGTGATTAATTTTTCAGGCACAAGCGAGTTCGTAGTAATCCATCTTTAAAAGACTGAAGTACGAGCAAAATCCAGGCTAAGCGCTTAACTTTTCCGGAGCCGTTACCGTTGCAGTATTAGTCCAATCCAACAGGCTTTTTGAAAGTAAGTAAATCCTATAAAAATGATATATATTCTAATTTACTCTTTACAGTTGTGTTTACAACTGAAGAAAAGTCCCACGGAATCGAAGGGGTATGAATATGTTTATTTTAACTTTTTAAAGCGAACTATTTTTTTATGCGAATGCATTGGGGAACCCCCATTTTTACCGCCCAGATATTGTTCCGCATGACGTCAGGAATCTACAGCCAAGTGATGAAATGTGCGTAGGTGACAATGTCAATGGCATTGTTGATACAGGCTTGGAAGTCTCGTCTCTCGTAGGCCTCAATTACATACTATACATACTATACCACGTACGTATGTAGGAGGGGAAAGAAAAGACTTCAGAGCCTGTGGTTAATAAATGCATGTAGTATTGGTTATCTTATGGCTGATGCAGGCTTGCAGGAGGCATGGTGGCCGAATGGTTGGAGCGTTGGCTTGCGGATCGGAAGGTCCCGGGTTTGAGCCCAGGCCGGGCATTGTGTTGTGTCCCTGGGAAAGACACTTTACTCTCGTTTCCTACTCCTTCGGATGAGAGTATAAACCGAGGTCTAGTCTGTGTCGTATACATTACATCATAACGGACTTTAAAGATCCTGACGCTCATGTCCTAGACGGGTGAGCGCCGGTAACAAGAACACACCCAGCATGCGCCTTGGTAAAAAAAAAAGTGCCATAATGATCAACACGATTGATTGTGGGCATATACTGCAAGACAAGACAAGGCAATAGAGGCAGTTTGTGCATCAAATTCTGCAGTTCACATCATTGCTGGAAAGGCTTATTCTAGGGCAATTAGAGCACATTTTCTTGTCGAAGCAGCATTGAGTGCAATATTTGTAAGCACTTCCTTCAACATGTCATGGCTGTTGCTCCATCCTGACACTTTGTCCAATGATTACAATCCTAGGAAGGAAAACGGTGATTGTCAAGAAGAAGAGTCACTTCTACATAATCCTGCAGATCTTGACATAACAGAGTCTGTTGGCAATGATAACTTTGATTAGGCTCTTTTTGAATCACTGATGCAGGGCAAAACAACAGCAAGAGATGCTGCAATACATCCTGTATTAGGACGCATTAAAGCAACGTTGAAAGATTTCAAACGACAATGTTCAAGTAGAACGAGCAAGCTATGGATTCAAGAAATGGTACATCTCCTTCACACAGTAATATAGGCTGAGAGAACTGGAGACTTCAAGCTCCATCTATCTGCTGTTGCCAAAATGTTGCTCTATTTTGCTGCTTCAGGGCACAACCTCTACACCAAGTCGGCCAGGCTGTACTTACAGCAAATGATGGAGTTGAACAAAACCTACCCAGAAGTCTATCACGATTTCATGGCAGGCCATCACGTGAAAAGGAGAAGCGATCGCTATAGGGCTGGTCTGTCGTGTGATCTGGTGATTGAGCAAACTTTGATGAGGACGCTGACGTCAAATGGTGGCCTAACTAAAGGGCGCGGAATGGGCGAACGACAAAGGCTTGTTTGGCTTCCCTCTATGCCTGCTTGTGCAACAGCAAACCAATGGATGCAATCCTTGACGCAAACAGAGTTCACAACAGGTGAACAGCACAAAGATTCTTCTGAAATAAGGCAAGAGAAAGACCACAAAGAAAGTTTGACAGTCATCAACTATGTTTCATCAAAAAATCTGTTTTGCGCTGACATGAGTCTTAGGTCTATTGCTACTGGCCAAGCAGCTGACTAATCTGTCAATGCTGACCAAGCTGTTGAAATTGGTCAGCGCATTCTCCAAGGGATGACGGGTCAATCTCCAGCTGACGTGACGTTCAAGAAAAGCAATCAAGCAGTCACAATGGCGACAAAAACTGGAGTGACTATTGGCCAGAAAATGGTGCAAGTGGATCCGCAGTTATTGTTTCAAAGGTTGGTGCAAGTCGCTGGGAATGATACCAACAGG
Source organism: Oncomelania hupensis (assembly GCA_036898135.1). Classification (NCBI taxonomy): domain Eukaryota; kingdom Metazoa; phylum Mollusca; class Gastropoda; order Littorinimorpha; family Pomatiopsidae; genus Oncomelania; species Oncomelania hupensis. Next base: position 32,224,852 of record CM072521.1, on the reverse strand, counting down.
CTCGAAGAAATGTTTTACTATGGACTGGCCAATGTACCTGCCTCCTTGTTTGATGCGACAGGATTCCCCAGAAAAGCCAACAAACATACTCTTGCAGGATTTCTCTGGTCTGCTGTCAATTAAACTGCATCCTTGCCAAGAGAAAATGTGAAATACATTCTCGATGGTGGATCCCTTTTGCATCGCCTTCCATGGCCCAGAGGGTCGTCCTAAAAGATCTAGCAGAGATGTATGTCAGCTTTGTTGCTAGGAAACATACACTAGCTACAATCATTTTCGATGGTTATGTTGATGGCCCAAGTACTAAAGATGTTGCCCATCTTCGAAGAAGCAAAGGCATGGTTGGGAGACATGTAGCCCTTGATCCTAACATGATCCTCTGCGAGACGAAGGAAATATTCTTGGCCAACTGCGAAAACAAACCGGAACAACAGTCTGTAATAACATTCTTTTTGCCCATGCATTCTGTGGATGCGACACGACATCTCATCCCTTCAACATCTCAAAATCACTCAAGTCAAGTCACAGTCAAGAAGCTTGATTCAGGAGAGCTCCTGGATGAGGCTAGAGTATTCAATGATAAGATGTCAAGTCATGATGCTGTTGCAGCGGCTGGTGAGAGGGCATTTGTTCACCTGTACAGTGAAAAACGTTCTGATACCTTGACCAAACTGTGGTTTGTCAAATATGAGCAAAACGTGTTTGCAAGCCATGCACAAATCCAAGCTAAAGTGCTCCCCCAACAGCAGCAGCAGCTGAATTCCATGTCTACAGAACATTCTACCAAGTCCAGGAGTAGCTGAGTCTAGACAGAGACCATGGTCTATCACCAATGGATTGGGAATGGAAGTTACAGGAGGGTGGGCTACTTCCAATCATAACTAATAAGCCAGCTTCTCCATAGGATATTTTGAATGTTATCCGCTGCTGCTGCTGCTAGAAAGACTGCTCAACTGGCAGATGCAGATGCAGATGCAGAAAACACGGACTTGCTTGTGGAGAATGCCGTGGAGTCAGCTGCACAAACTCTGTGGTTCAGCTGGATGACGAGTCGGATTCTGAGAGCGACTAAGGTAGACCACTTCTATATTCTACTGGAAAACTAATCAATTTCCTGGGTTTTTCTGTTTTTCTTTATTTCGTGTGTCTTCCTTTTAATTAATCTTTTTTCTCTTGTGAATTAAATAGAAGTCGACTTTTACAATCGAGATCAAGATTTTTAAGATCATCGGAATTTCGCGTGTATACCCCTATGTTAATTAAATTTTAATCCACAGTCAGAACTAAAACTGACACAGAAAGCGTTGAAACAGATTTTCGGACTGTATATGTTAAGAGCTTTCATTTGACATGCAACATGATATGGTTTTGAATGAAATGTTTATTTCAAGTAATCTCCCTTTGACGTTTTGAAGTGTGAAAAAACATAAGCACCAAAAATCATGTTTCAGACCCCTTTTTTTTACTGGGACTTTTTATAGGTATTTCCTCATTGCTTAAAGAATATTTTTTACTGCATAGCATTTTTATAGGAATTAGTTGCTTATTTGGCTATTTATTTCATTACTGGGACTGGACTATATCGTATATTATTAATACTGTTGCGAACATATTAAAAACAATGTAGTGAAATAAAGCCGTTACCTCATTTTAAATCGTAAAACAGCGTAAAATCACCATTTTCCAATTTTCTTTATCACTACAGGATCTTTTTGACGTATTTCCTTACCTTGTGGCGACACTGCTTCTGACGTAAAACGTTTTAAGACAAATTGCACCGGAAGTAGCATTTCAATGTTAAGATTATCCAAAATAAATCTACTGTATAACTTCTTAGTCAACATGACTTCATACCTACGTCCCCTGTATGCTTCGGTGTCCGGGGACATAAATCTACTCAACAACAACAACATTATCCAAAAAATGCTTCCGTTCAATCCATTGAAAACGTGGTCAAGTTGAAGTTTAAAAATAGAACAGAGCTTCTCGTTTGTCGTCAAAAGTAAAGCAAATTTCTTAGGGTTGGCGTAGAAAAGGGGGCGTTAGCGTGCTTGGTCAGAATCTGGAGAAATGGAGTGGTCAAAAATGAGGCTGTTCTTTAGGGAATTGCCTTTGCTTATATATTTATTTATTATTTATTTATTTATTTATTTGCATTTTTTCGGTGTCTTTTTTTTTTTTAACCACTTTCAGCTTATATAAAAGCATATATTTTTAAAATAATCATTTGTTCTCAAGCCATGTAACATTTATCTACATTATATATTTTCTCCATAAATAACTTATTGTTTACCTAAACAATACATTGTTTACATAAATAAATCATGATAATAGCTAAATAAGACTTGCTAAATAAGGAAATATTTATCTATATAATACATTATTTTGTCATATTTTGTGAATAATGTATTATTTATAAATATTTATACAGTATTTAGAGTAGGGTGACCACTTGCGGCCACGAACGAACACTTTCTCATACTTCTTTTGTTTATGAACCAATCAGAATCCAAGTTTGATTTGTTGGAATCGGGAGGTCGCAGTAACGGCACTGACTTGGCCGGGGTTCTATAAATGAAACATTGTGGACCTACTTAGCGATTCATCGCAGATCCGTAGGATCTCATCTTTAATATGATGATAATGATCATTATTGTCAGGGTGGCGACGTGGTGATCGTCCTTAACGCTGATGCAATAGGACGTTAAGCTTCGTTGTTCCTCCTTAGCGATTCTGCACAATTTCAGTGTACCATAATGCGGCCAGGTGCCCAAGGTGCGTCCAGCAATAAGCCACAGCTGCGGCCACCATGCCTGTATTTCTTTTTCAGCCTTAGATTGTATGACTATTCTACATATTTACGTCTATTGGCATGCAGTGTGAAATCCAATAAACACAAAAAGGCATGCAGCTGATAATATTCAAGATGTGATAAAGATTGATGAAAACACCCACATGAAATCTCAAAAAATAAACTTTTTTTGGGTCAATACTTACAGACAGAAAAATTCATATGCAGAGCGCGGCCATAAACCGGAAATCACGACAAAAAGGCTAAGGTAGACTCAAGGGAAGCAATTGTGATGCCTCAAAGCTTTAAAGCTAGTAGAATAGGAGTTATTAGAATTGGCCGCACCTCGGTCTGGCCGCGTGATGGTCACCGTACTCTAATGATTTGTTTACCTAAATAATGCATTATTTAGCCGAATTTACTAATAATGCATTATATAGAAGATGTTGCTAAACAATGCATTATTTACATAGACACTCCATTGTTTGGAGACTGCAATTTTCATTATTTAGGAAATTCCAGGATTCGCTTGAAAACTTGATTTTTTAAATTTGACTGCTTTCTATAATTAAATGTAAGGTCTTTCCAAATATTGTGCATCCAAACTGTGTGTTAATTATATATTTTTCAAAATAAATAACTCCACAAATTCGAAGATAAAACGTCTGTAACGTCCCGAACACAAACGAAAGATCAAGGTCAGTTTTCTGCGGGAATGTTCAGTGTTTTCAGTATCTCCGTCAGAAGGAAAAAAAACAGATCTTTTGTTTTTTTGCGGAGATAGATGTAGAAGACATGGCAGTATTGAATTATTGAAAAACTGGAATCAAAGCTTCTAGCTTCTTCTTTCTTTCCTCACAAGATCGCCGTTCTCCGTGTTTATTTACTCCACTGACCTACATTTTACTCTGAAGGCAATCCCGCCAATGCAGAAATAATGATGGATCCCTCTTTACCATAGCCGTTACCGTTGAAGTTTCGTATATTAATACTGTTGCAAAAATATACAAAATAGAGTGAAATAAAGCAGTTAGATCTACTCATTTTAAATCGTAAAAAGCATAAAATCACGATTTTCTAATTTTCTTTTGTCACTACACACACCTCACAGTAAAACAACTTGTATCGGCGAATCCCCTAAATAATGAAAATTTCAGTTCCTAAACAATAAAATTGTTTACGTAAATAATGCATTATTTAGCAAAATCTTCCAAATAATACATTATTTAAAAAATTCCGCTAAATAATGCATTATATAGGTAAACAAATAATTATTTAGAAATATTTCTAAATAATAAATTATTTCACACAATCTGCTAAATAATGCACTATATAGGTAAACAATGCACTATATAGGTAAACAAATAATTATTTAGAAATATTTTAAAATAATACCATATTTCACACAATCCGCTAATAATTCGTTGTTTAGCAACCAGTTTGGTTTTTTTTAAATATGTATATCATGATTTATTTATCTAAACAATATATTTAAAATATGTATAATATATGTATAATATACAAATAATAAGCTTTTTAATAAGAAAATATACCATTTAGAGAAATCTTACATTATAAACACATTATTATTTAGAAAATATGCTTCTAAATAAATATTATTTTAACTGAAAGTGGTGAAAATAATATTTTATAAATGGAATTCCATAGTTCTCTTGTTTTTGTCTGTGATAAATATTCTGCTTCTATGACTGACAAGTTACAGGAAAAACTTGTGTTCTTCTCTCCTTACTTTCTTCTTTCTTTCTTTTTGGGTTAGGTGTAGGGTTCCTCGGTGCCGAAATATATGTTTTCCAGGTTAAACATACTTGAGTGTTATTTGCCGATAAATTATCTGTCGTATGTATCAAATGTCCATGAACTATTACCCCCCCCCAAAAAAAAAATTTTTTTTTTAAAGGAGGAAGAAGAAGAATCTGAAACATTCTACATATTATACGGAATGAAAACATCTTTATTGGGTACATGAACTACTTACTACTTTGAAGGGGGGCGGGGGAGGGTTAAGTGGGGAAGAAGGGAGTGAGGAGGCGGGGGAGGGGGGGGGGGGAGGGAATAAGTACCACATTGTCATCCTAAACAAGCGAAGATCGTATTGCATCCAGAATTGAGGTGCATTATTTTCAGGTGAAAAATGAGAATATAGGGTACAGGGTCTCAGTAAGACCTACTACTTCAAACAAAGACAAGAAATAAAACAATTGTGTCCAGAAATTAGGCACATTTATATTTCCAGTCCGGGTACTTTTCCGGTTGAATGACCGTAGGGTACTAGGGTAACGAACAGCTTGAGGCATCACACGGAGAAGAGTATAAACCGAAGCCCAAGCTGTGCACGCACGCATTCCCCGTCACCTGATGGGCGAGCGCTAGCTACCAAAAAAAAAAAAAAAAAAAAAAAAAAAACTGAAAGCACTGTACGCACTCTTGTCCTGCGTGGCGCCGTGTTTTCGCTGATAAGGCAACACGAATTTCACTCGCACGAGTTAAAAGATATTATTCTTTAAAATAATAATAAAAATACAAGAAACCAAAGAAAGCTACGTTTTGTTCACGGTGACAATGTGTTCTAGGAGCACAAAGTGTACAGCAACATCATTACCTTATTCTTCTTTGTGTGACGAGATACTGAGTAACAGACAGGCCTATAGAAGTTTCCCAGAAAGACCGGTATTCTAATGATTTTCCTTTGCAATGTAGTTAACATTGTTACTATATAGCGCACATTTCAGCCCAAATGAGCTGCTTTTTGAGGGGGGGGGGGGGGGGGGGGGAGACAAACTGTGGTGTGGAATTTCAACTGATGTTGCACTACAATGCAATGCAACGCTTAATAACGGAACTGGCCCCGTGATGTAATGTCTAGTCGGGGTCACAACAAAATTAATGGGTTTTGAAGTTTGTCCGATAGACAGAGCCAGGAAGAGAGGATTTTATAAAGCTTTGCCTTGCCTTGCCTCGACCTTTCCATGACACCCTCACCTGTTGAACTTAAAACTCCTTAATTCCAACTCTAAACCTTGTGAGGAACGTTCACCTTTGTAGGCTTTTCCCCCAAACCTCCCAATTTAACCATTCTTTTTGTGAACAACTTGAGCGTCAATTCCTACTGTGTGCTACTTATTCCCCGACCTCCCACTTTGTACTGCATAGGGTTCAACTATAAGAAACTGTATAGAAACTTCCTGATAAATGTCGAAGTTTGAGAACGTTCCTGGAATGTTTAGAAAGATGTATGACGTAAGTCAGTGATGACGATCTAAGTCCCCTATATGCTTATGTGTCCGGGGACGTTAATCTACTCAACTCAACTCAACTGCTACGGAGTTCAACGCGCTAAAAATGTCATATAATATGTACGACTTACATTAATCCGTTGAACGAAAATTGATACAACAACAACAACTTTATTTAGGGATTTAAAAAAACGTTCGAATGATAAGTATTTTAATTTTCCTTCTCAGCGAAAGTATGGCAACCGAACTGCAGCGCCTCCCGGAACAAGGACCAATACCTGTATGGTGTTGTTTTGTATTCTGGTACTTACCCTTCCAGGGAAAGAGCGTCGTGATCTTTTAAAGTATGCATGGAAATGCATGCGTGTATGGCGGCCTACTAGCGCCAAAACCTGATAATTACAATTATCATGTGAAAATTAAAAATATCATGGAATAATTACAATTATCAAGAGATAATTACAATTATCATTGAAAATTACAAATATGTTCTTGTGATCATGTTTAATTTTCAGTTTGGGCTCTATCAATCCGCCTGGAAATGCGCCAAAATTGAAAATTGTAATTATCACATAATAATTAAAATTTTCACTTGATAATTATAATTTTCACGCGTGCACAGATTAGACTCTTTCCCGAAAGAGTAAATGGAATGGAATTGCGCTGATTCAATTCAATTCAATGAATTATTTTAAAGTCTTTTCACCTATGTGATTTTAGACCATACAGTCATTCTCACGCGTGAACACAAACATAATAAAATATAACTTTTTTTTTTGGCGCTGCTTGAGTAACAGGAACACATGACTGTTTTTGGGACGCCAGGCGGTCGGTATTACTGAGCCGTATTGGCATAACCGTGGAGAGATCAACGCGTTAAAGAAAAAAAAAATCTTTCCCCAACCAGCGTACCAGAGATATGGAAGGCGAAAAGTGTCAAATGAAAATGCACACCCAATTGCACGACTATCTGGTACCTGATTGGTCGAAAACTTACACGCCAAATACGCACACGCAAATGCACATGCAATTGCACGCACATCTAGTAGTTGATTGGGCGATGCGCGTGCAATTGCACACGAAAATGCACACTCAATTGCACGCCCATCTAGTAGCTGATTGGTAGAAAACGTACACGCAAAGCTACGCATGCGCAAATGCACAGGCAATTGCACGCCTAACTGAACCCTGCTGAGTAATAAAGAAGAATTTCAAAACATGGAAGGGAAAAAGCATCGGCAATCACGGCCTTGTATAGCTAACGTAGGAGTTATCTTTCTTCGCACGGCGTGGCAGTGGCGCAAAGTTTGACGGCAGAGACTGTAGCTTGAAAGTCTATGTCTAAATATACAGATTTGTAGCCATCTTGTAGCCTTCATCTTGTTAGATCTTAAATGTTCTCAAAATAATCATTTGAGTAACGGAGCAGGTTTATTTATCATTTTAGACCATGTTTGATCAATATTCTAAGGAAAATGTAGTTCGGATTGTGTGTTAGTTTGGCGTGTAAATTTTCGACCAATCAGCTACTAGATTGGGGTGCAATTGCGTGTGCGTTTTCGCGTGCAATTGAACGCGCATTTGACGCTTTCAGCGTCCCATACAGAAAGGCCAGTCTCAGGAGTGGGACTGCAGGGGAGAAAGACAGAAGGTAGGATGCAATGAGAGCTTGATGGCATGCCAGGGAATGGTCGTTGTATATGTAATGAAAGTAACAAGCTTTTTTTTTTTTTTTTTTTAAATCTGAGGTAAGTCTACTTTTGACTCCTTGCTGCAAGCATTTTATATTAGTGATATCCTTTTTCTTCAGTATTCTACAACCACCGTTTTTGTTGTCCACAAATGGTAGCATGACCTTTTACTAGAGATCGTCTATTTCTTTCTTACATTTACGCGTATTTGTGCCAGACCTTTACCAGTGGTCGTATATTTCTTTCCAACTAAGTGCAGAACTTAAAGAACAATCTTGGCTTTATTCACCAGTCTCGGCAACAGTGATTGTTTTCATTCGCATTCGCAATCCTTGGCCTGAATTAAAGGGTCATAGTTCTAGGCAACAATCGAACTGCGCAGACCGAATATATAGACCTCAAACAGCTTACAGCTGCAACTCAATCAAGTTGCTGATTGTGTCAGCTCAACAGAAGAAGAAGAAGAAGAAGAAGAAGAAGAGCAAGAAACTCCTATCAGCTACAATGAATTAAACTAAACAAACGTATGCGTTGGGACCGCAAACGAAGCATCTGAATGACGCATAAGTCGGTCGGTCTTTAATATTAACTTCAATGCACATGTACATTCGTGGTCAATAGTGTTTTTTTTTTTTTAATGCACTGGATTGTCTTGTTTCCAAAATATGTTTTCAACAAAAGGTCATTTTTGTTTGTAATAGATGTGCAGTCTCCATTTATAGGTTTAAACCACCCAAGAAAAATGGATAAATATACGTATATTAATAAACAACTCTTTAAAACAAGATCAGTCTTTGTCAAGACAAAGCAAGACACACGATAACCAATGTGCACAATTGCTATGTACAGTACATTAAGATTACAAATAACTTAAATAAATTAACAATGATTAATTAAGTACTAGGGCATTACAAACACTTATCAAAGAACAGAACATCGATCAACAATGCTGTATGATAAAACATATACATTTACCACAACAATCATAAGAACACAACATATCATCCATAAATAGCAGGATATTGTTCTTGCGCTCCGGCAGTATTAATAAGTTAATAAACAGTTATTATGATTATGGTGCAATACACAAATATTTTTTTTAATCATTTGTGATAATTTGCGCTTTAAGATCAACATTACACAATTCAAATTCAAAAGTAGCATGGTGTCAGTTGAACAATTCCTCGTGAAAACTGTTGATTCTGGCTACACAAAATACTATGTTGTTAGAATTTGTATGACTTTGGGCAATTGAAAAATGTCAAAGTTTGTGTCAGTATAAATATACGCACATTTCTCTGTAGACCTAAATTGTTCCATAAGAGGTACCAATGTCTAACGGTCCAAGACCTGAAAATCTGTAATCATGTACTGATCCATCGCAGACACCTGAGAGTAGACCCAAACCCGTTTTAGACTATATCGATCATGATAGATCTCAGTCTATCTGAACAAGGTTCAGACTAGATTTAAACTTGGATCACGGAAATTAGATCTAAACCGTGCTCACACTACAGATCCAAACCGGGATCAGAGTAGATCTAAAAACATAGGTCGTATAAGATCTGTACCCCAAAGGGACCTCCGTCTCTTGGATTCCTTTTTCCTTTAAGTTCCTGCCTCTTGTCAGAGTCACGACGATCACTGCTCAGCACGCGGCAGTTCGCGATCGTCATCGCTGACATCGCTACTGAAGCTGTGGGTGCTGATTCGTCGGCCGCCGTATCGCAGGATGTGATTGTAGTTACCGAGCGACACTCGGTAGGCGCCGTGCAGCTCCGCCGACTGTTGCTCCGTGAAGTAGTTCATCCAGTCGTCACACTTGCCTGTCAAAACACACAACAGGCGCACACCCACCTTAATTAATAATGCTATGTAATGACATGTTTCACCCTCCCACACACACACACACACACACACACACACAAACACACACACATACCAGCGCGCGCGCACACACACAACAACAAACACACATCTATCACTCAAACATGTGGTGTAAAGTCAGGGAGATCGCTATTAAAAGAGGGAAAGGTAAACGAATTTTGTAGTTATTGTTGTTGTTGAAATTTTAGATTAACTGCATCCAATACCCTTATTGAAGGGAGGGAGGAAACCGGAGTACCCGGAGAAAATCTTCAGTGACCTGAATAGTCTCGTACCTATAGGTCACCTAAGTTCGCCCCTTTCGCTGGAATCGAACCCTCGGTATAGGAAACCGGCGGCTAAGCCACTGCGCTAAGAGAACGAAACCAAGTCAGCGCACCGAATTCGTCACACGAAAAGAGTTTGATTTTAACCTCCTGCGATTATCTTGACAAAGAGCTTTAACTTTATTTTAAAAGCTAGCTGCTGTACAGTAGAGATTCTTTTCCAACTGCTACATCAGAGGGCTTGTGTAGAGAACACATCTTATGCTGCTATTGGTTTCTTGTCATGTGTATTTATATTCGCCTTAAATCGCTTTATTCTCTGCGAGATAAATGCGCTTAATAAAATCCATGTTATTATTATTATTATTATTATTATTATTATTATTATTATTATTATTATTATTATTATTTTTATTATTATTATTATTATTATTATTATTATTATTATTATTATTATTATTATTATTATTATTATTATTATTATCATTATTATTATTATTATTATTATTATTATTATTATTATTATTACATTTTACTACTCAATACAAAAAGACCTTTCTGTCCTTAAAAAGTAATTTCAATCAAGGAAACGCTTTCAATATGGAATAGAGGTAGTATGCGTCTAGTTTGAAGATAGGTCAATTCTAGCTTTACATGTTTTACGGCGATTTCAAAATAGAATGCTATTTAAAGTTAACTACAACGAATCTCAGAAGTCCCACGTTTAAAATATAAGTGCTAAATGTGGCTTATATCACTGTTACAGTTTACCCTCCGTGAATCATATGCACTCATGAGGTCAAAGCCAATCACCAGATTTTTTGTTTAGCAAACAAATATTCATTAAGAATACATTTACGTCACACTTTCTTGACTAAAGACAAGAGGGAGTGGTGATTTAGTTGTAAACACAACAAATTAAAAATATATCTGTAAATCCTGATTACATGATCACCTATCATTTAAACGATAGCATTAGCATCTTTCTCTCTCCCTCTCTCTCTCTCTCTCTCTCTCTCTCTCTCTCTCTCTCTCTCTCTCTCTCGCTTTCTCGTGTTTTCTTTTATTCTCTTTCTTATAGTTGTCCTCTGTATATTTACCTTTTCTGTAGATGGCGCACTCTCCAGATTTTGTCATGGTCCTGGTAATGCAGCTTTGGGATTTTTTCTTCAACATGTTCTCGAAGGAAGTCTCGCGCTGAATCGCTTCCAGCATGGCTTCCGAGACTTGCTTGCCAATGAAGTCCGCCATGCGCCGAACCTCTTTCTTGAAGTCCTGAATAAATAAATAAATAAATAAATAAATAAATGAACACGTAACATATAAATACATTGACAAAGTATAAAAGTATATCATTTCAACACCAACACACACACAACTACCGACAACAACATCACAAAGAACAGGTACATAATACTTCAGCAACTATATAAACATAAAAAGACAAAGCACGTCACCTTGTGCAAGTCTTCGTATCTGACTAGCAGGATGTTGTTGAAGCTTGCCCGCGCTTTCAGCCACTCGTGTGTGTGATCAAAGTAGGATCCGAAGGGCACTGAAAATGCAAATAACAATATGGATACTTTAACTATATTTTATTTAATCAATCATATAGCGTGCTTTTTTAGCTCAAGAGCTACTCAAGGCGCTGGTCGATACAAGATCTAACTTAAGCCACTCGAGGCACCCACCCGCAGCCTTTGGGCGCATAGTCTTGACGCCCAGACGATTGAGCACAATCCTGGGCAACCGGGGATGGGGAGAAGAGACCTAGTGTATTTTGTGTAGCCGGCACTTTTCCGTCTAGGACATGAGCGTCATGATCTTTAAAGTCCATGCGATGGAAAGCATACGTGCACAGAATTAGATTAGACCTCGGTTTAAACTTTCATCCGAAGGAACATATCATAAATAATCCGATCTTTGAAATAAAATGATAACGCTAATAAAACATCACCTCCTCCCTTCAACTCTATCTTTCGGCTTCACTGGTCTGGGGTTGAGGTGGAGGTGGAATGGGGAATATAAGGGTAGAAGAAGCAGGCAGCCTCCTCTCCCTCCATAGCGTTCTGATCTGTCGGTAGCCCTTAAAAGGAGGACTGGCGTGGTCATGTCTGTTAATCCCTTGACATTGTCGGTCCAGATCTTCCTTGGCGTACTTGTCAACCACCGTCCTTTGTAGGACGGGCTTGAACAGGATGTCGTGCCGGGTGACGTGACTAAACCATTACAACTTTCGCCTTTTGATGGTTGCTAGGAGAGGTTTCGTAGGGGAACACAAGTGTCCTGACCAGGCCCCACACATATCGTAGGTCTTGTACCCTTTGAATCTGATATGGAGAACTCCTGCAGGCTTTGGGTCTGGAAGGCCAGGATTCGTCTTTCGGTCTCTGCAAAAAGTGTCCATGTCTCACATCCATACAACAGAATGGGGACGACAAGCGACTTGAATAGCTTGCCTTTAGTGCGGGAGCTGATGTTGCTCTACCATACTCTGTTGAGCCTGAATGATGATGATGATGATGATGATGATGATGGTGATGGTGATGATGAGGATGATGATGAGGATGAAGAGAAGGAGGAGGAGGGGGAGAACGCTTATTTTTAGGCTTACATGTTCCGTCCAAGAAGAGTTCGAAGAAGCCGTTCCATTCGCCGTGGTAGTCGAAGGGCGTCAATTTGCGGAGGAAGTGGAAGAAAGATACAGCCGTGTCCCAAGGGTTGCGCGTGACCAAGATCATCTTGCACCCGCGTGCAATGAGGTCACGAGGCACGCGCGAGAAGGGCATGTGCGTGCTGAGCACGCGAGGTGAGGGCAAGTTATCCAAGACCTCCAACGGGAAGAATTCCAGGGACTTCAAGGTGTACTGATCCTGCAGAGTAGTCTGCCCCTCCACGAGCATGTTGAGGATCTCCAACACCCAATGTGAGCCTGAAAGGAGAGAGAGACAGACTTTTGTGTCTACTGATTTTGTTCTTACTGCGTGACATCCACTTACTGATTATGACATTACCGAGATGAAGACCTGGTATAAATAACCCTAATGCATAAACCATGGCATCTACATTGTATACTGTAAAATCTTGGGTCATCCTAAAGATCTTCAAGAGCGATTTTATTCAAATATCGCCTATATGCAAACTCTGCATGCTCCGTACCTCGTTGTTAAAAAAAAAAATTAATTAAAAAATGTAAAGGTGTCAAGTAAAATCAAGCGGATTTCAGTTCCATAGCAGCTCGAGTAGATCTGACATTTATTTGTTGTGTTGAGCTGGATCGATCAACCATATGAACTAGTTTCGCCGCAATACTGACAAAGAAAAGACTAGAAGGAAAACGAAGAAGAAAAAGAAAAGATTAGAATGGGTAGTAGAAGAAGATAATAGGCTACTTACCACACTTGGGATAGGCGGCAAACACAATATCATCATCCCTGGCCTTGAAGGTCAACTGCCTCTCAATGAGGTCCGGAGTGACGCTACGACTGACCAGCAGACCATCTGCATCGGCCATTAGCATTCTTTTTCCTGTACCGTCCACAATCTCCACATTCCTCAGCTCACCCTGTAATAAAATTTTATAATAAAAAATATTATAAAAAATAAAGTAATAATAATAATAATAATAATAATAATAATAATAATAATAATAATAATAATAATAATAATAATAATAATAGACACTGACCTTTACAGAACATAGAGTACGAACTTGTTAAAAAAAAAAAGAAAGAAAGAAAGACAAAATAATTACTCTATTACTACTACTATGACCAACCTTGGATTTGTCTTTTCTCAAATCCGATTCCTCCTCCAGCAGCTTTGTAAGTGCCTTTTCACCGTGAAGGTCAAGGTCAATCATGCGGCAATTCATGCACAAGGTCGCTGCCATGGTTATAGTTGTCAAGGATTAATTTGCCTCTTTGGTAAAATCAAACCCCTGAAACAAAGCAATGACAGCATTCCTTAGCACAACAAACATCTACAGAAGGTATTGTGTATCTGTGGGTGGCGCAGTAGCCTAATGGTGGACCTGCTCTTTCATTGAAGAGCAATTTATGTTATATCTAATACGTCCCTCCCCTTAGCCCACCCAGTTGTGAATGGGTACCTGGGTCTTTCTAAGGACTGCAGAAGGTATGCGAGGAAGAGAAGATGGACGCTGCAATCGCGAAGCTTGCCTTGATAAAAGGGTGGGTGTTCAACGCTTTTTTTCCCCCTAGCGTTACTCTTTTCCCAACTTTTATCTCTCACCTTGTTTTGTTGTTTTGTTTGTTGTTTTTGTTTGTTTGTTTGTTGTTTTTTTACCCGAGACCTCTACCTTTATTCTACTTAGTCTTTTAACTAACCGTAGAGCTTACGGGAAACCCTCGGACCTTTGTCTCATTGCGAGAGAGAGAGAGAGATAGAGAGAGCATAGATGTACGCTAGGTCTGTTCCGCGTTCATGGCCCGAGCATGTCAGTGCGCACGGCGTGTTGTGGCATAATCTCGGTCAAGGTAATAATAACACAGTGCGGAGCAAGCTAGAGAGACGAGTCTGCCCAGTCGAGTCTGTATCATCCTTGCGTACAGTGCCGTGAGGTCTGTAGCCCAGTAAATAGTACTCTTCTCTGTCGTTGCGGTACGTCGACTTTAAAGGGTTTTAAATGTTCTCCCAGATGTGTTTCAAAAGAGCTTCGACTTAATATTTCATTACAAAGTGTTACGTGAACGTCTAAGAACTCGTTGTAAGTGCCTGTAATCTAAGAAAAGCATTCGATTAAACTTAGTAAACTATTTTTTCACTTGATGTGTTGATTGTTAAGGTGTTCAATTCAACTGATTTAAAAGTTTCTCTCCCTTGCCTGTTTGGTTTAAGAAATGAAGAGTTCAGTTAAGAAAAAAGATAATAAAAAGAACACAAAAACATGGTTACATTCAACTTCTCCAAAAAGTAGGTCTCTGGTGTTCGGATTTTCCCGAAAAAAGGTGTTTTACATTTTCACCTGTGAATAAATGAATATTAGTTTGTTTGTTTGTTTCTTCTTCTTCTTCTTCGTAGTACTGTGGATACTGTGTTTGTTTGTTTGTTTGTTTGTTTTAAATGACAGATGGAGAAATAAACAGCACCAAATAGTACCAGAAATAAACAACATGAGATATGCTGATAGGGTGGCAAAGAGTTGAAACTATTTGATGGCGTTTTCCCTACAGAAACTACATTCGTGAAAAGTTGGGGGGTCGAACATGTTTTCAAAGGACTGGGCTTAGGAATGGATTTCTTTTTTTTTCTTTTTTTGGCCATGAACACAAAACTTTCTAAAATTCGATTTTTCGTTCGTTTCTTTGTTTAAAATATATGTATTGGGGGGAATAAATATGTCGCAGCAGCCACCAGTTTTCCCTGCAGAGAGTGTTTAGTCTTTGGCCATCGCAGAATTTGGCTTACGTCCTATATCAGTCAGTAGGCTACTTCTCGTGTGATTCAGTTTTCAGTAATGTTTCTGTCTCCATGTTTAAAAGGTTCTTCCCTTTTGTCATTTTACTTACCTCCTTCTCTAGCAATCAACCAATTTTGTCGATTTTGTACCACTTTAAGAAAAGTGTCATAAAATGCGTTTTTAAAGAAAACGTCTCTGTAAATGAAAACAGGTAAGGTTTTCTTAATGACATTTTTAAAAACTTGGGAGCGGCAGGGGGGGGGGGAGGGAGGGGGTGGAGTGAGTGGGAAGGGGGTGATTTATTTTCCAATTTTTATTTCTTAGTTTTTCAAAGGCAAACAAAAAACTTAGACTTACAATGCCTGATTTTTATTATTGTTTGTGCGATAATGGAGTTAACTAATAATAATAATAATAATAATAATAATAATAATAATAATAATAATAATAATAATAATAATAATAATAATCTTCTTCTTCTTCTTCTTCTTCTTCTTCTTCTTCTTCTTCTTCTTCTTCTTCTTCTTCTCATTATTATCATTATTCCTATTATATTTTACCATATGTTTAGTTTATCGTTCGCTTCTTTAGACGATTCCTATCCTATCCTATAACTCGAAGGTCGTTGGGGCAGAAGATTACAATAATATTACCCATGGTATTGACCGTAATTTAGTTTTTCATGGCCTGTTGGCCTGCTTTGCAGCGAACAAACAACTAAACCTATTTGGCGAGGGAGTGTTTGTGTACAATTTTAGGCGTGTTGCTGCTATAAATATGCACTCTTTCATTGGTGCTCATTCGGGGGTCGAAACATTGTAGTTAAATTTGATGTTTCGATGCTGGGACCGACTCTAAGAGACTCCAGAATGGAAATACAATTTTTATTCTTCTGATGCATGTTTATTTTAATATTTAGTATTTTAATTTAGGACATATATATTAAAAAAAATCAGAAGCCTCACGCAGTGACAGTTTTTTCCCGAAAAAATGTCATCCGTCTTTGCAATTAAATTATCTTTGTCATGTTGCATAATTTTTAAAACAAAATTTAAGAAAGACTGAAAATCAGAAGAGCGCCATTTTCTCAAATAACGTGTTTGTAAACAATATTTGTTTTTAGTGAAAGTTAACTTAAAACATATTTTTAAAAAAACCACTTAGACCTTCATTTTAATTTTATATTTTTTTCCCTTTATTTGCTTAAAGGCAAAAAAAATTATAACAACTTAATGGAAATTACTTGAAAGGGCAAGGAAAATGAGCAAGATGAGAGAAAAGAGAGAGCGGGAAATTGTAAATGCTTTTGGAAAGAAAGATCGAAATTAAATTTAAAGGAACCGGGAATAAAAAATAAACTTAAAAACATTGAATAAAAATTTTAGTCCTAACTAACCAAACAAAGCAGTCCTACGTCTGATTACCCCAAAACTGTTGTTTATAAGGACGGAAGTAGGCCTAATTAACTTTACACACAAGACGTTCATATCTAAAGATTGCGCTAATGCTTAGAAACTAAGTTGAAATTTATTCTTGTAATGCCATGCAAAGATGAGCGTGGTTTATGTTTTTTTATTTTCTCCAGAACAATCCCGAACTATAATATAATAACATAAACAAAACTGAAATTTCGTTTAAATTTAAAGTCTTCATGCAATTCAGTTCATTATACAATTTAGATCATCAGGCCTTGCAAAGACTATCCTGCAAGGCACAATGCAAAGAGGTAGAAGAAGAGGGAGACCGAAAAAGAGGTGGGAGGACAACATTCGAGAATGGACTGGTTTGACACTGAGCGAAGCCAACCGGGTTGCTGAGGACAGAGAAAGATGGAGTACGCTGGTTAAAAGATCATCTGTGGTGCCCCAACGACCTCCGAGTTACGGGATAGGATAGGATAGATGAAAAAAAAAAGTCACACTTCAAATTTGTGTAACTTAATGTCGGCCACTTGTACTTTTAAACACAACGACATCCACAACAGATTAAAGTACACATTTTGTTTAGAACTCATTTGTTAAGTATTCAGTTTCTTTCTTTTTTTGTTTTAATTTAATTAGCATTTCTTTTCTCGTTCAACCTGTAATTTGACTTTTTTTAAAAATGTATTTTATTTTATATTAAATACGCTAAGTAGGCAAATCTTTATCCGGAAAAAAATGTACTGGTTTTCTTGAATTAATTATAAATTTTAAAAAAGGCTTAAAAATACCTCCTATAATTCATTCGAACATTCGGGTGTACTGTACATTCTTTTTTATTCAAACATTACTTTCTTTGGAAGGCAAAAAAGATGTATATATTTGTCTCCACGAGAATTTTTTTTTCCACAAGTCCTGGAGTATTTTCTGTAGGCTACTCATTACAAAAATGCACGATGTCTTGATAACACCTAAAATGATTTTGCCAAAAAACAAAAGGCATTGCCTCAAAAATCTTTTTATCCTATATTGTATTTAATTACAAAATCATACGCACGTTTTCCCATTCATAAACAGTGCAAAAACCTTTATATATACATTGTTGTTGTTTTGTTTTTGTTTTTTTACAAATGAAGCAAAACGTTAGAGGAAAAAAGCACCACACAACAAGTCACACCTTGAAAAAAAAAAAGAAAAGAAACAGTGACAGAAGAAAAAAAAACAACAATTGAAATGCAAGAAAGATTAGAGTGGAATTTAAAAAAAATTCTTCTTTAAAGTAAGATTTAAATAAACTGTTTTTTCCAACTTCGTAAAATGTCTACATTTGTACGGTAAGCGTGAAGATGGACAAGGAAAGAGAAGGACACAGTAAAGTCAAGGGAGACAAAATCTGCTAAGTTCTCGATATCTCAACGCATGTTTAAACAATTACCTGTACAATATGTTATTGTTGTTTTTAAAACACGCAAAAATGTTAGTTTTTTTTTAAATTTACGTTTGCTCGCGCGCCCACCGCCCTCCCTACAACCTCCCCCACCCCCTCCCCCCCACACACACAGAGTGAAATTTTGAACTCATTCTGTGGCCGTGGGGATCGTGCTATATAAACGATTATTATTATTATTGTTATTATTATTGTTATTATTATTATTATTATTATTATTATTATTATTATTATTATTATTATTATTATTGTTATTGTTATTATTAGAAAAGTTTAAATGGGAAAAGCAATGCTGCAAACTTGTGAATTTCTAGCGCACTATTATAACCATTATAGATATCTATTTTTTTCAGTTTTCATTTTAGGTTTTTGTGTTTTTAGTTGTTTTATTTTTTTTCCCAAACTGCGAAATTCCAAAGCTTGCACATACTAACTTAGAAAATGAACGGAAAAATATTCGACCCCCTCCCCCTCCCCCCCGGGGTACCTGTGTTTCTTTCCATCCATTTAACCTTTCTTCTCTCTCCTGCCCCGAAGGTTTGAATATCTCAGATTTTTGTTTTGTTTTGTTGTAAAAGTCAGTTTTAGATTTTTCCCCTCCCTCCCCCCCCCTTCCCCCAATCCCGTGAAATTTCAAAGTCCACCAGCACACACATAAATAAATCGTTTTAACTAAAAAACAGTTTTAAAAATCAACAACAACAACAAAAACATAGACACGTCTTTGTTTTTTGTTTGTTTTGTTTCATGTTAAAACATTGGCCAACATTATTATTAGCCACATTGCTTTTCATTAAAACATTGACCTACCTTTTGGTCAGGTCAACAGATGTTTTCCCACCAAGTGCTTCAGCCTTATGTCCGCTTTTTGATGTGAAGTCTAGCTATAGACAACGTTATGTGGTGGTAGCAAGTAATCAACTAACGAGAAACTGGCCGGAGCTTTTGGATTTGTAAACTCGAAAGTAGGCGGGGTAGGTTTAGGCCACACCTCTCGCGCCTTTTGATTGGTCGAGATCTTCAAAGAACCTCTCGCTGCGCGCGAACTTCATTGATATCTTTACCTGCGTAGAGGGTTGCAAATGCACTGACGTTTAGGATAATGCATTCGGTGAATCACTGCCGATCAACCGAAGAAGTGCATTGTTGCTTATTTTATTTACTAATTTACTTTTTGGATGGGGTGTGGTGGGTTAGAGTTCCCTTACCTATAAAAGCGCACATTAAAATTACTTTTAAGACATACCTAAGAGCTCAGAAGAAACACAAAAAGTATGTTTCATAAGGTTAGTGTAAAAAAAAAAGTTAAAAAAAAAAACAACTTAAAAAACCAAACAAACGGCAATTTCAAGCATTAGACTAGTTTTAACTTGAGATCGAATTACAAGTTGACTCGAAAAATTGGCTAACAAAAGGCCTTCAGATGAGAGTAAAACCGAGGTCCAGTCTGTGTATGAATGCATTCCATCGCAGGGAATTTAAAGATCCTGACGCTCATTTCCTAAACAGGTGAGTGCCGGATACACAAATACACCCAGCACGCAACTAGATCCCTTCTCCCCCATAAACCCAGTCGCCCAGGATTGTGCTCAGTTGTCACGAGCGTCAGACGATGCGCCCAAAGGCTGCAACTGGGTGCCGCGGGCCGCTTGAGTTAGATCCTGCATCGGCCATTGCCTTGAGCAGCTCTTGAGCTGGAAATGCGCTGTATAAGATTGATTAAATAATTAAATATTATTGATTTCTAAAAAAAATTGTATTTTATTGTACCTGTCCTTGTTTATATCGTAGTTAGAACCTCGCAGACTTGTTTACACTGAATTCATACATTCTTTTACACTTATTTGTAAACCATCAACAAATACTTATTGAAAAAAAAAATCACGCATGCATTAATACTATTCTAGTACAACTTTGGAGTATTTCTTTTCCTCTAGAACCCTCCCTTTTTCTTCTTCTTCTTCTTCTTCTTCTTCTTCTTCTTCTTCTTCTAGAACCCTCCCTTCTTCTTCTTCTTCTTCTTCTAGAACCCTCCCTTCTTGTTGTTGTTGTTGTTGTTGTTGTTGTTGTTGTTGTTGTTGTTGTTGTTCTTCTTCTTCTTCTTCTTCTTCTTCTTCTTCTTCTTCTTCTTCTTCTTCTTCTTCTTCTTTCGTTGTTGTCTTCCCCCCCCCACCATCACCTCTGTCTCTGTCTGTCTGTCTCTCTCTCTTCTCTCTCTCTCTCTCTCTCTCTCTCTCTCTCTCTCTCTCTCTCTCTCTCTCTCTCTCTCTCTCTCTCTCTCTCTCTCTCTCTCTCTTCTCCTTGATACAATCATGGAACAGAAAATGGATACTGCAGTACTGAATGCGAACTGTGCGCGTCTCTTTATGGTGCGGACGAGGGGAGAGAGGAGAGAGCAGGCTTGTGAAAGGAGAGCTAGAAAGCTATGACGGCCTACTAGCGCCAAAACCGATAGTTACCATTATCACGAGATCTTTGAAATTAACAAGTGTTCTGTGTAATTTACAGAGATACCGGTAATCCACAGTGTCAATTATTAATTATCAGTATTTGCCACGCACCCTAGCGCAAACAAAACCTGATAATTACAAATATTATGAGATAATTACAAATATCATAAGAAAATTACAATTATCAAGGGATAATTACAATTATCATTGAACAATTACAAATATCCTTGGGTGATCATGTTTAATTTTCAGTTTTGACACTAGCAATCCGTCTGGAAATGGGCCAAAACCTAAAATTGTACTTTTCACTTGATAGTTACAATGTTTACGTTTTAATTGTAAATATGTCGTCGATATTTGTAATTATCACATACTATTTGTAATTATCAGATGTTGGCGCTAATAGGCCGTCATAATGTGAATTAAACAGAACACGTGTTAATTCCTATTATCACTGATACCTGTAAATGCACGTTTTGGCGCTAGTAAGCCCCCTTAGTCAGAATTAAGCATGATCATGTACACATTTTAATTATGAAGTGAAAATTGTATTATTAGGCCTATGTGATAAACAACTGCTGCCCTGACAAGGTTGAAGCCCATTTGGAAATACAGGACCATCAGTCTACATTCGAAGGTAAGGCTGCTGCGCTCCCATGTCATCTCCATCTTCCTATACGCTTGCAAAACACGGACTCTCACAGCAGATGTACAACGAAGAATACAAAGCATGGAGATGAGATGCTACAGACAACGAAGTCCCACAGGCCATCACACAAGCCATTGGACAACACGATGAAATGCTCACAGTGCTAGTGTTGAAGAAACTGAAACTCCGATGGTATGGCCACGTCACCAGATCATCAGGCCTGGCAAGCCCATCCTGCAAGACACGATGCAAGGAGACAGAAGAAGAGGGAGACAGAAAAATATGTTGGAGGACAACATTCGAGAATGGACTGGGTTGACACTGAGCGAGGACATGAGGGTTGCTGAGAACAGAGAAAGATGGAATACGCTGGTTAAACGATCATCTGTGGTGCCCCAACGACCTTTGAGTTACGGGATAGGATAGGAAAGGATGTGATGATTACAATTTTCGGTTTTGGCGCATTTCCAAGCGGATTGCTAGAGCCAAAACTGAAAAATCAAACATGATCACGAAAGGATATTTATAATTTTTCAATGATAATTGTAATGATCCCTTGATAATTGTAATGATCCCAAGATATTTGTAATGATCCCATGATATTTGTAATTATCAGGTTTTGGCGCTAGTAGGCTGTCATCGAAAGCTTCAGTGTGTTTGTATGGGTGTTTGAGGTGTTGGTGAGTGGGGGAGAGGAAAGAGTGGGGAACGGGAGATGGGAGGTACTGAATGGTTTAAGTATCGGGTATATAGAGAGAAGTATAATGGAGGTGTGTAAAAATAGCCTTACCCAGGTCAGTGCAGACACACAGACTCAAAATAGTAACCAATCATATGGCTTTAACTACAGCACACAATACTTTAAAGTTCACGTGGGGAGAGAGAGAGAGTAACGTTCGACGCTCTTATTCACACAAGTGTATGTATGGGTCTGCTCTAAACGGCCCAGACTCTGTGCGTCCTGGTTTCGATGTGTCACACAAACTTAAGGCACTCTTACTCACACAGACTTTGTAAGCCTATGCACGGGATCCGCAATCCCTCAACACAGTGCATAGCTTCAAATATTTAGGAGCCATTGTATCAGACTATGGGTCCCGACAGGAAGTCATCTCCAGGATCGCACAAACAACTGCTGCCCTGGCGAGGTTGAAGCCAATTTGGAAAGACAGGACCATCAGTCTACATTCCAAGGTAAGGCTGCTTCGCTCCCTTGTCATCTCCATCTTCCTATACGCTTGCGAAACATGGACCCTCACAGCAGATCTGCAACGAATAATACAAAGCATGGAGATGAGATGCTACAGAAGACTTTTGGGCATTTCCTATACCCAGCACATCACCAACGACGAAGTCCGACAGACCATCACACAAGCCATTGGACAACACGATGACCTGCTCACAGTGGTGAAAAAACGGAAACTCCGATGGTATGGCCACGTCACCAGATCATCAGGTCTTGCAAAGACCATCCTGCAAGGCACAGTGCAAGCAGGTCGAAGAAGAGGGAGACCGAAAAAGAGGTGGGAGGACAACATTCGAGAATGGACTGGTTTGACACTGATAGAAACAATCAGGGTTGCTGAGGACAGGGAAGGATGGATCGGTTAAACGATCATCTGTGGTGCCCATACGACCTCCGAGTTATGGGATAGGAAAGGATAGGATAGATAGTGTTCTCCCCCTCCCCCTTCCTTCCTACCCCTACCCGAAGTGTTGTTTTTATCTGCTTATCTCCCTTTGTAACTCCCCCACTTGCGTGTGGATCAGATGTGCGAGTGGCTGCGTATGATGGGCCCCTTGAGCTGTTTTTGTATCAGGATATACGATCTTATATAATACGTTATGATTTTAATACTTACAGTTTCAGCAACTCCATATAGAATCCGTGATTCATATTGGCGTAACCGTCTCAATGGTATATATTTTCAACAGGACCAGTCACGACATTATACGAGAGAACTCCATAGTGCATACAACAACAGCAAAAAATATATTTGCAAGCCGGCTACTGTTTTCTCGGCCTTGACTGAAAAGAACTAGTTCTCGGACGTGTGCTTTTCTACACTGCCGTGAGGACCGGTGTGCACGGGTCACAGATTTTGGCGCGGGTGGAGAGAGAGAGAGAGAGAGAGGGGGGGGGGAGAGAGAGAGCGAGAGCAAGAGACAGAGACAGAGTGAGATACAGAGAGAGAGAGAGACAGAGAGAGACAGATACAGAGAGACAGAGAGACAGAGAGAGTTGTTTTATTCCCTTTAAAGTGCAGGAGGCTTGCGCCTATTTACACAACAGAGAGAGAGAGAGAGAGAGAGAGAGAGAGAGAGAGAGAGAGAGAGAGACAGACAGACAGACAGACAGACATACAGAGAAACAAAAACAGACAGATAAACACAGACAATGAGACAGAGAAAGACAGACAGTCAGAAAGACACAAATTAGATAGGAAGAACTCTCTTAAGAGCTATACTTCTTTGATGAAAGATTCTTGGAATTAAACGTTCGTTATGAATCTTTATAGATTGTAAATCATCGCACCACAATCAGCTGTGGAGACGAAGAACAAGGTTTATCTTGCATGGGGGTTAAGGACGAAATGTACTATCAACCCCTCAGAGCAAGGAAAGGCTAAAATAGCGAAGAAGAAGAGACGGGCATCGCTATCAGAAAACTGGTCCTGAAAAAAGGGGAGTCGCTAAGCCTTCTCCAGGGACAGATAATGGGAAAACCATTACCTTAACCTTGTAAGCTAGCACGCGTACATTAATTCTAGAATCTATATATATAAATTGCTTAGCCGGAAGTCCTTCTTCGCCACTACTATAAAGTTTGTCCGGTATGGACGCTGATCTGGGCAGGTGCTGGGGGCTACGGATCGGCCTTCTGTGTGCTCAAAACCAGTGAAATCGTTATAGCCGACATTTCCTTACCGAACATTTAACCGTTTCTGAGATAAATAAATAAACAAAATGTCCACAAACTGCAATAGCCTCATTCCGCGCGCTTCCATTATAAATCAAATTGAGGTTTCAGCATGTTTTCCCATATATTTATACACTAATAATACTTATTATTATTATTATTATTATTATTATTATTATTATTATTATTATTATTATTATTATTATTATTATTATTATTATTATTATTATAATATCTTATATCAAATTTTATTTTAAAACCTTGGTGTTTTTATGATTTCTATTTGTATTATTCATTATTATTATTATTATTATTATTATTATTATTATTATTATTATTATTATTATTATTATTATTATTATTATTTTATTATTATTATTATTATCAAGGATCGGAATGGGGTAGTACGTGTAGGTAAAAGGGGGCTACGGGTAGGTTTAAAGGGGCATGGGTAGGCATAACGGGGATACGGGTATATATAAGGGGGTATGTTGGATCTCATTTTTGATATGATGATGATGGTCATTGTTGTCAGGGTGGCGACGTGGTGATCGTCCTTAACGCTCATGCAATAGGACGTTAAGCATCGTGTTCCGTTCCGATTCCTTTCATCCATACCTGCGAAACGATCAACGGGGAAGTATCAAGGAGGGTACAGGTAGGTTACAAGGGGGGTACGAAAGGTATCAAGGGGTTATGGGGAGATATCAAGTGGGTTCGGGGATGTATCAAGGGGGTATGATGAGGCATCATGGATGGGGGGGACGGGGAGATATCAGAGGGGGGGGGTATGGTGAGGTATCAATGGGGATATGGGGAGGTATCATCGTCCAAATGAAACTCGCAGACAACAGTTGTCTCTGTCTACATTTTAAACAGCAACCTGTGTACCCTGGCTTGCCAGGGTACAAAAACCACTAGTGTTATATACGATTGCATCATTGACACCGACGCGGCTGAAAAGCGGGTCGCTTTCTCTGTAGCAGCAAAGCAACCGCACTGCTGCGCCACCCAAGAAAAAATGGAAGGCGGATGCCACAAACGCCGCCTGATTTGAACTTTAAAGCATTTTGGCTCATTCTCGCACGCTATATGCACTTGAACAACACGCGTTATACTCCAGTTCGTGCTACACAAAAGACGATTCAGAGACTTCGTGACAAAGTTTGCCATTATAGGGCAAGTATCTATGCACAGTTGTAGTTTTTGTGTACCTCATAGTTTCAGCCTACATTACTCGATCGAAACTATCCACACAGCATTGATATTTTTCTACATATCTACATGTGTTATATAGTTTGTGGAAGTTAATCTGCGTAAAAACAAACAAACAAACAAACACAACATGGACCTGATAGAGTGGGTATGGACAATATCGGACGTACGGAGCGTTGAGGCGGCGCTGGCATTTCCCTTCATTCTTATGGTCAAATCTGTCCTAAACTATGAAGCAAAAATTTCGGATTACAGTGCATGAAACAGTAAACGCGACTACACAAAATGAATAGCTGCAAGTTTAGCAAAGCCCAATTGGAAGGCGTTGTTTACTTTTGGCCAAAACGGGTTTGCCCTAAAAATCCGCATTGTTATCCCATTACACAATGACAAAGTGGGCTTTCGTCGCTCAAACCAACCGCTAAAGTTTGAATGTGACAGAGGAGTAATTTCCCCTAACTAACGGTACATCGAATACTATAGCCGTGTGACCTTTGACCCTACCTCTGAGTGAACCACGGAAAAGAAGCGTGCGTCTTTGGGTCTGGGGTAGGGTAGGGCCTGTTTCATCAACCGAAAACGAAAAGACCTTACCGAGCAATTACTTGTGTCGGTTCTGTCTCTTACCCGCTTTGGTATCGGCTATTTTTAGCTCCAGAATGTTGGCTGCTAGCAAGCGGCTGTTACTATTAATAGGCACAAAACTTACGGAATTATTCATTTAAAAAAAATATATATATACTTTCGAACTAGGCCTTTTTTTTAAAAAAAATCCCTTTTGAAATCCGTCCATTAGTTTCAGATAGAAGTGCGTCAAAGTGACGGACGGACAAAGCCCAAAACAATTAGTTTCCCCAGTTTAAAACTTAAAATCTATTGCAATAATTTATTTGAAAAACTACATCGAAAAAGGCCGGTCGATCGCATAAACGCTGTCTCGAAAAGATTCCTCAGCAGTCATGTACTCGTTCGTTCTTATACAGCGATTTTTCCAGTTCAAAACCCGCTCCAGGCGCTGGCCGAGACAGAATCTAACCCAGGCCGGCCGAGGCTTCCGCTTGCTGTCTGGAAAGCGTAGGTGTCCGCAGTTGGGATCTGACCGCAAATGGGGATACCTGACTTATCGTAAAGTTATAATATGCAGTAAATAATTTTTAAGTCTCTTTTGTTTCAATAAGGAAGTACAGTAGGAGATAATCATTTTAGTATTCTTGGACATTTCTACAAACTGCTGTTCTTTGCGACCCCGGTGGCCCGTTAGTTAGTGTCGCAGTAGCACTGTTGGTCTCTAATGCCGAAGTTACTTTAGAGCCGAACGAACGAGTGTGGTTTCGATTCTTCAGCAGAGTCGAAATAATTCACTAAGTATAATTATATGAGGTTTATCAGGTCACCTAACTCCTTCGGATGAGAGTATAAACCGAGGTCTAGTCTTTGCGCGCTTGCATTCCACGTTGACGCTCTTGTCCTAGAGGGCAGAAAAACCCAGCCTGCACTAGCTCTAGATCACGTTCCCACCTGTCCTGGGTGGCCGCTGCCTTTGCCTTTGCTGCTGCTTCCGCGCTGCCGCTGAGAAGTCAGCCTCAATTTCAACCGCATTGATCACGAATACAATTTTTTTTTAATCAACAGCAAGCAAATTAAAACACAATAAACAAACAAAAATAACACCAACACCAACTACAACACAAACAAAAACAAACAAACAAACAAAAAAACTCCTATAGCTACAGGGACATGCTCACATTGGTGAAGAAACGGAAACTCCGATGGTATGGCCACGTCACCAGAGCATCCTGCAAAGCACGGTGCAAGGTGGTAGAAGAAGAAAGCGACAGAAAAAGAGTTGGGAAGACAACATTCGAGAATGGACTGGCTTGACATTGCACGAAGCCATGAGGGGTGCTGATATGAGGACAGAGAAAGATGGAGTACGCTGGTTAAATGATCATCTGTGTGCCCCAACGACTTTCGAGTCACGGGATAGGATAGGATAGGATAGGAGAGGAGAGGATAGGATAGGATAGGATAGGATAGGATAGGATAGGATAGGATAGGATAGGATAGGATAGGATAGGATAGGATACTAATTATGCCTTTGTTTCTTGGTCATACTTTAGACTGAAGCGCGAAGAACAAAAAGAAGTAAAGACGAATTAATTTAATAAGCGAAACGTTTCTTGCGGATCTAATACGACTGCTATAAATTTGTGCTCTCTGCCTGACTGATTGTCCGTCCGTCTGTCTGTCTCCCTGTCTCTGTCCTCCCCCACCCTCTCTCTCTCTCTCTCTCTCTCTCTCTCTCTCTCTTTCTCTCTCTCTCTCGTCTTTAACCTAGACTAATTGCTAGGGTCAGGGGAGAGCGTTGTCCTGTCCAGATAAGAGGACAGAGCGGTCAGAGGAAGGAACACGCTATATGATAGCGTAACGAGTTATTTAACAACCAGCGGCCAACAGCTATTTCTAGTCCACTGTATTTGGGACAATCAGCCAGCAGGCACAAATAGTATACAGCGTGGTCAGCGTGGACATTGGAGTATCACGATGTAGAACCTGACAACCACAATGTGACAACGTTATGACTTTAGGAAGCAACATACTTTGTCACGTTCTTTATGACATAAGCCTCGTTGTTCTTGATAAGATGAAAAGGCCAAAACAAAGGGCGCAACCTTACAGAGTTTTCCCACCTAAATGTAAAAAAGCAAAGTAATTGTTCCTTTAAATAAAGCAAGGTAATAGTTTATGTTTAAAAGGGCAAAGTAATAGTTCATGTAAAAATGGTTCCCGTAAAAAAAGCAAAGTAATAGATCCTTAAATTTAAAAAATGCAAAGTAATAGTTCCTAAAAACAAGTAAAGTAATTAGTTCTTTTTAAAAAAAAACAAAAAGCAAAGTAATCGTTCCTTTTAAAAAAAGCAAAGTGATCGTTTCTTTAAAGAAAAGCAAAGGAATAAAGTTCTTTTATAAAAGCAAAGTAACTGTTCCCTTAAAAAGCAGCTAACAGTTCTATTATGGGTCACTTACACACTCAAAGAACTGCTCAAGGCGCTGGCCGAAATCAGGATAGACACCCAAACCCTCTTAAAGCCCGACCTTAACGGTTCGACTGCCGGTCGGTGATTGACCCGAACAGTTACCGCCGACCCAAAAGGCTCGAGGCCGCAATGGTTTTATTCTTAACTGGGCGAGATTGATTTCGCAGAGCACCGTTTCAGGGCTTTCGGCGTGCATCGGTCGTGTGAACATTTGCTCAGAGATTATTTTCTGGGAGCTGGTTTCTCATTGGCTTTAAAAAAAAATCAAAACAAAGCTCTTTTGAGCTGGAGAAAGAAATTGGTGTCAAAGGCAAAATCCTCATCAGTCTTGTCTATGTACTGGCGTCGCCATCACATAAATAAATAAATAAATAAATAAAATAGAAATAAAATATATTTTTAAAAAAAAACATAAATAAATACACACAAAAATTTTAAAATGACTCGACTGTCGCAGAACGCAGTGTGTCGAATTGTCCGAACTCAAAACAGTTTGGGCGAGCCCATTCAATTGAGAACGAACAGCTGTTCGGCGATTTTCTCGAACGCTAGTTCACTCCATATAGATAGATCTTTTTCTCTACTACTACTACTACTACTACTACTACTACTACTACTACTACTACTACTACTACTACTACTACTACTACTACTACTACTACTACTACTACTGTGTAAGTTTACTAGTCGTTCCTTATACCTGTTCATGCAACTGCCCAGCTCCTAAGAATAGAGTGTTACAGTTAAGCAAGTATGGTATGGCCACGCCATCAGAGCATCAGACCTTGCAAAGACCATCTTGCATGCAAAGCACGGTGCAAAGAGGCAGAAGAAGAGGGAGACAGAAAAGGAGGTGGGAGGATAAAATTCGAGAATGGACTGGCTTGTTGACATGAGGGTTGCTGATGTGACGAACGGACCAGTTTACCCTGCTTATTTACGTTTTTGTTTGTATAGTCAGGAAATCTTAGAATGTTAATGTTAGGCTGCAGCAGACGATGGAAGTAATCAAGCGTAGCACACCGTTGTGTGTTTAGAACACTGTAACTAGGTTAGAAGTGACGTCATTACTGGTCCTGCCACAGGTCAGTGACAGTCTGCATTAAATACTGTACCGATAACTTTTTAATTTCTGGTGTGTGTGTGTGTGTGTGTGTGTGTGTGTATGTGTGTGTTTGTAGGTGGTTGTTTTGTGTTAGGAGTTAGAAAGTAGGATGCATGACTTTTATTATTTGATAAGCTACATTCATGTTGTGTACAACTGCTTTTCTGTTCTTTGGGGTGTATTGTTTTAATCCTCGAAGTCTTTTGTGTTTTATTGCTTTTGTGCCGTTGTGTTGATGAAGTGTACGCCGCACACACATTTCCTTGTGTTTTCATGGGGACAATAAAGATTCTGATTCTGATTCTGATTCTATACTGCCGTTTACATACAGTGGTAGCTGACGGTAAGAGCGAAGTCAATGACATCATCATAGCTACGTTAGGCGAGTCGATTACCAACCAATGGGAACACAGTTTAAAATGGATTCAACCAGGTCTGGCTGATTCCAATAGAGAGATAGAACGGGAGTCGAGTGGAAAACGAGGAGCAGTAACCAGCTACACAGTTAGCAGTAAAATCTCTCCACTCATAGACCAGGAAGCAGGACTTGTGAATCTTAGAATTCAAACAAGTAGCCACGGGCCTGACTTTGTCAAACAGGTACATGAACATACTTCTGTTTCATCGTGATATATTTATATTATTGTTGAAATTATGTTTGTGGAATTTGCTATGCATAGATTTGAATTGTTGATCCGAATTTGCCTTACCACGTGGAGAAGCTGAACACGTGTTAAGCACGACCGGTTTGGACGCCATGTTGTATACCTGACGAAACCACTGTTGTTGAACCTATATGTATGTTTGCAGACCAGTGGCTGTACCAGTGAATGTTTATAATATTATTAATTCTTTATGTGTATAATTAGCCACGAGTCATATTTATGTATGTATAGGAAATTAGAGTTGAGATTCCAGTGGACCACGGTCGTAGCAGAATGTTCGTCGCTTATGTATAGAGATGTGGAGCTATCACTGAGGGCTACTTTGGCTTTCAGTGAGACGCTCTGCACAGACCTATTATTCAAGGTTGTGCAGAATTTCGTCTCTTGTGTTACAGACGAGCGGGCGAGATATACCGTGCGCCCAACTCCACAGAAAAGACGAGTTGGCTGTTTAGCCTCTACAGCACAGGACTGAGAGAGCAACCCTGGAAAACACTCTCCAAGACAACCAGAGAGAAAGGAAGAAGAGAGAGATCACTTCGCGATATCGCCTCTATGAGAAGTGATGTACGGTGGAGGAGTTACGTCCCTTCAACCTCACATGGGCTTGCTTTCGGTTCTTAGTCTCTTGTCTATATATGGGGGTTTTTAATTATATTTTTAAAAAATGTTTTAGACCGCGATTTTCACCTTTTGCTGTTGAAAATGTTTGAAATAAGGCTTTTCAAATTTGAGAAAAATTTTTTTATGCACATCTGTTTATTTTTTCATGACTTGCTGCCTCTTGACCGTAAGGGTGTTATGAGCGCTTCCTAAACTGTAACCCGTGATATAGGTGGCTTTTGCATTGTTTTGTTGCTTGAAATAAACAGTATGTATAAGATAAATTGAGTTAAAATAAAAATAATAATAATAATAATAAAAAAAAACACTAGTCTAGAATATGTGTCATACATGCGTAATTTATTTTTTGTTCCGTATGGGGTTATACAGCATACGGATTGAAGTTGAGGAATTACAGACACAGTTCGGTGGACAGCAAATAACAAGCCGCTGAAATTTTGCTTTTCTCATACTGTCTTTACAATCTCTTTTTTTTAATTTTTTTAAGTAGCCTTGGAGTTAACAATTGCAGAGAACATGACAATAGTGAGCTAATTAGTGCGGCAAATCAAGTTGGGTTACTTAACAAACATCACATTATTCACGTTTATACCAAGACTTTGCAGTGCACCAGAATCGTTTTAAATCTAGATCTAGACAGAGGATGATACATGACAGCAAACGGCCAGAGGGCACCCCTTTTAAGTTCTACTGTGGCTTATTGACACTGACAATGACAGTAGTGAGTAGGCGTACTTTTTATTGATACTGAACTAAATTCAAGTTAATTATCACTAAGTACTAACCCTACACACAACCTTTATTAATTCCTTGGGCTAATCCAAACCGTTTCTTACACGAAACATCACCTTAGTTCCCATCCGTCTTGTATCATTGACAACCATTCATTGACAGGTCTTGGTCATCATAATTCATTCATATCATGATTCTTGTCTGTCAGAATAGATCTACAATTTCTTCAAGAACTTAACCGTTCTTCTTCCTTTGGGAAACGAAAAAAACTCTTCCCCTTGCATGCAGCCTTTAATCGTGCATTTGTGCAGTTCAAAGTTGCACAGTGGTCACCGTAACTGCTCCTGCGATTTTTTTTCCCCCTCTCCATCAGATCTTCTCTCTGTGAAGCAGGCCTTTTCACACATGTTACAATCAAGTCGCATAACTCTTGACGCGTCATCACACCAATGGCGTCACTGCGCGGTCTATATATTCCTGGTCTATGAGACAACACAGCTTGTCAAGGACCCAAACTACACGACGACCCAGCGTGTACCAGAAGCTACCTCAACGAAGGGCTTCAAACCCGCTACACTAAAGTTAAGTGCATAGGAAAACGTGCACTAAAACTGATAGAAAAAGGAGTAGTCCACTCTTCAGAAACTGTAGTAAAACGGACCACAGTAGTCCAATCTTCAAGAACGTTAGTAGCCAGTGCCCGATGAAGACATAACAGCTGCCTAGACTCTCAGCGATCGAATCATTTGCATTGACTTACGAACTTTTTAAGGTAGATTAGTACATCGAAAATCTTGTATAGAGTAGAAGAAATAAATGTGTGATTTTAACTGTTATCAAGTGGCTGATTCATAGCCGTGTGAAAGCTAGTGTGACAGTGATCTTTTACCATTTTTCTATCTATCTCTGTACCCCAGCCTTAACACAGACCGAGCTAAATAAATAAATGTATTAAAGTAATTCACAGGGTGACTCACTAACGGTCCCCATAGAATAAAGCGTAAGGGTTACAGCATTCCATTGTGCAGAGCCCAGCAACAACTAAACCCCACGTTACAGCTGAGGAGAGAGAAATATGGAGTTCGTTTGTTAAACGATAATTATCTGTGGTACCCCAAAGACTTTCGAGTTATAGAATAGGATATGATACTAGGAAGTACGGTATGGACTGCGGTATAACAATCACTGAATCCTTGTCAAGTTGTTGTAGGGTTAATTTAAAAGCCCATCTGATGGGAGATCACAGCTTGGCAACCTCCCCCCCCTCCCACCCCCTCAAAAAAATCGTCTACAATTACCGATGTCTAATTTCACGGTAACAGATGGATGTTTGCTTATTGTTATAATAATACGACGCGTTTGTCTAATATTTGCAAAAGCTGAATATATAAACGTTGTGTCCGAAAAAAAAAAGTGTAACTGTAGATTATAGTCACACGACACCGAAGCATATAGGCGACTACTGGTCACATTATTCTGACACCAGCGAACCAGTTGAAGGTAAGGGGAAAATAATATGGTCACACATTGCCCAATCCGGGATTCGAACCAGGTACCTTTCGGTTACTAGTAAGACGCTCTACCAATTGAGCTACCCGGCCCCACTTGTGTCCGATCGTCCAAAGGTCGTCTATATATATATACGTCTTCTATAGCAGTAAATGGATTACCTCCCTTTTAAGAATAGAGACACAAGCGCCCAACAGATTACCGCAGCGGGGAATGACGAACATGCTCCAAAGGGGTTGTTGAGAATTAGCCACGCTGAAGTATTGTCTGCGTGTGTCAGTGGGTGACGCCGTATCAAAAGAACCCTTTGCTAGGCTCGCGAGGTGACATTTTCGAGGAGCTGGATCCTAATATAATGGCTTTTTAAACTGCTTACATGTTTATTTGAGAGTTTTCACCTCAATAACTCATAAGCTATTGTATGGTCATATTATCCAATGGATCATTGAAAGTTAAAAATTCGAACTAACTTTTATCAATCGTTTTTTCCCCCCCTCCGGCCTGACGCGTTATGTGCTTTGGATCTATTTCTCTACTGATTGACCTGTTGGATATTTTCAAACTTAAAGCTGTCTGTGTTTGCCGATTTTCATGTGTTTTCTGTCACATATTATCTGGACATCCAAAACAGGATCCAGGCTCACTGTAATCCACAAGCAATTAAAGTCAATAAAACGTATTTAAAGCCAAAGACTTGAGCGGCATCACGTTTGCTGACTTTGCAAAGCGACTCTTGTATAACTGAGTAGGGTGTCGTGGCTTTTATTAATGGCCATGTATTATATCATAAGACCTCCAAACTTAGATAATAAACTGTTGTGGACCGGCCTGTAAAGTACAGACTTTTTAACCTGTGGAGTACAGTGGCTATTTCATCTGGAGCTATCCAAGAACTAGGGACCTATTTCGATCCACAAAGCCCGTTCCATACAGCGTATGTTGTAACTTTGTACGTTGGAACTTTGTCCTTGTATTTAAATACAACATCTTCAAACAGTATTAAATGAGGCTCCTAGCTCAGAGTGAAGGAGTTTGGTAAACAGGGGAGTGGGGTGGGGGTTCGATAACCATAAAAATGGGGAGTGGAGGTGATGGGGCTACAAAAATTAAAAAACCAACATAGAGAAGTAAACAAGAACGGCATAACAGTATACATGAATATTGCGCGTACACACACATACACACACACACACACACACACACACACACACACACACACACACACACACACACAAACACACACACAAAACGCCGTTGTTATGACTTTTATGAAACACCACCTACGTTGATTTGACATTTTTTTAATTTGCCATTTTTGGAAGCTAACCCTAACCCAAACCCGAACCTAACGGAACACTGTTTTGAAATCAAATTAACGGGGTCGTCAAAACACGGTAGATAGAGTATAAAAAGTTCGTATAAATAGCGGCGTTTCTACATTGCCACCCGCACGCGCGCGCGCGCGTACACACACACGCACACCCACACACACCCACACACCCACACGCAATCAAGCACATCATATCAAACAAACAAAACAATAAAATAAAATAAAATAAAATAAAATAAATAAATAAATAGGACTATCTTTGGTGTACGAAACACAAAGAAAGGATGAATACCACCACACAATAAATTAGGCTACTTTCATGCGCCAAGTGCAAGCGGCATAAGGCCCCGCCACACATGCCGATTGTGCAACGATTTTGTTTGCGATCCTATCCCGATTCCTACGTGATGACGTCAGAACTACTACTTGCCCTGCGGTCCGATGACAATCGGCTCGGTATCGTGCGATTAGAGCATGTTCTATTCTGCTGTGCAAAATCGGCCCCGATTGTAAACTTCAACCAATCAGAATGCGTCCCGTGTTCATTGTCAACTTGGCGTTACAAACGAAGCTAATGACAGCTAGGTGACAGGTGACAGGCTGGGAAGTCTCGTCTTTCGTAGGCCTCAATTACATACTATATATACTATACTACGTACTTATGTTAGACTTCAGAGCCTGTGATGTAACCCGCGATGTTTTGTATGGTTTTGATTTGGTTTTCCATTACGTTTTTATTTTTAAATAGTTTTTGTAGCATGTAGAGACATTATTTTTGCTGTGGTTTCAGACAAGATGGTGAGCTGTTGGATGGGGATGGTAAACTGTTGGATGGGGTTGGGGATCGTGTACACTGACACTAGTGAAAGTGAATATAAACAATGCACATTGTGTGGAAGTTTCGGGTCGACCTGATCGGAAACGTGTGGCAGTGCTATCGGTTTTGGAGTCCGGCCCGATCGCAAACGGATCCGAAACCCGATCTAGAATCGGCCTTCAAACCGGTATGTGTGGCGGGGCCTATACATCTGCCGCAACAACCGATTGTTAGACTACTACCAAAGTACCATGCGCATGCTTTACAACTGTTAGAATGTAATAACCACAAACAAATAAGGATCACTAAAGCTAGTTAAAAACAAGATGGTAAGCCATTCAAATGCATTTCCAGACACTCAAACACGTAACCGAAAAATGGGTGGAGGTGAGAGGTAAGCGGGAAAGGGGGATAAGGGCAACTTTCAACCACCTGCTACAACTAACCTTTAAACAGATTAACCTTTACCAACAACGGTGACTCATTCTGTAGTTCTAGAATACCCATTATAGTTGTCTACCTACGGTACGCATTTTGATCCAGGCTTAACAGTTACATAATACCCCCCTACGGTACCCCCGTAGGAGTGCCAGGGGTTTCAGTAGAAACAGTATCCCCACTTTCTGGAAATTTAGTGCTTTAAATTCCCACTGTCGCTGTTTTTGTCATTTGTTCTTTCTCATTCCTACTGTGTTCTATCAATCTACTATACTATCTTCTTCTTCGCCAGACCAGTCTCCTACCTTTTTTCTTGAAAACCCTTCCGGGACAAAACTCCTCATTTATGTGTGAGGTCTGTTGGATCATCTTGGGAATATTGGACGCTTTGTATGTGTTTTGTTGATATTTTATAATGATGTTTGTATTCTCATGTAGTGTGTCTTGGGCAAAAAAAGACCTGGCGGTGCCAAATCCTCTCCAGGCTGTTGGCTACAGCCGAAATCCACGATTACAGTGTGGCTCGCCTTGGCCCTGAGCACGTGGTCGTTGAACCTGTAGTAACGTGAGGTTCCTCCGCCCTGGCCGGTGACTTCTGTGTAGAAGACATTCGCCCAGTGATGCCGTGCTAACATCACCCCTGTTAGTCGCCTCTTACGACACGCCGGGAAACGTTGGGTCTATTCTATTTAATGCCCGAACCCACAGGGCCCCAAGCAGGATTCATGGCAGGGCGAAGTACCACTGAACAGATTTTCAACCTCAGAATAATCTTTGAGAAATACCTACAGCACCAACAACATCTATATCATGTGTTCATAGACTTCAAGTTAAGAAGGCGTTTGACCGAGTCTGGCATGCAGCTCTATGGGCAACAATGAAAGTGTACAACATCAGCCCTAAAATTATTGAAGTCATCAAAAGCCTGTATGACAAGGCTACCAGTGCAGTCCTCCACAACAGCGCCATCAGGAACTGGTTCAGAACAACAATCGGTGTGCGTCAAAGATGCCTACTCTCTCCAACACTCTTCAACATCTTCATAGAGCGCATCGTGTCAGATGCTCTTGCAGATCATGAACGCACAGTCAGCATAGAGGGTAGAGCAATCTCCAATCTTCGTTTTGCGGATGACATTGATGGATTGGCTGGAGAGGAACAAGAACTTGAACAGCTGGTACATAGGCTTGACACCACCTCCAGAGCTTATGGAAAGGAAATAAGTGCAGAGAAGACCAAAATGATGACCAACAACACCAATGGCATCAACACGGACATCAAAGTCCAAGGCCAAACCCTCAACACAGTGCATAGCTTCAACTATTTAGGAGCCATTGTATCAGACAATAGGTCCCGACAGGAAGTCCTCTCCAGGATCGCACAAACAACTGCTGCCATGACAAAGTTGAAGCCCATTTGGAAAGACAGGACCATCAGTCTACATTCCAAAGTAAGACTGCTGCGCTCCCTTGTCATCTCCATCTTCCTATATGCTTGCGAAGCATGGACCCTCACAGCAGATCTCCAACGAAGAATACAAAGCATGGAGATGAGGTGCTACAGAGGACTTCTGGGCATTTCCTATACCCAACACATCACCAACAACGAAGTCCGACAGACCATCACACAAGCCCTTGGACAACACGATGACCTGCTCACAGTGGTGAAGAAACGGAAACTCCGATGGTATGGCCACGTCACCAGATCATCAGGCCTTGCAAAGACTATTCTGCAAGGCACGGTGCAAGGAGGTAGAAGAAGAGGGAGACCGAAAAAGAGGTGGGAGGACAACATTTGAGAATGGACTGGTTTGACACTGAGCGAAGCCATCAGGGCTGCTGAGGACAGAGAAAGATGGAGTACACTGGTTAAAAGAGCATCTGTGGTGCCCCTACGACCTCCGGGTTACGGGTCAGGATAGGATAGGATAGGATTGTATTCTATTTTGTTTTTGTAAACGGGGGTTCGATAAATTAGAGTATAGCCTCAGTGTCCCCTGCGTGGGATGTCTTTATTGTAAAGTGACCGGCCTTCGGTGTTACCACTAGGTTGGTTTCGGCAGATCTTTGTGCGGATCAGGGGTGAGTCCTCTTTCAGCGAAGTTGTGGTCTTGATTTTGTGGTCCTGATTCGGCTCTTTGCAGTCCGCTGGACCCTGTAAGCAATGAATAACTAACTAACTAACTTAATACACACCAAGCAAGCCTTGTTTATCAACGATGACTAAACTTTCTTGATCCTGCTGTATGTAAAAATAAATAAATAAATAAATAAATAAATAAATAAATAATATCCATTCTAAGGAATTGCAGTCGCTCTGCACTGAACTGACATAAACCCCAGTCGTTGCACGGCTCGTGTGTCTCGTTATGTTTTTTTTTAGAACAGTGTCACTAGGTTAGAAGTGACGTTATTACTGGTCCTGCTTTCTTTTTTTATTTTTTTGGCTGCCACAGCCACAGGCCAATGAGTTTCTGCACTAAATACTGCACTGGTAACTCTCTCATTTAATTCCTGGTGTGTGTATGTGAGAGAAAGAGAGAGAGAGAGAGAGAGAGAGAGAGAGAGAGAGAGAGAGAGAAAGAGAGAGAGAGAGAGAGTGTGTGTGTGTATGTGTGTGTGTGTGTATGTGTGTGTTTATTGCTGTGAATCAGAATGTTGGATGCGTGACACTGTTTTTATTTATTAATAGTTTTGTTTTAAATTTTGTTATGCCATAATATGTCATTCATGTTGTGTATAAGTGCTTTCTTTGTTACTTATTATTATTGTTTATTATTTTTATTTCCTGAAGTGTCTTTATTTCTTTTATTCTTTTTGGTGCCATTGTGTTGCTGATATGTACGCCGCACACAAAATGTCCTTGTAACTCCTTTGGGAGGTACGGTGGCCTAATGGTAGAGCTTTGGCTTGCGGATTTGAAGGTCCCTGGTTCGAGCCCAGGCCGGGGCATTGTGTTGTGTCCTTGGGAAAGACACATTACTCCCGTTTCCTACTCCTTCGGATAAGAGTATAAACTGAGGTCTAGTCTGTGTCGAATACATTCCATCACAACGGACTTTAAAGATCCTGACGCTCATGTCCTAGACGGGTGAGTGCGGGTGACAAAAACACACCCAGCATGCACTTAGGTCCTTCTCCCCCATCCCTGGCTGCCCAGGATTGTGCTCAGTTGTACGGGCGTCAGACCATGCGCCCAAAGGCTGCGGGTGGGCGTCTCGGGCGGCTTGAGTTAGATCCTGCATCGGCCAGCGCCTTGAGCAGCTCTTGAGCTGGTAAAGCGCTATATAAGAACGATTAAATAAATAAATAAATAAACTTATATGAGGACAATAAAGTTTCTGATTCTGAAACTTGTAGCAGGACACTGCGTAGCTCAGACTCGCCTCTTCACGAACGTTAACTCTCGACAAGCTTCCATTACGCAGTTTGTGGTAGCAGTACCAATGTAACAATATTTTACCAGTGGGACATCGTCAAAGTTCCTAGTAACTTATTTGGGCTGGGTGCGACTGGGAGCATTCTGACTGGTCGACGCATTACAAAAAATGGACGCATGCGCACAGTGCTATCGTAGTCTTAGTAAGGATTAGGGTTGAGGTTAGGGTTAGAGTTAGGGTTTAGGGTTTAGGGTTAGGGTTAGGGTTACGACGCCTAAGAACATCGAGAAAAAGCCGGCCAGACTTGACCTGGCGCATGCGCAATGGCGCCCGGCTAAAGTAAGACACCCGGATATTTGACGATGTTACACCGGGTAAGTTTCGGTCTAATGCAATCATAGATCCGCGTGATACGAATTTCAAGTCAGGTATATTTCATGGTTCGCACACTTTTGTACTGTAAAGGTACATGTGTCCCAGTGCCGTAACCCTTCGGTCGTTGGGGAGAGAGGCGTCCGGGACCTCCCTTTTCTCTAGACCAGCTTAATGAGGGCTTTACTGTTGCTTTGCCTTCCCCGGGTCTAAACGGATCCAGGTACCCATTCATAGTTGAATGGACTGGGGTGCTTCATGCGCTTGTTTACGTCTTTTTTTTTTTTTTTTTTTTTTTTGGCGTTTGGTGGATGTTTTTCAAGCATGGTTACCCATCCAAGCACTCACTTTCTCCAACGTTACTTAAAAGACCCAAATTCGAAGGCTTTGGTTACTTTTGTGGAAAACGGGCTTACCCTAAAATTGGCAATGTTATATCATTACAAATTGATAAAGTGGACTTTCGTTGCTCAAACCAAACGCTAAAGTTTGAAGGTTCCATTTCGGGTCTGACAGAGAGTGATTTCCCCTGATTAACAGTAAAACAGGAATATCATAACCGTGTGACCTTTGACCCTATGTGTGAGTGAACACAGAAGCTGAAGGGTGTGTCTTTGATGCCTAGAATAGGTAGGATCTATTTGGTCTACCTGAACCGAAACACCTTAGCGAGCAATGCTTTTTTACGGGTTGTGTCTCTTACCTGCTTCGGTAGCGGCTATTTTTAGCTCTAGAATGTTGACTTAACACTGGGCGAAGCCATGAGGGTTGCTGAGGACAGAGAAAGATGGAGTACGCTGATTAAACGATCATCTATGGTGCCTCAACGATTTTAGAGTTACGGGAGAGGATAGGATAGGATAGGATAGGATGTTGGCTGGCTAGTTAACCGCTGTTGCTATTAATAGGCACAAAAATTACGGAATTTATTCATTAAAAAATTAATATACTTTTAAAAGAATTATTGTGTGTGGGTGTGTGTGTGTATGCGCGTGTGTGGGGGTGGGGGTGGGGGGGTGGGTGGGCATGTAGAAACGACGTTCTGATGACAAACACATGAAACTCCACATGGTTTCTTCTGACTTTTTTGGAAGGCCGTACTATTTTGACGTCAAAATAGTGCTCCGTTGAGTTAGAGCTGTTTTAGCATTAGGGTTAGGTTAAGGGTTAGGGTTAGGGTTAGAGGCTAGGGTTAGGGTTAGCTTCAAAAATTTGAAAATGTCAAAATAATGTCAAAGAAATGGAAAGTGTGTCAAAATAATCCCTGTTTTTTTCACAACAGTCATCAGAACGTCGTTTCTACAAAAATGGGTGTGTGTGTGTGAAAATCTAAAATCATTTTAACAATCAAAAGTCTTTTTTTTTAATTTAGAAACAGATGGTTTACCAATCAAATGTATTTAAGGACATTACACTCTATTGTCATAGCCGAAAAAAGCTTGTTAAAAAGTGTTAATTTTCTTATCGGTGTGATGACTCGGCTTTATACCAACGCAGCACAAGGGAAACATGGAATAATTCCCTTCACCCTGGTTTACGTTTTTGAGTTCGCAAGAGACTAGAATGAATTAACATTTGAAGTTTAACATCTACACTCACGGCAGACGAGGATAACCAATGAACTACCAGAGCAATAATACTGCTAAGATGAACTGTGAACAATTACCATATTTGTATCTTTTCCACCACAAGAGATTCGAGCCTGGCTAAAGGTTAATTGTTGATGATAGTCACATGACACTGGAGCGTATAGCCGACTACCGGTCACTTTATTCTGACACAAACGAACCATTTGATGGTAAAGGGAAAATATTATGGTCGCACATTGGCCAGGGACCTTTCGGTTATTAGAAAGCCGCTCTACCAACTGAGCGATCAGACCCCACTCGAACCTGGCTCATCGTTGTGACAAGCAAACACTCTACCATCGAGCTACGGCGTTGGGTTCGGTTCTCAAGAGAGCAAGTTACCCATTCAGAATCGGGCGGACAGATGTGACTGCATGGCACTATAGTACTTGCCTTCAATCACACATAGGCTGTTGTGTTATGCACTCTCACAATTGTGCACCTTTATAATGCACCTGTTAATGGCGTCACCTCCTCACTCGCATTCTTTTGGGTGATGAGTCATCAAGCAACATGTTTGGATGTCTGCAATCTTGTCATAATGGCTTCCGAGTGACGTAGTCTACGTACCACGTTCGTCATCAGGCGAAAAAAAAAAAAGCAAGTATAATCAACCATCACTGACGTCTTCCAGTGATGAGGAGGATTAAAACTAGCCAATCTGGAAAGACAGGCAACAAGATAGCAAAATCATTCAAACGTATTTCCAAACACTCCGATAAAGCCAGCATTTTTCAAAAGCGTTATTTTCTGTAAACTCGGCTTTACCCTCAAGAAGCACAAAGAAAACATGGTATGAATGATTGTCTGCGATCTGAACTATCTGCAAGTCAAAAATATATATATCAAAATCGGGGCAGGTAATTTATTGATACATGCGTTTAGAAAATAACTTTTTTTCCAACCTCACGAGCTGCTCAAGGCGCTTGGCCGATACAGGATCTAACTCAAGAGCCAGGGGCGCCCACTTACTGCCTTCAGCGCTTCTCTGAAGCCCAGACGGTTGAGAACCTGGGCGAACCGGGGACGGGGGCAATAGGACCTAATACTTGTTGGGTGAATGTGTGTAGCTGGCATTCACCCATCTAGAGCATGAGCGTCAGGATCTTTAAAGCCCGTGCGATGGAATACGACGATGATAGAAATAATTGAGTTCGTTACAAAGTGCACGCCTTTTCCTGAAGCGAAACTCAACAAACAACCAAGGCCGCAGAGGCCACGCGTCATGCCGATCGGCCAGATAGCTCAATGGTTTACTGCATTTCACAGTTATGTAAATTTGCAGGAAGTATGCATTTTGAAGAACGAAATAACAAGTTCCTGTTTGCAGTTGTCAACGTGAATTATGTTTGACTTGTTCTTGTTCTTGTTCTTCTTCATCTTCTTCGTTGTCGTTGTCGTCTTCTTTTTTTTTCAAGACTCTGTGGATACTCCGTCGGGACGAAGAGATAACTCCACATCTGTCACAACTCGTGTGCATGTTACGTTGAAACGTGAACGAAAGTATGTCGGAAGAGCGCACGATAGATCTAATCGTTTCGATTTGCAAAGTATTCAATAATAGAGTTTATTTACCTTTGATTTGAGTTTGCATTGTTGTTAGGAAAGGCTTTGTATAACGTTGATAATTTTCGTTAGTCGATATTGTTGTAGAATCTTCTGGATCGGCTTGTTTACTATCGATCGAAGATTCGGGATAATTGTAGAAATTTGAAGGAACGATCCGTGAGGAGAAGAAATGTGTAATGACGTAAGCCAGTGATGACGATCTTTAGTTCGTTTGGTGGCAGTACGTCATTTCTACAGTATACCAAATTGTTCCAGAAAAGAGAGAGGTTATTTAATCGTGTGCCGAGTTGCTGTTGGGAGAGAGTAAAGTTGTGGATAGTGATTTGGAAAGTTGCTGTGAAAGTTGTTGAGTTGAATTGAGAATTGTATGCAGTTGTTGATGTGTGCTGAATAAAAGTGGAAAACTTCATACGTCGACTTTGTGACTTGTATGCTGTTTGGACGGGCTGTGTGAATAAACGAATCTGAGTTACACCCTATCAGGAATTCAAGCATCGGGGCTGAATCAGATACTGATAGAAAACACCAACATCAGGCCGAGTGTAACATTTTGGGGGTCAAGCCGCGATTCACGCCATAGCCAAGGGTTCAACTGCTACAACAAGCGAGTCAACGTTACGAGAGGCAGTCATCGAGGGTAGCCGCCAACGAGTTGCGTCGAGAGGGGCCAACATACTGGGACTACATCACCGATAGGTTCGGGTTGACTGCAAGGGCGTGTAGTCGCCGAAGAGTTGCTTCGTGAGCGAACAACAGAGCGGGACTACGTGGCTGCCGCAGGACTACGTCGAGGGACAGTCTCGGAGTTACATCGCC
Source organism: Oncomelania hupensis (assembly GCA_036898135.1). Taxonomy (NCBI): domain Eukaryota; kingdom Metazoa; phylum Mollusca; class Gastropoda; order Littorinimorpha; family Pomatiopsidae; genus Oncomelania; species Oncomelania hupensis. Next base: position 32,181,418 of record CM072521.1, on the reverse strand, counting down.
AGTATTAGAGAGAGCGACGTACGGACGTCGAGTCTACTTCAGCATAGGAGCGTATACATCAACACCAGCGTGGTGCAGCGTCGCATACGACGAGGACAGCGGGGCCTGCGTCAACGAAGGCGACTAGTGGCAAGCATCAGCGCTACTGCAGAAAGCGTGCTGTTCTAGAACAGTCTAGAAAGGTACAGCACAGTCAAGAACTTTCCAGAAAAAAGAACTCTACAGTCAAGAACTTTCTAGAAAAAGAACTTTCCAGAAAAGAACTTTCCAGAAGCATCAAGATGGCTGACTTCTGGCAGAAAGGGGTTGAACTGAATCTAAAAGGCAAGCAGCTGACGGAGTACGTCAAGTCTCAGGAGAGAATACGAGAAAGAGAATTGGAAGAGAAGCGTCTAGAAAAAGGAAATAGAACTAGAACAGAAGCGTCTAGAAGTAGAAGAGCAGCGTCGCCGTGAAGAACGAGAAGTAGAAGAGCAGCGTCGCCGTGAAGAACGAGAATTAGAAGAGCAGCGTCGCCGTGAAGAAAGAGAATTTGAACTGAAGCGTCTGGAAATTGAACAGCAGCGGCAAGAAAGAGAAGATGAGCGCAGGCGTGAGGAAAGAGAAGCTGATCGTCAGTTCCAACTAGAGTTGGCGCGCATCCAGCAACAACAGCATGCGCCACAAGTTATCAGTGACAACACGGCTCCAAAATTGCCAGCTTTCGTCGACGGGAAGGACCAGATTGACAGTTATCTGGCGAGATTCGAAAGGTTCGCTGAAAGCTCTAACTGGCAACCTCAAGACTGGGCAATTCGACTGAGTGCACTTCTGACGGGGCAAGCTCTCGAAGTTTACACCAGACTGTCGAACGATGACGCCAAAAACTACGACGTCTTGAAAGAGGCCCTGTTGCAGTGCTACAACTTTACAGAGAAGGGCTACCGTAAACGCTTCCGTGAATGCCGGCCTAAGTCAGACGAGACGCCAAAGCAGTTTGTGGAGCGCCTGTCGTCATATCTACACAAGTGGGTGGAGTTATCAGGCGAAATGAAGTCTTACGACAGTCTCCATGACCTGATTGTGAAAGAACAATTTCTCAATGCCTGTCACAAGGACCTAGCGACCCACTTAGAAGAACAAAAGCTGCAGACGCTTAAAGATGTGACTGAGGCTGCTGAAAGATATCTTATCGCTCATGGGAAAACCCTGGGGCCACCCAGCGCGACGAAACATTTTCAGAAGACTGCAAACCATGGGAACCAGATCCAAGGAAGCCAGACGAGCCAGAGACAGACAGACTCCACGCCTCCTCCCAGGGAAGGGCATTCAAGGGGCTGTTTCACCTGCAACGCTACAGACCACAGAGCGGCTAACTGTCCTCAAAACAAAAGTAGCGGACAGCGGAGCAGTACGGACAATTCAGCGGCGGGCAACCGGCAGAGGCGGTTCTCCAATCAACGGCAAACCAGTAGATCTGACCATCAGGTGTGCGGCGGGAGCGTCATTCTTCCGAGTGAGACCGAGCGCACAGCTACCCCTGCGGACGTGCAAGAGTGCATGACCGATGGCCAACTTCTCCTTGCCAACGGAAAATCCATCCCCGTCGTCGCCAGCGCAGCTGTGACCGTACAGAACATGCCTGTTTCCAAGGGACGCGTCGGAAATCATGAAGTGACTGTTTTAAGAGACTCTGGCTGCAGTGGGGTCATCGTCAGAGAAGACCTAATCGCTAAAGAACAGTTCACTGGCGATTCAAAATGGACACTTATGGCCGACAGCAAATGTGTGAGAGCGCCAGTTGCGAAGATTCATGTCAACACCCCTTTCTACATAGGCGAAGTCGAAGCGGTTTGCCTGAAGAAGCCGCTGTATGATTTGATGATCGGGAATATCGACGGCGCGAGACGACCCGACGACCCCGATCCAGAATGGAGTCCTGCCTCAACCCAACACGTCGAAGTTGTGGAGGAGGATCCATTGCCGTTTCCCGATGGAGACCTTACAGAGCTGCTACGGGACAATGTGGTTACTCCGGCTCAGCCCTGCCGACCAGAGATCGTCGGTGCTGTTACTACCAGGGCCCAGGCCAAGAGAGACAAGACGTCTACGCCACTGAAGGTCGCCGACAACTCCAAAGCTGCCATCGTGGACAGAGATAAGCTGATCCAGCTCCAGGAAGCTGATAGCACTTTAAACAAGTACAGGAACCGCCAAGATCACGTGACCAAACGCAGTGGCACGGTCTATTTTGAGGTGAAGGCCAAGATCCTGTATCGAATCTTCCAGCACCCGAGGGTCAACGGAGGGAAACCACTACGTCAAGTCTTGGTACCGTTACCCCTAAGGCGCCAGGTGATGGAAGTAGCGCATGACTCAATCATGGGAGGTCACCTAGGCATCAAGAAGACGTCAGACAGAATCAGGCGGTGTTCTACTGGCCAGGACTTCATGCGGACGTCAGCCGTTTCTGTCGATCATGTGACATTTGCCAGAAGACCATACCTCGAGGAAGGGTCCCTAAAGTGCCAATGCAGAGAATGCCTTTGATCGACCGACCTTTCAAGAGGGTGGCCTTAGACTTAATCGGCGAAATAAGACCTCCGAGTGAAGAAGGTCATCGATGGGTACTGACTTTAGTAGACTATGCGACTCGGTACCCAGAAGCAGTGCCACTGAAGAAGATTGACACTGAAACTGTAGCAGAGGCACTGGTGGACATGTTCAGTAGACTTGGAGTGCCTGAAGAAATTCTGACAGACCTCGGGACGCAGTTCGTCTCTGACTGTATGAAGGAGGTCAACAGACTGCTGAGCATCCGGCATTTAACTACGACACCCTACCATCCAATGTGCAACGGGCTTGTCGAAAAGTTCAATGCTACGTTGAAGTCCACCTTGAAGAAACTGTGCAGCGAGCAGCCCAGACAATGGCATCGCTACATCAACGCCTTACTTTTCGCCTACAGAGAAGTACCGCAGGAGTCCACCGGCTTTTCTCCGTTCGAGCTGCTGTACGGAAGAACCATCCGAGGGCCGATGCACATCCTAAAAGAACTGTGGACGAAAGAAGTAGACACCCCAGAGGTGAAGAACAGCTACCAGTACGTGTTTGAGCTACGGGAGAAGCTTGAGCAGACTCTCGATATAGCCAGAGAAAACCTGAAGAAGTCCCAGGACTGTGGAAAGCACTATTATGACCGTAGGGCTGTGAACAGGAAGTTTAAACCTGGCAACAAAGTGCTGGTGCTGCTACCTACCGATCATAGTAAGTTGCTGATGCAGTGGAAAGGCCCGTACGAAGTGGAGACTGTGGTGGGGATCAACGACTACAAGGTGAAGGTCGGCCAGCATTCCAAGATATACCACGCCAACCTCCTTAAACTGTACGTGGAAAGGCCATCAGAGACTGTGCATGCAGCAACAGCAGCTGTGACCGACAACAGCTTTGACAGCGAAGAACTGTTGGAACTGGGAGACTTCCACAGCAAAGAAGGCATCGATGATGTTAAGCTAGGACCGAGCTTGACGGAAGGTCAAAAGTTGGAGCTCAAGGACCTTATGGGCGAGTTTCCCCCTAACTTCAATGATGTCCCAGGCTCTACGACTTTGGTCGAACATGAAGTCCACACCCAGACCTGGAAGGAGCATCTGCAGACCATGAGGGAGCTGTTCCACCGTCCCGCAGAAGCCAACCTGACCGTGAGACCCAGCGAATGCATTCTGGGAGCTGACAACGTCGACTGCGTCGGACATCCGATGGAAGAAGGAGACAACGGAGGACGCACTGATTCCAGGGAAGCCCACGTGATCATCGTCTTTGACCCTGGGCCGATGACGACCGCAACGGACAAGGGCGTCGTCTCCTTGCGAACGAAAGAACATTGACTGTGTGGACGAACTAAGAATATTGGTAATGACAGACTTGAAAATGAAAAACGTTGATTGGGTAAATGAACTGTGAACATTGACAGTATCCAGAAAGACTTGCAGATGAGAAACTTTGTGTGAATGAACTGAGAACGTTGATAGTGTTCAGATAGTCTGAAATAAGTTTTAATTCTGAACTTTGTTTGTGCATTACGTTTCAACGTTGTTGAAAGAAATTGGGTAAATTTCTTCTTGAGTGGGGGGTTATGTTACGTTGAAACGTGAACGAAAGTATGTCGGAAGAGCGCACGATAGATCTAATCGTTTCGATTTGCAAAGTATTCAATAATAGAGTTTATTTACCTTTGATTTGAGTTTGCATTGTTGTTAGGAAAGGCTTTGTATAACGTTGATAATTTTCGTTAGTCGATATTGTTGTAGAATCTTCTGGATCGGCTTGTTTACTATCGATCGAAGATTCGGGATAATTGTAGAAATTTGAAGGAACGATCCGTGAGGAGAAGAAATGTGTAATGACGTAAGCCAGTGATGACGATCTTTAGTTCGATTGGTGGCAGTACGTCATTTCTACAGTATACCAAATTGTTCCAGAAAAGAGAGAGGTTATTTAATCGTGTGCCGAGTTGCTGTTGGGAGAGAGTAAAGTTGTGGATAGTGATTTGGAAAGTTGCTGTGAAAGTTGTTGAGTTGAATTGAGAATTGTATGCAGTTGTTGATGTGTGCTGAATAAAAGTGGAAAACTTCATACGTCGACTTTGTGACTTGTATACTGTTTGGACGGGCTGTGTGAATAAACGAATCTGAGTTACACCCTATCAGGAATTCAAGCATCGGGGCTGAATCAGATACTGATAGAAAACACCAACATCAAACCGAGTGTAACAGTGCATGTATAGATAGACCTAACCTACACTTACTCCTATACGAAAGAGCGAATGAATGTTAATTTTGCTGACTCAACCTGCACTGGACTCCGACCGTATTTGGGTGTTTCCTTCAATGTCAGACATCATTGGGCATGGTATATGGCCCCACCTCCGAAACAACCGGGAAGGGTTTCTTTATAAAACAAAGCTACCTCTCTCAGCCCTCAGCTCCTGGGCAGGACAAGTGTACTGTTATGTTAGGGTTTTAAAAATATATATTTGACAGCAAGATACAAATATTTAACACATACATTTTATATCGACGGATGGTCTGATACAACTACTGGGTGTGTGGGTGTGTGTGAGTGTGTGTGCGGGAATGTGTGCGTGTGTGTGTATGATTCGCACGCGCGTGCATTTATAAGACTTCGTTCTTACACAACTTCAACATTGCCTTCGGATATGAAAATGACTGAATTACATCATTGATTTGGCCATGAAACCTATCGATTGTTCGACCTAGTCTTATGTTTAATCGCCAATTCAATGATGTTATAATTCAGTCATTTTCATAGCCGACTACTCCTGTTATAATTATAACATTTAATGTGTATCCCCACAGCTATTGGAGATGAATATCCTGCATCCGATGGGTTGACAGAATTTCCGGACAAATGTAGTGAGGAAGTGAGAGGATCTGTCAGCTCATGGATAAGCATTATCGTTACGGATGTACTGCACAGTCTAAGTCTAATTTAGTACGCTAATAATAAATAGTATCGTGCTGTCGTTCTGCATAATAGTCAGCAAAGTAAACCAAACAAGCACTGAAGGAAATAAAACTACACTATCCGGCACATACATTAAAAAAAAAAAGTAAACAGTCCAAGGGCGTGCCTTATTATGGGGTTGTCAGAGAGTAGTTGCACTTTACCGTAACAGACAAAACAAGTTTATTTTTCAGATCCGTCCAGAAAGTTTTTTTTTCTTTCTTTCTACACACAGCGACCTTGGGCTAGAGCTAGTGAAGTGTTGTCGCCCCGGGGTCAGCCTTGTGTACTCCAGGGCTACCCAAATTTAGTAGTTTGAAAATTTATAATCATTCATAAACGAAACAGCAAAACAGGCTTCTCCACTGGTTGGTTAGTGTATCAGTTAATCGTGTTTGGATTATGTTCAGCAATGTGAGTTAGTTGCATTGTTGTAGGTTTATAGCTAGAGTTGTTGTTGTTGTTGTTGTTTTGTTGTTGTTGTTGTTTTGTTGTTGTTGTTGCGGTTTGGTTATTAGTAAGTTTCTGCTACACCCGTGAAACAGTGTGTACTTTATTCTCTCTCTCTCTCTCTCTCTCTCTCTCTCTCTCTCTCTCTCTCTTTCTCTCTCTCTCTCTCTCTCTCTCTCTCTCTCTCTCTCTCTCTCTCTCTCTCTCTCTCTCTCTCTCTTTCTCTCTCTTTCTCTCTCTCTCTCTGTCCTACACTTGTTTTAGTTTTGTCCATTTTGTGGTAAAGTATTGCTGTGAGACTTCATTATTGATGGTACTTTTGTTCTCTGTTAGATGTATTATTTATGATCACTGTGTCATTTGTTGGTTGGTTAGCTGTTGTTGTTGTTGTTGTTGTTGTTGTTGTTGTTGTTGTTCCGTTTGCTCCCCAAAGGGCCTGGAATTAAACGTTTGCCTTGTCCTGTCTTGCCTTGCCTTGCTTATACCCCACCCCTCCCCTCCCCACCCCACCTTATCCCAGGTTTATGTCGCTCACGACCTCTTAGGCCTAGACTAATATTATGTTCCTCAGGTCTGTCCTCTCCCAAATCTATCTTCTTCCGGTTTTTATATCCCTTCAAGATCTTTAAGATCTTTGTTCATCACAAGACCATGTTCCTCAAAGCCCGAATTCCCTCAAGTGTATGATTCCGGCGAGATATTTATGTGTGGCATTAAAAAAATTTTTTGGTGAAAGCAAAGTGCATAAATATGAGTAATAACTTATTGTCTTTGATACTTACTCTATGATCACAAACATATTATGTGAACGAACGTAGTCCTTAGGGAACATTGACCGGGAGGAGGAAGGGGGGAGGGGAGGGGAGGGCAAAGGCAGTTGGGGAACAGAGACCTGAGGTGGGGTGGGGGAGGTTGCTTGGGGGAAGCATAGCCCTGGGGAAACGTAGACCTGGGGAAACATAGACCTGGGGAAACATAGACCTAGGGAAGCATTGACCTGGGAAAACGCAGGCACGCTCCCATATCAGTGAGCCTACATTCAAATGTAGTTTACTGTTGGGTCGATAGCTAGCATTTGTTAGGTGTGATTTATCATTGAGGTTGCTCTTCTGTCATGAAGTGGAAACGTCAGCCTGCATACATGCACTCTCATTCATTTCTATGACGTGAGAAAGAGAAATTTAATCGAAGGTCAGAGTAGTGACTATCAAATGAAGGTATAATGCTTGCTATTGTCTTTTCATATCGATGTCAGTTGCTGACACACAGTTTATAATGATATAGTGATGTGTTCCGCACACCTTGTTGACTGGGAAATGTAGTGACCACAAATGGGCTTCTCAAAAGTTTGACAAAATGTTCAGTTGGATTGTACCTACATCTAACCTGTTCAGTCATGTTCTACCCACAAGTCGATGGATTTCGATCCCTCCTTTCTAAAGCTTGGATCTCTGAAAATCAGATTTCCGTTTCAGTGCCCCACCCCTCTCTCCCTTCTCCCACCTCTCCCACACACCCCTTATTCTATAGCCATTCCTCATCCTATATCAATTCCTCATCCCATAGCCATTCCTTATCCTAGAACCATTCCTCATCATATACACATTCCTCATCATATAGCCATTCCTCATCCTAGAGCCATACCTCATCATATAGCCATTCCTAGAGAAATAAATAAAGAAAGAAATATAATTAAAAATAAACAAAACCTAACCTCTATGTCTGTGTGTAGTTGGAGAGGTTGCATATTATTTACCTTATAAATTTGCATTATGAATCATCTTTGAATTACCATTTTAAAAGTTAATATTTTAAACTTGAATGACGATACACAGATACAGAAACTGCCAGGACTCTTGCTCTTTCTTCTTTTTCTCCGAAAAATACAAATACATATAAGTATAGGATAGTTTCCTGTTTATTCTTACACAACAGTCTGCCTCCCTTGCAAATTAAAACTCCTCCTCTCCCCCTCCTCCTCACTCCCGGGAAAGTACAATGGACAGGAAGTTATTTCCAGGGTCGCACAAACAACTGATGCCCTGGCAAGGTTGAAGCCCATTTGGAAAGACAAGACCACCAGTCTACATTCCCAGGTAAGGCTGCTGCGCTCCCTTGTCATCTCCATCTTCCTATACGCTTGCGAAACATGGACCCTCAAAGCAGATCTACAACGACGAATACAAAGCATGGAGATGAAGTGCTACAGAAGACTTTTGGGCATTTCCTATACCCATCACATCACCAACGACGAAGTCCGACAGGCCATCACCAACGACGAAGTAGACAGACCATCACACAAGCCATTGGACGACACGATGACCTGCTCACAGTGGTGAAGAAACAGAAACTCCGATGGTATGGCCACGTCACCTGATCATCAGGCATTGCAAAGGCCATCCTGCAAGCCACAGTGCAAGGAGGTAGAAGAAGAGGGAGACCGAAAAAGAGGTGGGAGGACTACATTCGAGAATGGACTGGTTTGACACTGAGCGAAACCATCAGGGTTGCTGAGGACAGGGAAAGATGGAGTCCACTTGTTAAACGATCATCTGCGGTGCCCCAACGACCTTAGAGTTACGGGATGGATAGGATAGGAAAGTACAATACGCCTTAAGCACAATATTATTAAAAACAACCCACTCTAAAACTTTTGACTACACGATAGTCGTTAAGGTCGCAGCGTAAGCAAGGTAGAGGCACAAGAACCCGGTCCAAATAACCAGTAAACACTCGTTAGGGTCAGACAACCTCGTGCACTGGCTATTGGATATGCTTGTACATACAAACCCCTTTACCTACTTCTGTTTATAGGCATTGTACGAAAGGCTACAACGATGTTTGTGTCCGCACAATAAACGTAATCAATTTGACGCCAGACGGACCATGCTTATTGTAGCTAAAAGTCAATAATACAACGACTATAGTACGCTGTGAACTTGGTTCGAGCTACACGATGATATCCACGGGTTTTTGGATCGTATATTGGCTTGTATATACTTTAATCTGACTTCTACTATAGGTCCCTGTACAAAAAGGCTACATCAGTTGTTGTTTTTTGTGTCTGCACGCTGCGAGTTTAACAATTAACTAAATTAAGACCATTTGCTACAAAAATGCAACTGTTGGTAAATATTTTGACGTTCAAAGTTGTCCATTGGCAATTAAATATGTGTGTAAACAAACCCATTTACCTGACATACGCTAAGGGCCCTGTAACAAACAAACAAAAAAAGGCTACATCAAATTTTCTATCCGCAAACTATGGTAATTTAAATGACAACTCTGTAATGTAAACAACTATTACAAGTGGGTCTTTGTTGTGCCGTAGATGTTAAATATGTATGTATGTATACAAGTAGCTCTGTACAAAAGGCACCATTACATAACGTCAGCACAATAAACACAAAGATTATTGATTTAATGTACATTTTATAGCACAACAAAGACCATGCTTTAAGTCATTGGTTGCCATCATGAAGTAGGGTATCTTGGCTGAAGGAGCTGCACAGACAACGATCGTTTCATCTTCAAACGTTGACGCGTAATTTGTGATTGTGGAGGTTTTTAAATGCAGAGCACTGTAACACCTGTTAGCTGAAGGATAATGATTTTCAGTTGTGCTCACAAAATCAGCTTGTAGTTTTTTTTGTGGGACAGTAATAAACATCAGTCCTCGGTTTACGATAAGTGAGTGCCAGAGGGACGGGGGCTGAGTGTGCATACATCTAGCTTAGTCTTACTCATTCGTGAGTTGCTAATCCTGTCTGAAACAGGAAACGTGTACAATGGGCGACAGTTTGGAGCCAAGGTTTACCGAAGGTTTGTTGCTATTTCAGTCTGTACGTTAGTTAGACAGATGTACTTACTACGTACATGTTACCTCTTTGAAAAGCGCGCGATGGATGGATCACAAAATTTTACCCTTATTTCTCTACAGACTGAAACATCTTCCACGCCTGCACTTTGATATTTCGGCCCTCAGAGCTGCAGTCGCACGATCCGATCCGATCAGAGGTGGTGGAATAGCGAGGAGCTGAGAGGAACCTCGATGACAAAACTCTTAAATACCGTTTAAACGCGTTGTACGAATATTCCCATAGAACGCTCAGCAATTGACCAACAAGCGTCGCAAGTGACACTCCAGTGCACTCAGACATCACTTGCAGCAGCTTGATTTTTGTTGAAAGTAAAAGCGAATATGGGAGAGAAGGTAGGAACCACGCTCATAAAGCTGGCTATGAGAAAATGCCAGTCTTGTCATGTGATCCCCCCACACCCATATATTCCTACTTCCTACCCCTTCCCCCACTCCACACCCTTCCCCCTCCACCCCCTCGGAAAAAAAGAAGTGTTACTTCCTAAAGAAAACAGTTTAGTCCAGTCGCCTCCGAGATCTTTGGAGGACATTTTGCAGAGCACGCACCGTTGTTGGACGGTGGTACTATACGTTGACTGATGCATGTATAGGCCTACTAGATTTCACACAGCAACCACAACTGTCAGCAGCTATTTCAACCTGAAAGTGCGCTTTGTAAAGACCGTAAATACCCTCATTCATCATTCATCACTTTAACATTAAGTTTGGTTTCCGCACTTAACCCTTATGTAGTGTTGTATAGTTATCCAGTGTATCCTATGTTACAGGTAATAATAGTAGTCTACTGGTATGGCATCGCGTGATGTCCTCGCTTGTTTACCTCGCCACACTTCAGCTAAGGTCAACGTCCGAACTCACCTGGATAAACAACCAGCCACTCACATCTTCACCCTCATTCCCACCAGCACCCATAATCCCACGCGAAAAAAACCCACAATAAACAGCAATTTTTTATCCACAGGCGCCCGTAAATGTATCCGATAGCATCTCTCAGTAGCGTGCGTCCCTCTCTGTAGTATAATAGAGGGACGTACGCGCAATATAGAGTTTCGCTTTCGCAATCAGATACGGGCGCCTATGCTTGTGTCGTAGTCCAGAGAGCTTCTCAAGACCTGGTCGAAATAGGGATATTTGTCCACCCACCACCGCTATCCCCAAGACGTCTGCTTGTAGTGAGTGAACTGTCAAAACCTTTTCTGTTAAAACACACTGTTAAACTTTGCAGTCTCGCACTGTATCTTTTCCTTCATAAAATCCTACATAACAATCTATTTCTGTTCCAGATTATCATCTATGTCATTGTCCGATAACATATTATATTCAATTTGTGAGTGTCTTGAAAGTTGATAATCATAGAAAGTATAGATTAACTTTGATGTATGTGTTAATTTAGCCAAAGCTTGAATTATTTCTTCAGTTGGACAGTTCCTTTGAAAAAGTGTTTCGTCTGATCGTTTCGATGGAAAAGACTTAAAATAAATAAATAAATAAATAAATAAATAAATAATAGATTTCTGTTGATGAATGTGTCAGACTTCTTCCTCACACCTTCCTCCTTAGCGCTCCTCCCTCCTCTCCACGACCGATCCTTCCAGCTCGACTAAATGGACAAGGCAAAGGTGACGGTTGTTTGGTTGTTCTCCATACAGTCCGTTGAGGGTTATTTATTTCTTCGGAGTACCCAAGCTGCTCGCTGAGTCATTATATTTGCGTCGAGTACAATAAGCCAAAGCCACAAACAACCACGACAACAGCAGGTAGCGAGAAATTTTGACCTTTAAGAAAGAGGGGCTGACCAGGTCGTCAACTTCGTGATGGGCTGTTTTTTTGTCTGTTTTCTGTGTCTGAACGACCTACTTGCAAGACAAAACTAGAGCTAGCAAAGTCAAATAGGACGACAGGGTCCGCGGGGCTTGATAATTATCTCAGTCAGGTACAGTACTTTACCCCTCCCCCCCTTCTCACCTGCTCTCTCACGAAAGAAGACTTGTTCCCTCACCACCACCTCCACCATCACCACCTATACTACCACCACTCGTCCATGCTTTTAAGTGACCCGTGTTTGATTCTCAGTATACAAACTACTGCTGCCCTGACAAGGTTGAAACCCATTTGGAAAAACAAGACCATCTGTCCACATTCCAAGGTAAAGCTGCTGCGCTCCCTTGTCATCTCCATCTTCCTATACGCTTGCGAAACATGGACCCTCACAGCAGATCTACAACGAAGAATACAAAGCATGGAGATGAGGTGCTACAGAAGACTTCTGGGCATTTCCTATACCTAGCACATCACCAACAACGAAGTCCGACAGACCATCACACAAGCCATTGGACAACACGATGACATGCTTACAGTGGTGAAGAAACGGAAACTCTGATGGTATGGCCACGTCACCAGAGCATCAGGCCTTGCAAAGACAATACTTCAAGACACGGTGCAAGGAGGTAGAAGAAGAGGGAGACAGGAAAAGAGGTGGAAGGACAACATTCGAGACTGGCTTGACACTGAGCAAAGCCGTGAGGGTTGCTGAGGACAGAGAAAGATGGAGTACGCTGGTTAAACGATCGTCTGTGGTGCCCCCGACGACCTTCGAGTTACGGGATAGGATAGGATAGGAACCTGGAGTACCCGGAGAAAACCATCGGTGTCTTGCAAAGTCTCTGACCGAAGTCAACGTAAGGTCGGACCCCGCGACCTTCGGCATAGGGAATAGCATTCTATCCATCGTAGCTGCACCAATGTGCCAGCCCGTCGCTTGCAGGAGACAAAAGGTGGCGCCACCTACAGCCAAATGTGCGATGGGAAAGACATAAAAGAAGAAATAAGAAACGTAACTCGATCTCAAGGTAAAAGTTCAAATTGTTTTTAATTTTATTACAAAAAACAAATAACAAAAACCACGTTATCAAGTACATATAAAATACTGGCCAAGTTTAAAATCATAGACGTCAAGCAGTAATATTGAAATCGTTAGCATCATTGTTGTATTCTTTTTTTACTCTTTTTTAAGAGAGTTTAATTTCCTAGATGAAATTTGGTTTGATGGCAGAGAGGGAGGGAGGGAGAGAGAGAGTATATGCGTGTGTGCGCGCATGACACGGTATTTATCATCATTTATTTTTTTAAAATCATGTGCATTTTTCCCCTTTATAACTCCACTATAAGTTAAATGTTGAATTTATGTTTATAAATATAAAATGTATTGATTTAGCTCCAGGTTTAAGAGTGAGAGGTGTAATTATACTTGAGTGTATGTGCGTGTGTGGGCTTGAGTATATGTGTTCATGCATTTTGTGCGCGTGTGTGTATGTGTGTGCGTGTGTGTGTGTGTGTGTGTGAGAGAGAGAGAGAGATGTATATAAAGTCAACGTCACTTTTATTCATATGCATAATTCTTAGTTTTTCGATGTTATAATTTAATGTAACCGTGTTCTTTAAATATGCATCTGTTTACCTCTCTCTCTCTCTCTCTCTCCCTCCCTCTCTCTCTCTCTCTCTCTCTCTCTCTCTCTCTCTCTCTCTCTCTCCACATGTCCATTTTTGATATTTGATTTGTCCATTGTGATTGCGCTTAATGTTGCAACAACTGTGTATGCAAGTTCTTTTCATTTGAAGTCTTAAAAGGTGTAGTGTAGAGTGTGGATATGTATGTGACTGTTTAGCAACATCAGAGCAATGTCCATATGCAATGTATGTTGTCATTTGGCTGAATACCCCTTGGGGTCATGAGCAATCTTGCCACTGTAGATTGTTCCCAGTTGAAAACCTGTCTTGACTTTGTAGGCATGACCGATTCACTGCGGCAACAGTACCCCCGTTGGGGTGCCGGGGGTTTCAGTATAAATAGTATCCCCACTTCCTGGAAATTTAGTGCTTTAAATTCCCACTGTCGCTGTCTTTCTCATTTGCTCTTTCTCATTCCTGCTCTGTTCTATCAATCTGCTATACTATCGTCTTCTTCGCTATACCAGTCATCTACCTTTTTTTCTTGAAAACTCTTCCGGGACAAGACTCCTTGTTCGTGTATGAGGTCTGTTGGATCAGCTTGGGAATATTGGACGCTTTCTGCCAGGTGGTCCACTAGGGCTTCCTATGATGTTATTATTTAGCAATGTAGGCATTTTATATGTATGTGTTTTGTTGATAATTTATAATGATGTTTGTATTCTATTTTGTTTTTGTAAACGAGGGTTCGATTAGTTGGGGGTAAAGCCTCAGCCGTCCCTTGCGTGGGATGTCTTTATTGTAAAGTGACTGGCTGGTGGAGGGCATTCAGTTTTCCCACTAGGGTTGTTTCAGCAGATCTTTTATGCGGCTTGGGGGTTGTCCGGTCCTGATTTGGCTCGGAAGAGTCCGCTGGACCTAAAGCAACAATTATGTAATGTAATGTAATTTGGCTGAATAAAATTGTGTATTCTGTATTATCAAGAAAGGGAGAGAATCGGCTCAAAACGAAAGTAGACTACCTCTACACCCCATTCCTCTAGTGCCATATTCATTCATCTATATCCTATACCTTTGCAGTTACTCGCAGAAACAACGTATTTTCTGTAACGACCATTCATAAAGGAAGGGGATCACGCTCTGCTCAATGTTGTCTGTTATGTATAGACGTGACTTCGTGCACACCCTAACAGTAAAAAAAAAAAGTATCTAAATAACTATAATTCTCTGGTCTGTCAACACGGTCGTTCCGCTGGTAAACATATACTGCGCCTCAATGCAAAGGGGAAATAAACAATCACAAGTTCAACGTTCTGTGTTGTTGACACCATTTTGACCAAACTAAAAGTGCAACTAAACATCCTAGATATTCACTAGCAGTAATAACAAAATTGCAAAGTGCATTATCGCAACAACGTTATCAAAACAAAACTTTTTTTTTTTCAAGTCATATCAATAACGTAAGTGATGTATAGTCATTTATGCGCATTTCCCTTCACTGTTCACAAAAATGGGCTTTTCCTCGGACCCCAACACTGTGGCCTGATGTCGCAGTTGGTTAGGAGCCGGTTTCCTTTGCCGACGGTCGCAGGTTCGAATCCCGCAGGGGACGAACTTACTATCAGACTTTTTTTTCAGGTCATGCAATGAGGGTTTTCTCCTGGTGCTCCGGATTTAATGATGTCACTGGATGCAGTCAATTCACATTTGCAAAATAACCTTCGATTTCCTTTATTGCTTTCTAATAGCTTTCCCCCCTGCCTCCACACCACAGGTTTGAGTTATAAATGCGTATTGGCTGCGTTATGTAAGAGGGTGTGTGTTTAACATATGAGCGCGTATGTGGGTACAGATCGCCGCGCTTTGAACTTGATTGGCGATTTAGGGGAAATTCAAAAACGCGTATTATACTTCTTCTTTTTCTTCTTCTTCTTTTTCTTCTATACCACCCGGTACACATTGGTCGAAGCGAAGGCTGCCAGAAGCATGTTTTACTTGTCGCCTCAACAGGCGATAAAGCATGCTCTCATGTTTCATAGCACTGCTTCCTACACGCTTCAAGCGCTATAATAGTGACGGAAAAAGCGCAATTTCACTGTAAATATATACAGAATGTTGCTCTACAACACTCCGCTCTTTCCGTCTCAAAAACCCAATTGCCTTGTTGGATTCTTAAATTGCATGAAACCAAGTGAGGACACTATCCGGCGTCAACAAACGGTCAAAAACATTGTCAAACGGTTCGTAAAAGACAGTTGACCTAGAAACTAATACAGTTTGACCTAATTCGTCCCCTAGAGGAGACGAAACTTACATTTTTCTATTTTCATGAGTTCACTGCAGTGAAATTGCGCTTTTTCCGTGACTATAGAGCTTGAAGCGTATAGAAAGCAGTGCTCTGAAGCATGGGAGCATGCTTTATCGCCTGTTGAGGCGACTAATAACGCATGCTTCTGGTAGCGTTCGACCAATGTGTATCGGGTGTTTATACGGGGCTTCATAAAAGGAAATTAACCTTACAATCCCCTTATATTCTCCCTAAACGGCTCATCATCCTGCGCCTTCAACAGCTCTTGAGCTGGAAAAAGCGCTATATAAATAATGTAGTGGGAAGAGTAACTCTAGATTATAGTCACACGACACCGGAGCGTATAGGCGACTACTGGTCACATTATTCTGACACCAGCGAACCAGTTGATGGTAAGGGAAAATAATATGGGCACACGTTGGCCAATCCAGGATTCGAACCAGGTACCTTTCGGTTACTAGTAAGCCGCTCTACCAACTGAGCTACCCGGCCCCACCAGTAGTGGGAAAAGCATTGCCTTGATTTATAGTCTGCATGGGGATAGGGGTTGGGAGGGGGTGCGGTGGCAGAGGTACCACTGCCGATAATATTGTAGTAGTAGTAGTAGTAGTAGTAGTAGTAGTAGTAGTAGTAGTAGTAGTAGTAGTAGTAGTAGTAGTAGTAGTAGTAGTAGTAATTGTTGCTTTTGTTGTTGATAATGATGATAATGATGGTGATGATGATGACGATGATGATGATTATGATGATGTTAGTTAATTATTCATTGTTTGTACGATCCAGCGGACTGGAAAGTGCCGAATCAGGACCACATGATGATGATGATGATGATGATGATGATGATGATGATGATGATGATGATGATGGCAATAATTGTCGAGAAATAAAGATTAAGAGCGATCAAACAGTGGCATTTTCAAGCAACAGCTGGGTGGAGGTCTTAAATATGTTCAACCTGCGCGTGTTTGATTGTGTGTCAGCGCTTGGAGCAGACTAGTTTATTGTCCGGAATCGCGCTTTATATTTATTATTATTATTATTATTATTATTATTATTATTATTATTATTATTATTATTATTATTATTATTATTATTATTATTATTATGATTATTATTATTATTATTATTATCATCATCATCATCATCATCATCATCATCATCATCATCATCATCATCATCATCATTTTATTATTATTATTATATTATTATTATTATTATCATCATCATCATCATCATCATCATCATCATCATCATCATCATCCTCCTCCTCATCATCATCATCATCATCATCATTTTTACACCCTCATGGACGTAATAGGACCGAAAGGAACCGAGAAGGAACTTCAGGTCAGAAAGTTCTACAGTGCATGTTCCTGCCCTTTTCATGCAGTTCAGCGAACGTTGACAGAGACGAGTGATTTGTTGCCACGGAATGTTGTATGGTCTTTCACGTTTGCAACGTTTGCGAGTGCTGACGAACTTTTCTTGTGCAAAAAACTTCGCTTTTCAAGATGCTAAAGCAACATACCTTCGCGTGATGACCATCCATTCCGCGGTTCGAGATACTGTCGGAAACTCCATTCTTTGGGGCGAGACTACTCATTCTGTTTTTCTAAGCAAAGTTTTAATTGTGTCTTTCAATCAAAATAGATTTGGTGACCGCCATCTTAGTTTAATATACCGTGCACTTCCTCTGATGTCGCTAACTTCATTTTTCGGGCGAGGCTGTTTACCGTATATGTTTTACACAAGATTTTGTGTCTTTCAGTCAAAAGACGCTAACAATTGGTGACCGCCATCTTTCTTTGATGCATCGTGCATTTCCTCTCGCCCATTTGTGATAGATAACCTACTTGCCTATCTCGCCGACCTAGCGAGGCTAGACAACTTCACTATCTCAATTCACACGAATTTGTGTGAGACTTTAATCCGAACTAGCTCGACGGCACTATAAGGGGTCATCCACCCTGAAAGCAAATCGCTGCCCATAATAGCCAACTTCGTTACTGGATATTTCATCAACCGCTTTGCATGCGACACGTCGACCTTTGTAAACGGTGTCAGTGGGTTACTAGGACTATTTGTGTTTAAAATCCTGGATTAGTGCTGCACGCCCGGGCACGACGGAGAGACGGAGGACAAATAATAAATAATCGGTGTGGGCGTGCTGTATTTAATTTGTTTTGCTGGTGTTGTTGTTGTTGTTGCTGTTGTTGTTGTAGTTAAACTTCAAAAATTTTTAATAGGCATCTTGGCGAAGTTTTAATCTGTGATCCCTTTTGGCGTGGGAGCCTATATATATGTCAACTATCGATCGATGATGCTTCAACTACAAACAGCAATAATCAATGACAACAAAAACAACAACAGTAACTTATACATCTACATCAGCAATGTTTCAATAGGAACTCGGTGTCCCAAGACCAATAAATATAATATGATTATCTAGTATGGAGAGTATAACCTTTTTTGTAAACCCTAGCTACAGTAGACACAACACGGAGAAGAAAAACAACAATAGCGATAATGATCAGTTGTTCGTTTGAGTGTTGGTGGACTGGTGTTATGCTGCTGCTGCTGATAATGATGATGATGTTGCTGCTGCTGATGATGATGACGATATAACGACGACGACAATGGTAACTGAGAATGATGATTCCTGGTGTGCGGAAATATGTTGGCCTTCAGTAGGCTACTTACTACGAGAAGTGCACGACATTTGGTTAAGGAAGTCAAATTAACATGCTATTTTATAAAAGCGTAACTATGTTCTCTACCGTTTACACCCACTACGATACGAGAGTAAAGATCACGTTGCTTCTGCGACTACTACTACTACTACTACTACTACTACTACTACTACTACTACTACTTAATAATAATAATAATAATAATAATAATAATAATAATAATAATAATAATAACAATATTATTATTATTATTATTATTATTATTATTATTATTATTATTATTATTATTATTATTATTATTATTATTATTATTATTATACCAATAAGGCTTATGTTTCAAAATAACAGCTTCATGACACATTAAAAACGATAATAAAACAAGGCCTTTAGTCATTATGTCGGTAATATTTGGTCGCGTACAGAAGATTATCAAATTCAGTCATACCTGTGTATAGTAACTCAACCGCATCAAGGACGGGTGGAGTGCTTTTGTTTAAGGCTATGGCGTACGAACAGCGTCAAACGCGCGATGAAAAGTAGCGATGCTTTGCATCGATACTATTCTCATAAGGATCCATCCGTTTAGGAAAGTATCGCTACTTTTCTCAAAAGGATCGCACATTTTCTCAAATGGAACGCAAATTGCGAAAGTATCGATGCTTTCTGAAAAGTATCGATGCAAGGCATCGCTACTTTTTAAAAAGTAGCGATACTTTGCATCGATACTTTAGCTCGAGCAGTTTCATCGCGCAGTTCCGAAGTTTACCGAGGCGAAACACGCTGTTTCTGCAAAACTGAAATCGGTCAAGCTAATTAAATAATATACATGTATTATGTAACATTCCGCAGTTCCAATTGTCCTTTGCAGAGCAAACTAATTAATAAATATAACAGGTCTCTCTTCAAGTTCTCTCATTCGATCGTCGATAATTTCAATCGCATCCATCTTCCCGCCTCAAGTAACGCAAAACGAAAGGAAAGCAAGCAGATTGGCGCGATTGCCTGTTTTGTGTTCCGCTTTAGTTCCGATCAAACTTTTGGAAAATTTGCATACTGTGTATTCGGAAGAACTCGGAAATGCGCGATGAAAAGGATCGATCCTTTCGTAACGGAGCGATGCAAAGTAGCGATACTTTTCAAAAAGTATCGATGCAAAGCATAGCTACGTTTCATCGCGCGTTTGACCATGTTCGTACGCCATATAAGGCCGGGATACATTAAGCTTCAGTTTGCAATCTAGCCCTTGATCCAAAGGAACAGGTGCTCCACTGCTCGTAAAATTAGTCAAGTGTTCTACTCATTCTGTTCACGCACTAGCGTTGGACAAGCTGAGCTAGCTTCGAATCTTCTAGGAGCTCTTCTGCTTTAGGGAAGCTTTCAACGCTCGAATATTGATAGGTGTGCGGCGGCCCCATATCGTTTTTTTTTTTTTTTTTTTTTTTTTTTGTTGCTGTGAACATTTTACACATTAATATACACGACCATCTTTCGGCTAGTTTTTAACGAACACAACTTTACCGTCTTTTTCATTTTCCCTCCTCGACATCCTCCATCTCCCGACTCCACCCATCTTTTGTGTTTTATTCATCTTGGACAAGTTGAGATTTAGCAATCATTTAGGCCTCCAGGAACCCTTGCTGACGACTTATTAGTTGGCCTGCAAACTTGTCTTTCCCCCCTCAGATCGAAATCGTAGCGCACAGAAGCAGTTTCCTCCGAAGACCTGGGGCCCGTTGTCTAAGGCGGGCGCACGCCAACGCTCGCTGGCTTTCGGCTTGGAAACGGTACGCACGCCGCGGGCGTGCGCGTGCGTTGGCGAGCGGTGGCTGAAGGTAGTATGCCGCGTGCTTCATGACCTCGGAGCACAGCACTGCAGCAATCGTCTTCACACGGTTTATGTTTACAATCTTTCCTTCTTCTGCCGCCATTTTGAAAACGCTCACCACGCGCAAACCGTTTCATAAGGCAAAGTGTGCAGTGCGCGCGCTCACGGCAGGCGTTTTGTTCTAGGCAACAGGCCCCAGGTGTTATGTATAGGGGTCTTCTTCTTCTAGGACGTCTTGCCTCATTACACACCTTTGAAAGGTTTGACTTCAGTTTGAAACTCTTGCTGATTGCGGGGATCCGGTCATCAGTTGTGACATACTGTCTAAGATTATATCATACAGGTCATTGCAGAATAAGGATGCTGGTTTGGTTGATAGATGAAGAGCTGGTCGAGTCAGTCGGCGTGAACGTGTGTGGATAGTATAGTATAGTATACCCAGCAAACCAGCCCGATCGGGGCCCCACTGGGGCCGCATAGGGCATCCCGACTTTTGTCGGGTTTTAGTTGGGACCCACATAGCCCTACAAAAACCTGATGCGTAGCGGAGTCGAGAAATGTGGATGCGTAACGATTCGCCATCCCGTGTGCCGCCCTATTCTGCCCCACCACAAAGCCACGCTGCGCACACGCTAACATAGGCCTACTCTCGCTTCTAATTGGCTAAACTGTCTGGAATGTTTCGTCTGCTTCACATATGCTGCGGCGTATGTATGTGAAAAATATTTATACAAAATCAATTCAGCAAGATATAATTATTTAATTGTGCTTATAATTCTTAATTTTTATCATACAATATGTAAAATATTGTTACAGTGTTTCTTTTAACTATTGTATTTATTTATACATTATAAGTCAAGGGTAAATTTCCGTGCCCATTACTGCTAGTCTTTTCCGGTTGTACTTAGGCGCCAATTTTCTACAGTTTTCTTCTAAGTTCTACAGTTGCATGTGCTCGGATATTGTGTTCGCCTGCGAAAACCTATTTCTATTTTCACTGTGGTTGTTTTTTTGGGTGCTTTGCCTTTCGTTTATGTATTTACACACGATTTCGATAGCGACGAAGATCACGTTAATATAGGCTATATCGTTATCGAAATGGTGTGTAAATACTTAAGTGGGGACACACCAAGGACTTCCGAAAACAAAAACGCCTGTGCCGACAGTCCCTATTAACACAAGACATCTCAATTCTTTCTTCATGCAATCACATATCATAAACAATATGTGGGATATGATTTTAGGGTAAATCAGCATTGGCCAGGGATGGGGCATTATCGGGGTTGTTTCTGGTTTAAGTTGGGTTACAATAGGGTTGGTGTTGGGTATCCTGACGTATGCCCGATCTTTGCCGGAATCGGGTTACCGTACGGCAAAGGTTGGGTTACGGTCGGGTAAGTTTCGGGTAGCCCGACGATCGCCCGATCTTTACCCGAATCGGGCCGGAGTCGGTTCCAATTTCCATTTGCCCGATCGGGCCCCGATCGGTAGCCCGATCCGGGCCCCATCGGGCTGCCCGATGGGGGCCCCATCGGGCCCCGAAATTGTGGTTAGCTGGGTAGTATAGTATAGTATAGTATAGTATAGTATAGTATAGTATAGTATAGTATAGTATAGCATAGTATAGTATAGTATTAGTGTTAGTGTTAGTGTGTACAGTATAGTATAGTGTAGTATAGTATAGTATAACACAGCACAGCACAGCACTGCACAGCATAGCATAGCATAGTATAGTATAGTATAGCACAGCACAGCATTGTATAGCATACTATATTATAGTGGAATATAATTTATTATATCATAAATAGTATAGTTTATAGTATAATACAATACAATGTAAGTCTAGTGTAGTATAGTTTAGCATATCATATCATAACATAGCAGTTTGGGCATTATAAGCTGGGAGCCTTTTGCTATCTAGTCTTCTTCTTCTTGGGTTGAGCAGCCACAATCAATACGCTGATTCATTTGCTGCCATAGGTTGCTGATGTGCGTACATAAAGTACAATGGTAGTGCCACACTGTTTAGGCTTAGGCCAGTTGGGGGTGTGAGGAATTTGCCTGTGCTTGTGTGAGGAGGGGGTAATAGAGGCCACCATATTTGTTTTTTTAAATTACTTTTGTTGTTGTTGTTGCAGCGGGGTTTGCTTCAGTTTCTTGCTGCTAGAAATAGACTACTGTTGCTTATTTTTAAAATGGTGTACAATAGCGGGTGAGACCTTGATGCAACTGCACAAAAGGGTAACGTTAAAAATAACTTAATTCTTGTTTTTCTACTCCAAGTTGTTTGGGTGGCCGGTATACTCACCCATTCATGACGGGCAGGCCGCGGAGAGCACTGCCAGCCTCGTTCAAATTTCACATCTGAAAGTAGTTCGCAAGACGTACATTATATTAAATTATATATCTCTGACCCCTTCCGTAAAGTAGTGACTCCTGACCCCTCTTCTTAAAGTAGTGATTACTTCCAGAATGACTCATCCAACCAATAGAAAAACGAGATGGCATGTCATTCAAAATGTATTTTCAGACAGTCCGGAGAAAAAAAACCCGCATTTTCAAAATTGTTAATTTTCTTGGCATTATTGCGACTGAGGTTTATCCTAACGAAGCAAAACTGAAAACACGGAATGCTGGACCACTATTTTAACTATCTGCAAACAAAACACTATCCCAATCGGATCAGTCTATTTTTAGACACAACTCTAAACGTGTTTCCAAAATGGTAAAGTACAATGACCTTGAGCTTTGAGAGTGTACAAATATGAACGATCTAGTATGCTTAGCATGAGTTGTCTGCATGTTAAAAATGATGAATTTTGTTTCAGTTATTGTTGAGATAAAACCAAAAGCGTTTTGAAACAAAAAAGTGCAATTCGGAGAGACGGACCGACTGACCGACTGACCGACAACCGGACTGCTACTGAAGAAAGGCCCATGTTTGAAGTATATGTATTCCAAAACTCAACAAGATTGCTTCAGCCGTTTTTAAGATATTGAGCAAAACGTGTTAGCAACAAAATGTACTCCAGTGAACTTGATCTTTGCGGTAGAGCGAGGAAGGCAGGCTACTAACTTAAGTAGTATTCATATGAAGTGTGGTCAAAATCCGTTCAGTGGTTCTCGAGATTTGGCGTCCAACGGACCGACTGATAGACAAAACGACAGACGGGCAGACCGACATTTGACTCTTTCTGATTCCCCACGATTTTTTTCAAAGCATTTCCAGATTAATCTAGCATTACAAAAATCGGGACACATCGTCATACCTTGTCTTCTAACATTGCCAAGTAGGTTTCCTCCCTTTTGTAAATGTGCCAGCAGATTTCCTCCCCTTGGTAAAAGTACTCCCAAAAATACATTAGCCTTTGGTGTTACTGCTTTGGTTTTCTTCTTTTTTTTAATCCTCCCACTACAGACAGAAATCACCGACTTAGCATTAGTCACAGAATGTCTTCTAACAGAGTCAGGTAGAGTTGATTCCCATTTTTTTTTTTGTAACAGTGCCAGCAGGTTTCATTCCCTTTGCAATAGTGCCAGTAATTTCCATACCCTTAACTGTAACAATGCCAGGAGGTTACCGCCCTGTTCTATTCACAATATACACGTGACTTCTTACTGTAACGGAGAACACTATGCACTTTGTAAACAGTCATAAACTATTCCACAATTAATACATCTTAAGGTTAAAGAAAAGGAATCGTATTACGAGGAGTGTGACACATTTTTCTTGTTTATTTTTTAATGGGGGCTCCCGTGGCTACGAGGCAAACATATAGGCATGGTGCGTACGCGATTCAAATTCAATTCCTGAACATAAATTCCTGTACTTTTGCTGGTCGGCCCTAAACATTAAATATAGATATGAGATTGGTTGGGCTAACGCCAGTTCTGTCCGTTTGTTTTCACGTCTTGTAATTTCTATCCAGTTATCATGTGTTGTGAAGTAGGGGCAACATTCCATAGGAGTAAAAGGAGGAACAGTCTACATGTACCAGCTGACTCACAGCATATTCAGTTGGTGACAAATATATTTATTATATTTATCAATCAGTTCAAGATCGTGTGGTCTGTCCTAATCGCCGTCTGCATTACAGTGCAAGTATAGCAGGTTTGGCAAACTAATGTACATTGTTATTCACACATACTTACACACACACACACACACACACACACACCCATACACACACACACACATGCACACACACACACACACACACAACGTATCTCGGGCGCGATCTGGAGAACTGAATCGAAATCTGGACAGGAATTCCATCAGGGGGTCAAAATTTATAAGGTCTTTCCTCGTTAATGAATGTTAATTTAAATCTTTCAAATGTGTTCAGCGTTTCTAGTTCAACCGAAGTCACTTACGTCATCCGAAGATGTAACGGCACCATTCAAACTGTGCTTATGTGGGCTCACCTGTATATTGTCGTATTCAGAAGCAAAATGGTGTATCTTGATCGTTAAATCGATCTGAGTTACACCATAGTGCTGTAGTTTCGATTGCCTGATGAGTACACTAAAGCTAACAGGGATAAAGGCTGCATAATTGTTGTTAACATTTCTGCATAACATCTACAATATTATAATAATTTTGTTATAGTTATATAATAATGTAGTTGTCAGAATTACATTTTGAATGATACAAATCTGTGAGGTATAAATTATATTGTAATATTTTATGCGTGGCTAAGGAGTTCTGCTGCACTTATGCTAAAACTTCTGCTCTCATGTTAGAACTGCTGCATTCGTGTTAGAACTGCTGCACTCGTGTTAGAGGGAGGCTTATGTAAGAAGGCAAAGCAGCATTCGGCTAACGCTGGAACCCCTCTAGGGAAATCCTGAATCATGATTATTTCTAGGAAAATTTTACAAATTTGCAGGGCCCGAATTTAGGTGACTTAGGCACGAGACATTCAGTTCACCGAGGGTTTTCTCCGAGTACTCCGGTTTTCTCCATCCCTTCAATAATGGTATTGGATGCATTCTGAATACAATTTCAAAAAAAAAATAAAACTCGATTTCCTTTCCGTCTTCTTATAGCGACCTGCCTTTACACGTGATGAAGAGGTACTGCTAAAGAACTCTCCCAGCACCTCGACCAGTTATAGTTATTACTTAACATTTAATAAAGTCATGTTGGAATTTGTGTTGTACATATACAAGTTTAAGTCACATGCACAAGACTGGTGTCATTCTATTTGAATTGTTGTGTGTCCACTACCTCTTCTTCTCTTGAGACCAACAATTAAACTAGTCATTTGACTAGCAAAAATCATTTCTTAAAGTGAGCCAATGATACTTTAAAACCCGAGAACACATATAAATTTTTATGTGACCAAGCACCATGATTAGTCTCTCACATCGCTTAGGAATCTTGTTAAAGAACGACTGATAGAGATAGCTAAACGCCTCATCTATCTACAGATCTTAATCCCCTTGTAAGATTATCGTATCTTCTCCAGGATATCATCACAGATTGGATAAGCTGGATCTTAGATTCCTCTGGGGGTAATCCCGGATTTGTACGGAATGCCGCAGCGCCTTGTGGCACATGCATCATAGCATAATTTCAAATAGGGAGAACCTCAGCAATATTAGTCATCGCTATGTAGATTAGAGAAATGCATTTGTATGACGTACACCACCACACCTCGAAGGCTACCTGAAAGTGAGTCTGAAGTCATATTACAATAATTTAAAAAAATACACTAGATAGCATGATCCTAGAAGATGTTACAAAACCATTTTATTTAGCTGAACGTTCTCCAATAAGCGCGTACGCAGCTAAAAGAAAAAAAAAGAAACTCCCTCCATATTACAACGTCACCTCGTGAGCTCTCTACTCATTACGCGTCATTCGGTACAACAGGCAGAGACCTAGTCAAATTGAAAGAGCCGCAGCAAATGCTCTTAAGCTTCATTAGGGTGAGTTACGCCATCGGTGATTTCATGTTTTTCGCGCCTGTTAGGTATTCTAAGATAAAAGATAAAGTCACCCAGTGCCTAAAACAAACGACCTGAAAGGTCGGACACGAAATTTAGACTTAATTTTCGCAAATATTAGACACACGCGCGCCCCTCCGCCCCGCCCCCCCCCCCCCCCCACACACACACAAATTGTATGAGTTATGAGCAAATTGTCTTATCTTGGCATGTATTAGCCATTTCATAAGTTTTGGCCTAATTTTAATATTAACATCAAACACATTTTAACGCCGTTTATATTATTTCGTGAGTGTGAAAAGGGAAAAGACAAATCTAGGACTTCATTCTTGTTGAATCCACTGCCGTTACTCAAGTGGTTGAATGTTTCGCCTGGCACACCATACGATCCATGCTGGGAGTCTCGGGGTGGACAAGATAAAATTGTCAGTTTTTGGTGTTAACTGTCCAATTTAACAATATGATTGCTCTGGTGGTTCAATGTTGAGTTCCCTATCTTCCTTTTGATGGTTATTCCCGTCTTCCTTTTGATGGTTATTCCCGTCTGGCATATCGCCGGTTGTGGGTGTGGACGTTAGCTTTCAATGCTCAGGCGTGTTTTATTATAGGGATAATAGTGATGTCTACAGTATTATAAGGGTAATAGCGATGTCTACAGTATTATAGGGATAATAGCGATGTCTACGGTATTATAGGAAATATTTATTAGCGATGTCTACGATATTGTAGGGATAATAACGATGTCTACGTTATTGTAGGGATAATAGCGTACAGTATTTTATGGATAACAGCAATGTCTACAATAGTATAGGGATAATAGCGATGTCTACAGGATTATAGGGATAATAGCTGTCACGTGGGGTTTATGGGCTCTGCACAATGGAATTATGGACCCTCACGTTTATTCGGTGGGAACTGCTAGTAAGTCACCCTATGAATTACTTTAATAAATTTATTTGTTTAGCTCGTTCTGTGTTAAGGTTGGGGTACAGAAATAGATAGAAAAAATGGTAAGAGATTACTGTCACACTAGCTTTCACACGGCTATGAATCATATGTAGACCAGCCACTTGATAACAGTTAAAATCACACATTTATTTCATCTACTCTATACACGATTCTCTAAGTACTAATCTAACTTAAAAAGTCTCAATCAATGCTAATAGTTCGATCGCTGATAGTCTAGGCAGCTGTTTTTTCTTCCTCGGGCACTGGCTAGAATATCTCATGTAGATTTGGACTACTGTGGTCCTTTTTACAGTTTCTGAAGAGTTGGACTACTGTGGTCCTGCTATGATCAGTTTAAGTGCACCTTCGTGTTATGCACTTAACTCATGAGTGGGGGTTCGAAGTCCTTCTGTGAGGTAGCTTCTGGTCCACCTGTGTCGTTGTGTAGTTGGGTTCCCTTGCCACGCTGTGGGGTCTGACAGGGAGTTTTCCGGGTTGCTCTTTCCGTCTTGTGCGGTAGAGGATACTCCGCCAACTAGTCGTTTCTGTGGAGTGGGGTGCACAGGATAGCTCGGGATAGCTCGGGATAGCTCTGGATAGCTCGCCTGCTCGTCTGTAATATAAGAGACGAAAGTCTGCACAACCCTGAATAATCGGTTTGTGCAGAGCGTCTCACTGAAAGCCAAAGTAGCCCTCAGTGATAGCTCCACATCTCTATACATAAGCGACGAACATTCTGCTACTTCCGGGTTCCACTGGAATCTCACTCTAAATTCCTATACATACATAGATATCAATCGTGGCTAACTATACACATGCAGAATTAATAATAATATAAACATTCAGTGGTACAGCCACTGGTCTGCAAACATACATATAAGTTAAACAACAGAGGTTCCGTACGGGATACAACATGGCGGCGCAACCGGTCGTGTTTCGCCTCGTGCTCGGCTCTTCCACATGGTCACGCAAATTCGGATTAATAATTCACATTTATGCATAGCAAATTCCACAAACATAATTTCAACAATAATACAAATATATCACGATGAAACAGAAGGGTGTTCATTTACCTGTTTGACAAGTTCAGGCCCGTGATGACTTGAGAGAATTCTAAGATTCTAAGTCCTGCTTCCTGGTCTAAGTGTGTAGAGATTTCTCTAGCTATCTAGCTGTTCACACTTCGGTGTATTCCTCCCAACTGACCAAAACTGTGCGTGGTTTGGACCCAGTCAAACTGGCTCCAACCACTTTGCCTAAGCTCTCCCATTGGTTCCAACGGTCCGATTCAAAACTTAAGTGCTGACGTCACTGCGCTGTGTGTGTGGCTCAGGCTCGCAGTGTGCTGTAATTTAATTGCTGCTGTGTAATAGACTGACTCTCTACTATTACAAAGACTACACAATGCTAAATAGTCAACAAGCAGAGTTAAAACTAGTCCTAACGCGACAGGCTCCCTCAACTGAAAAAAGGCGATGACTACTGGATTCGACCTTTTTCTACTACAGGGCCTAGTTTAACACTGCACTATCCTAGGGTCCTATTTACAAACTAATTAAGTTGCTCTACCTGAGCTGCAATGCTATGCCAGGTAGCTATGGACTCTAGTGACAGGGTTTTACTGGGCGGGGACGAATTCTGGTGCTGTGGCCCTTAGTTGTGTTGGGTGGGCGACAGCTGCTGTGTCCTCCACGAGATGGCGACTGAGGTAGTCGGCTCCGTGGTTTTCCTTGCCGGGGATGTACTCGATTTGGAATGAGTATGCCTGAAGGGTGAGTGCCCATCGCATCAGGCGAGAGTTCAAAGGCTTGGAGGCTGCCAGGAACGATAGTGGTTGGTGGTCCACCTGAACTGTGAAGTGGGTCCCATACAGGTAGAGTTGGAATTTCTGTATGGCCCAGACTAGTCCAAGACATTCTTTCTCCGACGTGGCGTAGTGGGTCTCGGCGGGTCTCAATTTTCTGCTGGCGTAGGCGACAGGGAATAACGTCTCTGCATTCTTGGGGTCGCGCTGTAGCAGTACTGCTCCGAGGCCTAAGTCGCTTGCGTCGGTACGAAGAACGAATGGCTGAGTCAAATCGGGTAGGTGGAGTACTGGCGCCGATGTCATTCTGTCCTTGAGGGTTTGGAATGCTGTCTCGCATTCGGCTGTCCATACGACTTTGTCCGGGGCGATTTTCCGGGTTCCATTTGTCAGTGGTACGGCGGTGCTGTTGTAGTTGTGGATGAGCTTCTTCCGCGATGGCGATGGCCATCCATGTGTGTGTGCCGGGGGTCGCTGGTCGGTCCGTGTATTTCTTGAGGCGATTGATGTGGTGGTATCGGGCTCTCCCGTTCACCTCTACTTGGTAGACTGTCTTGGATTTCTTGGCAGTCACCAGGTACGGTCCTCTCCAAGCGATGTCCAGCTTGTTGGTTCCACTTGGAAGTAAGAGTAGCACTTGATCGCCGACTTGCAGTTCTCTGTCCTTCGCGTGGCGGTTGTAGTACTTCGCCTGACGGGCTCTTGCCTTCTTCAGTGCTTCACCAGCTTTCTTCCACGTTGCTTTGAGGGTTTCCTGCAGGTCTGCGACGTACTTGGTGGCACCTCTTGGTGTGTCGTCTATCTTGGCCTCCGTCCAACTTCTGCGTAGGGCTTCTAGCGGGCCGGCTAGAGGTCTGCCGAATAGCAAGGTTGACGGGGTGTAGCCTGTGGCTGCATGGGGCGTTTCTCGGTATGCGAACAGTGCCGCATTCACGTAGGTGTCCCACGCTTCTGGATTGTCGTCGGCGACTTTCCTGAGGATGGTGAGAAGGGTTCCATTCAGTCTTTCTACTTGTCCGTTGCTGGCTGGGTGGTATGGTGGTGTGCGAATGTGATGAACTTGTATCAACTCGAACACGTCTTGCATCAGGCGGCCGGTGAACTGAGATCCGTTGTCCGTTCTAATGCTGTCCGGGAATCCGACTCTGGTAAAGATGGCGATGAGTGCATCTGCAATCTTCTTGGTGTCTATCGCTGGCAACGGGACTGCTTCGCACCACATCGTACATGCGTCGACGAGTGTGAGTAGAAATCTGTTCCTCTTCTTGGTCATGGGCAGTGGTCCCACTATGTCTACTGAGACTTGCTGGAATGGTACGCCGACTACTACCGATGGTCCTAAGGTAACTGGTACGGTGTGATGTCGCGGGGAATATCGTTGACATTGGTGGCAAGATTTCACGTAGCGCTTGACATCCTCCGTGATTCCTGGCCAATAGTAGTGTGCGCTGATTCTCTGCACTGTGGCTCCAATTCCCATGTGTCCGCTGAGTGGCATGCTGTGGCCTAATTCTAGTACTTGGGCTCGAAGGGTGGCGGGTAGTACTAGTTGGGTGTGATCTCCATCTCCTTGACGATGTAGAACTCCCTCTTCCATGTAGAAGTCTCCCTTGTGCGGGGGTGTGTGCGCCTTGGGTAGCTTCTGGAAGCACTTCGCTATCGAGGTGTCTTCTTTCTGTGCTGTTTTGATCTCTTCGAGTCCTGGATTCGGAGCGAACTCGGGCTGGGGTGGTTGGGTTTTAGCTTGGGCCCTGGTTTGCACTGCAGCTATCTCTACAGTTTTAGGGGGCGTGCCTAAGAACACATACCTACAACCTAGCACTAGATCATACAGGGGTTTCTGTAACACAGCTGCTTGGATTCGTCCTGTGACGTACCTACTCTCTACTTCTATCCAAGCTATTGGGCAAGTAGTCGTCGGTTTCGTCAAGTCTGCTCCTTGTAAGTCGACTGTCTTGTCTGTCAAGTCCGCGCGCGATACAAGAGATTCGCTAACTATCGCGTCGTATGATAGACCTGTGTCATACAGACAGTTCGCTTCTTTTCCGTTGACCTTGACCGTGTCTGTCACCGATGGGTGATCTCCGATAGTGTGTGGCTTGTTACCGCTGCTTTGAGTTAGAACTCTGTGCGCTGGCCGGCTTTCGCGCTCTTCCCTACGTTGTGCGGCCAACTTGAAACATTCTGCGGTGGAGTGATTGTTTCTATTGCAGAACGAACAATACCGTCTCTGTTCTGCGGGACCTCTTTTCCCGAATTCCGCGTTGGGTCCTTTATTTTGCCCAGGTCTGGGGTTATTCGGCTTATTCGCGGTGCGCTCTTCCCGGTTAGGGCTTCGTTTCTGTGCCTCTTTCCCGTTAGGCTTTAGGTCTCGCCTGAAGCTCTTGGCTTCTCCGTGTGCGGCCACGTACCTATCTGCGACCTTGACCAGATCTTCTAGTCTTTCCGCGCCCTGCTCTACTGAGAATGTTCTCAGCTCGGGGGTCATGGTTTCCCGTAGCTGTTCCCATACTAACAGTTCTGTCAGTCCATCATACGTTTTAGCCGTGGCTGACTGGCTAATCCACTTATCCAGCGTTGTGGACAACCGATCCGCGAACTGCGCATAGCTCTCTCCTTTCACTCTCCGGTTGGTGCGGAACTTTTGCCGGTAGCATTCTCCTGTCAGTTCGAATCCCGTTAGGAGTGCCTCTTTTACTTTGTGATAGTCAGTCACTCTGTCAGTCGGTAGCTTACTGTAGATGTCATAAGCCTTTCCTCTAAGCCCTTGACTAAGCTTAAAAGACCAATGAGTGGGATCTAGTTTGTACTCTGTTGCTAGACGCTCAAACCTAGTCAGATAGAGATCTAGACCTTCTTCTCTCTCATTGAATGTTCCCAGTGGAAATGACATTCCTTGTACAGGGTTGGATGCTACCTCTAGCTGATCTGAGTGGGAAGGGGTTGAGGAAGAACTTGAAACTCCTGATCCCAGTCTTCTTAGCTCTAACTCATGCTGTCTTTCTTTTTCCTTTTCTTCCCTCTCTTTTTCTTTTTCTGCCCGCTCTTTTTCTTTTTCTGCCCGCTCATACTCCCATCTCCTAACTTCTGCATCTCTCTCTGCTGCTAATGCTGCCTTCTTTTGTTCTACTTCTAACTCTGCTTTCTTTTGCTCTGCTTCTAATGCTAGTTTCTTCTGTTCTGCTTCTAATTCTAATTTCTTTTGCTCTGCTTCTAAGGCTAGTTTCTTCGCCTCCCTTTCTGCTGCTCTCTCTGCCTTAGCCTCCTGTTTCTCTACCTCTGCATTGATATACGCAATTAGGTCTCCCCCTGCTAAGTGTAAAGCTTCCCCTAATTCCTTGAAACGCAATCTCAAGGCCACTGGGTCCGACATTGCCAAACGTGTCTATGAACACCCTCTGAATCAAGTGGAATACCAAAACACTAGCAATATTGCAATTCAATAAAAACAATGCAAAGACCATAAAATTCGTAATCAATAATAGAATAAAACAAGAGTCAAATGGCATACAACAGTTACTTAAGCAAAACCTGCAAAAGAACAATGCAACATACAGGCACAAAAATATTTGAAGCAACAAAGTTTTTAACTAAAGAATAGTGCACCCAACTGATCAGTGTTATACCCTTACACTATTCTAAGTTATTCTACTTCTACTGTTATCTAATTTTATTGTACTTAGGTCCGGTTATACCCAATTCCTATTATACACAGATCCTAGCTAGGCTCGCCAATTAAAGTGTCACGTGGGGCTTATGGGCTCTGCACAATGGAATTATGGACCCTCACGTTTATTCGGTGGGAACTGCTAGTAAGTCACCCTATGAATTACTTTAATAAATTTATTTGTTTAGCTCGTTCTGTGTTAAGGTTGGGGTACAGAAATAGATAGAAAAAATGGTAAGAGATTACTGTCACACTAGCTTTCACACGGCTATGAATCATATGTAGACCAGCCACTTGATAACAGTTAAAATCACACATTTATTTCATCTACTCTATACACGATTCTCTAAGTACTAATCTAACTTAAAAAGTCTCAATCAATGCTAATAGTTCGATCGCTGATAGTCTAGGCAGCTGTTTTTTCTTCCTCGGGCACTGGCTAGAATATCTCATGTAGATTTGGACTACTGTGGTCCTTTTTACAGTTTCTGAAGAGTTGGACTACTGTGGTCCTGCTATGATCAGTTTAAGTGCACCTTCGTGTTATGCACTTAACTCATGAGTGGGGGTTCGAAGTCCTTCTGTGAGGTAGCTTCTGGTCCACCTGTGTCGTTGTGTAGTTGGGTTCCCTTGCCACGCTGTGGGGTCTGACAGGGAGTTTTCCGGGTTGCTCTTTCCGTCTTGTGCGGTAGAGGATACTCCGCCAACTAGTCGTTTCTGTGGAGTGGGGGGCACAGGATAGCTCGGGATAGCTCGGGATAGCTCTGGATAGCTCGCCTGCTCGTCTGTAATATAAGAGACGAAAGTCTGCACAACCCTGAATAATCGGTTTGTGCAGAGCGTCTCACTGAAAGCCAAAGTAGCCCTCAGTGATAGCTCCACATCTCTATACATAAGCGACGAACATTCTGCTACTTCCGGGTTCCACTGGAATCTCACTCTAAATTCCTATACATACATAGATATCAATCGTGGCTAACTATACACATGCAGAATTAATAATAATATAAACATTCAGTGGTACAGCCACTGGTCTGCAAACATACATATAAGTTAAACAACAGAGGTTCCGTACGGGATACAACATGGCGGCGCAACCGGTCGTGTTTCGCCTCGTGCTCGGCTCTTCCACATGGTCACGCAAATTCGGATTAATAATTCACATTTATGCATAGCAAATTCCACAAACATAATTTCAACAATAATACAAATATATCACGATGAAACAGAAGGGTGTTCATTTACCTGTTTGACAAGTTCAGGCCCGTGATGACTTGAGAGAATTCTAAGATTCTAAGTCCTGCTTCCTGGTCTAAGTGTGTAGAGATTTCTCTAGCTATCTAGCTGTTCACACTTCGGTGTATTCCTCCCAACTGACCAAAACTGTGCGTGGTTTGGACCCAGTCAAACTGGCTCCAACCACTTTGCCTAAGCTCTCCCATTGGTTCCAACGGTCCGATTCAAAACTTAAGTGCTGACGTCACTGCGCTGTGTGTGTGGCTCAGGCTCGCAGTGTGCTGTAATTTAATTGCTGCTGTGTAATAGATTGACTCTCTACTATTACAAAGACTACACAATGCTAAATAGTCAACAAGCAGAGTTAAAACTAGTCCTAACGCGACAATAGCGATGTCTACGGTATTACAGGGATAACAGCGATGTCCTCGGTATTATAGGGATAATAGCGATGTCTACAGTATTATAGGGATAATAGCGATGTCTACAGTATTATAGGGATAATAGCGATATCTACGGTATTATAGGGATAATAGCGACATCTACGGTATTATAGGGATAATAGCGATGTCTACAGTATTATAGGGATAATAGCGATGTCTACAGTATTATAGGAATAATAGCGATGTCTACATTATTATAAGGATAACAGCGATGTCTACAGTATTATAGAGATAACAGCGATGTCTCCGGTATTATAGGGATAATAGCGATATCTACGGTATTATAATGATTATAGCGATATCTACGGTATTATAGGGATAATAGCGATGTCTACAGTATTATAGGGATAATAGCGATGTCTACAGTATTATAGGGATAACATCGATGTCTACAATATTATAGGGATAATAGCGATGTCTACAGTGTTATAGGGATAATAGCGATGTCTACAGTATTATAGGGATAATAGCGATGTCTACAGTATTATAGGGATAACAGCAATGTCTACAGTATTATAGGGATAACAGCGATGTCTACAGTATTATAGGGATAATAGCGTACAGTATTACAGGGATAACAGCGACGTCTATAGTATTATAGGGATAATAGCGATGTCTACAGTATTATAGGGATAATAGCGTACAGTATTACAGGGATAACAGCGATGTCTA
This sequence comes from Oncomelania hupensis, assembly GCA_036898135.1. Taxonomy (NCBI): domain Eukaryota; kingdom Metazoa; phylum Mollusca; class Gastropoda; order Littorinimorpha; family Pomatiopsidae; genus Oncomelania; species Oncomelania hupensis. The sequence goes on along the minus strand of CM072521.1, from coordinate 32,146,594 downwards.
CATTATTATAGGGATAATAGCGATGTCTACAGTATTATAGGGATAACAGCGATGTCTACAGTATTAAAGGGATAATAGCGATGTCTACGGTATTATAGGGATAATAGCGATATCTACGGTATTATAGGGATAAAAGCGTACAGTATTATAGGGATAACAGCGGTATCTACAGTATTATAGGGATAACAGCGATGTCTACAGTATTAAAGGGATAATAGCGATGTCTACGGTATTATAGGGATAATAGCGATATCTACGGTATTATAGGGATTAAAGCGTACAGTATTATAGGGATAACAGCGATGTCTACAGTATTATAGGGATAAAAGCGATGTCTACAGTAATAAAGGGATAATAGCGATGTCTACGGTATTATAGGGATAATAGCGATATCTACGGTATTATAGGGATAAAAGCGTACAGTATTATAGGGATAACAGCGATGTCTACAGTATTATAGGGATAACAGCAATTTCTACAGTATTAAAGGGATAATAGCAATGTCTACGGTATTATAGGGATAATAGCGATATCTACGGTATTATAGGGATAAAAGCGTACAGTATTATAGGGATAATAGCGTACAGTATTATAGGGATAACAGCGATGTCTACAGTATTATAGGGATAATAGCGTACAGTATTATAGGGATAATAGCGTACAGTATTATAGGGATAATAGCGTACAGTATTATAGGGATAACAGCGATGTCTACAGTATTATAGGGATAATAGCGTACAGTATTATAGGGATAATAGCGTACAGTATTACAGGGATAATAGCGATGTCTACAGATTATAGGGATAATAGCGTACAGTATTATAGGGATAAAAGCGTACAGTATTATAGGGATAATAGCGATGTCTACAGTATTATAGGGATAATAGCCTACAGTATTATAGGGATAATAGCGTACAGTATTATAGGGATAATAGCGTACAGTATTATAGGGATAATAGCGTACTGTATTATAGGGATAATAGCGTACAGTATTATAGGGATAATAGCGTACAGTATTATAGGGATAACAGCGATGTCTACAGTATTATAGGGATAATAGCGTACAGTATTATAGGGATAATAGCGTACAGTATTATAGGGATAATAGCGTACAGTATTATAGGGATAATAGCGTACAGTATTATAGGGATAATAGCGTACAGTATTATAGGGATAATAGCGTACAGTATTATAGGGATAATAGCGTACAGTATTATAGGGATAATAGCGTACAGTATTATAGGAATAACAGCGATGTCTACAGTATTATAGGGATAATAGCAATGTCTACAGTATTATAGGGATAATAGCGATGTCTACAGTATTATAGGGATAATAGCGATGTCTACAGTATTATAGGGATAATAGTGATGTCTACAGTATTATAGGGATAACAGCGATGTCTACAGTATTATAGGGATAATAGCGATGTCTACATTATTATAGGGATAATAGCGATGTCTACAGTATTATAGGGATAATAGCGATGTCTACAGTATTATAGGGATAATAGCGATGTCTACATTATTATAGGGATAATAGCGATGTCTACAGTATTATAGGGATAATAGCGATGTCTACAGTATTACAGGGATAATAGCGATGTCTACAGTATTATAGGGATAATAGCGATGTCTACAGTATTATAGGGATAATAGCGATGTCTACAGTATTATAGGGATAATAGCGATGTCTACATTATTATAGGGATAATAGCGATGTCTACAGTATTATAGGGATAATATCGATGTCTACATTATTATAGGGATACTAGCGATGTCTACAGTATTATAGGGATAATAGCGTACAGTATTATAGGGATAACAGCGACGTCTATAGTATTATAGGGATAATAGCGATGTCTACAGTATTATAGGGATAATAGCGATGTCTACAGTATTATAGGGATAATAGCGTACAGTATTATAGGGATAATAGCGTACAGTATTATAGGGATAATAGCGTACAGTATTATAGGGATAACAGCGTACAGTATTATAGGGATAATAGCGTACAGTATTATAGGGATAATAGCGTACAGTATTATAGGGATAATAGCGTACAGTATTATAGGGATAATAGCGTACAGTATTATAGGGATAATAGCGTACAGTATTATAGGGATAACAGCGATGTCTACAGTATTATAGGGATAACAGCGTACAATATTATAGGGATAACAGCGATGTCTACAGTATTATAGGGATAAAAGCGTACAGTATTATAGGGATAACAGCGATGTCTACAGTATTATAGGGATAAAAGCGTACAGTATTATAGGGATAACAGCGATGTCTACAGTATTATAGGGATAATAGCGTACAGTATTATAGGGATAACAGCGATGTCTACAGTATTATAGGGATAGAGCTTGTGCTTGTAATTGCGTATTTATATATAAATATGTGTTACAGGTAAGATGAGAATTAGTGATATTCGGAACTAACTTAACAGATTCCAATACGTCATAGGATGAATGGTAATTCCAGTCAAAACTAGTTAAAAACCGTACAATAGAGTTTGAACTCATCTTAGGACGTTTACGTTTGTGAACTCTCAAACTTTAAAATGAAGCCAGTCACATGCTTTTAGTACTAGCTAATACAAATTGGCTGCATAAATTAACCGCACTTATTGTAAATATAACATTAAATTAAGTAGTAACAATAGTATATATATATTGAGTTGGCTGGAAGAAGAAGCGCGCATTTGAAACTTCTTCTTCTTCTTCTTAAAATTATTCCCATCTAAGTTGGTAGCTGGACGACTCTATTGAAAAACAGCTCTAGCTAATACTTGTACAACCTTTATGATACGGGTACAAAAAGTTCAAAATGTAGTCTAACTGTACTGTACGGTTTGTTGCTTCCTTGGATCCCATAAGGTATTGTTATGATAGTGAGGTTTCTGAGTTCCCAGATAGAAACTGCGATGCATGTTTGACTTGAAAAAGTATCATGGAATCGTAGGTTATTTATTCCAGTAGATGCAACAGATGTTGATGTTGATGTCTGTCCACGTTCATAGCACAGGAGGTTTATTTTCTTCTTCTATGCTCAATATATAGTACATGCCTACATATTAAGAGAACTTAAAACATTCGCTCTGATAATTCTTTACACCACAAACCACTGATTGGCATGGTTATATAAATTAACCGACTGGCGCATTCAGTGTGAAATCTGTACCTAAAATATACTACTCAACAAAAGTTAGGGATCACCTTGGAAAATGGAAATCATTTTATTTGTCATTGTTCTCTTATTTATTATTCATGCAGGCAATTTAGTGTTGCTAGTTATAATCAACAATAGGTTAAAGATTCGGCTTCACGTGAAAGCATGAACTTTGTTCATTACATCTTTGTACTGTAGAAAATCAAACATTGGCTATTGTTTTCAAAATTAGGCTTTTGTGTAAACGTCTATTTTTAGAACACCTAATGAGCTACACACTAAAATTATAGTGCACGTGCAAGATGTGCCATTTACCTGTGAGCTCAGGTATTTTTTCACGCTATAAATGCATTGTCTTGTTTGCTGTATGGCAAAATGTAACCATGCCCCCAAGAAGAAAACTCAACGAATTTGACAAAGGCAGAGCAATAGCATGGGTCCAAAACGGCGTTTCAAAGCGAGAAGTAGCCAGACGACTAGAAGTTTCCATCTCAGTCATCGTACGGTTGACGGAACGCTTCAATGCCACTGGAAGTGTGAAGGAAAGGCCAAGGTCAGGTAGGCCGAAAAGCACAACACCACGAGAAGATCGGCTAGTGCATCGAGAAGCGCTGCAGACGAGAAGTGTTGCCGCTATCAACATCAGAAGACGGCTACGGGCGGCTACTCACACCAACGTCAGTGAGCAGACCATTAGACGTCGCCTTCACGGGTTTCAGCTACGATCTCGCCATCCAGCTGCACGACCCCGCCTTACACCAGCACACAGACAACAGCGTCTGGCCTTCTGCAGACGATACATGCGGTGGACACGGCAACAATGGGCACAAATACTCTTCAGCGACGAATCCCGCTTCACTTTAAACCATAATGACGGGCGTCTGAAAGTTTGGAGGCGACCAAGAGAAAGATTTATTGACGCTACAGTGCAGGAGAGGGTAGCTTTTGGCGGAGGTTCGGTTATGGTCTGGGGAGCTTTTAGTCTTCATTACAGAACTCCCTTGCATCGTGTAGAAGGCAACCTAACTGGCCTTCGCTACCGGGATGAAATTCTGAGAACACATGCCTTACCTACACTGCAGCAGATGGGACCTCAGGCCACTTTTCAAGACGACAACGCTCGCCCACACAGAGCCAGGGTAGTAACCGACTTTCTCCAACAGGCAGGAGTCAACACAATGGACTGGCCAGCTTGCAGCCCAGACCTCAACCCCATCGAAAATCTGTGGGATGAATTGGACCGACGTTTGAGGACCAAACACCCCCCACCCAGAGATGCCAACCACCTGTTCCAGCTTTTGGAGGCCGAGTGGCAGGCCTTGCCCCAGGAGGTATTCACCAACCTCATTAACTCCATGAGAAGGCGCTGTGTCGAGTGTCATGATAACCAAGGTGGCCACACACACTGCTGAAATGTTTTAAGCCAAGACAATGGTCAATTTGCTTATTTTTTGTTATTATTAAGACTCAAGATAAGTTTAAAAATCTGTTTTGTGAAATCAAATTTTAACCCCTTCTTGGTTTAAGGAAATGTTCCACTAAAATGATTTAATCGATTGAATTGATACATTGCTATGTTGTTGCTAAGTGTTTGAAATAAATATTGTCAAAATTTGATTTATAGTGTCCTTGTCGTTTGGAAAATTTGAATGAATGAGTAAATGATCCCTAACTTTTGTTGAGTAGCTTATATTCGAAGCATACAACTGTATGTAGGAAAATAGTTTCCCTTTAACTACCAAACTATTTTTAAACACTCATTTCAATTCAATTTCAATAACTTATGTTAACATTCTGTCCACATGTATGATTTTAGACCAATGAAATCAAAGGTCTTTAAAATTAACATATTGAGTTCGTGAACGTTCAGGTAATCCTCAAATTAGCGAAAGCCGTGCTAAAAATATAACGAATGTACTCCTAATAAAATAAATGTACTACTTTTTTGGGGACATTTTCATTGTAAAAGGAGACCATAGTAATAAATAATAGCGCCTACTTACATCTTTTATCAAGCGGATTTCATCGCTAGAGTAGCCTATTACGGACACACCAAAACTAAACAAATGATGAAATGTTTATGCGCTAAATACATTCCTAAAAATTATTTTTCATACAATCAACCAAAACATAAATTAAAAAAAAGAAAAGAAGAAAATTTAAAAAAAAGGAAAGAATAAAAAAAATAAGAAGAAATAAAAACACAAACAAAGAAATAAAGAAAGATAGAAGACAGAAAAAGAGAAAGATAGAAGACAGACAGAAAAAGAGAAAGATAGAAGACAGACAGAAAAAGAGAAAGATAGAAGACAAAAAAGAGAAAGATAGAAGACAGAAAAAGAGAAATATAGAAGACAAAAAAAGAGAAAGATAGAAGACATAAAAAGAGAAAGATAGAAGACAGAAAAAGAGAAATATAGAAGACAAAAAAAAGTGAAAGATAGAAGACAGACAGATAGAAGACAGAAAAAGAGAAAGATAGAAGACAGAAAAAGAGAAAGAAAGAAAGATAGAAGACAGAAAAAGAGAAAGATAGAAGACAGAAAAAGAGAAAGATAGAAGACAGAAAAAGAGAAAGAAAGAAAGATAGAAGACAGAAAAAGAGAAAGATAGAAGACAGAAAAAGAGAAATATAGAAGACAAAAAAGTGAAAGATAGAAGACAGACAGATAGAAGACAGAAAAAGATAAAGATAGAAGACAGAAAAAGAGAAAGATAGAAGACAAATAGAAAAAGAGAAATATAGAAGACAGAAAAAGAGAAAGATAGAAGACAGAAAAAGAGAAAGAAAGAAAGATAGAAGACAGAAAAAGAGAAAGATAGAAGACAGAAAAAGAGAAAGATGGAAGACAGAAAAAGAGAAAGAAAGAAAGATAGAAGACAGAAAAAGAGAAAGATAGAAGACAGAAAAAGAGAAAGATAGAAGACAAAAAAAGAGAAAGATAGAAAGATAGAAGACAGAAAAAGAGAAAGAAAGAAAGAAAGATAGAAGACAGAAAAAGAGAAAGATAGAAAGATAGAAGACAAACACAGAAAGAAAACGAAAGAACGAAAAGACAGCAACACTACGTAAGAAGTTTATAGTAAACATTGGACAAAAAGAATACACACAAACAACACAAGCAACACACAAGCAACACACATTACCACAATATTATAATTAGAAATGAATCTACAACCTAATGATATAATAAAAGCATTTAAAATACAAACGTGCCTTTAATACTAAAGCGACATAAGGCAGTGTTCCCCTTGATACTGGCTGCATTGCCTTACACTTCTCAATACTGCAAACGAATGTCTGCAGGCAAAAAAATAGGGGCTCCGTACTTGTTCAAGGAACCAACGCAACAACACGCGATCAAAAGACATAAACGCATGTAAGATTTCAGAATATTAATACAGGTTATACAAAATCTAGGTGGAAAATACTACATAAAGCGTAAAGGTATATCAAAAACCTTCCCCAAAAATATAGGCTACCCCTCTTTCGGTCTGCTCATTGTGCCCGACGTCTGCGCTCTTTACATATCTAAACCTATATAGCTCGGCAATCAACTTCATTCATTACTTGCCGTGAGGGACCGAGAATGGGAGAGAGAGAGAGAGAGAGAGAGAGAGATGGAGGGAGAGAGGCGGGTGTGTGAGCGCGCGTGTCTGTGTGTGTTTGATAGCGCGCGCTCATGTTTGGGGGTATCTTACCCGTGTGTGGGGTGATCTATTACAGTGCATCACAACACCGCTTCAACTTTGGAGTGCAGATCGGTAACGAGTCGTCAACCTTGTCCATCAACCAGTTTACGATTATAAATACAAGTCGTTACCCCGTGTCAAAACCTACTGCCCGCAATTTCACCACCATCTGTCCCTCGATTCTTCTTTTTTTTTTCTTTTTCTTTTTTTTTAATCCATATCTTAAACAAACAAACAAACAGATATATATATATATATATATATATATATATATATATATATATATATATATATATATATATATATATATATATATATATATATATATATATATATATATATATATATATATATATATATATATATATATATATATATATATATATATATATATATATATATAAGTTATGGATACCAAAAAAAAAAAAAAGAAGAATAAGAGAGAGACAGATTGTGGTGAAATTGCGGGCAATAGGTTTTGACACGGGGTAACGACTTGTATTTGTCATCGTAAACTGGTTGATGGACAAGGTTGACGACTCGTTACCGATCTGCACTCCAAAGTTGAAGCGGTGTTGTGATGCACTGTAATAGATCACCCCACACACGGGTAAGATACCCGCAAACACGAGCGCGCGCTAACAAACACACACACAGAGAGACACGCGCGCACTCTCTCTCTCTCTCTCTCTCTCTCTCTCTCTCTCTCTCTCTCTCTCTCTCTCTCTCTCTCTCTCCCATTCTCGGTTCCTCACGGCAAGTTATGAATGGTGTTGATTGGCGAGCTATAGGTTTAGATATGTAAAGAGCGTAGACGTCGGGCACAATGAGCAGACCGAAAGAGGGGTAGCCTATATTTTGTGTGAAGGTTTTTGATTGCCATTGCACATAGCTTCAACAAAAGGCAAAGTGCTAATATTTCTTCAACCCATTCAAAAACCTCAAATATGCCCCCACCATTGACGTAAGCGATTCTGCATGTCACTGAAGGGCTCGAACGACTCCACACACCATATATGGTCAACCCTCAGAAGAAGAAGAAGAAAACACCCAATAAACAATTTTCGCCAGACAAACTGCAAAATAAGCTGGTTTTTATAATTAAGGACAATATAAGTCTAATAATGTAATTTGAGAATAATGAAATTATAATATAATGTAATGTGCTTCAGAGGCTTACTAGGTAGTGAAGAAACGAAAAATTGGAGGTCATAATTATATACATGCAGTCAGATGGCCATCGCTAGGACCTTGTCATAGTCCTACCTCTGCAAATGTTATAATATTATTATGATGAATCACCATGATCATAGCCACAATTACAGACTGTCTTTCTTCTTCAACATCATCCTCATCATCATCCTCATCATCGTCAACGTCGTCGTCGTCTTCGTCGTCGGCAACATCTTCTATTAACAAAATCGTCGTCACAACAGTCGGATTAGATGCCATCATCGTTATTGGCAACATCATAATCATTAACATTACAATAGCCTTTGCTGTCTTCGTTGTCGTTACTGATAACATCGTCACAATACAATCAGTATCTTCAAGTTTAACAATAAATCCTCATCATCACCATCATCATCATCATCATCATCATCATCATCATCATCATCATCATCATCATCATCATCATCATCATCATCATCATCATCATCATCATCAACAAAAGCAATAATAACAACAACAACAAAAATAAAATCAATAATACAATAACAGCAACAGAAATATTTAACAACATGTCGTCGTCGTTGTTCTTGTCATCGTCGACTTTTCCAAACAACAACAACAAAAACATTAACAAGAAGAAGAAGAAGGAGAAGAAGAAGAAGAAGAAGAAGAAGAAGAAGAAGAAGAAGAAGAAGAAGAAGAAGAAGAAGAAGAAGAAGATATATTTAATAAAGTTCTTATCATTGTCATCATCATCGTCGCCGTCGTGGCCGTCTCTACAAAACAAGTGTTTACAATGGAAAATTCCGGCCAGTCGGGGGTGGTAGGCCTACTTATTGCTCCCAACGCTGATGTGTGAGTACACAAGCCCAGCGTAATGAAAAACTGCCTGTTAGTCAGGAGGCCGAACTCAGATATATGCAACTTGTTAAATTTTGCGTGATAGAAGCATCCATCCAGTCTAGATAGTATGTATAGATACAGACTAATGTAACCTGGGTGGATGGACATTCTGAATTTGCCTTATTTGGCCGCCATGACAGTTTTCAAAATGGCTGCGCTTATTTGATAAAAACAACCTATCTCGGGTGTTTTTTGAGATAAATTAGATTTTATTTTTGCTACTTATACATTTTTGAGTACGCAGAAATCAAAAATGCATGCTAAAATGTGATAAGATTAGTGCTCATATGAACTTTTGTTAGTAAATGCTAAAAACATTAAAAACTTCATCAGCGCCGTTATGTTGCTTAATCTAACAAGGAATCTGTTAACAACTATGCTTTAACTTTTACACACACTCGTATTAGCATTACTTTTAATTAACCTCAAGACAATGAATAAAAGCTAGACACACAATCAAATGGTCTTAATAGTTTGTTGCAATGATGATGAGGAGGAAACTGTAGTCAGAAACAGAGTTCTCAGCATATGTGAAGATATTGTGTTCACAACGTCAAGAGGAAGAAAATTGACCCCAAAACATCTCGGTATTGGTCTTGCTGTACACCAAGCCACGCGTTCGAAAAACCTTGTCACACTTCTCCATGCTGCTGGACACTCAGTTTCCTATGACACTGACCTTCGAGCAGACACAGCTATTGCAAATGAAGTGGTTGAGCAGTATCAAAACCAGGGCAACGTGTTAATTCCCAGGAATTTTTTTGCACGAAACGAACGAAGGGTACATTCGTTTCTCGAATGGCAACATTGACATTCTAGAAGAAACTTTGAGTGGCACTGGAACATTCCATGCCAGCCAGTATGTGGCTCTCAGGTGCAAAGGACCACGGGAGCTAGATATGGACAGTCAGATAAAGTAATGTCGCTCAAAAGTGCTTCGTGCACCCCCAGAGATCACTGCTGTGCAAGAAGTTGACATGACCAACCCAAAGCCAGAACCCGTGTTTGCGCATCCAGTACAGGAGGCTTGGTATCAGGCCAATGACTAGAAGGTTTTGGAGGCAAACTCACAAGACCTTGCATGGATTCTGGCTAGACAGCAACAGCCAAATGCTCAGGTCGTTCCAGGTTGAAATGGTTTCAACCAGAAGGTGTGCACGTCAAACCCACCAGTGACTGTAATTGGTCCAATGCCAATACTAAATGCACCAGCACATGAATTCTCCACAATATGGACAGTTATGCAGAACTGTAAAGCGATGACAGAAAAGCTGAGGCAAAAGTACACCGTACTCACGTTTGATGAGCAGTTGTACTGCTAAGCGAAAATGCTGCAGTGGGACAAGCCAGAAGAATGTCGGGGCTTTGTCATCATGCTCGGAGGGTTTCATACTCAGCTGAACTTCTGCAAGGTCCTAGGCGAGTACATGGCTTCGTCGGGTCTAGAAACTCTCTGGACAGAAAGTGGCATCCTTGGAGAAGGAGCAGCAGAGAACGCCATGAGTGGAAAAGGGTGGAACCGTGCATTCTGGGTGCACAAGCTCACACTGGAAGCACTGTGGTCAGTTCTATGGGCAAGTTTTAAAGTATGGGCTGAAGAAAATGAAAGAGTGATCGGTGAAGACTTGGGAGCTGCATCAAGAAAGGTTGCCGAGGATTTCACAGGCAAAGATGACAAAGAGATCCAATCATCCGTAACAGCTCTGCTGTCAAAGACTGACGAAGTCAAAGTTCTCTTTGACGAGTTTGAAGCATCATGTAGCGAGCTAGCCACCTTTTGCTACTGGAGGAACTACATGAAACTAGTATCCATTCTTCTGAGGTTCACACGTTCTCTCCGTGATGGAGACTGGGAGCTGTTTCTGTCATCCTTTGCAGAGATGCTTCCATGGTTTGGAGCTTTTGATCACTACCATTACACTCGCTGGGGAACTGTTTTCCTGGCTGACATGAAGATGTTGCCACAGACAGCACCAGAAGTACATCATGGCTTCATGGCTGGAGACTTCGTCACAAAGGAAACCAAGCAGAAATTCAACCAGATACCTGATGATCAGGCAATAGAACACGTCAACAAATCAGGGAAAGTAGCTGGCGGCCTTGTTGGCATCACACGAACTGACACAGCCAGGGACAGATGGTGTCTAAACTTCAATGAACGGGCTCAGTTGGCCAAAGACACTAAGACAATGTTCAATTTGTCAGATGAAGACGAACATGAAGCACACAAAGACTGTGGGAAAATGAAAATGAAACAAGACCAAGAGCACGAGCAAAAACTCGCCAACTTGTTGGAAAAATTCAACCCATTTTCCCAAACATCATCTGACTTGACTTCTCTCGCAACGGGTGATGTTGCCAGTGATGTGGTGACACACGATCTGCTCACAGCCGAAGAAAGTGGAAAGAATGTCATTGGGGCGTTCGTGCATGACAGACTTATGGAAAAGACAACAAAGTTTCATGACCGGCTGAAAACCAAACATCTTAAAACCTTTGAGTCAATGTACACTCTAGCAATCAACATTGGAAAGGAGAAAACGGTTGCCTTGAAAGCAGACAGGGACTTGTTCAGGCGAGTCATTACGGCTATGGAAGCTGGAAGAGATGTTGGCATCAACAAGTTGTTGGAGAAAGAACTTTGCCCAGTGCCTCTTTCACTAGCAACTGCTGATTGCCGACTGCGACTGCCAAGAAACAAAGCTGATCTCGGCAAAATCCTCCAGCAAGGCTTACCACAGAATGCTGCTCCACCTCCTCACCCAACGTGCACCATAGTCGATGGGATGGCGATGATACAAACCTTGGGAAATCGGATGGGGGCAAAAACACTCGGGAAATGGAGTGACAATTTTGCAGAGCAAGTTACCAAGCTCTTCTCCAATTCCTGCACAAGGGTTGACCTGGTCTTTGACCGATACAACAAGTTGACTATCAAATCAACAGCACGGACAAAAAGAAATGAAGGGAGGAAGGCCATCAAGAGAAACGTGCAGTCAAGAAGTCAAGCAATTGGAAAATGGGACAGATTCATCTCTCTGGATGAAAACAAAGCCAGTTTGACCGACTTTCTCTGTACAGACCTGGCAAGCAAGTTCGAGAACGAACCAGGAAGAGAACTAGTTCTCAGTGGTGGATTCGCAGATGCAGCCAAGGTCTGGACATCAACAGGGGGAGACGTCACACTGCTGTCCTCTCGTGAACACGAAGAAGCAGATTCAAGGATGCTGCTTCACGCAAGAGAAGCCAGCGAGCAAGGCTACATTCAGACAGTTGTTGTCAGTCGTGATACTGATGTCCTTGTACTGCTTACTGCTCATCAGCCCCAACTTAGTCTCTTCATGTGGATGCAAACAGGAACACCGAGGAAGAACCACTTCGTACCTGTTCATCTCATCAACATCACTGATCAACAGAGAAACTCTCTTTTGGCGTTTCATGCCATCACAGGGTCCGACAGTACCAGCCAGTTTGCTGGCATTGGAAAAAAGTCTGCCTGGAACGTCTTTCTCAGCAATCCACAACTTCTCGAGAACCTCGGAACTGAAGATTTCCCTGACGACAAGGTGTTGACAGATGTTGAATTATTCGTCTGTAAACTCTACTGTCCAAACACGAACTGCACCTCTACTCAGCAGCTGAGGTGCGATCTCTTTCACAGTCTGAAGAAAACAATCGAAAACCTGCCTCCTACTCGGGAGGCACTGCAATTGCACATCACGCGATCCCACTACCAAACACTTGTGTGGCGTAGAGCACTTGAGTCTCATCCTCATCTACCTTCAGTTGTTGACAGTGGCTGGAAGTGTGTGATGACAGAGACTGGAACAGACGTTCTTGAGCCCATGTTGCTGACCCAGGAGCCATCACGAATGCTTTGTCTGGAGCTAACAACATGTGGCTATTCATCTTGTGCAACAAAACGTTGCAAGTGTGCATCCAATAATCTGGGTTGCACAAAAGCATGCCTATGCAAAAACTGTCGAAATCCAAGGACACCTACTTTTGTCGACTAAATGTGTGTTCTTTCAGTTTGATCAGACATACTGTTTAAGCATTCCTGCAAAATGGTAATATAACTACCAAACTACTGAAGACATTACTTATGTTTAACTTGATACCAAGATACTAAGTCATTACTTTGTGTTAAGTTTTCTTTCAGTCCATAATATTTGACAAACCATGACTACAAAGCATTAATTTTGACTTTTGTTCAAGATTTGTTAATGTTATTCTGTGTTAAAGTGTTAAAAGTGTTGGGAATCAAACTTACAAAATTGCTCTTTAATTTGGAGTTAGATTTTTTTTATCTGATAGAAACTGATTATTTCTTGACATTCCCTTTTTTCTGTTTCATATGTTCTTGTTAAACAAAAAATGCAAAGGTGTATTATTTGCTAAAACAATGCCAAAATCGGTTCATATTGCTTTATTTCATTCTTTAATGGTCTCTTGTTTTCACATTATCTGATTTTTAACCATCTTTGTAATCATGCATAACATTGCCAACAAATTAAAAAAAATCGCACCACAAACTATCTTCAACGTGTCCTTTTTTAACACCTGCAATTTAAAACACCACAACACACCTATCAAAAGTTAATTTAGTTTGCATATTTGGATTCTGCATGCCAAAAAACATGGGAAAAGATACTTGGTTTGTCAATTTGCTGCTAAAAATAGGTGAAATAGGACTTATCAGATAGATTTCGGTAGCCATTTTTAAAACTGTCATGGCGGCCATACTAACCATTTCTGAAATGTCCATCCACCTAGGTTATCTTACCATGTGTCCAGACTGTCGATCTATACCAGTTGGATGCTTCTATCACGAAATATTTAACAGAGCATTTTTTTTAACAGCTACAGATTTCGGCCTCCTGACTATGTTGTATGGCAGCACAACAGCTGTCAAAAGTCTACCACTGTGACCTCCCTTCTCGAACGCACTTACACATTTAAATAAACTGATCATGGCTAAATAATAATAATAATAATAATAATAATAATAATAATAATAATAATAATAATAATAATAATAGTAATAATAATAAAAAAAAAATAATAATAATAATAATAATAATAATAATAATAATAATAACAATCATCATCATCATCATCATCATCATCATCATCATCATCATCATCATCATCATCATCATCATCATCATGTTTTTGGGCTCCTTTCCCCATAAAACCTCGGCTCAAAGACTTAGTGTCACTCATTCAGTGATTGACAAATCAAAGAAGAAAATCATTACGATAACAATAAAAAAAAACAAAGAAGGACAAGATTGATTGATTGATTGATTGTTGCTTTAGGTCCAGCGGACTCTTCCGAGCCAAAATCAGGACCGGACAACCCCCGATCCGCATAAAAGATCTGCTGAAACAACCCTAGTGGGAAAATTGAACGCCCTCCACCGGCCAGTCACTTTACAATAAAGACATCCCACGCAGGGGACGGCTGAGGCTTTACCCCAACTACTCGAACCCCCGGTTACAAAAACAAAATAGAATACAAACATCATTATAAATTATCAACAAAACACATACATATAAAATGCCTAAATTGCTAAATAATAACATCATAGGAAGCCCTAGTGACCACCCGGCAGAAAGCGTCCAACACTCCCAAGCTGATCCAACAGATCTCATACACAAACAAGGAGTCTTGTCCAGGAAGAGTTTTCAAGAAAAAAGGTAGGTCATTGATCTAGCGAAGAAGAGCAAATAAGGAAGACAGCGACAGTGGGAATTTAAAGCACTAAATTTCCAGAAAGTGGGGATACTAAAAGGGGGATGCATCCAAGAGAGAAATATGAACAACAAAATATAGACACGCTTTATACAAGCTGTGGCAGATGCGTTTTGAACTGACATGATAGTAGGGAAAAGGGCGCTACACAAATATTATTAATAATATTATTATTATTATTATTATTATTATTATTATTATTATTATTATTATTATTATTATTATTATTATTATTATTATTATTATTATTATTTCATTTTGTTTAATTTATTTATTTATACTTTTTTCCCACAACAACGTCAGGGAATGGAGTGGGGGGTGGTAGTGATACAATAATTATTACAGAAAGAACAGAACATCAAAAGGTTAGAGACTTTTAAAAAATGGATAACCCTATTCTCTCTCTTTCTCTCTCTCTCTGATTTGTTCTATTATTATTATTATTATTATTATTATTATTATTATTATTATTATTATTATTATTATTATTATTATTATTATTATTATTATTATTATTATTATTAATATTATTTAATTTTTTAAATTATTTTTTTAAATATTATTATGCCAGCGTTGTGGCCGCGTCGTCTAATGCGGGACTAACTTGCCTTGCCCACAGGCCAGAAACCAATAGCGCCTGACAGGTGTGGGATCGATCTAGCATCTGGGCGTTATGTTTCTCCGAATAATTATTATTTACTTTCGGCTGGGGCTACGTCTCGGGTTTTTTTTTACGTGTACTCCGGGTTGCTCCACCAGCAAAAAAACAAACCAACAACAACAGTTAACATTAGGTAGGTTGGGATTTAGCGCGCCACAGGCTGCGACTATGCCTTTCCCCGGGGGGGAAGTATGTTAACTTTTGACACCAGTGTGCATTCAATTTGTTTAGGTGAAAGAAAAAGAGCAGGTGTTCCCGTAACCTGTCGCCGGAGAGAGGTTAATTGTAGATTATAGTCACACGACAACGGAGCGTATTGGCGACTACTGGTCACATTATTCTGACGCCAGCGGACCAGTTGATGATAAGGGGAAAATAATATGGTCACAGGTTGGCCAATTCGGGATTCGAACTTGGGACCTTTAAGTTACTAGTAAGCCGCTCTACCAACTGAGCTGCCCGGCCCCACAAGCGAAGAGAGGTTTTTGGGACCTGTCTTTTATATGGGTCAGCTTAATGAGGGCGGTGCCCCTCTCCTATCCCTCGCTGTCCTACTTTCTTTTTTTTCTTCTTCTACTACTACTACTACTTCTTCTTTTACTACTACTACTACTACTACTACTACTACTACTACTACTACTACTACTACTTCTCCTTCTTCTTCTTCTACTACTACTACTACTACTACTACTACTACTACTACTACTACTACTACTTCTTCTTCTTCTTCTTCTTCTTCCTCTTCTTCTTCTTCTTCTCCTCCTTCTTCTTGTCCTTGTTCTTCTTGTTCTTGTTCTTCTTGTTCTTGTTCTTCTTCATCTTCTGCTCCTTCTGCATTTGTGACATCAAATGGTTGCCATACACACATAGTTAGGGCCAGAATCTAGGACAGGTGGCCTTTGCCGATTAGTTTACCTTTATTTGTGTTTTTTATTTTGTTTGTAGGATCCTCACACTGGAGTTAGTAAATCTATACAAACTTAGAACTAACTGGATTCCTGTCTCGCTCTGTCTCCATCATGCTTGCTAGCGTTAAGGGCCCAAACTTTTCTTGCGTCCCAGGTAGCACTTTTGCGTTTCCTGTGAACCATGCATGAGGCGCGCTAGTGTGAATTTTCAGGCCACCAAGGGTTTTCTCCGGGCACTCCAGTTTCTTTCCTCCCTTGACAAATTGTAGATTGGATGCAGTCAATCTTAAATTAAAAAAAAAAACAAAACCTTCCTGTCCTCCTTCTACTAGCGATCTCCCTTTATGTCACATTGTTGGAGTGATATAGATCTTGATTGGTGATTTGGGGAAAAGTGCTTATTACAGCATCTAGTAGTAGTAGTAGTAGTAGTAGTAATAGTAGTAGTAATAGTAGTAGTAGTAGTAGTAGTAGTAGTAGTAGTAGTAGTAGTTATTTTTTAAATTATTATTTTTCTTCTTCTTTTCTTGTTGTTCTTATTGCTGCTGTTGTTGTTGTTGTTGTTGTTGCTGTTGTTGTTCTTCTTCTTTATCTTCTTTTCCTCCTCCTCCTTCTCTTCTTGTTCTTGTTCTTTAATTTTTGGAGGGAGGGCAGAATTAGGGGAAAGGGGAAGGGAGTGGTGGAGGTTGGGGTGTTGGGGGCATTCCTTACAAACATGTACCGTTTCGCTGTCCAGAAGGATACAGGGAGTTTCGACGGATTTCACGTTCGACGGAAGAAATTGGAAGTTTCGACCAAAATCTAAACTCGTCGAGGCCTTTTGGAAGTTTCGACGAAGGTTGAACAAAAAATTTGCCATCTGACTGTAAATCTGTGAAATAAATATTTCCGAATATGCGATAATTTAGTACCCCCTTCTTCTTCTTCTTCTTCTTCTTCTTCTTCTTCTTCTTCTTCTTCTTCTTCTTCTTCTTCTTCTTCTTCTTCTTCTTCTTCTCCTTCTTCTTCTTGACGTTGAGGGCCCTCGATCAACTCGTCGATCATTCTGGCACCTATTTTGCGAAGGGTTCACGTCTTATTCTCTTGAGGTTTTGAAACAGTCCGAATTTGTTGCAGTTTGATCTGGTCTAAGGCATTTTTCTCAGTGAATGTTGTCTCCCTTGACTCGACTTTCGTTTCTTTCTTCTTCTGGTAAACCTTCTATGTACTGAGTGCCCATTTCACAAAATAAACTATTTGGCACAAACTTTATTTAAGTCTCTGGCTTTTCATCCAATATTTACAAGCATAAATTTTAGTAGTCTGATTAAATTTTTTTTTTTCTTTCACTCTCCTCTATAAGACATCCGATTATTGTATGAGCGAGTGCCAATGGGAGAGCATCAGGGTAGAGCAAACAAAGACATAAGAGTTATCTCGCGTTATGTCGGCGATGTCGTCTCCAAATTAGTTCGATACTTTGTTTTCGGTAATTTTTAAAACACATTTTTTGTGCATGGAAGATTCGACGGACCAAGTTAGAAGTTTCGACGAACCCGAAATTGGAATATTCGACTGATCCGTCGAACACGCAGTTCGTCGAAACTTCCGGTTACCGTCCAGAAAGCGTGCCAACACTCCGGTCAAATGCAGGTTGGTCGATATCAACCTGGGCAGAGAGCATTAGTCATAGACATAGCCTGTCTGCATCAGCGCATGCGCGGCAACGCTATGATAACATTGCATCACCAAAGGCAAAAACTGTTCACGATCTTACCCAGAGCAAATGCTGCAGTAAGACTGAACGAAATAACAACTACATTTATGGTCAGGCAAACATCAGAAATAATTCAATTCGATTTAATTTAATTTAATTTTATTTAATTGACTAAAGTAAAGAAATGAACTTAAATAAAAGTTAATTTTATTTTTAAAAAATTTATTTTTTTAAATTTTATTTTATCGTTTTTATATGGCGCTTTTGCAGTTGTAGAGCAGCTCAATGCGCTGGCTGATACATGATCTAACTCAAGCAGCCCGAGGCCCTTCCCAGGCACCAGACAAGCACTGTCCTGGGTGATCGGGGATAGGGGACAAGGGACCTAGTGCTTGCTGGGTGTATTTGTGTAGCTGGCACTCACCCCGTCTAGGACATGAGCGTCAGGATCTTTAAAGTCCGTGCGATAGGATGCGTGAGTGCACAGACTAGACCTTGGCTTGTACTCTCATCCGAAGAATCATCTTAATACTTCCACTGGGAAATTGCGTCCCGCGTCCCGCAACACGCGAAATGTAGATAATCGACCATGCACGTATCAACAGTCCCTCGACGGTGAACAGAATCTTCAACGCTGATAGCGTATAACGACTGTCCGCAAAATAGATAAACGTTCTATTCCTCCGCCCTCTTCCTCCCCTCCCCCACCCACTTCCCAACTCCCTCAACAACCTTTCCACACGTCCTCCATCACCATGAGCAACAATTTAAACATAGCGAGATGAAATATATTTTGTCAAACATGAAACTAATGATGTCAGTAGCTTCAATCGTTAATTAATTCATGTAGGCCAATTGGAAATTTATTATGATCACAAATTGCACACCATCTCATCCACATTCCTTTTAGTTAATGGTATAACATTACATTAAATGATTTTTGCTTTAGGTCCAGCGGACTCTTCCGAGACAAATCAGGACCGGACAACCCCCGATCCGCATAAAAGATCTGCTGAAACAACCCTAGTGGTAAAACTGAAAGCTCTCCACCAGTTAGTGGTATATTATTGTTGAAATATAGGTTGTGTTTAATAATAATGTGTTTAATAAAAGACTGTTGTCTTTAGCATTATTCTATTTTATTTCAAAATGGTTGTGTTGTATTGTATTGTTATTTTATTCTGTGTAGTTTTATTTTATGTTATAACATTATCTTTAATGTTTAATTTACTTTCTCTAATATCAATTAATTGTGAACGTTTGAAGAGAATAATATATATTTTTTAAATTGATAGCATTGAACATCCTACGTCATTTACATTGAAAGACCTTCACCGCCCCCATTGTTGAAACGTGTGCGGGGTGCGTAACAGGATTGGAACTGGCAAAGGGACATTCTGTCTGTGGAAAATTAGCATTTGACCTTTGAGTACTACATGCTAGCGGTTGATTCCAGCAGCAAAGTTTTGAGATTAACGTAAAACCCGTTTAAAGGTATTTCCAGTGGACAAATGTGGCTGAACTCTTTTGCACTGAAGCTGGAATCCATCGAACGGCCTCACAGTTGATGCACGAATCACCCCAGTAGAAAGGAGAGCTTAGGAAGATCAATGCAAAGTTCATTTCAGTTTCTGTAACCTGTGCTGACCAGTATGCACTCAAAAAAGTTTATTATTATTATTATTTATTTTGATTTTTTTGGGGGGGTGGGGTGGGGGGGGGGAGGTAATTTTATATATATAAAATTACCTCCCTTTATTATTTACAAGGTTGGTTTTATTACAGCCATAACAATAGCCTTTTCTGCATGCTAATAATGTTAATGTTACGTCAGTAACTATCACGTCACCACGTCCGACTTTTATCAATAACTGATGTAACCTTGCTAAAACAAACGTAACCAAAAGTTATTTGCATCGTGCACTTCCATCCAACTTAAAGAAGGAACAAGACGAAACGAGTAAACAGAAATGACCGTCTCGATGATAACGACAACAACAACAATAACAAACATTAACAACAACAGAAACATCATCATCATCATCATCATCAGCATCAACAACAACAACAACAACAACAGAAACATCATCATCATCATCAGCAGCAGCAGCAGCATCATCAACAGCAGCAGCAGCAACAACAAATCATCAACAGCAAAATAATGCCACAAGTTAAATTAGTATTAATATTTTATTTTGTGAACTGAATTCACAAAATCCTCTTTTTTTAATTTTTTTACATCTTTGATGTGTTTTAAAAGCCTCTTCGATTTTTAAACATAATGAAAATATTAATTTCCTGTTAATTTTGTTGGAAGAGGGGGATAATAATAATGTTATTTGCACGAATAACCAAATTACACCATTTAAATATTGCATCATCATTTTGGACGCTAGCCTGTGACTACAAATACCTTCACAGATTTCTTTTTGGGTCCAGTTGCTCTTAAGTAACTTATAATCTAACCAAACACACTAACCTATTTCATTTGAAATACTTTTGAGCCATTTCACATTTCCAACAAGTGGGCTTGATTGAGGGCAGGTGGGGGTTGATAATTGGATTCCAAGGAGAACAAACAGATGATGAGAGAGTTAGGGGTGGGTGGAGAGGAGGAGGGAGATGGGTGGAGGTGTGTGTGTGTGTGTGTGTGTGTGTGTCGTAAGAGAGTAAGCTCACTGATTATAACCAATCCATGTCTGCCATCTATCTATCTATCCAGTATTTGTTCATCCCAGTCATCGACCTTGCACCCAATATAATACATGCAAGCGCATTGGAAACAACTGCACTTATTTTTGCAAGTGCACAACAGTCAAGATCTGTGCTTAGGGAAAGAAGCGTGGGGTTAGAGCGTCGATGATAGCGACACCCTGCAGACCTTGCCTTGATGACGCATGGCACTGCCTACTTTTAAGACACGGCGAACCTGTTCTTCAGCACACAGACTTTGCACACACCCAAAAAAGAAACAAAGGAAAGAAACAAACCAAGGCAAATATAAAATTTGCGTAAGGTCAAAATGACTTTGTAGTATTTGATTGTCTATTTTAACACTGAAAGATAAGATAACAGAGAGAAAGGAAACAAAACAGTAAAAACCAAAGCGAGAGTGAATAATCTCTTAGTCTCATTTAAGCAAGTGTTTTCAATATAAACAAAATAGAATTGTTATAATTATGAAAGTGAAATCAACCCCCGTCTCTCCCCCTCTCTCACTCCGTCCCCACCCCTTGACAATACTTAATAATTTTATAATAATTAATAATAGTATACTCGGTTGTACTTGCAGTCTATGTAAACTTAAAAAAAATAAGACTTCCTTTTCGTTTTCTAAAAGCAAATACTCATTACACCACAGGTTCACACCGTATGCCGTGGATAAACCTTTTTTTAAAGAAAGTCAAAAATCCACGGATATCCTGATTTTAGACCATGATCCTCAGCTGTGCGCGGTGAGGAGCTCCACGAAATCGTCTCCAAGGTCTTTCTAAGTACAAATCTTTTTCTAGACCAACTTGAGGGCAACCAGTCACGTCTAGTTGGTGAGCTGAAAGAGGTTCTAACAACAACCACAATTGTCACACGACATTTTGTGGCCTACAGTGTGATGGAGTGCAGCTCCCCACTATTATATTGGTTCATGTGACGTTGGGTTCTATTGTTGCTGGGCTCTGCACAATGGAATGCTGTTACCCTCTCGTCTTTCGTCTGCGGAGATCGGCTAGTTAGATCGCCCTATGACTAATCTTAATACATTTATATGTTTGGCCCGGTCTGTGTGAGGATGGGGTTACAGAGATAGGGAGAAACGTGTAAAAGATTCACTGACACACTAGCTCTCGCACGGCTGTGAAACATGGGTAGTCCAGCCCCTTGTTAACAGTAAATTTCACACATTTATTTCCTCTACTCTATATCTAATTCTAATCTTTACATTAACATAATTTCCAAAACGTAATATAACTAGGATTAACTTAACAGTCCAAAAGTTACTTCGAATGGTTCGGAGAATGGGTAGATTTTGATGGATCTATTCTTCTACTGTTCTCGATATTGCTACTGAGTCATCCTTGGGCTTTGTTCTGGTTTTGCCTAATGTTCGTTTTCCAGGAAGAGTGGACTACCGCACAGTCCCTATAGATCAGTGTTCGTGCACTTGTTCTATGGATTTAGCTTAAGCGTCGAGGTGCGGTGCTGTTGTCTCCTCGTCTTGTTTGTTGACTACTGAGCTATTGGAGCTCAGTGCTTTCTGCTCTATTACAGGTCCCGTGTCCGGGATGACTCTCTGTTGTGTCTATCTACTGCCGCGGACCAATCCTGCTCGTCTTCAAAACATAAGACGAGTTGTTTACAAAGGGTGTGCAGAGCGTCTCATTGTTGGCAGAAACAGCCCTCAGTGAGATCGTCTCCACTTATACAGATAAGAGATGAACAATCTTATAAGTCCGTGGTCCACTGGAATCTCTAACATACTTCCTGTATATATACACATCATGGCTAAAATAAACACAGGGAAAAGTAATTACTAATATACACTTTCACTGGTACAACCACTGGTCTGCAATATACTAATACAAATAGGAGAAACAACAGTTGGCCAGCAGGGGCTACCTCATGGTCTCGAAAACCGGTCGCGTGGGTCAGCCACGTGGTCAAGCAAGGTTTTATTAACATTCACAATTATAAAACATGGCAAGACTTCACAAGCATAATCCAATCATAATTTCAATAAATCGCGGTGAAACAAAAGATTGATCATTTACCTTTTTGACAATGTCAGGCTATGGCTATACTGCGATGAATGGATTTTACCCGTCTACGGTCACCTGCGTAGTCTTCTGAGAGAGATCTTTCAGCGTGTGCGTCCTCTCGGTTGCGGGTTTAGACAAAGCCTGACGTTGCCTTAACGCTGTGGTCAGTTAAAGCGCGCGATATCCCAAGATTCTTAGCGCCGGCGCGGGGGCTGACGGATATAGGTCAGCTGGATTATGCTACGGCCTACCTAGTGAAGATTTAGCCTACACATACTTAGAACAACCCTAACGTTTGTCGTCTGCTAGGTATCGACTATAAGTTACAAAGGCCAAAGAAGGATGAACTATTTGAGGCGCGAAGACTTACTGCAGTGTCCAAACTCGCCTCTTGTGACAGGCTCCCTCAACTGAAAAAGGCGATGACTACTGGATTCGACTTTTTTCTACTACAGAGCCGAGTTTAACAATGCACTATCCTAGGGTCCTATTTACAAACTAATAAAGTTGCTCTACCTGAGCTGCAATGCTATGCCAGGTAGCTATGGGCACGAGTGACAAGGGGTTACTTGACATGGACAAATTCTGGTGCTGTGGCCCTTAGTTGGGTTAGAACAACCCTAACGTTTGTCGTCTGCTAGGCATCGACTTTAAGTTACAAAGGCCAAAGAAGGATGAACTATTTGAGGCGTGAAAACTTACTGCAGTGTCCAATCTCGCCTCTTGTGACAGTTCAAACAGAATGTTATTATTATTAACGAGAGACAAGCAAACAAAATATGGAGAACACAAAGGGCACTCAAACGAAAAGCTTAAGTAAGTGATATCCTGGAATGTCTGGCGAACAGAAACAAGTACAAAGTAAGACAGAATAAATGGTATATTAATTAACCTACTCAAGAAAAAAAATTATATACAGCTATAGTATAAGAGACAAGAAATACAATACAATCGAGAAATAAGCTTTTCACTCAATTTACCAGCAATCTTAGTTTCTTGACTAGGTGGCACACTTTCTTCCTCACCTTTTGATAGTTGGTCACATGCATACAGCAACGCAGGCCCACAGACAAGGGCGCGCGCGGGGACCCCTTCCTTCTCTTTCTTCCAAGGAGTTCATTGTCTGAAAATGTGCACCACGTGAACAATCGCATACAAAGAAAATATACGTACGAATGCACATACACACGCTGTGTGTTTCAAAGTAGGCCTAATCATTGGAGAATAATTTATTTGAACAGAGAGGAGAGAGAGAGAGAGAGCGAGAGAGAGAGAGAGAGAGAGAGAGAGAGTGAGAGAGAGAGAGAGAGGGCCGGGGGAGGGAGAGTGAGAGAGTGAGAGGGAGAGGGAGAGTGAGAGTTGTTTGGTACACCATATTGTCACATTTATCAATAGCCAAGCACAGATACATTCCACTGCATTCGCATGAAGGGGTTGTTCCGGCGTGTACACGGTCGTTAGTATGGAAAGCGGAAAGGGTCAAATGCGCGTGCAATAGAACGCAAAAATGCACACGCAATTGCACGCCCATCTAGTAGCTGATTTTGTCGAAAACTTACACGCCAAACTGCTCATGCGCGAATGCATGCGCAATTGCACGCGCATTTACCTACGAGTCACATTAAAACTAGGAATGGGAAATGTCCGAAAATATGTTTTAGGTACCAAAATAATTTAATATAAATTGACAAATAATTTACCATGACACCCTAGCCATCCAAGCCCCAAATTAAATGTTATCATAATTTATATTTACTATTCTGTCTTTCTCTGTGTCCAATAGAACAACAACAAGTGTACAGATAGTGACACCAACAGTTTTTATTCGCAGCGATGAAAACTTAGCATAGCTGTGAAAACTTATCGATGAAAACACTTGAAAAGAAAGAAAACAAAGCAGTAGTGAAGATCTAGGCATAAAGAGTTTTGGATGACGAAAGTCAGCTATGACCTATTGTTCAGTGATGTAAATTAAATCTTAGAAAAATAGATCCAAACTTACAGAGAAATAAACACTTAGTCCGAACTATTCTCCTTAGAAAAAAATTAAACGTGGTCTAAAATGATAACTAAACCTACTCCGCTACTCTAATTAATATTTTTAGAACATCTAAGAACTAACAAGATGAAGGCTGCAACACCGATGCCTTTTCCTTTCCAAAAATATATATAAATGAATTATTATAACATTTAATTTGGTGGTTGGAAGCAGGAAAGGGGTGTGGGGAACGAGGGTTTTATTGTAAATTATTTGTCAATTTATATTAAATTATTTTGGTACATTGAAAGTATTTCCGGACATTTCCCATTCCTAGTTTTAATGTGACTCGTAGGCAAACGCGCTTGCAATTGCGCGTGCATTTACGCTTGCGCAGTTTGATGTGTAAGTTTTTGAACAATCAGCTACTAGATTGGCGTGCAATTACGTGTGCATTTTCGCATTTAACACTTTCCGCCTTCCATACGTTATTGCGGCGCTAACCGCTCCAAATGCAATAACATTGCGGTGCATTCCCGAGAAATCTTCAATAAATATATAAATGTGATCAAACTTTGCCACATTAAATCGCATACAGTGACCAACTTTTGAAGAAATTACTATTGATAACTTTCTAGTTGTCGGCAGCTTTGTCCATAAGGTTTTTTTGTGTTTTTTTTTCATAAGAACTCTGGAAAGTCGAAGTTTTCACATTCATACGCTTAAAAAAAGTGTAAATACTCTTTATTTCCACGTTTACACCATACGCCGGAGAAACAATAAAAATCGATGCTACGATTTTATAGCACATTATGCCAAAGAGCAAATGGCAGTAAGGTCAAGATTTGCACTAAGACAGACGTTAGAGGCTATTTCCTGGATCTAGTAACCGCGCACAGCTTTGGATTATAATAAAAAATCAGGATATCCGTGGATTGTGACCTTTTCTTTAATTTTTTTTTCCATTTAAATTTTTATCCACCATATATTGGGCGATGTTTGATTGATAGTTATGTGCTTGATGTGTATGTAGGAGTCTGTAATATGTAAGCGCGTATGATGGTTACAGATCACCGCGCTTTGAGTATGATTTAGGAATAAGGTGCGACTAGCATCCATTATTTATTTATGTATTATTTTATTTATGTTATTATTTTGGGGTGGGTGGGTGTTACGTTGAAACGCGAACGATAGTATTATAACCTTTGAGGGAAAGTACACAGGGGAAGAAGATAATGGTAAGGGATGATTATAAAGATTGCTTAGCCCGGCTTGGATACAGCAGTGAGTCAGAACAGAAGTGTTTAGTTGTTACCTAGCACGTGCGATACATATTCGCCTGGTCAGCAGTTACTGGCCGGGAAAGTTTATAGTTTGCATGGTCAAAGTATGACGCATAAAGATGTGCATGCAAGTAGGTCTGTAGTCTGCAATCATTGGTCTCTTGTGTGTGGAGAGCATGGTCAATTCTGACCTCGTGGTTGGTACAAATCCCAGGGATTTGGGTGGGGTCAGTCACGTGGCAGTTAGGGCATCACCTTATGTAGAGAGGTGCATCTCTGCATGTTATGCTATAAAAGCCAGAGTGAACAAAGGTCGCTGGTTCGAATCTCGGATTGGTCAACGTGTGATCATATTATTTTCCCTTTTACCAACAACTGGCCCGCTGGTGTCAGTATAAATCGGTCCAGTAGTCACCTATATGCGAAAGTGTCGTGTGACTATAATCTACAAACAACAACAACAGGAATCTTTCTCTTATCTCCTTCTTCTGCCAGACTTCGGACAACTCTGTTCTGCGGGGTTCCGCCTTGTCTAGGTTGTAGTATTCAGAGTGTTTTAATTCACAATGTATCTGAGATCAGGACCTAATTTATAGTAATTGCAAAACAAATAGAGTGTAGAAAGTATAGTGTGTGTAATGCTTAGAGGTTGGTGTAGTTGCAGAATGTATAGGGCAAAGCTTGGCTCTCTTTATGCAAGGTCTTCTCTTTCTCTTGTTTAGTGTATATAGAGTGCAGGATGCATAATGTGTCAGAGGTTAGGATAGAATGTATAGTGCAGTTGTTTAACTGGTGATTTTGTTATTTAGACGCAGAAGTTAGTTTGAAAGTTAGTCAGTCAGTGAGTTGGTAAGTAAGTTAGGTTTGGTCGGTTCTTAGGGTGTGTGCATAACTTAGACTGCTGTTTTAGTTCTATTATTGTTAGTATAGGGTGAAAAATGGTGTTTTCAAAGGAGGAAAGAAGGGCGAAAAAGAAACTGAAAAATGCGGTAAGAAACAATGAATTTATTTGACTATTATTTGCATTTGTTAGTTAGAATCTATGTGCATGCGAGTTTTATGTTCCTTGGTTGACATGTATTAAGCTAGATTAATAAAAGTATATAAAAGTGGAAACAAATTGTAGTTCAGAGTCATATTTGTGAGCGCACGGCGACGCCTTTGGATGGCAGTGAGACTTGTTCTGTTTTGTATGTCTTACATGCCATAATTTGGTAAGTCGTGCCCGATCCCCGTACAAGTAGAAAACTAAGTTAGTTAGTATAACTCTCACATAGATAACGCAATATAGGGGACGCGTTACAGTATGTCTGAAACGCGCACGATAGATCTAATCGTTTTGCTTTGCAAAGTATTCAATAATAGAGTTTATTTACCTTTGATTTGTGTTTGCATTGTGGTTAGAGGAAGCTTTGTATAACGTTGATGATTTTCGTTAGTCGATATTATTGGAGAATTCTCTAGATTGGCGTGTTTACGGTCGATCAAAGATTCCCGATAAATGTAGATGTGTGAGAACATTCCTGGAATTTGAAGAAAGATGTATGACGTAAGACAGTGATGACGAAGTTCAGAGTGATTGGTTACATTGCGTCATACTCGATTGTTCCAAGGTGTTCTGGAGAAGAGAAAGGCTATATATGTGCCGCACTGTTTCAAAAAGGAGAGTGTTGTTGTAAATGTTGAGAGGAGAGTGAAAAGGCGATTGTATGCAGTTGTTGATGTGTGCTGAATAAAAGTGGAAAACTTCATACGAAGACTTTGCCTTGTTGCTGAGTGAGCAGGCTGCGTGGATAAACGAATCAGAGTTACACCTATCAGGATTTCAAGCATCGGGGCTGAATCAAATACTGATAAAAACAACATCGAGTGTAACAGTGGGGGTAGGGTAGGGAGGGAGTGGGAATTAGGGAGAAAGGGTGGGAGGTGGGGAGGTCGAGGAAAGGGGGTTTGAGGAGTGCTGGGGGTGGTGCAAGAGCACAGTTACGTTCGGAGCTACGGCAGAGTTCACATTCTGACATAGTCCGGACACACATCTAGTACATAGTACCTCTTGCAGCCCAATCTTAACTTCCAACACACATGAACCAAACTTTTTTTTAAAGTCCTACTACCGTGGTTTACTTAAAGTACACTCATCACATGTATAGGTTTACTTGTCCTTACCTTTACAGTACCTTGACGGCGTCTCACAGCCGTAGCTCAAGTGGTAGAGCGTTCGCCTGGCACACCGATGACCCAGGTTCGAATTCCGTGGTAGGCGATATAAAATGTGGCCATTTTTACTGTCCATTTTAGCAGTATGATTGCTCTGGTGTTTCAGTGTTGATTCAGGTCCCTACCCCTCTTTCCCTGGGATGGTTATCCCCGTCTGCCATATCGCCAATGGTGGGTGTAGACGTTAAACCTCAATGTTCATTCATTCACCTTGACGGCTTGTAAGCCAGGGCTCGGACTTTGGCCTTACATACATCGTACTAAAGACCCCCAGGCTTGGGCTTTGTCCGGAAAACGGGACAGAATTAATGCATCGCGTTGAAACAAGATGGCAAGCCATTGAAATGTATTTCTAGACACTCGCTCAAACATAACCTGGATTTTTTTTCAAAAGTTTTAACTATTTAAGATGTGACATCACATTGAGTGCTAGTCCACAAGAAAAAAAAGTTAAAACCCAATGATCCAATTCGGCTTTATCATAAACAAGCAAAACTAAAATATAGAATGATAGGAAGAGGGGGACAGGTGAGGGGGGGGGGGAACTGTCCAACCTATCTGCAAAGAAAATATTATCAAAATCACCTGCCATTGTTTAAATACGGCATAAAACGTGTTTAATAAAATGGTGAAGCTCAGAGACCTTGTTCTTTGAGAAAATGCAAGTACGAATTATCTAAAATGCTTAGAAGTTGTTAAAGTATCTGCAAAATAAAATTCGCTTCAGTTATTCTTGAGATAAAGCAGCAAATATCATTTGAACAAAAACAGTAAAATTCGCAACAACGGACCGACCGACCGACGACTGACAGACAAAGGGACTGCTACTGAATGACTGGCCATGATACGAAGCACCTGTAAACCAAAAATATACACAAACGCTTTAGCCGGTTTTGAGTTATGGAGCAAAACGTGTTTAATAACTAAATGACCTCAGGGACCCTGACCTTTGAGTTAGAGCAAATATGATGGCCCGGGAGGCTGGGTAATATTTCTATGACGTCTGGTCAAAATTCATTGTAGTTCTTGAGATATGAAGTCCAACAGACCGACCGACGGACATTCAGGCTGACCGACGGATAGACAGACAGACATTTGGCTCGTTCTGACTCCCTCCGACTATTTAAAAGTATTTTTTGGAATTTATCTCAAAAAGAAGTTACTGAACTGAACACAGAATGCACGGAGCCTACATTAAGGTCGACAACTTGGCTCGCCTTTAAAAATGCAAATATCCGAAGTTTAAAAAATAATTTTAAAGTTTGCCAAATTCATTATAAATACTAAATGAGTAGCGAGATGGCGCCAAGGGCGGCTTGGTTTAGATATTGTCTTCCGTCTGAGCCTTGCGCAATTTTCTGACGCTGGTAAAATCGCCATATAAAAAAGAAAGAAATACCGAAGGACACGAATTATGAAGAAGTTCTCTGACACTAATACCTTGGCTCGACTTGAAGGCCTTTCGAAATGGACTATGAAACTTGAAATAACCGAAATGTATCACTTACATGCCTAATAGTCGTTGTACTGCGCTGTAGCAGTGTTGGCAGTACAGTAGATTTAATTACCGCATGAGTCCAAAAAGAGTGTCAGGCATGTGGTCACGAAAAAGATTTTAAAAAAAAGAAAAAGAAAAAAGATTCTGATTTAGATTATCCAAAAAGAGCACAGGGTATCAGTTATTTACAAACAATAGCAACTTATACAAATGAACTTTTACAGGGATCAAATTTATTTCCTAAATCAATCTCTAAAAAAATACCACAAATGCCTATACCAATCTGGGAATTTAAGCGAGCAAACTTTGATTTTGAATATACTGCTATACGGAAAAAAGAAAATGGATTATTGTTAGCAACAGAAGCTTATGAACATATAGATAAAAAATATTATTCTTATTTGCAAATTTATACTGATGGTTCTGTTTTAGATACAGGCCAAAGCGGTGGGGTGCTGGTTATGTTATACCTGCTTTAAAAATTAGCGAATCCTTGTATTTAGGTAAAGATCGTTCAATTTATACTGCAGAACTTACCGCAATTCTTATGGCATTACATAAAATCTTGAGTCAACAAAAGACCTTTTTTAATATCTTATTATGTGTAGACTCCAAATCTGTTCTTCAGAGTCTGGACTCTAATATTTATAAAAGCAGAGGGGATATTATATATGAAATAAAATATCTTATACATTGCTTAATTATCAATGGCACAAATGTTCATTTTTGTTGGATACCATCTCATTGTGGTTTAGATAATAATGATTGGGCAGACAGGAAAGCAAAAGAAGGGGCGAAAAATCAACACAACGTTAGCCATATTGACATCCCCTTATCAACAAAAGAAATTTATAGTATAATAGAAAAGAAAAAAAATCCTTTAAAAATAATATATAGTTATAATTCACAGTATCCTCGAACAATAACCTCTTTAGCACATTGTCACGTCCCAACTGCCTCAACAGAGGTTCGACATGTGTGCTCTTTGACACGAGAAAAAAAAACCCAACACCTAAATAAACTCTAAAAGACAAAACCAGAAGTAACAAGACAATTTCTTTATTTCACTCACTCATTCGCACTAAAAATTAACTCCCTTTATCCCACTTCCCAACCAACCAACCCTCAATCCCACTAATATAACCCCAAACTAATACATAAACAATTCGCTCAAAATAATAATGATAATTAAATCAAAATGAAAAATGTCTAACTACACAATGTACACAAGATTTATAATAATTATGGCTGAAAACAGCTTACTGCCAACAAGGTAAATAATTGAAGCAAATGCTTTAAATCTTTATAAATATTCAAACCTTGTTACATTTAAATTCCAAACAGATACAACAAGTCTTTTATATTATATAAAATAAATAAGAAAATTTATCCTTTATGCAAAATAGAATTTGTAAGAAAATAATCTAAATTATTAATTAATTAATATCTGGCGAATTAATTCCCCAGACAAAACTATACAATCGCAGGGCTACTTAATCAGGTAGGTAATATCACTCAAGCAATGATTATTATTCAATTTAAATTAAATATATTTCAATCTACTGAAATTTCCAAGTTAGCACATGTAAATAAGTATTTCTTTCATAAATGGTTCCTTAACAGACATAGTTATTTGTCATGTGAATGCAGGGTGCGTGTGTGTGTTGTGTGAACAGCTATAAACAGCTTAATATCGAAAATGCAACTTTTTCCTTGACACAAGAACCTTAACCTAGGGTTGACCAAGGCAACGGCGTTGGTTCAGCACACTCCACACACAAGCGGCCCAGCTGGAAGGTGGAACCCTCAACTCTGAGTCTGGTTTTGGTTATTGGTTTTGGTACATCTACAACAATACATACAAAATACGCAACCATTAATAATTATATTACAACATATTGCACAAGCATCCCGCTGTCGGAATGGTTGTCTCCCTTTCAACGTTCTTACTCATACTCCCTGTCATAACTTCTGTCATCGCACATGTACATTCACAATCACCTCCTTTCTGTCATCTCTTCGCTACATAACAGCGAATTCTTTTATATCAATTCATAATTATTTAATTTATAATACATTTTAGAAAATTCTCTCTCTCTATTACTAGGTATCTATGCAGCAAACAATATGAAACATAAAATAGAATTTAAGAAAACGTAATTAACTATCCATTCACACTGCATGCATAACCCAAACCCCCGAACGTTATGGCCAACTGAGAAATTGAGGTAAACAACTTACGCTACCAGTGGATCCTCCGGCCTGTTGACAAAGACACACAAAATGACTGGACAGACACACAGGCACAGATGGTTAGGCAAGGTGATACACAGGCAGAAGAAGTCCTAGACGGAGTCACAGGTCACCCGACGTTATACGTAGATAACTCAGATTTCACTGAGAATACACAGCTGGTATTCTAAACAGCTTAGAACAGTTCCAGTTAAACAAACACTTCCAAAGTGTTCCCAAAACAGTCCTCCTCTTCCGATAACTAGTCTATCTTTTTCGTTGACAGTCTGATCAGTACAACCCACAGACGACGTCACTATCTGGCACCTTGACAAAACTCAGATCTGTTGATGCTGGCTACAAAAGCGATATGAAAATGTTTCCTGCTCCTATCAAAATATACAGTGCATGGGGTTTTATACGATTAGCTTAGAATCTTCTAGAACATAGTCGTTTTAATTATAATTCAATTCCTACACCGTTCGCGATTAGAGCACGCATTTCACACATAGAATATCGCATGGCAGCACTCAATCTTCCCAATAACAAAATAGCCAACTATGCTGTTTTCTAACATAGTGCGTTCTGCACGGGCGCAATCATTCGCTACTTCTATTAATTATAAACTTAATTAATTTATTCTGATGCTCTCCCCTTGACTACCGTAACTTCTAACCTCTATGTACAGGCTGATGATTAAACTATATACATAGGCGCACGACTGCAAACTGCGTAGCGTGACACACATCGTCTTGCTTTAAATTCTTGGAGGACAAAATATTGCAAGGATATTGTTTGCATTTGCAATGAAAATTTAACTATAAATCATATCATTCATGACTGCAGTGTAATAACACAATATACTACACAGAAAATTCATAATGTTCAAAATAAAAATAGTAAATATTGGATAACCATCTCTAAATCTATAATTTATAGTCCTGTAGGACATTTGTTATAAAAAAATTGCAAGTTTATTCTGATTACTTCGTATATGACAATCTAAAAAAATTGACTTTTCTGTACATGAACATTTCGCAAGTTTGACATGTTCCATAGTAATTTTTTTAAGAGTTTTAAAATATTGTTTGAATACTTAATTTTTATTTCATTTTATTTCATGTTATGTTACTGTACCATTTTGTTTAAATGTTATTTCCTTTCCCCCATCCATGTAGCGCATATCCTTTCCCCCCACCTTCCTTTTATTTTCTTGTCTAAAATCACTTCGGTGAATAGACCTTAAATGAAATAAACAAACAAACAAACAAACGAAAAAGATTATAAACTAAAAACTAAAGAAGTTGATTAAAAGATCGTCACAGTGATTCAACAATGTTTACACGTCCCTACTATATTAGGTCTGGTTAGCCGGTGTCTAATGAGTTGGTAAAGCGTCTTACTAGTAACGGAAAGGTACCTGGCTCGAATCCCGGAATGGCCAACGTGTGACCATATTATTTTCGCCTTACCAGCAACTGGTTCGCTGTTGTCAAAATAATGTGACCAGTATTCGCCTACACGCTTCGGTGTCGTGTGACTATAATCTACAGTTACATGTCTAATAAACCGACGATACCGAACTACTTGAGGAAGTAGGCTGTCACAAGAGCCCCGTTTCCACTGCCTTTGAGATTTTGCTTGTTTAGTCAGTATAAACTTAGTAGGTTACTGTTAGTCTAAAGCTGGCGACAGAAGTGATCATGCGTAACACAGTTGTAGCTTGATGCAAGCACAGTTGGTGACATCATCGCAGCCTACGATGGAGTTTCGAATTTTACAGCCACTTAGATTTTTCATCCAATGAGAACACAGCTAGGTTAGATAGAACCGGTTCTGGGTGATTCAAGCAAAGAGATAGAACGTCAGTCTTCGTTGAAACGCTGAGCAGTACACAGTACACTCAAGCAGAAATCTCTCTCTTGAGAAGATTAGACAGCAGTACTTGTTGAATATTCGAATTCAATCAGGTAGCCACGGCCTGACATTGTCAAACAGACGAGCAGGCGTTATATCGTGAGCCCAACTCAGCAAAAGACAAAACCAAGTCGATGCTTACAGTTGGCTGCCGAGGCATCTCCAGCATTGTGCGAAGATAGCCCAACCGACGAACCACAAAGTCAAAGACTCCACGACAACACAGATTGTCCCAGAAGCGACCTCAACGCAGCGCTTCAACCACGCAGTTAAGTGTCCCAAGAAACAGTGCACTAAAACTCTGTATAAACAGGACCACAGTAGTCCACTCTTCAAGAACTCTGACCATTAAGGCAGAAAGTATCCAGTGCCCTATGATGAAAAAGTAGCTGCCTAGATTATCAGCGAGCGAACCATTCGCATTGACAATTGAACTTTTAAGTTAGTTTCGTATTTCGAATATCGTGTATAGAGTAGAAGAAATAAATGTGTGATTTTTACTGTTATCAAGTGGCTGGACTACATAATATGATACATAGCCGTGTGAAAGCTAGTGTGACAGTGATCTTTTTACCATTTTTCTATCGATCTCTGTACCCCAGACAAAACACAGACTAAACAAATAAATGTATTAAGTGAAGTCATAGGGAGATAACTAGCTATCCCATAGACTAAGATGAGGAGGTAATAGCAATCCATTGTGCAGAGCCCAGCAACAATAAAACCCCCGTCACAGCTTAATTGGCGAGCCTAGTCAGGAGCTGTGTATAATAGGAACTGGTATAACCGGATCTAGGTACAATAGAATAGTATAACAGTATTAGTAGCAGTAGAATAACTTAGAATTATTGTAAGTGTAGCAGACAGTTTTGGTGCACTATTCTTTTGTTTAAAAACTTTTTTGCTTCAATTCTTTTTGTGCCTGTGTTTTGCATTGCTCTTTTGCAGGTTTTGCTTAAATAACTGTTGTATGCCATTTGACTCTTGTTTTATTCTATTATTGATTACGAATTTTATGGTCTTTGCATTGTTTTTATTGAACTGCAATATTGCTAGTGTTTTTGTATCCCACGTGATTCAGAGGTTGGTCATAGACACTTTTGACAATGTCAGACCCAGTAGCCTTGAGGTTGCGCTTCAAGGAATTAGGAGGAGCTTTACACTTAGCAGGAGATCTAATTGCGCATATCAATGAAGAAGTAGAGAAGCAGGATGCTAGGGCAGAGACAGCAGCAGAGAGAGAACAGAAAAAAGCAGAACTAGAACCAGAACAGAAGAAAGCAGCGTTAGAAGCAGAACAGAAGAAAGCAGAACTAGAAGCAGAACAGAAGAAAGCAGCATTAGAAGCAGACCAGAAGAAACTAGAATTAGAGGCAGAGAGAGAACAGAAGAAACTAGCATTAGAAGCAGAACAGAAGAAAGCAGAATTAGAAGCAGAGAGAGACCAGAAGAAACTAGAATTAGAAGCAGAAGGTAGGCGATTGGAGTATCAGCGGGTAGAACAAGAAAAAGACAGACAGCATGAGTTAGAGATGAGGAGACTAGGAACCTCAAGTTCTGCCACAACCCCTCCTCACTCAGATCAACTAGAGGTAGCCTCCAACCACGTACTAGGAATGTCATTTCCACTTGGACCATTCAATGAAAGGGAAGAAGGTCTAGATCTCTATCTGACTAGGTTTGAGCGTCTAGCAACGGAGTACAAACTAGTTCCCACCCATTGGTCTGTTAAGCTTAGTCAAGGGCTTAGAGGAAAGGCATATGCCATCTACAGTAAGCTACCGACTGACAGAGTGACTGACTATCACAAAGTAAAAGAGGCACTCCTAACGGGATTCGAACTCACCGGAGAATGCTACCGGCAAAAAGTTCCGCACCAATCGGAGAATGAAAGGAGACGGCTATGCGCAGTTCGCGGATCGGTTGTCCACAATGCTAGATAAGTGGGTTAGCCAGTCAGCCACGGCTAAGACATATGATGGACTGACCGAACTATTAGTATGGGAACAGTTACGGGAAACCATGACCCCCGAGCTGAAAACATTTTCAATAGAGCAAGGCGCGGAAAGACGGGAGGATCTGGTCAAGGTCGCAGATAGGTACGTGGCCGCACACGGAGAAGCCAAGAGCTTCAGGCGAGACCTAAAGCCTAACGGGAAAGAGGCACAGAAACGAAGCCCTCACCGGGAAGAGCGCACCGCGAATCGGCCGAATCACCCCAGACCTGGACAAAATAGAGGACCCAATGCGGAATTTAGTAAAAGAGGTCCCGCAGAACAGAAACGGTATTGCTCGTTCTGCAACAGAAATAATCACTCCACCGCGGAATGTTTCAAGTTGGCTGCACAACGTAGGGACGAGCGCGAAAGCCGCCCCAGCTCATAGAGTTCTAACTCAAAGCAGCGGTAACAAGCCACACCCTATCGGAGATCACCCATCGGTGACAGACACGGTCAAGGTCAACGGTAAAGAAGCGAACTGTCTGTATGACACAGGTCTATTATACGACGCGATAGTTAACGAATCTCTTGTATCGCGCGCGGACTTGACGGACAAGACAGTCGAACTACAAGGAGCAGACTTGACGAAACCGACGACTACTTGCTTGGATAGAAGTAGAAAGCAGATACGTCACCGGACGAATCCAAGCAGCTGTTTTACAGAAACCCCTGTATGATCTGGTGCTAGGTTGTAGGTATGTGTTCTTAGGCACGCCCCATAAAACTGTAGAGATAGCTGCAGTGCAAACCAGGGCCCAGGCTAAAACCCAACCACCCCAGCCCGAGTTAGCCCCGAATCCAGGACTCGAAGAGATCAAAACAGCACAGAAAGAGGACGCTTCGATAGCGAAGTGCTTCCAGAAGCTACCCAAAGCGCACCCCCCCCCCAACCCAGCCCCTCCCCCCCTCCCCCCCACAAAGGAGACTTCTACATGGAAGACGGAGTTCTACATCGACAAGGAGATGGAGATCACACCCAACTAGTACTACCAGCCACCCTTCGAGCCCAAGTACTAGAATTAGGCCACAGCATGCCACTCAGCGGACACATGGGAATTGGAGCCACAGTACAGAGAATCAGCGCACACTACTATTGGCCAGGAATCACGGAGGATGTCAAGCGCTACGTGAAATCTTGTCACCAGTGTCAACGATATTCCCCGCGCCATCACACCGTACCAATTACCTTAGGACCATCGGTAGTAGCCGGCGTGCCATTCCAGCAAGTCTCAGTAGACATAGTAGGACCACTGCCAATGACCAAGAAGCGGAACAGATTTCTACTCACACTCGTCGACGCCTGTTCGATGTGGTGCGAAGCAGTCCCGTTGCCAGCGATCGACACCAGGAAGATTGCAGATGCGCTCATCGCCATCTTTACCAGAGTGGGATTCCCGGACAGCATTAGAACGGACAACGGATCTCAGTTCACCGGCCGCCTGATGCAAGAAGTGTTCGAGCTGATACAAGTTCATCACATTCGCACACCAGCGTACCACCCAGCCAGCAACGGACAAGTAGAAAGACTGAATGGAACCCTTCTCACCATCCTCAGGAAAGTCGCCGACGACAACCCGGAAGCGTGGGACACCTACGTGAATGCGGCACTGTTCGCATACCGAGAAACGCCCCATGCAGCCACAGGTTGCACCCCGTCAACTTTGCTATTCGGCAGACCTCTAGCAGGACCGCTAGAAGCCCTACGCAGAAGTTGGACGGAAGCAAAGATAGACGACCCACCCAGAGGTGCCACCAAGTACGTCGCAGACCTGCAGGAAACCCTCAAAGCCACGTGGAAGAAAGCTGGTGAAGCACTGAAGAAGGCAAGAGCCCGTCAGGCGAAGTACTACAACCGCCACGCGAAGGACCGAGAACTGCAAGTGGGCGATTAAGTGCTACTCTTACTTCCAAGTGGAACCAACAAGCAGGACATCGCTTGGAGAGGACCGTACCGGGTGACTGCCAAGAAATCCAAGACAGTCTACCAAGTAGAGGTGAACGGAAGAGCCCGATACCACCACATCAATCTCCTCAAGAAATGCACGGACCGACCAGCGACCCCCAGCACTCACAACTTGCTAGCCATCGCTATCGCGGAAGAAGAAGAAAGCATGGAGACCAAATCAGTAGAGTATCCCCTGCACTCCAAAGAAACCCACAAGGACGTGATACTCAACGGAGACTTAGCCGCCAAACAGCAACAGCAAGTACTACAGGTCATTCGACAACATCAGACTGCGCTCACAGACCGACCAGGGAGGACAGACCTCGTCGAAGTAACCATAACGGTGACCGACCCAACACCCGTCCGCCAGAAGCTCTACCCGATGCCACTGTCGCAGCAGCGAGCCATCAAGGAAGAGATAGACACCTTACTGGCAGCCGGAATCATCTCAGAGCCTACTTCATCCTACAGCGCAGGCACGGTATTGTTGCGAAAACCCAACGGAGAGCATCGACTGTGCATCGACTTCAGGCTTCTGAATGCCGTAACGCAGTTCCAGCCAGAGTCACTCCCGGACCAGACCGATCTATTTGCCAAGCTACAGCGAGCGAAGTACTTCTCACGCATCGACCTCAGCAAAGGATACTATCAGATACCAGTACAACCACAAGTCCGAAAGTACCTAGCGTTTAGCACTATGGAAGGACACTTCGAGTTCAGTGTAATTCCATTCGGACTCCACAACGCACCCAGCATCTTTAGCGCAATGATGCGGAAACTCCTGGCACCCCTGAGCAGCGAGCACCTACACTCGTTTATGGACGACATCCTCATAGCAACACCTACGTGGGAGGAACATGTCACGCTCCTACAACGACTTCTCCACCGCCTCAGTGACACTGGATTGACGGCAAGACCCACCAAGTGCCAGATTGGATTCACAGAATTGGAATTCCTGGGACACACCATAAGTCAAGGGAGCCTGCGACCTGTACAAAAGACCGTGATACGTCTGCTCGACGCTCCTAGGCCCAAGACCAAAAAGGAAGTGCAGTCGTTTCTGGGACTTTGCGGCTTCTATCAAATGTTCATCCCCAACTACAACATCTCGTCTTGCCACTGACAAATGGAACCCGGAAAATCGCCCCGGACAAAGTCGTATGGACAGCTGAATGCGAGACAGCATTCCAAACCCTCTAGGACAAAATGACATCGGCGCCAGTACTCCACCTACCAGATTTGACACAGCCATTCGTTCTACGCACCGACCCAAGTGACTTAGGCCTCGGAGCAGTACTGCTACAGCGCGACCCCAAGAACACAGAGACGCTATTCCCTGTCGCCTACGCCAGCAGAAAACTGAGACCCGCCGAGACACACTACGCCACGTCGGAGAAAGAATGCCTTGGAATAGTCTGGGCCATACAGAAATTTCAACTCTACCTGTATGGGACCCACTTCACAGTTCAGGTGGACAACCAACCACTATCGTTCCTGGCAGCCTCCAAATCCTTGAACTCGCGCCTGATGAGATGGGCACTCACCCTTCAGGCATACTCTTTTCAAATCGAGTACATCCCCGGCAAAGAGAACCACGGAGCCGACTACCTCAGTCGCCATCTCGTGGAGGACACATCAGCTGTCGCCCACCCAACCCAACTAAGGGCCACAGTACCAGAATTCGTCCCCGTCCAGTAAAAACCCTGTCACTAGTGTCCATAGCTACCTGGCATAGCATTGCAGCTCAGGTAGAGCAACTTAACTAGTTTGTAAATAGGACCCTGGGATAGTGCAGTGTTAAACTAGGCTCTGTATTATAAAAAGGTCGACTCCAGTAGTCATCGCCTTTTTTCAGTTGAGGGAGCCTGTCACAAGAGCCCCGTTTCCACTGCTTTTGAGATTTTGCTTGTTTAGTCAGTATAAACTTAGTAGGTTACTGTTAGTCTAAAGCAGACGACAGAAGTGATCATGAGTAACACAGTTGTAGCTTGATTCAAGAACAGTTGGTGACATCATCGCATCCTACGATGGAGTTTCGAATTTTACATCCATTTAGATTTTTCATCCAATGAGAACACGGCTAGGTTAGATAGAACCGGTTCTGGGTGATTCAAGCAAAGAGATAGAACGTCAGTCTTCGTTGAAACGCTGAGCAGTACACAGTACACTCAAGCACACATCTCTCTCCTGAGAAGACTAGACAGCAGTACTTGTTGAATATTCGAATTCAATCAGGTAGCCACGGCCTGACATTGTCAAACAGACGAGCAGGCGTTATATCGTGAGCCCAACTCAGCAAAAGACAAAACCAAGTCAACGCTTACAGTTGGCTGCCGAGGCATCTCCAGCATTGTGCAAAGATAGCCCAACCGACGAACCACAAAGTCAAAGACTCCACAAACACAGATTCACAAACCCAAACGCAGCGCTATCAACCCATAAAAACAGTCCACTCTGTATAAACAGGACCACAGTAGTCACTTTGACCATTAGGGCATATCCATGCCCTATGAAAGTAGTAGATAAATCTCATACCATTCGCATTGACAATTGAACTTTTATGTTAGTTTCGTAAATAAATAGAAGAAAAATAATTTTACTGTTATCAAGCGGCTGGACTACATATGATTCATAGCCGTGTGAAAGCTAATGTGACAGTGATCTTTTACCATTTTTCTATCTATCTCTGTACCCCAGCCTAAACACAGACCAAAAAACAAATAAAATTAAGTGAAGTCATAGGGAGATAACTAAAGACTAAGACGAGGAGGAAATAGCAAAAACCCCCCAAAACAAAACCCCCACAGTTCCGATACCATTGGTGAGATCGTGAAATGAACAAAAGTCCGCATAAACCTTGTCCAAGAAGAGCCGACGACTAAGAGACAAACGGCGGAAGCTGTGGCCTTTAAACATGTTACAATTTTATAGCGCTGCATAACAAAAAGGGACCTGACCAGTTACAATGTTCCAAGAAATAGATGGAGATGTGTAAGACAGAGAGAGAGAGAGAGAGAAGATGATTGATGATGAAAAGAAGATGATGAAGGAGAAAAAGAAGACATTGATAATAGAGAGAGATTATAATGATGATGATGATGTTGCATGAAGAAGAAGAAGAAGAAGAAGAAGAAGAAGAAGAAGAAGAAGAAGAAGAAGAAGAAGAAGAGAACATAGATGAGAGAGAGGAAGAGATAGAGAGAGAGAGAGACAGACAGACCAACAGAGAGACAGAGAGAGAGAGAGAGAGAGAGAGAGATTACAATTAATGATTGTTTATCATGACTGTCTTGTTCCCTGTCATACATCAGAACCCTAGCCATTGATTATCTGTGTAAAACACTGCCATAGATCCCAAAGCAGATAGTGCTGCGTTGGAAATGGCGTACGAGAATAGTACACGAGAGTATGGGTACCAGCGAGAGTCACCGAACTACGTGTCCAAAAACAAGGGCACAGCACACACTTTCCCCCCGCCTCCACCCTCAATATTCGCCCCGCGCTCCCATTCCCATCCCCACCACACTTTCCCACTCACCCCCCTCCCTCCATCTGTGGTCTTGTCGTATTTCTCTCTTCCACTGTACCACCGCTTCCTCTCCTTCTTCCCTACCCTCCAAGGGAAACACAGAGAGAAAGAGAGAGAGAGAGAGAGAGAGAGAGAGAGAGAGAGAGAGAGAGAGAGAGGTTGTGAATGAGAGAGGGGGGGGAAACATACAGAGAGAAGAAGAACAAGAACAAGAAGAAGATTGATAATAGATTGTGAGAGAGAGAGAGAGAGAGAGAGAGAGAGAGAGAGAGAGAGAAGAAGAAGAAGAAGAAGAAGAAGAAGAAGAAGAAGAAGAAGAAGAAGAAGAAGAAGAAGAAGAGAGGCAGAGAGAAACGGAGACAGAGAGAGAGAGAGAGAGAGAGAGAGAGAGAGAGAGAGAGAGAGAGAGAGAGAGAGAGAGAGAGATTACAATTAATGATTGTTTATCATGACTGTCTTGTTCCCTGTCATACCTCAGAACCCTAGCCATTGATTATCTGTGTAAAACACTGCCATAGATCCCAAAGCAGATAGTGCTGCGTTGGAAATGGCGTACGAGAATAGTACACGAGAGTATGGGTACCAGCGAGAGTCGCCGAACTACGTGTCCAAAACACAGGGCACAGCACACACTTTACCCCCGCCTCCACCCTCAATATTCGCCCCGCGCTCCCATTCCATCCCCACACACTTTCCCACTCACCCCCCTCTCCCTCCATCTGTGGTCTTGTCGTATTTCTCTCTTCCACTGTACCACCGCTTCCTCTCCTTCTTCCCTACCCTCCAAGGGAAACACAGAGAGAAAGAGAGAGAGAGAGAGAGAGAGAGGTTGTGAATGAGAGAGGGGGGGGGGGGGAACATACAGAGAGAAGAAGAACAAGAACAAGAAGAAGATTGATAATAGATTGTGTGTGTGAGAGAGAGAGAGAGAGAGAGAGAGAGAGAGAGAGAGAGAGAGAGAGAGAGAGAGAAGAAGAAGAAGAAGAAGAAGAAGAAGAAGAAGAAGAGAGGCAGAGAGAAACGGAGACAGAGAGAGAGAGAGAGAGAGAGAGAGAGAGAGAGAGAGAGAGAGAGAGAGAGAGAGAGAGAGAGAGAGAGAGGGCACATGATATATTTAGAATTAATGATTGGTATATACCACACTGCGTAACAGAGACTGCCCTTCCACCATCTCTGCCGCTGGTCGTGAACATACTGCAGGTTTTATTGAAGTATTAGGCCTAGGTAACATCAAAGCCAATCCCTCAACACAGTGCATAGCTTCAAATATTTAGGAGCCATGGTAGTATTGGACAATCGGTCCCCGACAGGAATTCATCTCCAGGATCGCAAAAACAAATGCTGCCCTGACAAAGTTGAAGCCCATTTGGAAAGACAGGACCACCAGTCTACACTCCAAGGTAAGGCTGCTGCGCTCCCTTGTCATTTCCATCTTCCGCTTGCAAAACATGGACCCTCTACAACGAAATACAAAGCATGGAGATGAGGTGCTACAAAAGACTTCTGGGCATTTTCTATATATACCCAGCACAACACCAACGACGAAGTCCGACAGAACATCACACCACCTATTGGATAACACGATGACATGCTCACAGTAGTGAAGAAATGGAAACTCCGATGGTATGAACACGTCACCATAGCATTAGGCATTGCAAAGACCATTCTGCAAGGCAGAGTGCAAGGAGGTAGAAGTAGAGGGAGACAGAAAAGAGGTGGGAGGACAACATTCGAGAATTGACTGTCTTGACTCTGAGCGAAGCCATGAGGATTGCTGAGGACAGAGAAAGATGGAGTACGCTGGTTAAACAATCATCTGTGGTGCCCTAATGACTTTCGAGTTAAGGATAGGATAAGAGGGATAGGAATAGCTTTCCTCGTCTCGGACTGATATTTACTGCTTTCTAAAATTTAAATGCAAGGTCTTTCCACAGATTGTGTATCCAAAATGTGTGTTAATTATTTATTTTTCAACATGAATCACTCTACAAATTCGAAGATAAAACGTTTGCAACCTCCAGAACACAAACGAAAGG
Organism: Oncomelania hupensis; assembly: GCA_036898135.1. NCBI lineage: Eukaryota > Metazoa > Mollusca > Gastropoda > Littorinimorpha > Pomatiopsidae > Oncomelania > Oncomelania hupensis. The sequence continues at coordinate 32,103,237 of CM072521.1, read as the reverse complement.
GAAAGATCAGTTTTGTGCGGGAGTGTTCAGTTTTTTAGTATCTCCGTCAAAAGAAAAGAAAAAAAAATGCTTTCTCTATTATTTTATTTACCACAAAACTGTGTTGAGACTGTGCTTTCGTTTTTGTTTTTTTTTAATTATGTTTTAATTTCAAATGGAAAGTTTCAGCTCATCCGAAACTACCAAAGATTTGCAGGTCTCACTGACAAGAAACATAGCGGAAGGACTCTGGAGGCAAGGGCTCCGATGAAGAAATAACGACGGATCCCTCTTTTCCGGAGCCGTTACCATTACAGTTTCGTATATTAATGCTGTTGTGAACAAGTACAAACTAAAGTGGAAAAAAGCAGCTGCCTCATTTTAAATCGCAAAACACTGTAAAATCACGATTTTGCAATTTTCTTATCACTACCACATAACCTAACAGTAATACGATATGTACCTATGAATCTAAATAATGAAAATTGCAGTCCCTAAACAATGAATTGGTTAAGTAAATAATCCATATTTTGGCAACATCTTCTAAATAATAAATTATTTAACAAATTCTGCTCAATAATGCATTATATAGGTAAACAAATCATTATTTAGAAACTTTTCTAAATAATACATTATTTAACCCAATCTACTAAATAATGCATTATATAATTAAATAATTCCTTATTTAGCAACAATGCTTTAGTTACCTATATCATGATTTATTTACCTAAACAATGTATTATTTAGGTAAATAATACATTTTTTACGGAGAAAATATATCATTGAGAGAAATATTACATTGTTTGTAAACAAATGATTATTTAGAAAATGTACTTCAAAGTAAAGATTACTTAGCTGAAAGAGGTGAAAAGAAATATTTTACAAAGGGAACTCCATACAGGGGCGACATCAGAAGCCTCTGCCAGGCCCTGCTACGGGGTGCGCTGTCCTAGTCATTGATGACCTGTGGGTTAAAATACGGCCATTGGGTGTTGGAAAGGGCGGACGAGAAGAGTGCATAGGGAACAAGTTTGCCAGCGAGAATGACTAACTTCCGTGTCCAAGAACTGGGCCACAACGCACACCGCCCCTTGCCCCTCCCCCCTCTCTATATCTCTCTCTCCCCCGTGTTACGTTGAAACGCGAACGAAAGTATGTCTGAAACGCGCACGATAGATCTAATCGTTTCGTTTTGCAAAGTATTCAATAATGGAGTTTATTTACCTTTGATTTGAGTTTGCATTGTGTTAGGAGAGGCTTTGTATAACGTTGATAATTTGCGTTAGTCGATATTATTGGAGAATTCTCTGAATCCGTTTGTTTACTATCGATCGAAGTTTCTTGATGGACGTAGATAATTGAGAACATTCTTTTGGCAGAAAGAGGGGTTCACAGGCGGCGGAAGCGGGGGAGCAAGGGGGGCACTGGCCCCCTCCAGAAAAATATTGGGGGGGGGGGGGCAAACCTATACATTTGCCCCCCCAATATTCAGCCCCTCAAAAAACATTATTTGGAGGTTCAAACCAATATTTTCCCCCTTTCTCTGGACTGATGCAAGTTAACAATATCTGTGCTGAGACCATTTTCAAAGCACTGAAGGACTGCTTGATCAGACTTTACTTGCCAGTGCAAAACTGTAGGGACCAGGCCTACGACGGGGCGAGTAATTTTCAGGGTCATGTGTCAGGAGTTGCAAAAAGATTCAAAGATGAGATCCTTGCTGTGACTGAAGAGTTGGCGACAGTTCTTGAAAGAAAACAAACGACTTGTGATGACGCAGTAAACGCTGCTGACATTTGTCTGAGAACACTGGAAAGCATGCGGCATGAAGATTGTTATGAGACATTTTTTGCTGACATCACAACGAAAGCTGCAAATTTGTGTGATGAGCCCTGCGTTCCTACACAGAAGCAGCCTCCACGAAGACTGGACGATGGCTCACAGGGTCACAGCTACTCTTGTCCATCTGCTTACTACAGACAGCAATACTGTGAGGCCATTGACAACACCAAAGAACATTTAAAGAGCCGGTTTGATCAAATAGCTCTCGACTTACCAAGGAAAATTTAAGTTCTTCTAAGTGATGGAGCAGCAGGGAAGAGACCAAAATTCCTCAAGAAATCAAAGATACATATTCCGCTGACATCGACTTGGACAGACTCAAAACTCAGCTAGAATCCTCCCACATGCACTGGGTGACACCAGGAGGCGGCTAACTCTAGGATCACCATCTTCCAAGCACTGCCGGATGAACTGAAAGCTTCTGACACTGTGCGACGGATGCTGAGTGAAGTGGATAAACTTCTCAGACTGTACTTCACCATCCCAACCACAACTGCAACGGCTGAACGCAGTTTTTCAGCCCTAAAGCGGGTAAAAACATACCTTCGGGCAACGATGACGCAGGAGCGTCTAAATAAATGTCTTATAATGCATGTGTTCAAAGACAAAGTAGATCAACTAGACCTAGCGCAAACTGCTTACGAATTTATCAATACAAATGAACGCCGTCAGGCATACTTTGAAAATTAACGGTGTAATTTCCCATGCCAAATGACATGCATGACTGCTGTTTTTGTTACTGTGATGGATCAACATTGCCAGGTCAGTTTCTCTCCCTTTCTCTCTACCCTCCCCCCCCTCTCTCTCTCTTATATGCACAGTTGTAGAAATATATGATATATCTTTTTTTCTCTCTCTCACATAGTGTCTATGAAAATAGTTCAAATTATTTGGAGTAAATGTCCAGGGCCGGACCCAGAGAGGGAGGGGAGGGGGGGATACCTGGGTTCTGGACCCCCCCCCCCTGGACCCCCCCCCCCTCCAAATTAAAAAAAAATTGAATTTTTTTTAATGCAAAGAGTTTCAATTTTTTTAAAATTGTTTTTAAAACATTGCAGTTTTTAGTCACTTTTGGTCCAACGTACAAAGAGTTATTTATAGTCAATTCAACGGAAATCCATTTCAAGGGATCCGTTGAAACGTCCAAAGCGTTTTCCCGTTGAAACGACCAAGTAACCCAACCCCTAAGCCTAAATTAGTAAATGCAGCCATATTTTCTTGTTCTGGCCGCAAGCCTCTTCCAGCACCTTCACCTTGATACTGCCCTAATCCACCAAAAACGACTTTTTAGAAATATTAATTAAGATGTTAAGTTGATAATTATGACAATTCGTTGTAACGAACATCCATTGAAACGACCATCGCTGAATCGTCCAAAAACATCGTTGAAATGGAAACCCTTGACAGTGAAGCTGCCTGTCACTACTGCCGAGTGTGAGCGTTCAAACAGTCAGTTGCGCAACCTGAAAAACTACCTGCGCTCTACAATGGGGCAACAGAGACTCAATGGACTTGCTTTAGTGAAAGTGCACAGGGATGTTGATATTGCCTTCAAAGAGGCAGTGAACTGTTTTGCCAGAAGATACAATTCACAAATGGTACTAATGCCGAGGAACCTAGTGCAGCAAGACTGAATTAAATGAAAGCAGGGCGGTGATGTTCATAAACTACAAGGTAAAGCTTTATACCGTTAACGATCAACAAAAAGTAGTGAATAATAATAGTATACAAAACATCTCTGCTGATAAATAAAATGTTTGTGTGTGTGGGTGGTAGTTTTTTTTTTTTTTTACGGAGAGCAGAGATGATTTTGTTCCAGAATTTAATTTTTCAAAAAGCTTCAAAAGCACAAAGTCCCAGACCATCACAAATGGCTTTTTCAAGGTTCAGATTGCATCAGATTGCACCATTTTGCATCCTTGAAAAAACAAATTTCCGGGGCAGCATGCCCCCCTAGAAGGCTCGGCGCTTTGCGCCTTCGCTGAATCTGTAACCTCCCCCTAGACTTTTCCAAGGTCCGGTCCTGATGTCAGTGAATAAAATGTGTTTGTGCCCCCCCAATCCTGAGCAGCTTCCGCCGCCTGTGGGGTTGTATGACGTAAGTCAGAGATGACGATCTTTAATTCTGATTGGTTGTAATGCGTCATTTCTAGAACGTCCTGTCGTCATCTCGAACGAGAGAAAAAAATTATAAAATGGATGCCCTGTGTGTGGGTAGAGAAATAGTTGTTGTTGATAGTGAGTTGGAAAGTGAAATTTGAGAGTGGAAAAGCGATTGAGCGATTGTATGCAGTTGTTGATGTGTGCTGAATAAAAGTGGAAAACTTCATACGTCGACTTTGTGACTTGTATGCTGATTGAGCGGGTTGCGTGAATAAACGAATCTGAGCTACACTCATCAGTACTTCAGCATTGGGGCTGAATCCACTACTGATAGAAAACACCAACATCAAACGGAGTGTAACACCCCGGACGTCCTTCTTACAAACACATACCCACACCACCCGCTTTCCTCCTCACTTTTCTCCCACCCCACTCCCTCCATCTGTGGCCTTGTCCCGGAGTATTCTTCTTCCACATTACCAATACGCCCTCCTATCCTATCCTATCCTATCCTATCCTATCCTATCCTATCCTATCCTATCCTATCCCGTAACTCGAAAGTCGTAGCCTGACTCCAACTTTCTCTGTCCTCAGCACCCTGATGGCTTCGCTCAGTGTCAAGACAGTCAATCCTCGAATGTTGTCCTCCCACCTCTTTTTTTGGCTCTCTCTTCTTCTATCTCCTTACACTGTGCCTTGCAGGATGGTCTTTGCAAGACCTGATGATCTGGTGACGTGGCCATACCATCGGAGTTTTCGTTTCTTCACCACTGTGAGCATGTCGTCGTGTTGTCCAATGGCTTGTGTGATGGTCTGTCGGATTTCGTCATTGGTGATGTGCTGGGTATAGGAAATGCCCAGAAGTCTTCTGTAGCACCTCATCTCCATGCTTTGTATTCTTCGTTGTAGATCTGTTGTTAGTGTCCATGTTTCGCAAGCGTTTAGGAAGATGGAGATGACAAGGGACCGCAGCAGCCTTACCTTGGAATGTAGACTGATGGTCCTGTCTCTCCAAATGGGCTTCAAACATGTCAGGGCAGCAGTTGTTTGTGCGATCCTTTAGAGGACTTCCCTTCAGGACCCATTGTCTAATACAATGGCTCCTAAATATTTAAAGCTGTGCACTGTGTTGAGGGATCGGCCTTGGACTTTGATGTCTATGTTGATGCCATTGGTGTTGTTAGTCATCATTTGGGTCTTCTCTGCACTTATTTCCATCACATAGGCTCTGGAGGTGGTGTCAGGCCTCTATACCAGCTGTTCAAGTTCATGTTCATCTCCAGCCAATATATGAATGTCATCCGCAAAACGGAGGTTGGAGATTGCTCTACCCCCTATGCTGACTGTGCATTCTTGATCTTCAAGGGCATCTGACATGATGCGCTCTAGGAAGATGTTAAAGAATGTTGGAGAGAGTAGGCATCCTTTGCGCACGCCAATTGTTTTTCTGAACCAGTTCCCGATGGCGCTGTTGTAGAGAATTTCACTTCAATAATTTTAGGGCTGAAGTTGTACACTCTCATGGTTGCCCACAGAGCTGCATGCCAGTCTCAAACGCTTTCTTGAAGTCTACAAACACATGTTGTTGGTGCTGTAGGTATTTTTCGCCGATTATTCTGAGGTTGAAAATCTTGTCAATGGTACTTTGCCCTACTCTGATCTTTTCAGCTTGGGGTTTCAACCTGTTGAGTATTATATTCAGGAGGACCTAGCTGGGATGGCTGATGAGGCTGATGGTGCCATCATTTTCACACTCCTGAAGGTTACCTTGTTTGGGAAGAGTGATGACAAGCGACTGGGGCCATGGGGTAGGCTACTTCCCACTCTGCCAGATCTTGTTACAGATAATGGTGAGGGCGTCAATCATCGATTCTCCTCCTGCTTGAAGCAATTCCTGCGGGTTTGTTGTCCACTCCCCTTGACTTCCCTTTCTTTGGCGATTGCACTGCTACCTCAACTTCTTCTCGGAGAATTGGGAGGATTTCTTTTCCTTCTCTGTTCTGGGGACAGGCTAGAACTGATGGGTCTCCGTCTAGTTTGTGGTTGTAAAGGTCAGAGCAGTACTCTGTCCATCTATCCAAGACTTCTTGTTCTTCTGTAAGGCATATGGCAGACTTGCTTTGGATCGTGGAGACTTTGGGCTGTTTAACACTTGTCAGCCGCTTCACAGTCTGGTAGGCCTTCTTTGTTGTGGTTCTTGTTCAGACTGTTCTCTATTTCCTGGCATTTGATCTTCTATCAGTTCTCCTTTGCAGTGCGCATGCCTTTTCGGCTGTCATTGTTGATTTTTCGGTAGCATCAGCTCCCTGTGAGGTGTTCTTTTATTTTTCATCTCTCTTCGTTTATCACACAGATCCAAAAGTTCAGGTGTGATCCACGGTTTCTTCTTTGGTCGGTGCTTGCCAAGGATCTCAGTGGCGGCATCTGACACAGTTGAGTTGAAGGCGGTGGTCATGGTGTTGACATCTACTTCACCAGCCCCCAAAATAAGCAGTGGTGCAAATTTCCCACCAATTGTGGCCTTGAAATATGTTTGCCACCTCCGGATCTTGCAGTTTGTTTAGGTCGAACTTCAGTCTAGTGCACTTTGTGTGTTTACTCTCTTCAAGTGGAGCCGGAAAGACATCATCACGACATCGTGGTCACTTTCCGATGTCTGCTCCTGGAAAAGTGCGTGTCCTGCCAATGTTGATGCTTGATCTGAAGCGTTTCTTGACCATGATGTAGTTTATCTGGTTGTGATGCTCCCCGCCGGGACTGTGCCATGTCCATCGTCTGGAGATTTTGTGGAGACCAAGCGTGTTTGCCAGTACCAGATTGTTGTATCTGGCAAACTCCAAGTCTCAGACCCCTGTCATTTGTCTCGTTGTTGCAGTGGGGTCCACATGTGTCTCCTCAGTTGTGGTGCGCATCTTGGCCAACCTTGGCATTCCAGTCGCCTTGCACTATGACTATGTCCTTCTTCGGCACTTGGTCAAGGACCGCCTGTAGATTTTCATAAAAATCCTCCACTTCGCTGTCGTCATAGTCTGATGTTGGGGCTTAGGTTTGGATGGTGGTGATGTTGAAAGGGGCTGCTCTCAGACGGATGGTAATGAGTCTACTGGAGACTGGGTGGCAACCCATGACAGTGGCTAGAATGTTCTTGTGGACCAAGAATTTGTGCCTGTCATCTCTACCGCTGAAATAGAGCTTGTGGCCTTTGTCGGTCGTTGTTTCACCTATGCCTTTCCAGCGCAGTTCGCTGATACCTAAAACGTTCCATCAATAGTGGTCCAGCTCGTGGGCCAGTTCTTCTAATTTTCCTTCCGCAGTTAGGGTCTTGACATTCCAGGTTCCTTTGACGATGTTGTTTCTCGCGCGGATCTTGCTAAATTGTCCATCAGTAGCATACTCATCACCTCCGTCCTGGTGGCCAACAGAAGGCGAGCCGGGCGACGACCGATCCGGGATGGAATTAGTGGATAGTTTCATCATGTAGTGTGTCTTGGGCAAAACAGACCTGGCGGTGCCCAGTCCTCTCCAGGCTGTTGGCCACAGCCGAAATCCACGAATACAGTGTGGCTCGCCTTGGCCCCGAGCACGTGGTCGTTGAACCTGTAGTAACGTGAGGTTGCTCCGCCCTGGCCGGTGACTTCTGTTTAGAAGACTTTCGCCCAGTGAAGCCGTGCTAACATCACCCCTGTTAGTCGCCACTTACGACACGCCGGGAAACGTCGGGTCTATTCTATTTAGTGCCCGAACTCACAGGGCAGAATAATAATAATA
>CM072521.1:32088045-32093045 GCA_036898135.1 Oncomelania hupensis | reverse complement strand
CAATGGACCGATGGACTAACCTTTGGCTCCTTCTGGTTCCCGTTTGTTTCAAAAGATTTTTAAAAAATAAATCTGGAAATACCAAGACAATTTAGCACATAGTTCTTGTCAAAAGGGAATAAAATTAAGTTTGATAAGCGAAATAATGAAGGGACGGCTTGTTTTTAATGTGTGGGATGAATTTCCTATCCTATCCTATCCTGTCCCGTAACCCGGAAGTCGTAGGGGCACCACAGATGATCGTTTAACCAGCATACTCCATCTTTCTCTGTCCTCAGCAGCCCTGATGGCTTCGCTCAGTGTCAAACCAGTCCATTGTCGAATGTTGTCATCCCACCTCTTTTTCGGTCTCCCTCTTCTTCTACCTCCTTGCATTGTGCCTTGCAGATTGGTCTTTGCAAGGCCTGATGCTCTGGTGACGTGGCCATACCATCGGAGTTTCCGTTTCTTCACCACTGTCAGCATGTCATCGTGTTGTCCAATGGCTTGCGTGATGGTCTGTCGGACTTCGTCGTGGGTGATGTGTTGGGTATAGGAAATGCCCAGAAGTCTTCTGTAGCACCTCATATCCATGCTTTGTATTCTTCGTTGTAGATCTGCTGTGAGGGTCCATGCTTCGCAAGCATATAGGAAGATGGAGATGACAAAGGGAGCGCAGCAGTCTTCCTTTGGAATGTAGACTGATGGTCCTGTATTTCCAAATGGGCTTAAACCTTGTCAGGGCAGCAGTTGTTTGTGCGATCTTGGAGAGGACTTCCTGTCGGGACCCATTGTCTGATACCATGGCTCCTAAATATTTGAAGCTATGCATTCAAATGCATGAATTTAGGATGAATTTATACTGTAGGAATGACCTGAAAGGGAGATGTAGATCGCTTGTCACCAATAGCAAAGCTTCCGGATACACTGACGGAGCTGAGAACCCAGCGAACGGGCCAGCTGTATGTCTGGCAGAAATCCACAAACGTAAACCATTGATTAGATTAGATTAGGTAATCAATGCTTAGAGGGTCCAGCGGACAATGTATACCATTGGCGGAATACAGTAGAAACGGCGATAGATCTTTCCTATCATTAAATATGTTTCTTCATATCATTTAAATAATAATAATAATATTAAAAATAACCACCCGATGCTCATCTATTCAGACTCCTTCAAGGAGTCTGACAGAGCCTAGGCCAGGAGAGGTTCAACCAGTCATGGCAGCAACTGGCACACTCTGCTAGATACCTTAAAGTAGTAGTAGTAGTAGTAGTAGTAGTAGTAGTAGTAGTAGTAGTAGTAGTAGTAGTAGTAGTAGTAGTAGTGAGCACTGCTTTGTATACGCTTGAAGCTCTATAGTCACGGGAAAAGCGCAATTTCACTGCAGTGAACTCATCAAAATAGAAAAATGTAAGTTTCGTCTCCTCTAGGGGACGAATTAGGTCAAACTGTATTAGTTTCTAGGTCAACTGTCTTTTACGAACCGTTTGAGAATATTTTTGAACCGTTTGTTGACGCCGGATAGTGTCCTCACTTGGTTTCATGCAATTTAAGAATCCAACAAGGCAATTGGGTTTTTGAGACGGAAAGAGCGGAATATTGTAGAGCAACATTCTGTATATATTTACAGTGAAATTGCGCTTTTTCCGTCACTATGCTCACTACTACTACTACTACTACTACTACTACTACTACTACTACTACTACTACTACTACTACTCTCCTTTAAGGTATCTAGCAGAGTGTGCCAGTTGCTGCCATGACTGGTTAAACCTCTCCTGGCCTAGGCTCTGTCAGACTCCTTAAAGGAGTCTGAATAGATGTGTATCGGGTGTAATAACACTACTACTACTACTACTACTACTACTACTACTACTACTACTACTACTACTACTACTACTACTACTACTAACAATAATAATAATAATAATAATAATAATAATAATAATAAGAAGAAGAAGAAGAAGAAGAAGAAGAAGAAGAAGAGAAGAAAGAAGAAGAAGAAGAAGAACAACAACAACAACAACAACAACAACAACAAGAAGCGGAAGAACAAGAAGAACAGCAAGAACAAGAAGAACAGCAAGAACAAGAAGAACAGCAAGAACAAGAACAAGAAGAACAAGAACAAGAAGACGCAGAAGAACAAGAACAAGAAGACGCAGAAGAACAAGAAGAACAGCAAGAACAAGAACAAGAAGAACAGCAAGAACAAGAACAAGAAGAACAGCAAGAACAAGAAGAACAGCAAGAACAAGAAGAACAGCAAGAACAAGAAGAACAGCAAGAACAAGAACAAGAAGAACAGCAAGAACAAGAAGAACAGCAAGAACAAGAACAAGAAGAACAGCAAGAACAAGAACAAGAAGAACAGCAAGAACAAAAAAGAAGATGGCATCAGTTCAAAGCGCAGTTCTCACAAATTTATACGTAACTACGAAAATTGTGAATCGAAAACAAGACACTAATAAACTATGCAAAGCGTAATACAAACATAAAAAGAATATTTACAAGTGAAATATAAAAGACGAAGAAGTGTTACACGGTATATTTATCAATGGTTGATTCAGCCCCGATGCTTGAATCTTGATAAGTGTAACTCGAAATTCACTTATCCACACAGCCTGTTCACTCAGCAACAAGGCAGGAGTCGAATAAAAGTTTTCCAACTTTATTCAGCAAGCATCAACAACTGCATACAAGATCGCTTTCCGAAAGTCACTTCAAACAATCATCCTCACAAACAGACAGTGCATTACTTATATAGCCTCTCTGCATTCGAGAAAAAATTCGAACATTCCAAAATGACGCAATGACACCCCATTAAAATAAAACTCGTCACCGGAACTATGCACTGTCTTACCTCATATAATGTTTACGAATACATAATTTATTATTCGACCAGCTTTTACCCGCAAGGTCGTTGTTGTTGTTGTTGTTGTTGTTGTTGTTGTTGTTGCATCAAGTTTTATTCATCAGATTAACGTAAGCTGTACTGATACCCGTAAGGTCTAGAAGCTTCGATCGATAATAAACGAGCAAGTCCAGAAAATTCTCAACAATAACGACCGACGAAAAATCAACATTATACAAAGCTTCTTCTAGCAACAGCGCAAAATCAATTCAAAGGTAAATACACGCTATCATTGCATGCTTTGCAACACAAAATGATCGGATCTACAGTGCGCCTGAGGGTCCATGTTTAGCAAGCCTATAGGAAGATGGAGATAAATAACAAGAGAGCGCTACAGCCTAGCCTTAAAATGTAGACTGATGGTCCTGTCTATCCAAACGGTTTCAGCATTGGCTGGGAAGGACTTAACAATCAGTAGTGGGGCCGGCTAGCTCAGTTGTATTATTACTATAATACGAACTCAGTGTATTATTTCTATAATACGAACTCGGTGTATTATTTTTATAATACGAACTCAGTGTATTATTTTTATAACTACGAAGTAATTAAATTGTGGCGCATTGTGTTCAAATGAAGGAAACATGCGCTGAACCAAACACATAACTTCAACATTACATGAACATAGTATGTTCATGTTTTTTTTTTAGAGGAAACCTAAATAAACACAAATATTGCATTGTCTTTGAAGATACACTTTATTTTGTTTTAAGCATTCATAAAGTATCATAAGCACTATATTAACATCAAGATGACATTAGCATATAACATAAAAGCAAAAATACTGATTTACCTGCACAGTTTTTAAAAAAAAAAAGCAAGCTTTCATTGAGGAATTCTAGATAAAAATTTTAATTTAAAAAAATTCAGCCGATTTGAGATATTGAGTACAACGTGTTTAGCAACAAAGTGGTGCCAGTGACCTTTATCTTTGTGGTAGCTAGAGGCAAATAGGATGGCACAGGAGGCAAGCCACCAACCCAGGTAGTGTTTCTACGAAGTTTGGTCAAAATCCGTTCATCAGTTCTTGAGATACGGTTTCCAACGGATAGTCTGGAAGTACAAACACCAAATGCAATTCAAACAACTGTGACATGTCCTATGCTTAACACCACTTGAGGTGACCTAAGTTTAGGTTTCTCAATGAAATTTAACTAGAATTTGCAATGCCAAACAAAACGGCAAGCCATTCAAACGTATTTCCAGACACATAGCAGAAAAAAAAGCATTTGTGTATTTCAATTCACTTCATTCTCTGCCTACATTTCTTGAAGATCATTTTAGCATTGTCTGCGAAGATGAACTTACAAGCAATCGCAGTGCCGATATATCTGTATTGTTCAATAATTTCTACAGTCTGGCCATTGAGCTGAAGAGGCGCCACATCGAGGTTAATTGTAGATTATAATCACACGACACCGGAGCGTATAGGCAACTTACTGGTCACATTATTCTGAAACCAGCGAACCAGTTGATGGTAAGGGGAAAATAATATGGTCACACGTTGGTTAATACGGGATTCGAACCAGGGACCTTTCGGTTACTAGTAAAGCCGCTCTACCAACTGAGCTAGCCGGCCCCACTACTGATAGTAAGTCCTTCCCAGCCAATGCTGAAATGATCTTTAAAAAAAATAATCGCGATTACTGCATGTCGTAGGCCAATGTAACTGGCGATGTTCCGTGTGATTTTAGCCTTACCTCTCTCGTGATGTAATTATTATTGCTTGCTTTTGGGTTGGTGGGTGGTTGGCATGTGTGTGTGTGTGTGTGTGTGTGTGTGTGTGTGTGTGTGTGTGTGTGTGTGCCTGTCAGCGAGTGTACGCTTGTTTGTGGTTCTTAAGGTTCTTGAGTGTATTTGTGTGTTGTTTTATTAAAGTTAAATTGCCTTTTTTAAAATTTAAATTATTCGCTTTTAATTACTCTTCCCAAAAAGGGTAACCTTCATAAGTGTGAACATTACCGCACAATCAGCCTTATCAGCCATCCCAGCAAGGTCCTTCTGAAAATAATACTCAGCAGATTGAAACCCCAAGCTGAACAAATTGTAGCGGAAGAACAAGCAGGATTCAGCGCAGGGCGAAGTACCACTGAACATATTTTCAAC
>CM072521.1:32060545-32083045 GCA_036898135.1 Oncomelania hupensis | reverse complement strand
TTCTTCCTCCTCCTCCTCCTCCTCCTTCTTCTTCTTCTTCTTCTTCTTCTCTTCTTCTTCTTCTTCTTCTTCTTCTTCTTCTTCTTCTCCTCCTCCTCCTCCTCCTCCTCCTCCTCCTCCTTCTTCTTCTTCTTCTTCTTCTTCTTCTTCTTCTTCTTCTTCTTCTTCTTCTTCTCCTCCTCCTCCTCCTCCTCCTCCTCCTCCTCCTTCTTCTTCTTCTTCTTCTTCTTCTTCTTCTTCTTCTTCTTCTTCTTCTTCTTCTTCTTCTTCTTCTTCTTCTTCTTCGTCTTCGTCTTCTTCTTCTTCTTCTTCTTCTTCTTCTTCTTCTTCTTCTTCTTCTTCTTCTTCTTCTTCTTCTTCTTCTTCTTCTTCTTCTTCTTCTTCTTCTCATTTCCCAGGAGACTCACCAGACGCAATCAAATTGACGTTCGCTTCATTGTGCTATACTGTTGTCACTCACTTGAGCTGAGCCCATCGCCTTCGTACTGGAGTTGGGATAAGGAGCTTCAACTTCGCCTTCGGGGTGCACCAAGTTGCTAACGACAATGACATATTATATATTGCCGGGAAAGCTTTGGGTTAGTTATAAACCACAGGGTCATTTAATAGCGGCTGGGCTGAATTGAGACCTACAACTTTTATGATCACCCACTTTAACAATGCCCCCCCACCCTCTGCCCACCCCACCCTCACCCTCACCCCTTCTTCCTAGACAGATCCGAATAACATGTGGCCCCATTGAAAAAAAAAAAGCTTACAACAACAACAAAAATTACACCAACTCTTTCCAAAGTATAGTTTATTTTCTAAATCAATAAACTCCGTAGTTTGTGTACTTATTAATAGCAGCTACCTTTCTAGCGCAAACAGAAAAACAAAATCCTCTAATCGATGGTAGAGTGTATTGGTATTACGTTAAACAGGGGAAATCACTCCCTGTCACAACAAAAAGAGAAAATCTGAAACTTTAGCTTATTGGTTCGAGCAACGAAAGTCCACTTCACCCTTGTTTTACGTAATAACAATGACAATTTTATATCAAGCTCATGTCTTCGTCGACAGCCAATACCCAGCACATCAACGACGAAGTCCGACAGACCATCACACAAAGCCATTAGGCAATACGATGACATGCTCACAGTGGTAAAGAAACGGAAACTCTGATGGTATGGCCACGTCCGTCACCAGAGCATCAGGCCTGCAAGGCACGGTGCGCGGAGGCAGAAGAAGATGGAGAAAGTAAAAGAGGTGGGAGGGTAACATTCGAGAATGGGCTGGCTTGACACTAAACGAAGCCATGAGGGTTACTGACGACAGAAAAAGATGGAGTACGCTGGTTAAACGATCTGTGGTGCCTCAACGACTTTCGTTACGGGATAGGATAGGATAGGATAGGATAGGATAGGATAGGATAGGATAGGATAAACAAAGCCTTCGAATTGGTGCCCTGTAAAGAGCGGTAACTCTAAGTTGGAGAAGAATGAACATTGAAGATGAACTCCCGTCACCACCTATAGGCAACATGGCAGACGTAGATAACCATCCCAGGGAAGAGGATGTAAGGACCTAAATCAACACTACCAACAGAGCAATCATACTGCTAAGATAGACAGTGGACAATGGCCACTTTTATCTTGCCCTACGACGGGACTCGATCTTGGGCCATCGGTGTGCCAGGCGAAACACTACCACTGAGCTCCCACTGTGGGTCAGATTTTGAGAGAAAGATATAACATTTTGTGTGCAGTGGACAATGGGTAGGTAGGTGGTATATAACATTTTGTGTGCAGTGGACAATGGGTAGGTAGGTGGTATATAACATTTTGTGTGCAGTGGACAATGGGTAGGTAGGTGGTATATAACATTTTGTGTGCAGTGGACAATGGGTAGGTAGGTGGTATATAACATTTTGTGTGCAGTGGACAATGGGTAGGTAGGTGGTATATAACATTTTGTGTGCAGTGGACAATGGGTAGGTAGGTGGTATATAACATTTTGTGTGCAGTGGACAATGGGTAGGTAGGTGGTATATAACATTGTGTGTGCAGTGCACAATGGGTAGGTAGGTGGTATATAACATTTTGTGTGCAGTGCACAATGGGTAGGTAGGTGGTATATAACATTTTGTGTGCAGTGCACAATGGGTAGGTAGGTGGTATATAACATTTTGTGTGCAGTGCACAATGGGTAGGTAGGTGGTATATAACATTTTGTGTGCAGTGCACAATGGGTAGGTAGGTGGTATATAACATGTTGTGTGCAGTGCACAATGGGTAGGTAGGTGGTATATAACATTTTGTGTGCAGTGCACAATGGGTAGGTAGGTGGTATATAACATTTTGTGTGCAGTGCACAATGGGTAGGTAGGTGGTATATAACATTGTGTGTGCAGTGCACAATGGGTAGGTAGGTGGTATATAACATTGTGTGTGCAGTGCACAATGGGTAGGTAGGTGGTATATAACATTGTGTGTGCAGTGCACAATGGGTAGGTAGGTGGTATATAACATTTTGTGGGCAGTGCACAATGGGTAGGTAGGTGGTATATAACATTTTGTGGGCAGTGCACAATGGGTAGGTAGGTGGTATATAACATTTTGTGTGCAGTGCACAATGGTAGGTAGGTGGTATATAACATTTTGTGTGCAGTGCACAATGGGCAGGTAGGTGGTATATAACATTTTGTGTGCAGTGCACAATGGGTAGGTAGGTGGTATATAACATTTTGTGTGCAGTGCACAATGGGTAGGTAGGTGGTATATAACATTTTGTGTGCAGTGCACAATGGGTAGGTAGTGGTATATAACATTTTGTGTGCAGTGCACAATGGGTAGGTAGGTGGTATATAACATTTTGTTTGCAGTGCACAATGGGTAGGTAGGTGGTATATAACATGTTGTGTGCAGTGCACAGTGTGTAAGTAGGTGGTATATAACATTTTGTGTGCAGTGCACAATGGGTAACTAGGTGGTATATAACATTTTGTGTGCAGTGCACAATGGGTAGGTAGGTGGTATATAACATTTTGTGTGCAGTGCACAATGGGTAAGTAGGTGGTCTCGTCAAAGGAAAGGGATCTGGAGTTATTGAAAGCATCCTTGACCTAAGCTTTATTAGATGTCATCCTCTGATGGATAAGAGTACGTCAGGAAAGATCTTACTCACCCTCTCGGACCCCTGATGCGGTTTCATGTATTATAGGTACAGATGAACATTTTGCTATGCTCTCAGTTCTTCAGTAGACTAAGCTGGTCTTACTTGATTTTCAAAAAAACATGAATCAATCGATTGAAGTCGTCTGCATATGCCAGCAAAGAAGGTCTGTACACCATTTATTATTTCAAAGTACAACATTATTATCAACATACAAAGCAAATGATGTTTTGATAAATGACACAGATAGTATCAATTATGCTTTAAACAATCATATACTTATTGAAAAAATCGCTTACATTATCTGACATACTTACATTTTGGGGGGGTAGATTAAGTACTTAAATGTGTGCGTTTAATTGTGTGTGTATATTTATGCATGTATAAATATTTGTGTGTTTATGCATGTATGTATGTGTGTGTGTTTATATATATATATATATATATATATATATATATATATATATATATATATATATTTATATATATATATATATATATATATATACATATACATATACATATACATATATATATATATATATATATATATATATATATATATATATATATATATATATTATATATATTATATATATATATATATTATATTTATATATATATATATATACACATCCACGCATGCATAAACATACACACATATATACACATGCATAAACATACACACATATATACACATGCATAAACATACACACATATATAAACATGCATAAACATACCCACATAAATACACATGCATAAGCATACACACATACATATTAACATGCATAAACATATACATATACACATCTGCATAAACATACACAAATTTTCACACAAGCATAAAACATACACACATATGTACACACATATGTGTATATGTTTACAGTGTGTGTGTATGTTTGTGCATGTGTATATATGTGTGCATGTTTATGCATGTGTATAATATGTGTGTAAGATTGTGCATATGTGTGTAATGTATGTTTATGCATGTTTATATAACATGTATGAGAGTGTTTATATATGTGTATATATTTTATATGTTAATACATGTGTATATGTTTATACATGTGTATATGTGAACGTTTATGCATATGTGTATGTGTGTATGCTTATCAGGGAGGCATGGTGACCTAATGGTAGAGCTTTGGCTTGCGGATCTGAAGGTCCAGGGTTAGAGCCCAGGCCGGGGCATTGTGTTGTGTCCTTAAGAAAGACACTTTACTCCCGTTTCCTACTTCTTCGGATGAGAGTATAAACCGAGGTCTAGTCTGTGACGCATACATTCCATCAAAACGGACTTTAAAGATCCTGACGCTCATGTCTTAGACGGATGAGTGCGGTGACAAGAACACACCCAGCATGCACCTAGGTCCTTCTCCCCCATCCCTGTCTGCCCAGGATTGTGCTCAGTTATCTGGAGCGTTGTTACGATGCGCCCAAAGGCTGCAAGTTGGCGCCTCTGGCGTTTTGAGATACATCCTTTATCGGCCAGCGCCTTGAGTCGCCAAGTACGGCGAGATATGTGCGCTATAAAAATCCTTAATAATAATAATACTAATACTACTACTACTACTAATAATAATAATAATAATTATGCAGGCGTATATATGGGTGCATGTTTATTCATGTCTATATATATATTTGTGTTTACTTATGTATGTGTATATGTGTATGTTTATGCATATGTGTATGTGTGTATATTTATGCATATGTATATATGTATGTTTATGCATGCGTATATAAATATATGTGTATATGTTTATGCATATGTAGATATGTGTGTATGTTTATACATGTATGTGTGCGTGTTTATACATGTATATATATATATATATATATATATATATATATATATATATATATATATATATATATATATATATATATATATATATGTGTGTGTGTGTGTGTTTGTTTATGTTTTTGCATAATGTATATATGTGTGTATGTTTTTGCATATGTATATATGGGTGTATGTTTATGCATGTGTATATATGTGTATGTATATACATTTGTGTATGTTTATACATGTATACATATGTATGTTTATGTTTTTGCATATGTATATACGTGTGTATGTTTTGCATATGTATGTATGAGTATATGTTTATGCATGTGTATATATATGTTTATGATTATACATGTGTATATGTGTGTATGTTATACATGTGCATATATGTGTATATGTTTATGCATGTGTAGATGTGTGTATGTTTATGCATGTGCATATATGTGTGCATGTTTATGCATGTGTATGTGTGTATGTTTATGGGTGTATGTGTATATGTTTGTGAAAGTCTAAAATCATTTTATCAATGAAAAGACTTTAAATCACAAAATCTGAATCTGAAAACAATTGTCGCCTGGAAGATAATTTTTAAGCAAAGTATTTACAAATCTGTTGTTTGGCATCAACTGAAGTACAAACGTTAGGGTCATTGCAACTCACGAGCCAAGCGCTTGCGACCATGGAAAAATAGTAGGCCTATTATGCTAAAAGTTCTCCCAGGTCTTTATGGCATATGCTATCCAAGGTCTTTATTTTCTGAGGTCCATATACACCCACGTCTATGTCAAATCCCCTGGGGTAACTTAGTCCCGGGAAAACAGATAGGCGGTAAATATGAAGATCGGGGGAAACGTACACTTCTTTCTACCCTCCTTTTAACCTTCATCCCTATCCTTCAAGATCAATCCTTCCCTCCCCTCCCCCCCTCCTATCACATCTCATTTCCCACTCCCACTCCCATTTTCCTAGCGCAGCCGACGATCGAGACAAAATCAATGACTGATCATTACACGGTTGAGCTAAACGGCTTTAAACTGTCAGTTTTATCCCTGTCAAAGATAGGACCCAAGACTCCGGCCTATATCTGCAGACCAAGGACACTAGCTCAGTGTATATCACATGTACCCCGTTTTCCAATCTACACTATCTCAGTGTCCGCGTTTTCCTATCTGTTCAATGATTTAAGAACTGGATTGGCTGGACAGGAACAAGAACTTGAACAGCTGGTACAGAGGCTTGACACCACCTCCAGAGCCTTTGGAATGAAAATAAATGCAGAAAAGACCACAATGTTGACCATCAACACCAATGACATCAACAAGAACATCAAAGTCCAAGGCCAATCCCTCAACATAATGCATAGCTTCAAATATTTAGGAACCATTTTATCAGACAATGGTTCCCGGCAGGAAGTCCTCTCCAGGATCGCACAAACAACTGCAGCCCTGACAAGGTTGAAGCCCATTTTGGAAAGACAGGGCCATCAATCTACACTCCAAGGTAAGGCTGCTGCGCTCCCTTGTCATCTACATCTTCCTTTACGCGTGCGAAATATGGTCCATCACAGCAGACCTACAAGGAGGAATACAAAGCATGGGGATGAGGTGCTATAGAAGACTTCTGGGCATTCCTATACCCAGCACATCACCAACGACGAAGTCCGACAGACCATCACACTAGCCATTGGACAACACAATAACATGCTCACAGTATTGAAGAAACCGAAACTCCGATGGTATGGTCACGTCACCAGAGCATCAAGCGTTGCACAGACCCTTCTGCAAGGCACGGTGCAAGGAGGCAGAAGAAGAGGGAGACAGAAAAAAGAGATGGGAGGACCACATTCCATAATGGGTTGGCTTGACACTGAGCGGAGCAACGGGGGTTGCTGAGGACAGAGAAAGATTGAGTACGCTGGTTAAACGATCGTCTGTGGTGCCCCAACGACCTACGAGTTACGGGATAGGATAGGACTAAAGAACACAATCTCAGCGTATATATTATAACATTTAGTACATTACATTACATGATTATTTCTTTAGGTCCAGCGGACTCTTCCGAGCCAAATCAGAACCGGTAACATTTAGTAGTCCTTGATTATATCTAGCCAAAGATCAAGGACATCATATCAGTTTGAACGCTGCCATTCTAGACTTTCGTCGGTAGTTAGATAGGCCTATACAATTTGAAAACTGTTAAGTCCAGACGATACCAACATGAAGTAAACGTAAATAGTCGTTCTTTTACAAAAACAGCAGCTCAAAGAGCTACTCAAAGCAATGGCCCAAATCAGAATTTTATTCAGGCCGCTCAAGATATTAACACTTTCAGGATCAAACGCGGTGTCAAACGCCCAGAACAACTAAGTCACCCCAATCGACCTGTTAGATGTTTACATGTATAATTATAGGGAAATAATTATCTCTTGGCGTATATTAGACATTTTAATATTAAAACAAACTTGCGCAATTGTGATCTCTCCCTCCCTCTCTCCCTCTCTCTCTCTCTCCCTCTCTCTCTCTCTCTCCCTCTCTCTCTCTCATGGCCCCAACCTTCCCTTTTCCTCTAACAGAGTAACATTTAGAAGAACATTTTTAAGACCCATAGAATAGACGGCTTTAGCTATTTCGTGTACATTCGCCATTTAAATGTTTTAAATGATGCGAAAATAGATATGCCCGGCCCTCCTGAACAGCGAATATGGTTGTGTTTTTTTTTCAACCTAAGCATCTAAGCACCAAAACACCCTTTCTTGGCCAGATCTAAACACCAAAAACATCCTTTCTTGGCCAGACGTTAAAAGCGATATAACACCTTTGGGCCTAAGAAATCTCCTTCCAGCAAAGGAACATTAAGCCATTCCTGTGAGCTCTCGAGAACCCAGTCAATGGGGTAACTAAAACTACGGGCTAAAAATGTTGAATTGACTAATTGAGGACCATTTCCGGTGGCGCGGTGCTTACTGGGACGGTGAATGGGAGTGCTAAGTGCTGAGATGCTGTTCGTTCGGAATCAAAGAATGCGCTAGGCTTTTTTTCCCCTCCACGCTTTGACCATCTCTGACGAAAGGATTGTAATGTTTTGAGACGTGAATTGGTCTCTTACATCTGAGAGAGAGAGAGAGAGAGAGAGAGAGAGAGAGAGAGACAGAGACAGAGACAGAGACAGAGACAGAGACAGAGAGACAGAGAGAGAGTGCAACTGTGTGTGTATGTATCCGCACCTCTTCCTTCTTCTTCTTCTTCTTCTTCTTCTTCTTCTTCTTCTTCTTCTTCTTCTTCTTCTTCTTCTTCTTCTTCTTCTTCTGCTTCTTCTTCTTCTTCTTCTTCTTCTTCTTTCCTTCTTCTTCTTCTTCTTCTTCTTCCTCTTCTTCTTCTTCTTCTTCTTCTTCTTCTTCTTCTTCTTCTTCTTCTTCTTCTTCTTCTTCTTCTTCTTCTTCTTCTTCTTCTTCTTCTTTTCTCACTTAAAAAAACAACAACAAAGAAGCAAACAAAATATAAAATACAGAATGTATTCAGCCAAATTGACAACAAAACGTTGCAAATTGAAATTACCCCGATGTTGGGAAGGAGTCACACACACACACACCTACACACACATACGCGCAGCACACACACACACACACACACACACACACACACACACACACACACACACACCAAAGGCAAATAACTCCATGACTACTGTCACCAATCTGTCACACAAAGCATCTGGTACAAATTCCGTTCTAACAACAAAATCTTACAGACACTATAGCAACATCAACATAGTCACACTTTACTTAAAATTTTTAATAATTATTTCGTAATTTCAACAAAGATTTCTTCTTCTTCTTCTTCTTCTTCTTCTTCTTCTTCTTCTTCTTCTTCTTCTTCTTCTTCT
Source organism: Oncomelania hupensis (assembly GCA_036898135.1). Lineage (NCBI taxonomy): Eukaryota > Metazoa > Mollusca > Gastropoda > Littorinimorpha > Pomatiopsidae > Oncomelania > Oncomelania hupensis. The sequence goes on along the minus strand of CM072521.1, from coordinate 32,074,218 downwards.
TCTTCTTCTTCTTCTTCTCCTCCTCCTCATCCTTGTTCTGGTCTTCAAGACTGTATTCTTTAAAGCATCCCTCATACCTAACCATGTCTGCGAACTCACCTTAGCTGTTCAACAGAGCAAGTCTGTAATCTACCACCTTATTGCACCCCCTCCTTCAACTCCAGATACGGAATGACCGGGTTCTTTATCGTGCCATTATTGCCACACTCGTCTAATAGGCTATTGGTACGATCGCCGAGTGCAGTAGTGTGTAGTATATCATTATGGCAGTAACCTAACACGGTGACGGTCCCTAGTGACTAACACTAACAGAATGTAGCAGATATCCAATGACTGACGGATGAGTAATGCACCAAAATCACTCAAGGCTAAGATCAGCTACTGTAGTGTCAACATAAATAGGATCTGATGTATAACTAAAGGGATTGTGCGTATAGAACACGTTCCAGCTCGAAGAGCTTTTCAAAGCGCTGGCCGAACTCACGATCTAATTCAAACCTTCCAAGATGCCAAATACCAGCATTAAGTGCACTGTCAAATTCCCATGACAACTGAGCCACCTGATGGAAATTTTTTCATAGAGTAACACAGCTTATTCGACGAGGATTATTACCTCTAATGTGAGTGTGTGTGGGTGGGTGTGTGGGTGTGTGCGTGTGTGTGTGTGTGTGTGGGGGTGTGTATTTGTGGGTGTGTGTGTGTGTTTGTGTGTGTGTGTTTGTGTGTGTGTGTGGTTTTTTTCCTGGAGTGGCCAAATACCTCAGTCAAATAGAATCCTCGTCTGTCGTGCAGTGCTACCTGGGTTCAAACTCGACAGTGACGGGCCATTCAAGAAAAGAATCACAGATGCCACTTCACGGCACGTTACAGAACCCGATAATTCTATCAAGGTGTAGGTGACCGGTTCAAACGTGGTCTATTTGCAGATAGATACTCGAGCCTGAATGCCGGCTCAGTTGTACAGTACAGTACGTTTGATGCATCAAGTTGACGGTTTGGGTTCCATTCTGTTTTCGGAAAGCGACTAGAGCAGTTCCATCAGACAGTAAGTGCGCTATGCAATAATAACTATTACTTTCCTACGGTAATGTGTCGCCTGTTAGCTATCACTAGCCACAACCTCCCAAACACAGCACTCTTAAGACTTTGCAAGGACTCGGGTATCAGCAACTTAACAATCAATTAGTGTACCTTGCTATAAGTAGTTCTGCAGTTACATGTAAGTCTACCACAGATCCTACAAATAACTTTATTGTTGATACACAGGCGCTATACGCGAGCGCCTATGCCTGTGACGCGCCTCTCTTTGGTTATCTTCGTCACAGGCTATAGGTAACCAAAGGGAGACGCGTCACAGGTTATACATGTAGATACCAAAGGGAGACGCGTCACAGGCATAGGCGCTCGCATCTCCCTTTGGGTATCTTAATAACGCGTGTCCAGATGCAAGCGCCTGCGGGTTGATAGTACTCTCAGCCTGTTACTACCACTGAACTAAATAAACTGGAAGTACCCTCTAAATGAGAAAGCGCTAGCCAATAGTGAAGCCGGCGGAAGTTTCAAAGACGCCATATTGGTACTCGTATTATGTGGTATGCTACGATGTTTTATCTCTGGATTGTCCAGTGTTTGACAAACTCTTTTTAAGCATAAACGATGCTTATGTGCGCTGTTATTAATTGTTCAAGGCAAGAAAGCCCTGATGAACGCAAAAAAAGGAATCACCTTTCATCGGTAAGTTGCTTTTTTGTTTTTTTTTATTTAATTAATGTCACGTAGGCCTACACTTGGTAACATTTTCAGCGTTTTAGATTTGTCACGACTAGGTTGTAAACTCTTGCAATGATGAGTTTAGAATAAGTAATGAGTTTTATCGTAATGATTGAAGGTCTTTCAAACGTGTGTTTCTGCAATCGTCGTGTCGATTATTCTGTTATTTTGTGGGGGTTCTGTTCACAGCTGTGAAGTCTCTACTTTCGTTTTTGTAAACTCGTAGTATAGTAATTAGTATGTAATTGAGGCCTACGAAAGAAGAGACTTCACAGCCTGAGTTCTGCTGTGCAAATGTGCACTAATACCTATTAGTAAAAAAAAAAAAAAGTGGAGAGGGAAATTGTTTGGGTGGGTCAGAGATTGGGGTGGGGTAAGGGAGGTTTCTGGTAGATGTACTCATTGTTCTTAGATAACATTGTTCTTGACAAACTTTATTTTTTAATTTTTTTTTTCTCTTCAGTTTTCCTTCAAGTACCCTGGGCTCTGGAATGCATGGGAAAGAAATTGTTTTCGTTCAGGTTTTAAGGCCAATTCAAAGTCTATGATCTGTTCACAACACTTTGAAAAGAGTTGCTTCGATGCAACTGGGCAGTGTATTCATCTGAAAGATAGAGCCATCCCAACATTGATGGCCTACCTTCTTATCTAAAGGTAGTGTTTGGTTTGTGTACTTTTCTCTATGCAATAGGTGGCACACTAGGTTCAGTACACATGTTACTTTATTTTGATATTATAATTTATTTTGATTTTTTCTTAGTTATACATATGGATTTATCAAAATCAAATGAACATCAAAATTGGTGTGATATCAAACAATTGTTTGAAGAAAATCAATAGAAGCAACATTTAATGCTAGGCATGTTAGAGCTTATTATGTGCACATTTCTTATTGTTAATTTGAATAAAACTAGCGTAAACAATATTTTTGGTCCAGTGGGTTTAGTGTTGCATATTATTTTTAAAATAATATCTACACTAGTTTTGTACATTATACATTTTAACCAGAAGAGTTTACCTTTCCTGTAACTGAATAGCAAATGTCAATATGGCATGATCACTGCTTTTTTTAAATAAATAATAACTTTCATGCTGTAGGAGCAAATGTACACAAATGTAAAAAATAATGAATGCTTTAACTTCTTATAATTAATTTTTACACTTATCTGTTACACTTTTTAAAAACATTTGCAGCCTATGACTGATCCTTTGTCACCTAACAAAGAAGGTACATAAAAATGACACAAGGATGTTCATGCAAAAGTGAACACAAATATAGTTTTTTTTTATTAGCTGATATCACTGTTTATAAGCAAGTATGTCCACTACTAGAATAATTAATCGTTCACATTTACTGCAACTCAACAGCAGGTGTCATTAATACCTGATTTTTAAAAAATAAATAATAACTTTCATGCTGTAGGAACAAATGTAAAAAAAAGAATTAATGCTTTAACTTCTTATAATTAATTTTTAAACTTATCTGTTAGTGTTACACTTTCTAAAAACATTTGCAGCCTATGACAGATCCTTTGTCATTCACTGGAACTCCTTCACTTGGGATGTCAACATGTCAGTCTCAAAGAATAAGAAGGTACTTATGAAAAAATGACACAGGGTGTTCGACATTTTAATTTAACACCATTTATTTGTGTTCCTGCATATATTTACCACATTTGTCTGCTTGTTATGCCATCAACTCATTAGTTTCAAGAATAGTAAGTAAATAGGCCACTAGAAAAAGTGAACACCAATAAAGATAGTTTTGAATTTGCTGATATCACTGTTTTTAAGCAAGTATGTCCACTACTAGAATATTAATAGTTTATATTTCCTGCAACTCAACACAGGTTTTCATTACAGTGTCATGATACCTGATTTTTTTTTAAAAATCATAACTTTCATGCTGTGGGAGCAAATGTAAAAAAACATGAATGCTTTAACTTCTTATAATTATTTTTACACTTCCCTGACAATTTTGTTTCAATTGCATGGCTAGGTAGTTGCAGAGGATGAATTGAAAAGTAGGAATCATAACTGACATGATCATTTGTGTATTTTTGCTGTTGAATTTACTTTTAAGTATGTCATGGTTTTTTTTCAAGGTTTCCCTTTACTAGATTTATTATTAAATTTTATTTTATTTATTTATATATTTTTTTTATTTATTTATTTTATTTTTTCTTTTTGTAAATTTTATTTTATTATGTTTTATAATTTTTTTAAAATCTCAATTAAATATTTGTATCTGAGAATATTTAAGTGAACCTGTTGGTAATAATGCTAATTATTATTTTTTTTTGTTATGTTATTATTTATTATTGTTTTATTATTATTATTAATTTCATCATATTTGTTAATTTCTATCCCTTTACTGAATGAGATATTGTCTTAGCTGAGTATTTCTTTGTATTTGTGTCTTATTCTTATTATGGCAACACCAGTTATTTGTTGTAAATTCCCTGAGAGGATCTTTCACCTTTTCTTTCCAATTATACTTTGCCTGTTCTTGTTTATGTTAGTTGGGATTTATGGTTGTTACAAATGTGTGAATTTATCTTCATTTGGAGTACTTCAGTTGTGTCCACTTTGTATTTGTGTGGGTGTGAATGCAGTATTATGAAAGTTCACTAATAATATATAAAACAACAGCCTCTTATATCATATTTTATTTTATTATTATCCTCAGTTAATCATTATCATAATATAATCATACTGCCATAGTGATATTGCTTTATTGTAATGTATGATATGTTGAGGGATGAGATAGTTGAATGTTTTTACGTTGAATCTGAAGAAACTCTGGAATGGAAAAATTAAAAAGGCTGAAATAAAAACTTGTTGCAAAAAAAAAAAAAGATGTTATTTTAATTGTTTAATGTTGTATTGCCTTGTACAGATAATATGTAATGGTTAATCTTTTAATCTTATATTGCATGTACTGTCACCCTGTTTTATTTGTACTCCTTTTATGATGCTGCAACATTAAATACATTCCTTGTGATCACTTGTCACTTTGTATCTTGTAAGAGCATATGGTATAGGGAAAATAACTCCATGTGTGATCACTTGTCACTTTGTATCTTGTAAGAGCTTATGGTATAGGGAAAATAACTCCAAGCCAGAACAGAAATAGAAAATTCAGACTTTTAGCAGTTGGTTCGCTTTATCATTGTTTAATGACAGCTCAATTTTTGAATAACCCCGTTTTCGCCCAAAATAAACAAAGCCTTCAAAGTGTAGCCCTTTTAACTTATATATTTATAAACAGAAAGTATTTGTTCTTTAAACAGCATTTATAATTATAAACTTAATTAGCAAAGTTCTGAATGACATGTTAATGATGTTAAATAAATATTTGTAATAGCTACTGCTGTTGTGTATTTTGTACAGTTGTGTTGAATTTTGCTATCTTGGTTAAAAAGGCAACAGTATTTGGAGATAGGGACATGCACACAGATGTAATTATTGTGAACACCTTTGCTGGCGGGGTGGAATGTTTGAGTACAGGGTTTTTACAATGAATAAAATTTTCTAACCTTGCACACATTCATTTTTGTTCAGACTTGTTTGTAAGTAGTGTCTTTGTTGACATGGTATTGTGTTTCTCTATACAATTTTCAATTAGCAATGACATTACAACCAACCTAACTTGGGCGATCTTCTCTTTGCTGTCCTCATTCTCTACTCCTTCTATCATCTCTTATGTGGCTTGATAGTTCTATAGTTGTTTGGATATCTTATTTTGAAACTTGCTCCTCAAAACAAGCTTTTTTTTCCTTAGCACTTTGCAACACACACATACATATTCAACTAAAAATGTATCATTATTAGCTGTGTATTAGAAACAAGGACTTAAGATAAATAGCACATAAGAAATCTTGAAAAAAAGCTCCCATGTTCTAAAATTAAAAGAAAATAACAAAACATAAAATTAACAATAACAAGCATCCACTACAATTAACCCCAGTATTTTATTCAGATAACAGCAGTTGATATAGTATGCAAATGGGCTGACTGGGATAGTCCTAGGGCTACTTTTATAACAGACGTTTAGATAAAAACAGCCACACAAAATTTTTAAAAGCTGTGCCCTAGCTACTAGCTACTTGTAGCGAAAATAAAATCGTAGTGCCAATGTGACGATATAAAAATCCGTAAATCATTTAGTTCTTGACAGTCTACTCTAAACCTATGTTGTAGCATGATATTTTATCGTAATTCTTTCAAAGTGCAAGAATAATTCAGTAATTGACCAGGAATTACAGAGCATAGACTGCCTCATGCCTGCTAGCGACAATAGCGAAAGTAAACAAGACTACGAGTACCAATATGGCGGCACTTTGGCTTCATACAGAGCTAGCCAGGGTATATCCATTTCTTTTAGATCAGTGGTTACTACAAGAAAGGACAGCTTACTACTACAACAAGGTCCCAATAGAGTGTTGGTTATTCCCCATGATGGAAAAGAAGGCGTGAGAAAATAAATCAAATAAATCAGTTCTCCTGTCAGCCAGTGGAAATCACTGAAAGAGTGAGAGGGGTATTTAGCCTTAGTGGAATAACGAGTAACCACTTCCAGCTCCTTTTGGAATCATACTGATATGCTGCACACTCGATTTGACGCAGGTTTGCAATAATGCAAATCGCTACAGGCTATCCCGCTAGGTCGTAAGCCCGCTTTGTCGCAAGCCCGCTGTGTCGCAGATCCACCGTACCGCAGGCCAGATGTGTCGCAGGTCCGATATGCCGCAAATCTTGCTAAGCTATTTCCTAATATCCTGTCTTAATTGGAAGGTTCGCGGAGGTTCGCGAACCCTTTTTTCGAGGTTCTCAAATCCCGAACCATAGTTCAAGGACTTTTTAGAAAACACACCAGAACTTAACTTCTGGATCTGAGGACCTGTAAGCCTGCCATTTTGCAGATACGATATGCCGTACTCTTTTTTTTTTTTTTTCAAAGGGTTTGATTTATTTGAGAAAGAAATACTAGTAGGGTTTGCGCTGCTTGTTAGGGTTCGCGTTTCAGTGTAAGCCCTATTTGGTGAAGTAACAAGATCACAAAGGATGCCATTATCATCCGTGCTGTGTTACATTCGGTCTTAAAGAGGTTTTGATGATGTGTAAGCTTAACTGCGCGAGACAAACCGAACCTTGTCTCGGCGAACCAAAGGTCAAAATTGCGGTTTTATTCTTAATTGGGTCTTCCCGAGACCAGCCGAGACGAGACAGGAGATCGGGCGTCACGGCGAGCTCTTTCGTTTCTGAACTGGGTCTATTTTTAGCTGCGTCGAAACTGACATACCGTGACAAAGTTACGTTATATGGCGGCCTTCGATCGTGAATTGAAAACTGCAGAAGATTTTGGCGTTGTTCTAGCGCTGTATGTCATAAGCGAGAACGAAGGGGCAGCAGAAAGAGAAAGAAAGCAAAAGGCAATAATGCCCTATGTGTTGCAAAGGCACCAGCAAGGTGCATTTCATGCACTGGTGCAAGAGTTGGCTGAACAGGTCAATGGCTATTCAATGATTTATAATTTTTACTGATTCAGTATTTTCACTGTTCTCTAGTCTAAATTAAGTTTGGATTTGGTGCACCTACTTCTTTTAAGTGTTGTAGTATTTCTTTAGATCAGTTGTCATTGACATTGATAGATTTTTCAGCAAATCAAAATAGTGTCTCGGGCAGGTTTGCTGCGCACGAACGGCAAGACAAAAGGCCGGCCCGCGACACGGCGAGACACGTCTCGAAGTTCTCGCCGATCCCGTCTCGGATTGCTCGCCGAGCCTAGTTAAGGGCAAGGATGGTTCGGGTGTCTCGCCGAGACTGTCTCGGGTGTCTCGCCGAGACAAGGTTCGGGTTTGTCTCGGCCAGTTAAGCTAGGGCTTAAATGCGTATAGTGATTAATGATTGTTTGCTACCAAAATATTGCCACGTGTTATTTCATTGGTCAGATAATAGGATCACAAGGAATGCCATTATCGTCCGCTTTCTAGACTCTAGGCTTCTGAACTCTTAGCGCCGGCTCTGTCAAATAGCCCTTCAAATCCTCAGCTCCCCCCTCCCCATTGCCTTCCCTCTATTATCTCACACACGCAAACAAACGCTTTGTTGTCATCATCATCATCATCATCATCATCATCATCATCATCATCATCATCATCATCATCATCAACATCATCATATTGTTGTTGTTGCTGTTGTTGTTGTTGTTGTTGTTTTTGTTGTTGTTGTTGTTGTTGTTGTTGTTCTTCTTCTTCTTCTTCGTCGTCGTCGTCGTCGTCGTCGCCATCATCTCAATGTACGTTTAGTGGGAGAATAGAGAGATTCTCTCTCTCCCTCCCCCCCTCTCTCTCTTCTTCTTCTTCTTCTTCTTCTTCTTCTTCTTCTTCTTCTTCTTCTTCTTCTTCTTCTTTGTTTACTTGGAATATGACTGTCTTCTCCTTTCTTGTTCACTGTCTTCTCGCTGTCATCTGTAGCATCCCTGAAGTACAAGACCAAAAGAGTCAATAAGCATCCTTAATGGTTCATCGGATTTATGTCCTAGTTCTTGGGTCTACGATGGCGCATGGTGGTTACAGGTCAAGCCATTCTTTCGTCTTTCCCTGTTGACGTTTAGTTTGGGTCCACGATGGCGCAGTGATCAACGGGGAGCTATCGATGCGGGTTGTGAGAGGCACGGACTGTTTGAATATTCATTGAACATTACGACAACATCGCGCCAACGAACCTGCAGTGGCGCATGTAAGGGTAGTGACGCACATACCCCCACCGTGAGTATCTATAGAAAGTCCATAGATCACCAAAAAAACAGCTTTAAAATATGTTTCTGTCGTCTCCTTCTTCGTGGTCCTTGTCGTCGCGTGTATTCAAGTGTGCTTTTTCTTCTTCTTCTAATGTTCCCATATTTTTTCGGTGGTATCAGTTTCGTCATTGTACGATGCAATTATCACACTTCCTCGTCATCATCCTCGCCATCAGCCATCACTCTCATCACCATTGAAGATGTTGGTGTTCCTGTGCTGAGCCTTCCCCTTCTCCTTATTCTCTTTCTCTCCTTTGCTCCCTTCCATCTAGTTCCTTCCTTGTATCCTTTCGTCTTGAAATCATCATCATCGTCATCATCATTATCATCATTATTATCATCATCATCATCATCATCATCATCATCATCATCAATGATAACAACAACAACAACAACAACAACAGCAGCAGTGCCACAGCAGCAACCGCCACAAGTACAGCAGTAATAATTACAGCAACGTACTTGTCATCACGGATAGGATATACAATTCAAGGCTGCACCTTCTACACATATGAATGTACTACTTAATCTTCATGCCAATTTAATTTAATTTAATTTAATTTAATAATTAACTTTTTGTGCGTGTGTTGAGAGAGGGGGGGGGAGCAGGACCGTTAATTGTTTTGGCAGCATATATTTTATAATTAATTTTTCCCATCTTCACAGCACTCTAAAACCTTTTTTCAATTCTTCGGTGAAAAGACGCAATTCCGACATCGATAAATAAAAAGAATGTAGTCGTAGCTAAGAGCCCCCAAACCCCCAACGTCTTTTTACCGTTTTTCTTTTTTTTTTTTTTGGGTCCATCCCAAATCAGGGGACAATTTTAGGTCAATCACGGGCCATCCATCACGTGACCAACAGAGCGGAAATAACTTTACAGCAAGGCCGTAGAAACGTGCCAGCAGAGAGAGAGAGAGAGAGAGAGAGAGAGAGAGAGAGAGAGAGAGAGCAAGGGGTCGGAGGGCGTATGTGGGAGTGGGGTGTAGGGCCATTGGAGTTCAGGCCAATAGATTTATGAAGTTGGGGAGAGTGCTTGGCTTCTAAGAATAGAATGTATTAAAATTTAGATTTAATCAGCGTGAAACGACATAATCAAGAAGTTTTAAGAGAAAACGGGGGTTGGGGGGGGGGAAGCGGTCAGAAAGGAGAGAGAGAGAGCGAGAGAGAGAGAGAGAGAGAGAGAGAGAGAGAGAGAGAGAGAGAGAGAGAGAGAGAGAGAGAGAGAGAGAGAGAGGTAGAGGTTGAAAAAGATGGGAGAGAACTGATATACACTTCGGCTTCTCGTCATTCTCTCGGCTTGCAGACATAGCCTATGTGTCTGTGAAACAGAGAGACAAAGGACTCCAAGATCACACATTTTCAGCGCCACAGATCCTTTTATCAAATTCACAGTGAGTGTTGCCCCACGCGAGGAAAAATATAAGATTAAGCCACAGGCTGTGAAGTCCTTAGGCCTCGCATCAACTACATACATGTATAGTATTTATTTATTTATTTAATCGTTCTTATATAGCGCTTTACCAGCTCAAGAGCTGCTCATTAGTATGTAATTGAGGCGAGGCTTACGGACTTTACAGCCTGTAATTAAGCCAAAATATAAACTTTTTTGATAGCACAGTTTCTAATATTAATCAATACATTCATCTGTTGATGTCAACCTTCAATACTGGTATTGGATGCAGTCTGGTTGAAGTTTCCAGAAATAAAATTCGATTTCCTTTCCGTGTTCAAATAGCGCCTTTCCTTTACACCCCATGTTTGAGAGATGAATGTGTGTTTGTTGTGTATGTAAGAGTGTCTGTAACATGCGTGTGTGTTGGTTACAGATCGCCGCACTTTGAGTCTGATCTGTTTATGAACGAAGTGCTAATACCACCCATTATTATTATTATTAGTAGTAGTAGTAGTAGTAGTAGTAGTAGTAGTAGTAGTAGTAGTAGTAGTAGTAGTAGTAGTAGTAGTAGTAGTAGTAGTAGTAGTATAATAATTATTATTATTATTATGCTAATCCATGCGACCTTATTTCACATAAGAAACGCTTGCATCAATGGTTCCCGGCGTAGCTACATCACCTCTGGCGTTGAACAATAGCTTTCAGTAACTAACAGCACTTTAACGAACACAATCCTAAACATAGTTTGTCATTAGTTCTGCCTGCTGCCACTTTCAGCTGATGACAATCGAAGAATGTATTGATCGATCAAAAAGCACGCAGTGAAGAGAGTAACGAGAGAGCAAGCACAATCAATTAGCTGATCAATTGGTCCTTTCAATAACTTGCCACTTGATCAGGCGTTCCATAGCCGATCAATAGCGTTCCTTAAATAACTCTATTATCAATTATTCGCTTCTGCGTTTTCAGCACCATGCAGGAATTAGATTTTTTTAAATCCATGATTTTAGCGTGGATATCCAAAGGTGCAGCAACGGGTGGATGCATCTCTGTCTTTGTCCCTTCTTTTCCTCCTTTTTTCTCCTCCCTCCAGCCCCCCCCCTTCCTACCTCTCTCTAAACTTAGGGTCATACAGTGTTGAGCAAGTTCATGAACATAAGGTGCTAGGCATAATAATTAATCGATTATTATTTTTAGCTTGCGGTCACACGTTAACCATATCTATATAAAAAAAAAATTTCCTTCTAAATAAACTTAGACATTTTGTTACGGCTGATGCATTACAATCTTTTTTCTATGCACACTGTATGTCTCATTTTAATTATGCATCGATTATTTGGTATAATGCCAGTGACGCTCAAATTAAACATCTAAAAGTCTTCATAAAATAGCAATCAAGATACTTTATAAATCTTATAATATTAATACAGATGTTACAACTAATGAGAAATATAAAGAACTCCGAATATTACCACTTCAAAAACAATTTATATTTAATACAGTTATCCTTATGTTCAAAATCACACACGGAGAAACACCTGCATATCTTGATACATCTTGTACTAAGCCAGTTGATGGGCATAGACTTTTTAATTATAAACTACCCCTCCCTCGCATTGATTTATACAAAAATAGCCTATCATTTAATGGAGCTAGTGTATGGAACTCTCTACCTCTGGAATGTAAACATTGCGACACGCTGTTTTCTTGCAAATGTAAAATATGTTGGCATCTGCGAAATTCATTATAAAGGCGATGTATAATAACACATATGATTACAGTGTTTCATATAATAATTTTTTATTATTTTATTTTTTATTATTTATCATTTATTTACTTATTTATTATTATTATTATTTTTTTTTTTTAATAAGAGTGAGCGACCAAGAGGGGGATGGGTGTATAAAATAGTTTAAAGATAATAAAAAAATTGATGGTGTGTGTGTTTGTGTTTGTGTGTGTGAGTTATATGATTTCCAAGTTAATGTTAAAGTTATGTTAATTTGTTAAGGGGCAGATTGGAAGATTAGGCTTATTAATTAGTCAAAAATCTGTATCCCAAATACAAAAAAAAGTTTCAAAAAGTTTTCAAAAGTTTCTCTCTCTTTCTCTCTTTCTCTCTTTCTCTCTTTCTCTCTCTCTCTCTCTCTCTCTCTCTCACTCTCTGTCATCTGTGTGTGAGAGAGGGAAAGAGATGACAGAAAAAGAGACAGCAACAGAGAGAGAGCGAGAGACAGACAGACTGAGAGAGAGAGAGAGAGAGAGAGAGAGAGAGAGAGAGAGAGAGAGAGAGAGAGAGAGAGAGAGCGAGAGACAGACAGACTGAGAGAGAGAGAGAGAGAGAGAGAGAGAGAGAGAGAGAGACTAGTTGACTTCATACATGTAGTCTATTCAACTCGGTGGCATTTTTATTAACATGACAAAGGCATGATACAGACAGGTTCAAAAATCAATGAACCCCCACTTTAATCTAAAATCTATGCAGCAGATTTAATTAATTATTTTTACATTGTTTTGCCACAAACCACGTAGTTAGCAGAAAATCAACTTGGGACAGCAGCAACAATTCACCATTTAATTAACATCTACAAGTTATTTTCTAGACTTGGAGTAGACCTGAGTAAAATAACAAGGTTGACCAGTTGTTATTGAAGCTCTATCTTGGACTGTTATTAAGTTTAATAATATATCCATTGTCCCATTTCGTTAGCAGATTATTAAAATTGACAGACAAGTGTCTTAATTTGGCAAGTACAAATTGCTCCGGGCATTATAACTTTTCGAAATACAAAAATAATGTTATTTAACCACTCTCGTTGCCGCCTGCTTTTATTTCATACAATAATAATATGTTTAACCTTCACTGCGCGTTGCTATTTTACAACTGATCTATGGGATTTGATGTACGTTTGAGCAACATATTCTAACAAACGAGGAATGTACAGGTGAAAATGTGAGGCACTGTGAAGTTTTCTACCCATAGTTAGTTAGTTAGTTAAAATAGATTAACGTCCCCGGACACATAAGCGTATAGGGGACGATATCTCTACCCATAGCCTGTAACGAAGGTTAAAATAGTGAACCTCGACATCTACTAGACACTGCTCCCTTCTCACAACTTGCGGCTGACATGGCTAGGTGCAACGAATGACGATGCGGATTTTCCGCGGACGGATGCTGCACATGCAATGAGATAAGATGTCTGTACATAGTTTTGATAGCTATTAGCCTCCAGGATGGTGAAAAATGAAATGATTATGCACGTGGGTGCTAATGTTGACCTGGTAGGTATTATGCTATGTAAATATGTCGTGGCGAATTAACGTTGCCGAGTTCGCGCATTCGATGGCCATTTGCTGAAAATGTCTGCATGTAGACGTTACAGTGGTTCAAAAGTTGCTGATTACGCAAATACTGCCTTGACGTCTTCCATCTTGTCCTATCCGTTATCTGTTATGAATTATGGGATTCTTTGCATCAAAATTGTGTATGGGTAGTTTCTGCCCACGACGTACTAAGCTTAATGGGAATATCCTCACATCTTTGTGTGATATGGGTCGTTTTCGGACCACGACGTGTAAGGAAGGGTACAGAAATCTACTTCTTAATAACCTTCTATTAAAGTACATTTCGTTTACTTAAAGTACCCAGGTGTGTTCCTTGTCTCATTGCTAGGGCATGGCATTGATGTAAGTTTAACTG
>CM072521.1:31975545-32055545 GCA_036898135.1 Oncomelania hupensis | reverse complement strand
AAAGACCGAGTTGCAATAATCTAACCGGGATGTAACCATAGCGGTTACAAGCCTAGCAGCTGTGTCCTGAGTTAAATTATCTTCTATCTCATTGTGTATAATTCTGCTATCTTGTTTTTGTAACCGAACGGAGTATTTGACTCCCGCCTCTCGCCCACCACCTTGAGAACACGGCCCAACCCGAACTGGTAATTTCATTTATCCCTCGTAACAATGACATTAAAATATATGCCCCTGCAAGGCTATGAATCGTATTAGGCGTGTTGATAGTAAACCGGATTGCCGGCTATTATTCGTCATTATGTTTATTCGTCACTCGCTATTGTTAATGTATAATGGGGACCAAAGTAACAGTCAAAAAACGAAGAACCCCACAAAAGGAAGGTTTTGTATTTGCACAGTACGACCAATCACTTCCGGCCAGGAACGGAATTATGGCAGCGGCTCTTTGCCTGCCTAGCCGTCCGTCGATAGGTGTAATGCCTATCTCCCTGTTAGTCACGCACCGATTGTTTGACATCCCAATAGTTCTAGTGCCCTTATCGTCTTACGACAACGACAAGATGGGATGACGACAAACAGGACTAAGGACATGCCAGCAAAAGTTAGGAAGAGCATAAAGTTTGCCCTGTTGATGATGGCCTCTTTAGTCTTGCTTCAATAGGAGTAATGATGAGAAGGAGGAGTGAGATAAAGGAGAATCAGCAATGGTATGGAGGAAGTGGGGTTGGATAAGGGAGAAGCTGAAGAGGAGAAGAACAAGAACAAGAAATAATCATTAAATTGTCTAAATACATAATCTACTCATTTTAAACTGTTTAGGATTTATATGTGGGATGGCTCAGTGATGTACGCAGCGTATTCACATTTCAGGCGATAAGTTTGCAGCCTGTACAGGCAGCGGTTAAAACCCCGTTGACTATCCCCGTTGGGGTGCCGGAAGTTTCAGTATAAATAGTATCCCCACTTTCTGGAAATTTAGTGCTTTAAATTTCCTCTGTCGCTGTCTTTCTCCTTTGTTCTTTCTCATTCCTACTCTGCTCTATCAATCTGCTATACCATCTTTTTCTTCGCTAGACCAGTCACCCTACCTTTTTTCTTGAAAACTCTTCCGGGACAAATCTCCTCATTTGTGTGTGAGGTCTGTTGGATCAGCTTAGGAATATTGGACGCTTTCTGCCAGGTGGTCACTGGGGCTTCCTATGATATTATTTGGCAATGTAGGCATTTTATATGTATGTGTTTTGTTGATATTTTATAATGATGTTTGTATTCTATTTTGTTTTTGTAAACGGGGGTTTCGATAAATTAGAGTATAGCCGCAGCGTCCCTTGCGTGGGATGTCTTTAAGGTAAAGTAACCGGCTGGTGGAGTGCCTTCAGTGTTACCACTAGGGTTGTTTCGGCAGGTCTTTTATGCGGATCAGGAGTGAGTCCTCTTTTAGCGAAATTGTGGTCTTGATTTTGTGGTCCTGATTCGGCTAGTCCGCTGGACCTTGTAAGCAATGAATAACTAACTAAGTAACCCCGTTGACTGCCTGGTGTTAAAAAAAATTTTTTTTTTTTGATTACCCTGAGACATGGCGCCTTTACTCATTCGGATGAGAGTATAAACCGATGTCTTGTCTGGGTAAGCGCGCATTCCATGGCACGGACTTTACAGATCCTGACGCTCATGTCCTAGACGGGTGAGTGCTGGCTACACAAATACACCCAGAACGCACTAGGTCCCTTCTCCCCATCCCTGGTGTTTACCCATTTTTGTTATTGAGCTAGAATGTCGTGGCCCAAACTTATTATATCATTATAATAACTTGTATGGGTCTTACACAATTTTTCCGAGTTCTTGTATTTAACCTAAATTTAACCTACCTACTCGAAACTATTTTCGTCCTATGATCATCCCTTCCGGTGAAAAGATGGCGGTCATCGTTTATGTCAGTGTGCCTCGTTAACGCTCGTGTTTGTGCACCGATTAGCCTGTGGGGTTCTTGCACTAGGACCATTGAGGTATGCTAGACAACGTATTGATCTGTACAAATCAATCATCCTGCGCCAGATCGTGACCGAAAAACAAAAATAAGTTGTCAGCCGGAGAAAAACGGTAGAACTGCCATTTGTCAGGCCGTATATGATACATCACGATGCATTACATACGAGTCTATTTTATGCAGGACCATCCCATTCAGAAGGCCGTCAGGGACGACAACAACAAATCAGTTACAACCACAAGCAGGAGCAACAGAAGATCGTCAGCGACAACAACAGTAAGACAAAAACGGAAATAAATATAAATATAAATATAAGCTATATATCCTATACTATCCCATAACTCGGAGGTCGTAGGGGCACCACAGATGATCGTTTAACCAGCGTACTCCATCTTTCCCTGTCCTCTGCAACCTTGATTGTTTCGCTCAGTGTCAAACCAGTCCATTCTCGAATGCTGTCCTCCCACCTCTTTTTCGGTCTCCCTCTTCTTCTACCTCATTGCACTGTGCCTTGCAGGATGGTCTTTGCAAGACGTGATGATCTGGTGACGTGGCCACACCATCGGATTTTACGCTTTTTTCACCACTGTGAGCAGGTCATCGTGTTGTCCAATGGCTTGTGTGGTGGTCTGTCGGACTTCATCGTCGATGATGTGCTGGGTATAGGAAATGCCCAGAAGTCTTCTGTAGCACCTCATCTCCATGCTTTTTATTCTTCGTTGGAGATCTGCTGTGAGGGTCCATGTTTCGCAAGCAAATAGGAAGATGGATATTTATATACATATATGGTATCCAGTCATTTCCTCCCCAGTGATGTCCTCCCCGGTCATTTCCCCCCGGTCATTTCCCCCCGGTCATTTACCCCCAAATCATTTCCTCCCTGGGATAGATCCTCCCGAGTATTTCATCCCCAGGGTTATTTCCCCCCAGCCTATATATGTGTGTGTGTGCTCGCCCCACAAGGTCCCCTATACGCCTAGGTGTCCGGGGACATTAATTTACTTAACAAACAACGCCCCACAATGTGCGTGTTCGAGCGGCACTGTGTGTAGCTGTGTGTATAGATAGATAGATAGATAGATAGATAGATAGATAGATAGATAGATAGATAGATAGATAGATAGATAGATAGATAGATAGATAGATAGATAGATAGATAGATAGATAGATAGATAGATAGATAGATAGATAGATAGATAGATAGATAGATAGATAGATAGATAGATAGATAGATAGATAGATAGATAGATAGATAGATAGATAGATAGATAGATAGATAGATAGATAGATAGATAGATAGATAGATAGATAGATAGATAGATAGATAGATAGATAGATAGATAGATAGATAGATAGATAGATAGATAGATAGATAGATAGATAGATAGATAGATAGATAGAATTCGCGCGCACTCCCACACACAGCTACACACAGTGCCGCGCGCACACGCACAGTCGGGGGGCGAGCACACACACACACACACACACGCGCGCACACCCACACACACACATAGGCTATGGGTGGTTAGCTGTTAGCTGAAGATGGTGTGTGCACGAGTGTTTCAGGATGCGGCAACGAAATTAATTCGCGCGCACTCAATCACACAAACACAGCTACACACAGTGCCGCGCGCACACGCATATATATATATATATATATATATATATATATATATATATA
The DNA here is from genome assembly GCA_036898135.1 of Oncomelania hupensis. Lineage (NCBI taxonomy): Eukaryota > Metazoa > Mollusca > Gastropoda > Littorinimorpha > Pomatiopsidae > Oncomelania > Oncomelania hupensis. The sequence goes on along the minus strand of CM072521.1, from coordinate 32,051,874 downwards.
TATATATATATATATATATATATATATATATATATATATATATATATATATATATATATATATATATATATATATATATATATATATATATATATGTGTGTGTGTGGGTGTGGGTGTGTGTGTTGTGTTCGCCCCCGAATGTGCATGTGCGCGCGGCAGTGTGTGTAGCTGTGTGTGTGTAGAAGTGCGCACGAATTAATTTTTATATTCGTTGCCGCATCCTAAACAACTCGTGCACACACCACCTTCAGCTAACCACCCATAGCCTCACCTGCGTAATCCAGTTAATGTTATCTTTTGTTATGACATTTAATACAGTTCTTCATTCCGGGTCGTTCAGGGGTTTCATGGGGATGAAAATATTATCACCAAATGAAGAACAATTGATCAAAGATTGGCTAGGGAGTTAAAAAAGGCTCTTCTTTTTTTTTTCTTCAGGTTTGAGGCACGCATCACCGTTGATGAGGCTGATTTTGCAGGCTTCCCCGCACGTTGTTTTCCTGACCGTTGCCACCAGTGTTTCGGCGAGGAGCTCCAATGATGATCATCTTCATCGAAGACGCGTGTCCCACCGCGCTGTCCCCATATCTTTTATTTATTTATTTATTTTATTTAGACAAATCTTATATAGCGCTTTTCCAGCTCCAGAGCTGCTCAAGGCGCTGGTCGATACAGGATCTAACTGGAGCCGCCCGAGGTGCCCCACCTCGATATCGATGAGCGTTCTACATGAATATATTCACGCAGCCTGCTTCACACGCGTTGAAAAAGATGGCCGTCGTGGCGCACGTCACCGCCATTTGAAACCAAACTAAAACTCTTCAATGCTCGATCGTTGTTGGTTGTTAGTCGATTACAGTAAAGAAGAGGTAGGGAGCATAATAAAATCGGATAATGTTGGAAAGAGGAAGGAAAAGAGTGTTGTCATAATAGGGAGGGTAGTAAGGCCTATCTGTTCAGCGAATTTCGGGCAGGCAAATGAGGTGTGGGTGGAAGAGTGCAATTTCGGATGAAGATGGACTTGAGTGTGGTTGGATGTAGGTGGGGGTCGAGGAGAGGAGCCCCTGAGTGATCTTACGACATCTCCTGCCGTTCAGCGTTCTGTCAGCGGCAGACGACACTAAGGCCTTGCGCAAATGGAAGTCAAATCCCTCTCCAGTCATCTCCATGCAAACTCAGATTTTTCTTCCCAATCCCCGTCCCAGACCAAAATAATTATTCCATGAATCCCTGATTCCCAACCAAGTTCTCGATGCATTTTGTACTAAGAGTGTGCAGGCGTATGGATATTATATATAGCAGTCAGATTCCAAACCATGTACATCAGGAGTTTTGTTACAATGTATTGTATCATGTCGTCAAAAATTGGTTTTTGCTAGTTATCCTGTCCCAGACTATAACACCAACCTGCAAGCTAAAAAATTAAATGAGTATTACCTACAAGTTATATCGCAGAATGTACTATAAGTTCTCTGATTATAAATATATAGATATAGATATACCTATTTGTCAGAAAGCGTATTCGATACCAAAATGTGTCGTCTCAATATTCCAAGTCATTATCATCATCTTAATGCTCAATCCTCCTCTTCCTCCTCCTCCTCATCATGAATCACCATCATCAATCATCATCATCATTCTCATCAATATTAAATTATTATTAATATATGTTCACTTTAGCAAATGTTTATATAATTAAAGCAAGATCTCTAACAATTTCAGTTACACTTACGCATCCAATGAGCAGTTTTATATATCTATATATCTATCTTCATATATATATATATATATATATATATATATATATATATATATCTATATCTATATCTCTATATCTATATCTATATCTATATCTATATCTATATCTATATCTATATCTATATATATATATATATATATATATATATATATATATATATATATATATATATATATATATATCTATATCTATATATATATATATACATTTATGCGCTATAGTAAATTGCCTGTAATTGAGTTTGTTGTTTTTTAAAACCGATATAAAATTATCAGAAAACACCCCCGACACTACAAAAAACCGGCACTTCCAAACTGTTAACCAGTACAGCAATTAGCCAACAGACAACCGGTAGACCTATTTTAGCCAATGGGCAACCATTATAAATATTAGTAGCCTGTCAGAATCTTTCTTCCCTTGTTCAACAGCGAACCAGTAGGGGTATGTGTGAAGAACAAACTCCGGTACGCATAACCGGTTGCCATTCATAGTAGTAGTAGTTTTAGTAGTAGTAGTAGCAGTAGCAGTAGCAGTAGCAGTAGCGGTAGTAGTAGTAGTAGTAGTAGTAGTAGTAGTAGTAGTAGTAGTAGTGGTAGTAGTAGTAGTAGTAGTAGTAGTAGTAGTAGTAGTAGTAGTAGTAGTATTTGTTCCTATGGCGCATTACGAACTCAAAAGCAGCTCAAAAACAAGACTAAACTCACGCCCCATGATCGAACACAATCCGGGCGAACAGGGATGGGGAAGACGGGACTTTGCACAGGCTGGGGGTAGTTACGTTATTGGCACTCGCCCGTGTAGGACATGAGCGTCAGGATCTTTCAAAGTCCGAGGATGCAACGCGTGTGTGCGCATACTATAGTCCTCGGTTTATTATTATTCGAAGGAGAACATAAACTATCTTTGGGAAAAAAAAAAACTATCTTGGTTGAAAAAATGCCGGGAATAAAATGTTTTAATGTGGCGCCTGTTAGTGCTAGAGTATGCATCCTGAAGCAATCTCGGGAGGTCTCCGATGACCTGCTTGAATTTGGAAGATGACAAAGATGACAAAGAAAGCCTTTAATGGATAGAAGGGAAGTTATACCAGATTCTTTTTTTTTAAAAAGCGTATTCGATCGTTCGATCACTTCGAGAAAGTCCTAATCCTAATTTGCCCTTCTTCACCTCCGTCTCTGTATGACCGTCTTTCTCTCCCACCATCACTACACCCTCCTCTCTCTCTCTCTCTCTCTCTCTCTCTCTCTCTCTCTCTCTCTCTCTCTCTCTCGCTAAAATCGTAACTTCAAATTCAAGATGGCAAGCCGTTCAAATGTATTTCTAGTCATGTTAATAGCAACAACAAAAAACCCGCATTTTAAAAAGTGCCGATTTTCTGGGGGGGTGGAGGGGGGGGGGGGGGGGCGGCGGGTGGAAGATGGGGTGGGATTGTAACTCGGTTTTATCAATGGCTTGATAAAGATTTGAATAAAAATCGAAATATTGCCTCGGACCTCAACTTTGGTGTTGCTGTTTGTTTTGTTCACCTCGGTTTTATCACAACGAATCCAAATTATAGCAAGGAAGGGTCACTATCTGATCTGCATGCACAAACTTATCAAAATCGGTTCAGTCGTTTAGGAGATATTAAAGCAAACGCCTTTAGCCAATTATTTACCCTAGGCAACCTTGATTTTTGTAATAGATATAGCAAATGTATTATCAATGGAGTCTGGACACTAACCCATGGAGGGTTTCTATGACGTTTGGTCCAAATCGCTACAATGGTTCTCCATCGACCGAGTGACCCACCTTTGGCTCGTTCCGATTAGTTAGTTATTCATTTCTTACAGGGTCCAGCGGACTGCAAAGAGCCGAATCAGGACAACATCAGGACTACCACTTGGTTGAAAAAGGACTCACCCGTGATCCGTATAAAGGCACTCCGCCAACCGGTCGCTTACAATAAAGGCATCCCACGCAGGGGACGCTGAGGCTATACTCTAATTTATCGAACCCCGTTTACAAAAGCAAAATAGACTATAAACATTATAAAATATCAACAAAACGCATACATATAAAGTGCCTACATTGCTAAAAAAAATAATATCATAGGAAGCCCTATTGACCATTTGGCAGAAAGCGTCCAATATTCCTAAGCTGACCCAACAGACTTCATACATAAAAAAGAAGTTCTGGAGGCGTTTTCAAGAAAATAGATAGTTATTCATTGCTTACAGGATCCAGCGGACTACAAAGAGCCGAATCAGGACCACAAAATTAAGACCACAACTTCGCTAAAAGAGGACTCACCTATGATCCGCATAAACGATCTGCCGAAACATTACATTACATTACATTATTATTGCTTTAGGTCCAGCGGACTCTTCCGAGCCAAATCAGGACCGGACAACCCCCGATCCGCATAAAAGATCTGCTGAAACAACCCTAGTGGTAAAACCGAAAGCTCTCCACCAGCCAGTCACTTTACAATAAAGACATCCCACGCAGGGGACGGCTGAGGCTTCACCCCAACTTATCGAACCCCCGTTTACAAAAACAAAATAGAATACAAACATCATTATAAATTATCAACAAAACACATACATATAAAATGCCTACATTGCTAAATAATATCATAAAAAGCCTTAGCGACCACCTGGCAGAAAGCGTCCAATATTCCCAAGCTGATCCAACAGACCTCATACACAAATAAGGAGTCTTGTCCCGGAAGAGTTTTCAAGAAAAAAGGTAGGTGACTGGTCTAGCGAAGAAGAAGATAGTATAGCAGATTGATAGAACAGAGCAGGAATGAGAAAGAGCAAATGAGAAAGACAGCGACAGTGGGAATTTAAAGCATTACATTTCCATAAAGTGGGGTTACTATTTAAACTGAAACCCCCGGCCTCCCAACGAGGGTTACCACTTGGTTGAAAAAGGACTCACCCGTGATCCGTATAAAGGCACTCCACCAACCTGTCGCTTACAATAAAGGCATCCCACGCAGGGGACGCTGAGGCTATACTCTACTTTATCGAACCCCGTTTACATTACATTACATTATTATTGCTTTAGGTCCAGCGGACTCTTCCCAGCCAAATCAGGACCGGACAACCCCCGATCCGCATAAAAGATCTGCTGAAACAACCCTAGTGGTAAAACCGAAAGCTCTCCACCAGCCATTCACTTTACAATAAAGACATCCCACGCAGGGGACGGCTGAGGCTTCACCCCAACTTATCGAACCCCCGGATACTATTTATACTGAAACCCCCGGCACCCCAACGGGGGTGAACCCCGTTTACAAAAGCAAAATAGACTATAAACATGATAAAATATCAACAAAACACATACATATAAAGTGTCTACATTGCTAAAAAATAATATCATAGGAAGCCCTATTGACCATTTGGCAGAAAGCGTCCAATATTCCCAAGCTGACCCAACAGACTTCATACACAAAAAAGAAGTTTTGGAGGAGTTTTTAAGAAAATAGATAGTTATTCATTGCTTACAGGATCCAGCGGACTACAAAGAGCCGAATCAGGACCACAAAATCAAAACCACAACTTCGCTAAAAGAGGACTCACCCACGATCCGCATAAAAGATCTGCCGAAACAACCCTAGTGGTAACACTGAAGGCACCTACAAGCCGGTCACTTTACAATAAAGACATCCCACGCAGGGGATGCAGAGGCTATTCTCTAATTCATCGAACCCCCGTTTACAAAAACAAAATAGAATACAAACATCATAATACATTATAAACAAAACATACATATAAAATGCCTGCATTGCTAAATAATAACATCATAGGAAGCCCTAGTGACAACCTGGCAGAAAGCGTCCAATATTCCCAAGCTGATCCAACAGACCTCACACACAAATAAGGAGTCTTGTCCCGGAAGAGTTTTCAAGAAAAAGGGTAGGTGACTGGTCTAGCAAAGAAGAAGATAGTATAGCAGATTGATAGAACAGAGCAGGAATGAGAAAGAACAAATGAGAAAGACAGCGACAGTGGGAATTTAAAGCACTAAATTTCCAGAAAGTGGGGATACTATTTATACTGAAACCCCCGGCACCCACAACGGGGGAGGGGAGGGGGGGAAATTCCCGATTACTTCAAAGTATTTCCTGGTATTGTCTGAATATACAAAACCATCAAAAACACAAAACACAACAATTTGGTTTGCAATATTTTTCATTCACTGTATTTAGGTTTATGCTTTTGTTATGCGTTGATTCAAGTCTTCTGAAATACTACTACACCAGTAGCGTTGCACAAGTACAACTGACTGTACATTTTATACAAGTGTCAAAATTGTACATATCATACATCTAACACTGTACATCCGATGCCATTAACAATCTGTACGTGCCATACAATCGCCAAATTAGTAATTAGTAATTAGTAATTCTAATAGCACTGTACATCTCATGCAAGCAAATATCATTTTACCTCATACAGAGCTGGCTCAACACAATGTTCCCCTCCCTTCCAAAAACAAAACAAAACAAAACAAAACAAACAAAAAAGCAGTCTGGTACAGGCTTTGAAAACGCAAAATTATATTCACGATGTTTTCCTATCACCAATCTTAACAGGACAAAATCAATAACTGTGGGGCTGTTATCATGGCTTGAAGCTCGCACTGGTCACTTACGAAAGAAGATCTGCTAAGAGATATCGTAATTCCGGGATGCGACTTGAGAATTAACTTTTGTGGAAACCGACAATATACAAGCTTTTTCAATCACCTTCCTAAACTACTAGCCCGCCGCTGGTTATAAATTTACAAATTATTTGTGTGTGTGTTTTATATAATATCTTCCAAAGTACAACTGTATTTGTGCTCTGTCACGACGTCGTACAAATTGTAATTACGTATCAAGAGAAATTCAGGTCCAAGTCCAGGTATTTGTTTTTTCAGCCCGTTTGAGTTTTTCGTGTGCATTACATTACATTACATAATTGTTGCTTTAGGTCCAGCGGACTCTTCCGAGCCAAATCAGGACCGGACAACCCCCAATCCGCATAAAAGATCTGCCGAAACAACCCTAGTGGGAAAACTGAATGCCCTCCACCAGCCAGTCACTTTACAATAAAGACATCCCAAGCAGGGGACGGCTGAGGCTTCACCCCAACTTATCGAACCCCCGTTTACAAAAACAAAATAGAATACAAACATCATTATAAATTATCAACAAAACACATACATATAAAATGCCTACATTGCTAAATAATATCATAGGAAGCCCTAGTGACCACCTGGCAGAAAGCGTCCAATATTCCCAAGCTGATCCAACAGACCTCATACACAAACAAGGAGTCTTGTCCCGGAAGAGTTTTCAAGAAAATAGGTAGGAGACTGGGCTAGCGAGGAAGACGATAGTATAGCAGATTGATAGAACAGAGCAGGAATGAGAAAGAGCAAATGAGAAAGACAGCGACAGAGGGAATTTAAAGCACTAAATTTCCAGAAAGTGGGGATACTATTTATACTGAAACCCCCGGCACCCCAACGGTTTTTTTTTTCGTGTGCATCATTATAATCATAAGCTATCATTTTCAACATCACGTGAAACTACTTCAACAGGCATAGCATCACAGAATATCATACCTAACACGTACCAAATAAACGATGGCTACGATAACAAAAAAAAAAAAAAAAAAAAAAACATCATTCAAAATAATTGTCCGCTAACAATATAAACACTCATATAATGCATTTATTGATATCTGGCAATGTGATAAATATGCATGTATTATATTTTCGACACATCACAAGAAATGGTTTGATCTACGTTTACCGATACTAATGATGCATTATTATCCTGCTGAACAGCGGAACTTTCAACAATGGCAAGTACAACTGCTTAACTTCAGACACACAAGAACGCACGCACGCGTGCTCACACACGCACACACACAGCGCGTGCCTTCTTAACTTTCGAGGCATACATATTTGACACAGTTCAAACATCGATTCATGGTGGGTCGTATTTACAAAAAGATATTCAAACACTAAGAGTGAATCATTAAACAACGAACCTCACGACCGAATTCTACAACTCCCGACACACGTACACCACGCGTTACCGTCCTCGGCGAAACCGCACAAAATCCAATTTCCTCAGAACCACAGCGAGCAGCAAGACCAACATACCCACAACGGCTACGACAACAGCATTAACAGTAAAGCCAACAACACTAAAAAAGATAATTACAACAGCAACAAAACTCAATCTTTCATATACTGTCTGTTCACATATTTAGGTTGGATTTGATTTCTTGTTTATAGGGATCCAGTGAATCTTTAGCGGTCATGGCTGGACCACTCTCACGCGAAACTGGGGAGGGTGATATTAGACATTTAAAATGAAACCGTTCAAGGGAATGTAACATGTAAAGGGACCCCTTTTGGGTCAATTGACCGTGACAGATTCCTTTAATATTCACAATGAGTGTTGTCCCACTGCAAAAATAAAAGCTTACAACAAAACACACAAAGACAACTTTCGAAAGTATATATATATTTTTAAATCGGTAAACCCCCCATAGTTTTTAGGCCTATTGATAAATATAGCGCTCGCGCAACGTCGTTGAGTAATATTTGAGTCCCCGGACACAGTGAGTATAGGAGGACAAACAACAAAAAAGTGTTTTATCTACAAAAGCCGCTAAGGGAGACAACCCATAACAAATTTGCTCGGAATGATGATGAAGGTTCACTTCTTAAGGCCGATCCCAAACCCAACCAAAAAAATAAGGAAAAAAACAACAACTAAAAACCAACAACACCAACATCAATATTATTAACAAAACTAACGACAAAAATAATAATTAGAGCCCTAACAACAACAGAAAATAATCATTAATAACAACTAAAATAATTACAACACCATCGAAATCATTACCAACAGCAAAAATAATAATAACAACAACAGTAACAACAAAATCAGAGTGGTGTTTCACCCGTCCCCAATACGCTTATGTGTCCGGGGACGTTAATCTATAAAACTAACTAACTAACAACAAAATCATTACCAACTAAAATAATCAAAACAACAAAATCATTACAACAGCGAATCCCGTTTTATAATTAATATTTATTCAATCATCGGTGAGCTGGAAAACAGTATACTAAATTCTGCGTTAATCAAAATGAATACACAACGATGTAAAATGCCGAATTAACACTCAAATCAAACGCAAATAGCCACTTATATTATACTAAGGCATCTCTATATAATAACAAATTATCGTAATCTTAACCCTCAAGCATTAACACGTACACGCAAGCACGCGAACACGCTCAAACACACACAACGGCACGCGGGCCCGCCCACGTGCATTACATTACATGATTATTGCTTTAGGTCCAGCGGACTCTTCCGAACCAAATCAGGACCGGACAACCCCTGATCCGCATAAAAGATCTGCTGAAACAACTCTAGTGGTAAAACTGAAAGCTCTCCACCAGCCAATCACTTTACAATAAAGACATCCCACGCAGGGGACGCTGAGGCTATAGTCTAATTTATCGAACCCCCGTTTACAAAAACAAAATAGAATACAAATATCATTATACAATATCAACAAAACACATACATATAAAATGCCTACATTGCTAAATAATAACATCATAGGAAGCCCTAGTGACCACCTGGCAGAAAGCGTCCAATATTCCCAAGCTGATCCAACAGACCTCATACACAAATAAGGAGTCTTGTCCCGGAAGAGTTTTCAAGAAAAAAGGTAGATGACTGGTCTAGCGAAGTAGAAGATAGTATAGCAGATTGATAGAACAGAGCATGAATTACATTACATTACATTATTATTGCTTTAGGTCCAGCGGACTCTTCCGAGCCAAATCAGGACCGGACAACCCCTGATCCGCATAAAAGATCTGCTGAAACAACCCTAGTGGTAAAACCGAAAGCTCTCCACCAACCAGTCACTATAAAATAAAAATATTCCACGCAGGGGACGGCTGAGGCTTCACCCCAACTTATCGAACCACCGTTTACAAAAACAAAATTGAATACAAACATTATAAATTATCAACAAAACACATACATATAAAATGCCTACATTGCTAAATAATAACATCATAGGAAGCCCTAGTGGCCACCTGGCAGAAAGCGTCCAATATTCCCAAGCTGATCCAACAGACCTCATACACAAACAAGGAGTCTTGTCCCGGAAGAGTTTTCAAGAAAAAAGGTAGGAGACTGGTCTAGCGAAGAAGACGATAGTATAGCAGATTGATAGAACAGAGCAGGAATGAGAAAGAGCAAATGAGAAAGACAGCGACAATGGGAATTTAAAGCACTAAATTTTCAGAAAGTGGGGATACTATTTATACTGAAACCCCCGGCACCCCAACGGGGGTTGACCGCGTGCAACCACACACACATACAAACAATGATATGTTTAAAACTAATCATTTAGTATCTAATACTACTTGTAGATTGATCGGCAAAGTATCCTATGATTATGCAAGAATATAATTATAATGTAATGTAGTATGTTAAGTACACAGAAGCTGGCATGTCAAAATAATCAACTGTCAACAACGGAATATCTGCATGGAACAACCACCACCCAACCACAAATCAAAAAACAGTAACAGATCAACAACAAAAACAACAATGTTAGTTATTGTTCATAGGGTCCAGAGGACTGCAAAGAGCCAAACCAGTGCTGCAACTTTGTTGAAAGAGGGCTCTCCCTTGATCGGTATAAAAGATCTGTTGAAACAATCCTAATGGTCACACTGAAGGCATTCCACCAGCCGGTCACTTTACAATAAAGGCATCCCATGCATGGGACGCCGAGGCTGTATTTTCATGTATCGAACCCCTTTTACAAAAATAAAAATAGAATATAAACATCATTATAAAGTATTAACAAAACACATATAAATGCCTACATTCCTAAATAATAAATAATACCATAGAAAGCCCTAGTGACCATTTGGCAGAAAGCGTCTAATGTCCCCAAGCTGACCCAACAGACACCATACACAAATGGGGAGTTTGGGGAAAGGTTTCTAGAAAAAAGGTAGTTGACTGGTCTAGCAAAGAAGATAGTACTTTGAAAGAACAGAGTAAGAACGAGAAAGAACAAATGAGAATGACAGATTTATTTTAAAGCACTACATTTCCACAAATTGGGGATGTTTATACAGAAAACCCCTGCACCTCATTGGGAGACACCAATGTTTATATTTTCTGAAATTGTGAACATTTTCTTATTACGAAGGCGCAACCAACACTAATATAAATTTTTAATGGTATTATAAGCCTATATAACGCAATACTGAATAGTATCAAACACACCAACGTATGTAGGCAGATATGACGTATGTGGGTGGAAATGACGTCCTTTAGTAGCTAAGACTTCAGACACAACGTCGCCAAACAGAGCCAACAGCAAAAGGAACCTCCGTTAAATCTGCCGCGAGCGATGCGCCCTCACATCAAAAACACGGGTCGCAGAAACTACCAATAAAAACATCAATAGTTTGACATTCCTGGCCAAACTGCATGTAGGCGTTCCGATCCGTGGACACCCACACAAACCCGTTCATCCCCACCTCAACGCCCTCCACTCTTAAAATGCATACACAGATAGCTAACAACTACGCCACTCTCTCTGTCCTCCTGTCTTTCTCTTTCTCTTTCTGACCCCCCCCCCCCTCCCCTCCTTTCCCGTTCTCTCTCCTCTCTCTCGATCATCACATACAATAACACGGTTGTAATACAAGTCGGCGTTAAACGTACGACATTGATGCATCATGACTCTAATTAAAGACCGACGAATTCACGTACTTTATGCTTGAATGGAAACCTTCAACCAAGTTGAACATCCGACCCCTCGTCTAGCGCAAAACTCCATTTCGCAGAAACATGCTCGGGGCTATGGAATACTGTGAAATGGAACTTGTGACTATTTGGAGAGGAGGGAGGGGACGGGGGTGGGGGGAGACAGTCTTTATCAAGACTTTCCATCGATAGTAGCAGCAGCTGAACATACTGTGGATTTTTAGTTGATAGTCGTGGAAAAGGTGTTGACGGTGGACTGGTTGGAGTTTGTTGGAGGTTCCAATGAATTTTTCCAGCAGCTTCGCACCGTAATATTTCAGTTTAATGCACACCGTAACTGAATATCCAATGGAATGCTGCACTAGGAAGGAAGACGCATAAGGAAATTAATTGTATCGTACCTTTACAGGAACACAACAAATATTTCCTTTGTCCGTTTTCCTCTGTTCAGTTCTTGTTTTGAAGTATCAGGTCTAGTGAGCCCTTTATTCTGTAATGATTCACGTTAGCTACTTCACAAGCCACTACGATTTTTAAAAATCTTTGGTCTAGCTACCTACCTAACAAAGCACTACCAATACTTCACTCATAAAATTCGGTTTCACTTCGTTCATTCTTCAAAATTCCTCCTCTACGACTTCACCATATTATTTCTTCTTCTTGTCCTCTTGCTCCTTCTTGAGTACTTGCGTATTACGTCCAATGTGGGTACTATGCACAGACGAACGAAACTAGTACACGTAATGGTTACCCCGGCCGGTAGTGAATGTTTTCTGTCCGATTCTAGTCTTCATTTGACAAAGTTCCTCACATTATAAGGGCAATGACATCTGTATTCATACCTATCTCTCGTCTTTCTAAAATGGACGCGCGGACTACTGTTACTGTTGTGAAGTCTTTCATCGTGGAATAATGTTACTCTTGTTAAGTTGTTTTTTTACCGTGGAATTATGATACTGATGTGAAATCTTTCCTCGTGGAATGTTACTGTGGTTAAGCCTTTCATCGTGGAATAACGCTATTGTCAAGTCTGTGAAAACTCGCAGACGCCGTCTTCGTGTGAGGTTTCTGTATAAATCTCATCACTATAAGGTGTAAACCACATTTTTCGGTCAACAACGTAACATCCCTTGCATCGGACAACAGTGTAAAACCCATACTTCGGGCAACAATGTAAACCTATTCTTTGGGCAATACTGCAAAACCCATACTTCGGGCAACAGTCTAAACCCAATCTTCGGGCAACATTGCAAAACCATACACTTCGGGCAATACTGTAAAATCCATGCATCCATTAAGTTAGAATATAAAGAGAAAGTTGAGCGTCAGTTCAAGTCAGGCAATATAAGATGTCTGGAAAGGGTTAAAAACCCTGTCAGGCCAGAATAAACCTCATGTAGTAATTGCCTGTCGAGTGGTGATGAAAAGTTAGCTTTTCCCGATGAACGGAATGATTTTACTGTGGTTTTGAACGCAATGATTAGAGGGACAGTCTGTCAGACGTCTTGACTAATCTTCAGGGGCGCGTGGAAACTAGGGAGGAAAGTGGTTGGGTTGGCTTCGAGATCCAGAGCAGAGTTATATTGTAAAGTGGCATTTCAAGAAAATTAGCCCTCCTTCAGCAGTTGGTCCAGACAATGTGGGGGAAGTTGTTAATTATCATTTTTCGCTCAGATATGGTTTGTTTTCAGCTAATTATTGTTCTCTTGGTCACTGAATGGCTGCGTTGTACCATCAGTGTGGAAAAATTCTATTACTTGTCCTATTACAAAACCTAGCCCATCCCATTAAATGAATATTGTCCTGTGGCACTGACAAGCATTGTTATGAAAGGTCTTGAGTGTATATTCTTGATTCGCAAACACAAAGGTTTGTTGACCCCCGTCAGTTCGCATATAAGCAAAACAAATCCACTGACGACGCAACACTCCCTCTTCTCAGTTAACACTTATACGCTTCTGAAAAAACTTTTTTTGTTGTTAGTTATTCATTGTGTGCAGGTCTCTCTGTGAGGAATAAGTAAGTGTTGAATAAAATTGTGAACGTGTGCGGGAAGATAGTGGGTGAAAAGCAGAAGGGCTTGTGTGTGTTGTATGAACGCTAAATGAGGAAAAAAGCGAGCGTGATTTCATGAGACTGCATTCACATCTTAGCTCAACACTACCAGCTGCTTCCCTATGGTCGCCGTTTCAGAGTGCCGAAGGTATCCCACAGTCAGGGCAAGAACAGTTTCATACCCAGAATAGTGCAGATTCTCAATATGCGTTGAAAATGGTGTTCTTTTGTGTGTAGTGCAGATTCTTAACTAGCTGTGTGTTTGTGTGTGTGTCGTGTGTGTGTCGTGTGTGTGTCGTGTGTGTGTCGTGTGTGTGTAGTGTGTGTGTAGTGTGTGTGTAGTGTGTGTGTAGTGTGTGTGTAGGGTGTGTCTAGTGTGTGTAGTAAGTGCGTGTATTTATAGTGCGTGTATGTATAGTGTGTGTATGTGTAGTGTTTGAATGTGTAGTGTGTGTATGTGTAGTGTGTGTAGTGCGTGTAGTGACATGGTAATGAATGAACTACTAATCCCTGATCCCAGTTTAAGTATTATAATTTGTGCAATTTGTGCGACCAATGACACTGTGATAACTGATTAATATGCCATGCAGTGAGGTTTATGAAAATTTACGTTTTGTGTATGTTGCACTGTAGATTATAGACCTTGGGCGAGAATTATATTTTGAACATAGTTTTCATTTGTTTGTAACTTTTAATCTGGCGGCAAATCCACGTATGAATTTCCCTTGTTGAGACAGTAACGTTTTCTGATTCTGATTCTTCGGGCAACAATGTAAAACCCGTACTTTGTGCAACACTGTAAAACCCATTCTTCGGGCAACCGTAAAACCCATCTTTCGCGCAACAGTCCACTGAAACCCCCTTGTTCTACGCTACGATTCTTGGCTAACGGACGATGCATCAAGGAGTAGATGCCCCCATTGGAAAAATGTTTTTGGTCTTGATTCTGTCTGTCTTTTCGTCGTGATCCTCCGTGCATATAGAAGGCAGAGTTCCGTACACAGTCACCTCCTTCCCTTTCTCCCCCTCTTTGTCCAAGGTGTCGTAGGGCTTGGAGTACGTCATCAGCAGGCCGATTGCTTGGTCTTCTTTCACCAGAAGGCCTGTGACAACACAGTAAGGGGGTTATTATGGAGAGGCATATAGAGAATATAATTATATACATATATTATTTCCATAATTTCATTCATAACAATACGATTTCAATCTTCATCTCAACAAACGCCTTGGGGCCACTGGAGACGCGTGTACTGTTACACTGAGTTGGGTCTATTTTCTATTTCTCTTTGGAGTCGATACACTTACTTGCAGTTTAGAACATTGGCAAGATGAATCAAATCTAATGATAACACATTAATAATACAATCTGAAGAAAAACAAGATGGCAATCCATTCAAATGTAATTCCAGGCACTCACGATGTTTTTTTTTTCGTTCTGATTCCAATTTCAAAGTATTTCCATATAAGTCTGGAAAGACAAAAACAAGGGTTCTACAGATCTGCATATTCAAACACATTACACCCCAAGTTAAAAATGTGTAAATATACCTAGCCATAAGAAGAGGGCGAGCATGCCCACGTACATCACAGCCTCCACCAGGTAGGCTGCTGCAGGGAAGGAGTCCACGGAGGCAGCGTAGATTCCTGTGAACACACTCGAGCCCACCAACTTGGAGAGGGTTTCCAGCGACGCTTGAATTGAGAACAGCTTCCCCACCTAACAACAACATCATCGGGCAATAATTGTTAATTTTAAAATTTAAAAAAGTGAGACAGAAGAACAACTTGTATTTAAACGTCACACGATAGGTTCCAACCTATAAGGAGGCACTGTGGTTTAATGGTAGTGCTTCGGCTTGCGGATCTGAAGGTCCCGGGCCATTGTGTTGTGTCCCTGGGAAAGACACTTTACTCCTGTTTTCCTACTCCTTCGGATGAGAGTATAAACCGAGGTCTAGTCTGTATGTCGCATACATTCCATCATAACGGACTTTAAAGATCCTGACGCTCATGTCCTAGACGGGTGAGTGCCGGTAACAAGAACACACCCAGCATGCACTTGGTCCTTCTCCCCCATCCCTGGCTGCCCAGGATTGTGCTCAGTTGTCCGGGCGTCAGGCCATGCACCCAAAGGCTGCGGGTGGGCGTCTGAGTTAGATCCTGTATCGGCCAGCACTTTGAGCACGAGTTGGTAAAGCGCTATATAAAAAAAGTGATTAAGTGATTAATGAGGTTTTGGCTAGGGCCACTGTAGTGTACAGCACCACGCCAGCATTCAACACCATAACTTTCACAGGCAATTGTTAATTGAACCTCAATGTGGGGTTGGTTTAACAAATAATTATAATCAATTACTTTGCCCAGAGTTTTTATTCTTTAAACAGTCTACGGTATATTAAAAAAAATGGTCGGGGTTGGTATCATCCTACAATACCCCGACACAAATAAATGTACCGAGGTCCACAACGAAGTTGGCTTATTGTTATTGTGTCTAAATTCACCTCTCCAGGGTGGCAGGTCTTGCTCATGACGGATCGGAGTCCAGGGTTGAGCAGACCTCCCAGGGCGCCCGAGATGACAGAGGTAAACACCATCCAGGTCTCTGTGCAGAATCCCGCCCACAGCGCTCGCACCAGCTTGAACCCCATCGCCACCATCACGATTGTGATGTCAGTTAATTCGAACGTCTACAACGTACAAGAAAGCAGCAACATCAGTCGTCAATGTCGACATTAACATATGCCTAAGCCAACAGCGCTAGAATATCTTTTGTTTCAAATAATAGCCCGTAATGACCCCGTGGGTCCACCATGGCGAGAAAATACTGCGGGGATCAAAAGCTGTGGCTTCCTGACATGTGTAGTCACATCTCGTTTTTCGATCTTAGTATACCGGAAGGTTCACATACGACACCCTGTTTAAATTGTTTTGAATAATGTTTATCTTGATCGGGGTGATAGCATCAAGCGAGTTCTAGTCTGTACACGCACTTCACAGATCCTGACGTTCAGTGTCCTACACGGGGGTGGGCCAGACACGAAAACACTCCCAGCAAGCCCCAAAGCTCACGTCCCCTCTCTCTTTCAGAATTGTTCAGTGGTCTGGGAGTTTAGAAAGTGCGCAATCATACGCCATGTTGGCGCCTTGAGTTTGATCCTGTTTTCGTCTTCGGGCTTGTAAAGAGAACAGGAACAATTCCATACATGTACTGCCCATCTTGTTTGCGTCAAACACACTGAACCTACAGACTCATTTCTTCTTATCTCCTCTTGCTCATTATCCACTTTCCAAACCCAATGGTCTGCCCCGCAGCACGGTCTCTATCAATCCAGAGTATAGTGTGTAATATGTTTTGTTTTTTATATTTTTCTCTTTCGTGCACCCCTTTTTGTGTTCTTTTTAAAATAATATTTCATTTTTTAAATAATAGTTACCTTTTTTTAATTGGTGCGTCAAATGCCCGAGTCGCGTGTTTAACAGAGTTTTGTTTATTGAAAAGCGCTATATAAACATCCTAATAACCTGATTATTATTTATTATTAAGCTTATTGAACTTACTTCAGAGAGAATAGGCAGCAGGGCTAGCAGGGCGATACCCATAGTACCGTAGTCTACAGCGATGAGGTAACCGTAGCGAGAGTTGGGCCACGACAGAGGGGGTTGCTGCACAAACAGCACTGTGATGTCCTGGTCACCCACCTGTAGCATTGATCAACCGATCAATCAACCAACCCATCAATCCATTTGAAACAAGTCCCATCATGATACCCAAATGGTAAAGTCAGTCAAGCTATTAAAACCAATTTTAAAAAAATCAACCTATAGTTATCTATCGATCACTCAGACGAATTACTGAATAATACAAAACCAAATGTTCTGTCTGTCCGTTGAATCCACATAATTTCAAGGAACCATCTCTCTCGCTTTTCATCTCCCTCTCTTCTTCCCTCCCTTCCCTCATCTCCCTCTCCACCCTCTCACCACCCATATCTCTCACTCTCTCTTGCCAGTGTTTTGTTTTCAGCTACAGCTTATGCCAGGAATGTATGCTAACAGACTTCAGCCAGCATTGAACCAAGAATGAAAATGGTGTATAGATTTTAACGAAACTCGTGAAGATGGGCGTGTGATGTAGTCCGAACCTACAAAGAGACTGTGTGTTACTCATTTATTGTTTATTATTCACCTAGGTGATTTAGACATTGTAAAAAAGAAAATGAGCATATTAATGAACAAATTTAAATAATTAATTTATAACTATATTAAAGTGACTCATAATAAAAGGCGAAAGATTGCATCGTTTTATGAAGAGAAACCAGAGAAAGCGACTCTTGCGCACAAACCTTTACTTACATACCCGTTACTAGTTTTCTACCCCATCGCACCCTACATCCCCCCACATGGAGGAGGTGGCCCAATATATAGAACATGCAATACAGGGCCGCTTCCCCTATGCGAATCTAATCTGAGTGTACAAAAGGTTTAGTTTGAACGAATGAACATTGAGGGGCCGGGTAGCTCAGTTGGTAGAGCGTCTTACTAGTAACCGAAAGGTACCTGGTTCGAATCCCGGATTGGCCAATGTGTGACCATATTATTTTCCCCTTACCATCAACTGATTCGCTGGTGTCAGAATAATGTGACCAGTAGTCGCCTATACGCTTCCGTGTCGTGTGACTATAATCTACAGTTACAATGAACATTGAGGTTTAACGTCTACACCCACCATTGGCGATATGGAGGACGGGGATAACCCTCCCAGGGAAAGAGGGGACCTGAATCAACACTGAACCACCAGAGCAATCATACTGCTAAAATGGACAGTGAAAATGGCCACATTTTATAGCGCCCACCACGGGATTTGAACCTGGGTCATCGGTGTGCCAGGCAAACGCTCTACCACTTGAGTAGCGGTAGGTTTAGTTTTTGTTGTATGGACCTTATATATTGCGTTATATTAGCTTAGCATTGCACTGGAATGTACTTACACGTAGTTGCGGTGCGCTTACTTCAGCATTAACGACAGTCAACATGAAAGATGAGCACTACACTACACTATATCGGTTATTGCTTTCCCTATGACGCCGCGGACAAGATCGATGTGGCTACATAACAGGTTTATAGGGTGGGTGGCGAGAGGGAGGGGAGAGGTGGGAGAGGGAAGGGAGGGTAAAAAGGGGTGGTGGGTGGGTGGGGACGGAAGGTACGAGGGATGTTGCGGGTGTGTTGGAGGGGGGTCAAGAGAGGAGGGGAGGAAAGAAGTGCAATGTTAGGGAGAATAGCACTGCTAAATACTGACACTCTACTCTAGCGGCAACCCCCCTCCCACCTTCCATTCAAATGAAATCAAATTTTAAAAAAAAAACAACTTCACCGCACAAGACGAAACAAGACTACACCAAAAAAAAAAACAACAACAATGTTTTGGATTTTGTAAAAGTCTTAAAAAACAGTACCGTAGAAACAAACTTTCGTCTTTCATTGGAAACAAACCAATAATCCACATCAGGTGTTTTTTAAAGACATTAATTAAATACCCCAAGTCCAAAACAAAGTTACATTTATTCAGAAAAAAATTTCAACTTTCATAGTGTGTGTCTGCATACATCACAAAGAACAACAACAACAACAAAAATAACAACAAATAATATAGGACGCTATTACGCGCTTTTTCTACGATCGAACTCAAAGCGCGAAGGCGGAAGAGAAATCGAGTTTTGATTTTTGTTAAAAGTTTAGTACAGGAAACAAAACACGTCCAAGCATGCAATGTCAGATTTATTGATTGATTTATTGTTGCTTTAGGTCCAGCGGACTCCTCCGAGCCAAATCAGGACCGTGCAATGCAATGTCACAGAGACGAACTGTCACCCTCCATAATAAACAAAAAGTACAGAAAACTAAACAAAGCCGACACAAGGCCACAAACACGAGACCCCCTTACCTTCAAGCACTGGTTAAGAGTGAGGGCCACCAGACTGACCACGACTATGCTTCTCTTGTTCCCCTCTCGCGTCCTCACCACCGTCCATATCGAATCCCTAAAACCCGCCCAGCTGAACAGCGCGTGCTTCTGCTTCTTGCCCTGGGTGTCGCCGCACTCCGCCCCTTCCTCGCCACAGTCGCTAGAGCTGGAGGTGGGCGTGATGTCACCTTTCTTGATGATGAAGTCGCGGTCGTCCTCGCTGACGTCATCCGATACTGAATCTTGACGAAATAGGTGCAAATAGATCACTGGACATGTTTTTAATATTTATTAATTAATTAATTTATTTACTTATTTTTGCTTTTAGTTTTACAGTAATTGATACAATTTTGTGTTCTTGTTTTATCATCTAATTTAATTTCTAGCTAGACAACCAATGCAGTTCTTTCGCATCATCATGATCATTTTGCTGACCTAGTCGACATCATTTAAAAAAAATTCTATCATACATAAGGCCAACAAAAATTATGTCTGTTTACGGTAACATAGGGGAAAAAATAGAGTCGGTATGTCGGCTTCTTTCTTTTCTTTTTTTTCAAAAAACTTTTTCCACCTTTTTTGGGCTTTTTTTCAATTTTTTTTCCCAGGCGATCCCCCCAAAAAGTGTAGGATGGGGCCAAAAAATTAGGGTTGGTCGGGATACCGTAATCTCCTGATGCAGGTAGTAGATCTAATTTGTCGTTTTAATTAATCTGTCAAAGTCAAACTGTTTAGGCCGAACCTGGTGACGTCCTCTCTGGCGTCATCGCACATTTACCTGTGACGCCGATGAGGATGACGAAGACGCAGAGGGCGTGGCAGACCGAGACGACGGCTAGAGTAGTGATAATAGACGACAAGTCTTGCAGGACGCCAGCCAGTAGGGACCCCAAGAACATGCCTAGGAAGCTGGACGCAAGCACCCTGCCAAGTTTCTTCGTCCTGTGCTCCGTGTCGCTTGTGTCCGCTACATGGCTTTGTTGGCACAGAGAAGAAAGGGGTATAATTAGTTATCTCGTTCATATTATGTGCAATAGCGCTTTTTTTCCAGCTCGGGAGCTGTTCAAGACGCTGGGCCCATACAGGATTTAACACAAGCCGCCCGAAGCGCACAATTGCTGCCTTCAAGATATCGTCTGACGCCCACACAACTAAGCACAATCGTAAACGAGCGGGGATGGGGAGAAGAGATCTAGTGCTTATTGGGTGCATTTGTATAGCTGACGGTCCCCTGTCTAGGACACGAATCTGTTATCAGAATCTTAGATATTCTCATAAGAAGCATGATTGTCTGCACCTCTAAAGAATGAACGCATAGTCAAAACATTTGGCGCGAACAGTGTTAGCAGAGCAGTAGTTACAATGAGGGTTCGATGGGGAAAGAGAAGAGCGAAGGGAAGACCGAAGGGCACAATGAAGACAGAATAGCATCAGCTTCCAATTACCATTTTCAAGCATCAAAACACAGGTAGATTGCTTTTAGAATAGCCCTTGCCAAATACAGTTCATACCTAAGTGATTGATGTTGTTGATTGATTGGTCTATCTTCAAAGCAGGCTACATTCATTCATCAGTTCCCATCTCCATTGTACGGCATCAAAACACAGGAAGGCCGTTTTAGGAGCAGCCACTGCCAAATACAGTTCATACCTAAATGATCGATTTTGTTGATTCATTGATCTATCTTCAAAGTAGACTGCATTCAATCATCAGCTTCCTACCTCCCTTGTACAACATCAAAACAAAAGGAAGTCTTTTACAGAGCAGTCGCTACTAAATACAGTAATTTATTGATTTTGTCGACTGACTGGTTGGTTGATCAAAGGGTCTAATATTGACCGCTAATGTCTGTACGTCTGTATCACGGTCAGCGCAATGGATTATTAACGTGTGAAGGAGAAAGACGAAGAAGATTTGCATGGGTATATGGGTGACAATAATAATATTGATGAAGGCGGCGGCGCCAAAGACGACGACGATGTTGATGACGATACGGATGACGGATGATGATGACGATGATGAGAATGATGATAGTGGTGACGGTGATGAAGACGAAAACGAAAAGCTTGGTCTCCTTTACAAAGAAGGTGATGATGATGACTAACCTGTTAACTGCCATGGCTATGACGGAGGTCTTGCCGAAGAGCCCTTGCAGTGCTGACCCGACCAGCAACAGCACCACTTTTACGTCTTGTACCTGTGTAAAGATAGCACGCACATTGGTGATGTGGTAATTTGTAATTGTAACAAGATCGTACATCAGTCATGAGGATTAAACCAGCACGAACACAAATCCTAGCAAAAGTCTTATGGTTGGATGTTTTGGGTTAGGGTGTGGGTTAGGACTTAGGGTTCGGGGTTTGGGAATTGGTTAGGATTTGACTAGAACAAGGGAAAGTACGAGTTCGGGCTATGATATGGACAAAAGCTAGAATTAGGGCCGAGAGGTGGGAAGAAAAAATTTCGAGAATAGACTGGCATGACACTGAGCGAACCATGAGAGTTGCTGAGGACAGAGAAAGATGGTGTACGCTGGTTAAACGATCATCTGTGGTGCCCCAACGACTTTCAAGTTACGGGATAGGATAGGATAGGAAAGGATAGGTTCGAGTTAGGACAAAATATAGAGTTAGAGTATTACGAAAGTGGGCTAAATATAGGGCGAGAGCCAAGAGTAGTTTTAGTCTGGAGCTAAAATGTTTCTACCCATTTGGAGAGGTGTAAACGGAGCATCCAACTATACATCAAAAAACCGACAACAACAAAGAATTGAAAAATGCCGCCCACCGTCGCGCTTGCAAGGTATATGACGACGGCAAGACAGGATCCCACGGATGGCGCCATCATCGGCAACTTGCGCCCCCTGGTGTCGCTCCAGGCGCCACAGAAAAGGCCCAGCACTACCGCAGGCACGTTCACCAAGACGCGGTAGGCAACCAAGACTCCCGCGGCGTGACGCTGCACTTCGTCTTCAATCTGATTGGGTAAAAATCCATGAAATTACAGAATGGAGGTCTGAAATGGCGGAAATCAACTGCAATATTTCAATGTTATAATATATTTTATATTAATGTTTTTTTTTTTAACATTGCCTACATGTGATTTTAGACCATTTATTGTCACGCATTGATACCCCTTTCTCCCCCTCCCCTATCCTACACTCACACACTCAAATCAAATCTCAAATAGACAAGGTTGAAATGCAACCATAGGAAATACTACAAATGGCGAAAGAGTGAATGAACGACGGAAAGAACAAAAATAATTAGAAAGATGGTGCACACCAGCTCAATGCCTATGTGAGAAGCACTGTTTAGTGCCTCTACATTTTGCTTGCTGCGGGCTATTTATAGCTTGCCTACACCCTCCCTTCCAGTGAAAGGAAAGGAAAGGAAAGGAAGCATCGGCGAAGCTATTTATAGCTAGCCTGGCTGATCTAACCTCAAAACTAAAAAGCTTTGGTTGAGTAGGTGTGGGTGAAGATAAAGGCACTTTGATTATAATTATTGCGTAGCCGAGATACCCACAAAGGTTTATGCTCACAGATCAGACGGAAGGTCAGAATACAAAAGGTGGCAAAACTTACACTTTGAAAATGTTAATCAGTTTATCGAGAGAAGACACGGAAAAGTGAAGGCAGGTAAGCTTAGGTATGGATGAAGGAAAGGAATGAGTTAGAGAGAGAGAGAGAGAGAGAGAGAGAGAGAGAGAGAGAGAGGAGAGGAGAGGAGAGGGAGAGGGAGGGAGGGGGAGAGGGAGAGGGAGAGGAGATAGAGAAATGGAGAGAGAGGGGAGAAAGAGGAGGAAAAAGAGAGATGAGAGAGAGGGAAAGAGCGAGGGAAAGAGAGAGAGAGAGAAAGAGAGAGAAAGAGAAGGGGTGAGAGAGGGGGTGAGAGAGAGGGCGAGAGAGAGGGTGAGAGAAAGTGAGGAAGGGAAAGAGAGAGAGGGGTGGAAAGGGAGAGAGAGAGAGAGAAAGGGATGAGGGAAGGAGAGAGATGGAGAAATAAATGGACAAGGATAGAGAGAGAAGAAAGGATGGAGGGGAGAGATGAGAGAGAGAGGGAGAGGGAAGCAGGGAGGGAGAGAGAGAAAGAGAGGGAGAGAGGGAGAGGATAGAGAGAGAGATGAGAGAGATAAGAAGGGAGGAAGAAATGTAGGGAGAGAGCGTGTTTCACCCGTCCCCTACACGCTTAATGTGTCCGGGGACGTAAATTTCTTCAAAAAAAAAAAAAAAAAAAAAAAAAGGGAGAGAGGAAGAGAGAGTGAGTGAGTAAATGAGTGAATGAGTATGTGTGCGTGCGTCCGTGGATGAGTATGTGTGTTAGTGTGTGAGTGAATGAGAGAGTTTACTAATTAAAATAACAATTATCTAATTAAATTTAACACTAACATAAAAATATGCTTTGAAAGTTGACTGTGTGCTTTTGTGACTTTTCTATTTCGAAAATTCTTTTTCGCAAATGAGCATCCATCCATACACCCACCAATGTTTGCATGCCCATGACGTAATATGAATGACTGACTCCTGGAATCAATAAATATATAAATACGTATTATATAATGCTTACGTGGTTGCTTTGTACGCTAAATAGACGGCAGTAGTTCACAATATAAAATTTAATGGGTCTATGTATACATTCTATTACAGTAACAGCAGCAGGAGGAGTAGTAGTAGTAATAGTAGATATAGTAGATGTAGTAGTAGTAGTAATAATAGTAGATGAAGTGGAAGTAGTAGTAGTGGAACAACTACAGTAGTAGTAGTAGTAGTAGTAGTAGTAGTAGTAGAGGTAGTAATAGTAGTAAAAGAAGTAGTAGTAGAAGTAGTAGTAGAAGTAGTAGTAGTAGTAGTAGTAGTAGTGGTAGTAGTAGTAGTAAATTTAGGACAAAACAGGCAGTGCAGCCTTTTTTCAATGTCCTATCGTTGTCATGTTTACTTTGGCCTGGTTTCCTTGCAATTTTTAATACATATTATTGTATATTTCGCAGTCGCCACCTGTTGCTTCTGAAGTGCACAAAACTATGAAGCGCCATTTGTAAATTAAATGGTTATTGTCATTATATCTGTAGAACATGCATTTTACCTGTATAAAAGATATGGTATAATTATAAAATGAATTATATACCTATAAAATACATTCTATAGCAATACAACACTTTTTATAGCTATAAAGCAACATTTTTATAGCTACAGACTACATTTTACGATATACAAGAGATCATACACGGATCGTCACGCCGTTTGTAAATATTAAACACAAAAAAAAATATTTTATTTCTAAACTAAACATTTTATACGTAACCAATTCATTTTATCTATAAACAAAACATTTTATAAGTAACCAATTCATTTTACCTATAAACAAGTCATTGTATCTATAAACAAGTCATTTTATAGCAAAAACGATCTATAAAACTTCCTTTTATCTGTAACCACTTCATTTTATAGCAACAACGAGCACTTATATATATAGAATACATGTTATAACACGTACAATGAATTGTACCTGTAGAATGCATTCTCGCCAATTATTTTCCAGTCGGCGCCTTACAATAATTTTAACTTTCTCATTGTATAACTGCTTCTCTCCCTTCGATTATTTTTATTTTGTAACGTTCTAAGCGACCCAAAGTTGCTATGCAAAGATGGCTGACGTTTTTGTTTTTTTGTTTTTTTTTGTTGTTTTAAATTAAAATTTACGTCCACGGACTCATTAAGCGTATAGGGGACGATTGGTTAGTAGGTACATTCAACCAATTCAACGAAAAAAGGCCCCCCCCTCTCCCCCCCTCCCCTGCACGTATGCGCTGGGCTCTCGCCTTTTCATGTGGAAGTGACGTTGCATAAGCTAAATTTAGATAGCTACGGTGCGTGTAGGGAAGTGAAGCTAGGCCTATATCGACTTCCCGCGCTTACGACTAATACGGCATACTTGATGTCAAAAATCTCCAAGGTAACAGTTACGATGGAAGCTGGTTTGCCTTCGTGCGTATCGATAGTTTTTCAAGACGACCCAAAAATAATTGGAACAGTCGAGACTGACAATGATGTCGCTGATGTTTTATCAGCATTTCACTAGTATGGTCCTCGCCAATTTATATAGTACACTAGTATGGTCCTTGCCATTTTTTGCAGTAGACTTTATGGTCTATACCATGTTGAGTCGCTTAGAAGTTTACAAGTAGTCTACACGAGGATGGAGTTGCTTCCCTGGGATCAGCAATGCGAAAGTCAGTATAAAATTAATGTCATGCGCCGAATGTAAAATAATGCTCCGAATGCATTCTACAGGTAAAATGCATTGTATATATATATTATAACATTTATTTTATAGATATAAAAGCTCTTTGTTGTTATAAAACGAATTGTTTACATATAAAATGAATTGTTTATGTATAAAATGTAGTGTTTAGAGATAAAATGAAGTGTTTAGAGATAAAATAGTTTTTCGGAATAATATTTACAAACGGCGTGATGATCGCGTATGATTTCACTTGTATATTGTAAAATGTAGTCTGTAGTTATAAAAATGTTGTTTTTAGCTATAAAAAGTTTTGTATTGCTATTGAATGTATTTTATAGACATAGAATTCATTTTATAAGTATACAATATCTTTTATACAGGTAAAATGTATGTTCTATAGATATAATGACATTAATGATTTAATTTACAAATGGCGCCTCATAACGTAGTTATGACGTGGCGGATCTGCGCACCACGTGCAAAAACACAAATCCAAGAAGTAATTAATTAATTAGGTAAGTAAGTAAGTAAACAGATACAAATGAATACATGACTAAATACATAAATAAATAAATAAATAAATAAATAAATAAATAAATAAATAAATAAATAAATAAATAAATAAATAAATAAATAAATAAATAAATAAATCTTAGTGTTAAAATAATGTCTTACCTGTGGTAGCTCGTCCAGACGGTAACATATAGATTCATCGCTTTGGTTCACTCCCCTCTTCATGAGGAGAGAACGGAAATCCAGTCCTCTCTGCGAAATTCCACCTCCAGGTCCTTCGGCCATCTGGCGGTCAGGCCATATTGCCCACTGGTTCTTGCCTTCGTAGAGGTCAGCGCAAACGGCGCTGATGATGTAGGGTCTAATGGTAGTGTCCAGAAGGGCCTCCCCGATCTTGTAGAGAAAGATGACGATGTCGCAGACGAACTCCCTCATCAAGGCTCGTGGATTTAAGAAGGGCATGGCGAGAGGTTATTTCCCTTTATAAACTTTTTTGTTTTTAAAGATTGTTGAGTTGGTACTTGTTATCACAATGTAGGCGAGAATTAGTTTATGTAGTTTGGGGACCCCCCGTTCCTTGTACACTTAAAGCTGTACGTTATGTACAACTTATCACAAGGCGATGAATAGTTGATGTGTTGTTTTAGGAACTTCCGACAATCCCAGTTATGGATGTTGGTGATGTATGTAGTTCTTTTAACAGCAGCGGAGGGCATGAACACTTCAAGATACGTTTCGGGCACTTTCCGTTGCACGTTCACCTGTAGATAGTTTTAAAGTATATTAGTACAACTTAAGTTAATCAGATCAGATGACATTGAAAGATTGGCTGGAGAGGAACAAGAACTTTAACAGCTGGTGCAGAAGTTTGACACCGCCTCCAGAGCCTTGGGATTGGAAATAAGTGCACAGAAGACCAAAATGATGACCAACAACACCAATGGCATTAACAAGGAGATACAAATACAAAGCCAATCCATCAACACGGTGCATAGCATCAAATATTTAGGAGCAATTGTATTAGGCAATGGGTCTCGACAGGAAGTCCTCTCCAGATTGCACAAATTACTGCTGCCCTAGCAAAGTTGAAGCCCATTTGGAAAGACAGGACCATCAGTATACACTCCAAGGTAAGGCTTTTGCGCTCCCTTGTCATCTCCATCTTCCAATACGCTTGCAAAACATAAACCCTCACAGCAGACCTACAACGAGGAATTCAAAGCATGGAGATGAGGTGCTACAGAAGACTTCTTGGTATTTCCTATATCCAGCACATCACCAACAACAGGATAACATGCTCACAGTGGTGAAGAAACGGAAACTCCGATGGTATGGCCACGTCAGCATCAGCCTTGCAAAGACCATCCTGCAAGGCACGGCGCAAGGAGGCAGAAGAAGAGGGAGGCAGAAGAAGAGGGAGACAGAATAAGAGGTAGGAGGACAACATTCGCGAATGGACTGGCTTGATACTGAGCGAAGCCATGAGGGTTGCTGAGGACAGGGAAAGAAGGAGTGCGCTGGTTAAACGATCATCTGTGGTGTCCCAACGACTTTCGAGTTACGGGATAGGATAGGATAGGATGAATTAAACCCGATACCAGCGAGAATGGCATTTCCAAAATTATTCTTTAACGATTTCACCGCTTAGGCCAAGGATGAATGTTTGGGTAGCTTGCTTACTTCCCTTTTGCACAGACATTTGATTTGTACACTTGCTTTTACAATATCGCTATCAGTGATGCCGATAACATGTAACTAAAGTCGATGCGTCCAAGAGTAAATTCTCTGACAGCTTTCGTCGTAAGTCGAAGAAGAGTCCGGGTAAGTTGTATTGCTAAGCATATTTCCTATTCACACTCGAAAGTGAAGAACTGATCCCAAATTGTATCACACTACAGAATGAGTTCACATTATATTTCTCAAGGCTTCCCTCAAAATGACCTACAAAAGTGAAGACGGGGTCTAGTCAAGTCAACAAATAATAATAATAATGGCTGCATTGCCCCTAAACGGAGAATTTACACAGCACGTTGTAAAGCAAGATAAAATAAATCAACTGTAGCACCGTCAACAAAAATTGAAATAAAAGCGTGTATCACCCCCTACTATTTACAACGATGCACACACAACATATTCCGACTTAGTCTTTCATCCGCTGATTTGGCTGTCCCTGCAAAATGTCTCAATACTTTCTCACAATACTGATCGGTGGAGTTTTCAGTGTATCACGATTTCTCAAGGAAGCGTTAAACGGTATACTCGCAAATCACACTAATACTGCAGTGGTTGACGTGTAGTACAATTATTTATGTCAGTACAGATATTCACAACTTTTTACTTTTCTCATACTTCACACAGTTATGGCTACTAAATGTTGCAGCAGACTTTCTTATTTATTCGGGTTCTCTCAAGATTGATCCTTCCAATGTCGACTCACACAATCTCCATTTACCCAGTTAGTTACCTACCATAACATTGTTGTTTTTTTGTTTTCATACCTTTTCCATCAGTGCCAAAGATTTGTACAAATCAACAGAATCGCAATCGTTCATGATTTATTTTAAAACGAAATATAATTAATAACAGAAAACAACGATTGTGTGTATTTTAAGAAGAAGAAGAAGAAAGAAGAAGAAGAAAGAAGAAGAAGAAGAAGAAGAAGAAGAAGAAGAAGAAGAAGAAGAAGAAGAAGAAGAAGAAGAAGAAGAAGAAGAAGAAGAAGAAGAAAGGAAAAAAGAAAGAAAGAAAGAAAGAAAGAAAGAAAGAAAGAAAGAAAGAAAGAAAGAAAGAAAGAAAGAAAGAAAGAAAGAAAGAAAGAAAGAAAGAAAGAAAGAAAAAGAAAGGAAGAAAAAGAAAGAGGAAGAAAAAGAAAGAAAGATACAAAGAAACAAAGAAAGAGAAAGAAACAAAGAAAGAGAAAGAAACAAAGAAACATGTTAAATGTCTACAGTCTACACCTATCATTGGCGATATAGCAGATAGACACAACCATCCCGTGGAAGAGAGGGGTTCGGACCTAAATTAACACTGAGCACCACCAGAGCAATCATACTGTTAAGATGGACAGTGAAAAAGTGCTAGATTTACCGACAGTTTTATCTCGCCTACCACGGGATTCGAACCTGTGCCATCGGCATGCCAGGCGAGAGCTCTACCACTCACCAACGGCAGTGGGACAAAGATATTGCTGCTGCTGCTGTTGATGGTACTGATGATGGTTATGGTGATGGAGGTCATGATATTACTACATCACGTCAACACAGTTTTCACCCCCACCCCCATCCCATAACACAGTCACAATCAACCTGTTAGGAGGCTAGCTAGTGTGGCCATAGTAAGGCATCAATGGAATTATTATTTATCACTGAGAAATCACACACCAAAGAATTTGTTTAAAATAAAATAAAAAAACACTCTCGTCTCCGTAAACGAATGAAAGTGTATTCCAACACCCTCACACACATAAAAACACGCATTCCTGGACAAAACTGTACGCTATTCAATAAAGAAAACCGACAGTTTAGTTCCAGTATTAATAAAACTTTACTGCTGAATTTCTTTATTAAGTGTAGCGATGACTCACACAGAACAATGAGCAACTCAATTACTGTCTTTACAAAACTGACTCAATCACTGTAGCCTACTTACTGATGACTCAAACACTGTCCATACTTATTGAATACTCTTTGTAAAATATTTATTTTCATCGCTTTCAGCTAAATAATCTGTTTGGAAGCATATTTTCTAAATAACCATTTGTTTACAAACAATATTCGATTTCTCTAAATAATATATTGTGTCTGTAAATAACTTATTGTTTACCTAAATATATTGTGTAGGTAAATAAATCATGGTTTAGATAAAGCATTGTTTATTAAAGGAATTGTTTACCTATATAATACTGTTACGTTGGGACGCACGTGATGGTACGTGTTGGACGCCCACGATAGGATCCGATCGTTTTGTTTTGCAAAGCATGGAATAATAGTGTGTATTTACCTTTGATTTGATTTAGCGTTGTTGTTAGAAGAAGCTTTGTATAACGTTGATAATTTTAGTTGGTCGATATTTCAGAATTTTCTAGAGTTGGTCGTTTACTATCGATCGATAAATGTAGTAACAGCTGAGAAGTTCTTTTATGATGAAGAATGTTGTATGACGTAAGACAGTGATGAAGCTTATTTTGATTCTGGAGTGTTCTACATTTTTCTGGAGTATAGAGAGACTCTATATAGTGCCGCACTGTTCCAAAAAAGAGGAAAAAAAGTTGAAAGTTGTAAAAAGTGGAAAAAGTGATTGTATGCAGTTGCTGATGTTCGCTGAATAAAGTTGGAAAACTTCATACGACGACTCCTGTCTTGTTGCTGAGTGAACATGTTGCGTGGATAAACGAATCTGAGTTACACCTATCAGGATTCAAGCATCGGGGCTGAATCAGCTACTGATAAAAAAAATAACGAGAGTAACAAATGCATTATTTAGCAGATTGTGTGAAACAATGTTTTATTTAGAAATGTTTCTAAATAATTATTTGTTAACCTATATAATGCAATATCTTAGAGGAATTTGCTAATTAATGTATTATTTAGAAGATGTTGCTAAATAATGCATTATTTACTTAAACAATTCATTGTTTAGGTACTGCAATTTCATTATTTTGATGATTCGCAAATTCAAGTCGTGTTACTGTGAGGTTGTGTGTAATGATAAAGACAATTGGAAAATCGTGATTTTTTGCTGTTAGCGATTAAAAATGAGGCAACTGATTTATTTCACTCATTTATTTATGTTCGCCACAGTATTAATACACGAAACTGCAACGGTACCGGCTCCGGAATTGTCTTCAGAGTAAATAAACATGGAGAATTTGCACGTTACCGGCGATCTTGTGAAAACAAATAGCAAAGCATTGATTCCAGTTTTCTCAACAATTCAATACTCTTGCTACTGTTACTACTTCTATATCTATCTATCTCTGCGTTTTGGGGTAAATAAATATAAAAAGAAAGCTCCTGATGGAGTTACTGAAAACACTGAACAATCCCGCACTAAACTGACCTTGACCTTTCGTTTGTGTTTCGGGACGTTACGAACATTTTTATCTTCGAATTTTTGGAGTGATTTATGTTGAAAAATAAATAGTTAACACACATTTTGGATACATAATTTTGGAAAGACCTAATATTTAATGCATTGTTTAGCAACATCTTCCAAATAATACATTTGGCAAATTCTGCTAAATAATGCCATATATAGGTAAACAAATAATATTTCTAAATAATACATTTTTTGGCACACAATCTGTTAAATAATACATTATATAAATAAATAATTCCTTAGTTAGCAACAATGCCTTAGTTACCTATATCATGATTTATTTACGTAAACAATGTACTGTTTAGAAAAATAGAAATTTTTTTACGGGTAAAATATATTATTTAGAGAAATCGTACATTGTAAACAAATAATTATTGAGAGAATATGCTTCTATATAAAGATTATTTAGCTGAAAGTGGTTTTTAAAAAAAAAACACCGACAAAAATCGTAAATAAATATTTTACAAAGGGAGTTCCATACATACTAACCGACTC
Source organism: Oncomelania hupensis (assembly GCA_036898135.1). Taxonomy (NCBI): domain Eukaryota; kingdom Metazoa; phylum Mollusca; class Gastropoda; order Littorinimorpha; family Pomatiopsidae; genus Oncomelania; species Oncomelania hupensis. The sequence goes on along the minus strand of CM072521.1, from coordinate 32,019,937 downwards.
AAACGCTGCACTTTCTACTTGATTCAAGCACTGCACTAACGAACTGATTCAAACACCTTTTGTTTGAACGGTAGGTAATTCCGCTGTTCTTCTCCCTGTGAAATTGGTAAGGAAGACTCGCCTTTATCACTGTGATCAGTCTCGTAGAAAATTACGTTTCTACGTTGTTCTGTATAAATAATGCTGCGGTTATTATCACACACACCCACACACACATTCGAATACTACAGCGGCCAACTAGAACACTGACTTTTTGATTTCTCGTGCAGTGATCCTATAGACGAACTCTAATTATTTGAAGTGACAAAATAAAGAACAAATTGAACTCTTTTTAGCCCACTACACTGAAAACACGTGCCGTGAACATTACAAGGCGAACTTTTTTTTTTAAATTGTCCTGAGGAAATGAAGATGATTATAGTCTAATAAGCCGTTTCCACTGAACAGGCAACCTTGATGCTAGCTTTAGGTGATTGTACACCAATACGCTCTACGATCTACTATAGATATTTTTAGGGCAAAGAAATGTAGCTAGCGTTTGCTGTTAACAGGCACATAAAACAACGGAAATGATTGATTTAAAAAATAACTATACTTTAGAAAGAGTTTGGGAGACGGGGGTTGTGGCAATCAATTTATTTAAGTGGGGCATCCTTCTCTATGAATGTAAAACGGATCTGCCCAACGGGTGTGGTTAAAGCGAGTCCCTTTAATAAACTCTTCCATGATCATACTATATAATGTGTACAAGTTGCTGCTGTTGTTGTTGTTGTTATTGTTGTTGTGTATGTTTTAATGACGTTGGATTCATTATAACACTACTCTTGGGGCAAGGGATTATTTTATAAAATTGCAGAACAACAAATCCTTACTTCATAAAAACTTACTTAGTTTTCTTAATACTAATGTGCTTGCGGCATGAACAGCTTACATGTCCCATTACACTCGTTCAGCAGGAAATATCTAGAAATACTTTGAGATAGTCAGGAATCAGAACGTCTGTCGGTTCGCTGCACGCCATAGTTCAAGGGCCACGAGAAAGATTTTATTCAACTTCATAGGAACACTACCTGGTTTAGTGCCAGCTTCCCGTGTCATCATATTTGCTCTTCCGAAAAGGTCGCTGGGGTCAAACTTTTCCCACAAGGGGAGAAAACCCAACGTTTAGCTCTGTATCTCCAAAACGGCTGATCCGTTTAGGAAGATTGTTTTGTATATATACATGTACTTTAACTCACGGCCAATCTTTCCGTGGCATCTTTACTCTTTCTCAAGGTGAAGGTGACTGAGCCAAGCCAATCATATTCAAAGCTTTTATTTCAAATTGCCTGAACTGATTTTGATCAAATATTTGCTTGCAGACTGTTCAGTTAGTGCCCCACCATTTTATGTTTTCGTTTTTTTTAATTTTGCTTCTTTAGGATCAATGCCGGTCACAACATCGCGCAGGGGCCGGGTAGCTCAGTTGGTAAGAGCGTCTTGCTAGTAACCGAAAGGTCGCTGGTTCGAATCCAGGATTGGTCAACGTGTGATCATATTATTTTCCCCTTTACCAACAACTGGCCCGCTGGTGTCAGTATAAATCGGTCCAGTAGTCACCTATATGCGAAAGTATCGTGTGACTATAATCTACAAACAACAACAACAACAACATCGCCACGAAAATTAAGACTTTTGAACATGCCAATTTTCAGCCATGTGTGTGGGTGTCTGGAAACACATTTAAATGGCTTGCCATCTTCCTCTTTTCTATTTTTACAAATTAAATTTATTTGCTCTGCCACGTTTGTCATTTTCGATTTGATTGCGGAAAGACCGATGCTTCTGAATACTAATCTTCAGCAGCATACTAAAGTCCGCTGGATTCACTAACTTTCAAGCACCCAAGTCAGTTTTCATAGACTTTTATGGGCCTTGACAAGTTTCTCCATTTCCCCCCGAACTTTTACTGACTTTCAATGACCGTGTGAACCCTGTTTAAAGAAGAGGCGATGTCACTTACATCAGTGGGGTATATCCACCCTGATGGGATGGACTTCTGTAATAGCGGTATCCTCAGATCGCCGCGTTTTGAGTTCGATTGAAGAAAAAGCGCGCGGTAGCATCCCTGTATTATTATTATTATTATTATTATTATTATTATTATTATTATTATTATTATTATTATTATTATTATTATTACTTACTTACTTACTTACCCCTTGGGGTCATGAGCAATCTTGCCACTGTAGATTGTTCAAACCTATAAAGGGAAAAGTGAAAGCCCCAGTTGAAAACCTGTCTTTCCTTTGCAGGCAAGACAGATTCACTGCGGCAACAGTACCCCCGTTGGAGTGCCGGGGGTTTTCAGTATAAATAGTATCCCCACTTTATGGAAATTTAGTGCTTTAAATTCCCACTGTCGCTGTCTTCCTCATTTACTTTTTCCCATTCCTGCTCTGTCCTATCACTCTGCTATACTATCTTCTTCTTCGCTAGATCAATGACCTACCTTTTTTCTTGAAAACTCTTCCTGGACAAGACTCCTTGTTTGTGTATGAGGTCTGTTGGATCAGCTTGGGAGAGTTGGACGCTTTCTGCCGGGTGGTCACTAGGGCTTCCTATGATTGTATTATTTAGCACTATAGGCATTTTATATGTATGTGTTTTGTTGATTATTTATAATGATGTTTGTATTCTATTTTGTTTTTGTAACCGGGGGTTCGAGTAGTTGGGGTAAAGCCTCAGCCGTCCCCTGCGTGGGATGTCTTTATTGTAAAGTTACTGGCCGGTGGGAGGGCATTCAATTTTCCCACTAGGGTTGTTTCGGCAGATCTTTTATGCGGATTGGGGGTTGTCCGGTCCTGATTTGGCTCGGAAGAGTCCGCTGGACCTAAAGCAACAATCAATCAATCAATCAAAACTTACTTACTTACCCCGATACAGGGGGACGTTCGCCCCACGGTGAAACTCATCCAAAATCAAGAGGGTGGATTCGCCCCAATACAGGGTAACTGACGTTAACCCACAGCTATTTATTTACCGTACGGTTTTACACCAGAGCACACTATGAAGCGCCATTTGTAAATTAAATGGTTATTGTCATTATATCTATAGAACATGCATTTTACCTGTATAAAAGATATGGTATAATTATAAAATGAATTATATACCTATAAAATACATTCTATAGCAATACAACACTTTTTATAGCTATAAAGCAACATTTTTATAGCTACAGACTACATTTTACGATAGCAATACAACACTTTTTATAGCTATAAAGCAACATTTTTATAGCTACAGACTACATTTTACATTAATATTTACAAACGGCGTGACGATTCGTGTATGATCTCTGGTATATATATCGTAAAATGTAGTCTGTAGCTATAAAAATGTTGCTTTATAGCTATAAAAAGTGTTGTATTGCTATAGAATGTATTTTATAGGTATATAATTCATTTTATAAAATACAATATCTTTTATACAGGTAAAATGTATGTTCTATAGATATAATGACAATAATGAGTTAATTTACAAATGGCGCCTCATCCTGGTTAAAGTAAACACAGTTTTACAAACGGCGTTTACGACGGTATACACTAAAGTACAGCAGTTTTATTTATTGTTTTGGGAAATGTCACCTAAAACTACTTTCCTGTGAGCAACAGAAATATAGGGATAAAAAGAAACACGTTTGTGCGATTTCACCCTCTGAGAATTATGTGACACAACCTTGTCTTCCATGTGAAGAAAGAGAAATGCTTGATTGCAGTGACGAAATACCGAAGTACTAACAAATAACAGGCAAGTGACGAACAAGGCCCCGAGGCCGGATCATTCCCCGATCTACCCTACATCCTGGTAGATGGAAGTGTTTGTTGTGCGCTGTTTTGCTTTTCCTGCCCGTTCGACGATGCCATCCCAGTAGTAACCAGTGTCATCCAACTAGCCTACTAACCAGGCTGATCGTTATTCAATTTCACAACAACAACAACAACAACAACAACAACAACAACAACAAGATGGCGAGCCATTCAAACGTATATTTAAACACACGCGTAGCCGAAAAATATTTTTTATTTTTTTTTTTGGCGGTCTGCTGTAGCAATGACGAAGCAAACGGAAAACATGGATACTATCTCAACTATCTTTGGGGAAAAAAATTCTCAATGGGCTGGTCCAATTTTCAGGTACAGCGCAATGACTCTAATTTTGGATGAGAGTATAAACCGAGGTCTAGTCTGTGCACGCACGCATTCCATCGCGCGGAATTTAAAGATCGTGACGCTCATGTCTTAGACGGGGGTAAGTGCAGGCTGCACAAATACATTCAGCACGCACTAGGTCCCTTCTCCCCATCCCCGGTCGCCCAGGATTGTGCTCAGTCGTCAGGGCGCTCAAACAATGCGCCCAGAGACAGCAAGTGGGCGCCACGGGTGGCTTGAGTTAGATCCTGTATCGGCAAACGCCTTGAGTCGTTCTTGAGCTGGAAAAGCGCTATAAGATATTGGTGAAATAAAGTACAAAATATGAATAATTATTTAAAATGCTTAAAAGTAGTTAAAGTATCCCCAACGTAAAAAAGGAATGAATTTTACTTCCCTTATTCATGAGATAAGGCGGAAGGTAGACCTATGTTTTGAACAAAATAGTTACATTCGGAGCGATGGACCCACCGACAACCGGATTGCTGCTGAAGGATGGCCCATCATTAGAAGTATCTGAATACCAAAAACTCAACAAAATTGCTTCAGCCCTTTTGGAGATATCGAACAAAATGTATTTAGCAACAATTAAAAAAAAACGCTCCAGTGGCTTTGACCTTTGCGGGTAGAGCAAATACGATGAACGATGGAGGCAGGTTGCCAACCTAGGTAATGTGCCTACTAAGTTTGGTCAAAATCCGTTTAGTGTTTTTTTTTTTAGATATGGTGTCCAACGGACAGACCGACAGAGAGACCGACGTTTTGGCTCGTTCTGCACACTCAGTTGATTCCCAAATAAATCTGGAAATAATATTAAAAGAAAACAACAACACGTTTATTCCCTAGCCACTACACCAACATACAGGTATGATGAAGTTACAAATCCCGCGTAGACCGCGCTAAGTTGTATTATGCTTCCCGTTCCATGGTCCCATCCAAGTAGCAATCGGTGTCACTTAAGCACTGTTGTTGTTAGCTCGTTAAAAGCAAGGAAAGCGTGCCACAAGCCACCACAAAACCACACAGGTAGGATGTCCACACGAGCGTGGAGGTGGCGACAACCCGTTGGTAAGCCCACACCCACACAACTCTGCTATCACAAGGAGCCGCTTCATAGCCACTGCTCCTTTCCCAACACTGGCACCCATGGCAGACTCTCTCTCTCTCTCTCTCTCTCTCTCTCTCTCTCTCTCTCTCTCTCTTTCTCTCTCTCTCTCCTCTCCTCTCTCTCGATGTTTCTTCTCACCCACTCACCCTCATCCTTATCGCTTTGTCTGTCTCTCTCTCTCTCTTTCACAACGAGCGGTGTTTCTACCTTATGTATCTAAACTTCTCTCATACTTGGCCTCTCTCTCTCTCTCTCTCTCTCTCTCTCTCTCTCTCTCTCTCTCTCTCTCTCTCTCTCTCTCTCTTTCATCTCTCTGCCGCTCTGTCTCTGTCTTGGTCTCTCTGTCTCTATCTCTCTCTTTCTCTTTGTGTGTGTTTCTGTCTGTCTGTCTGTGTCTCTCTCGTACCTTACCAGGATCGGCTTCACGCAGGGAATTTTAACTGCTCCGAAGGATTGGACGGAGCGCGCATGGGATTCCCGAGTGCTGAGGCCATCTTAACTGTAGGCTATATGGAAGAAGAAGAACAAGAAGAAGAACAAGAAGAACCTTTTATTTTTATTTATTTAATCACTTTTATATAGCGCTTTTCCAGCTTAAGAGTTGCTCAAGGCGCCGGCCGATACAGGATCTAACTCAAGCCATCCGAGGCGCCCACCTGCAACCATTGTGCGCATAGTCTGACGCCCAGACGACTGATGTCAACCGGGGATGCGGAGAAGAGACCTAGTGCATGCTTGGCGTATTTGTGTAACCTGCACTCATCCGTCTAGGACATGAGCATCAGGATCTTCATAATCCGTGCGATAAGATGCGTGTCTGCAGAGATTAGACCTCGGTTTATACTATCACTCTATATTGGCCAGCGCCTTCAGCAGCTTTGAAGCTGGAAAAGAGCTATAGAAGAAGGATTTAATAAACCAAATAGAGCTAGGGAGGACGCTTCCTGTGAACTTACAGCTTCATTTAGAAGGGGGAAAAAATCAAAAGCAGGAATATTGGGGACGAGGGTAACAAGTTCACTTGTTATTATGTAGTGTGCGTGCGTGCGGTTGTGCATGTGTAGGTGTGCGCGCGTGCATGTGTGGGTAGGTAGGTGTCACACTGCGCAGCCGAGGATTACGTCCTAAATTTATAAAGTTCGTTTACAACGTAACGATACTATGTAGACCTAACCACTATGTAGTAAAGGAAACTGAAGAAAGCAATGGTGGTATACTTACGCCGTTAAAGGGAATGATCCTTAACAATCCTGCAGGAACATTAAAGGAGTGATTTCTTTTTAGGTTGATACTACAGACCCTATCCTACCCCCAGACTCCAAGGATGCATGCTTTGAGGCGCGTGCTTCCTTCAGAAATAAGGATCAAAGGTCACAGTAGATATTACATTGAGTTAAGAAATTATGGCTGATCCGATATTTTGAAATTGATGGTATTGTCACCAAAATACAGAGAGGAAGAGAGAGAGAGAGGGAGAGGGAGAGAGAGAGAGAGAGAGAGAGAGAGAGAGAGAGAGAGAGAGAGTGGGAGAGAGAGAGAGAGAGAGAGAGAGAGAGAGAGAGAGTTGTGGTGGCGAGTTAGGGACGAGGGGAAAGGGGATAGAGCTGCTAAGTAACATCTTTCCACACACACAATCGGTTCTTTTTCATCACTTTTATATAGCGCTTTTCTAGCTCCACAGCCACTCAAGGCGCTGGCCGATACAGGATCTTACTCAAGCCGCAGCGAGGCGCCCACTAGCAGCCTTTGGGAGCATAGTCAATCCTGGGCGGCAGGGGGATGGGGAGAATGGACCTAGTGCGTGTTGGATGCATTTGTGAATAGACAATGAGGCCTGCAGAACTCCAATACTCGTCCACGCACCCACACGCATACACATGAGAGAGAGAAAGAGAGAGAGAGAGAGAGAGAGAGAGAGAGAGAGAGAGAGAGAGAGAGAGAGAGAGAGAGAGAGAGAGAGAGAGAGAGAAAGAGAGAGAGAGGGGAGTTTGTGTGCGTGCGTGTGTGTTTATTTGTTCAATACTTTATTATTTTATTTATTTTATTTTATTGTATTTTATTGTACCTTATTGTCCCTTTTCATAGGGAAATTCTGGGCCGCCTCCCCTGTCGAAGGCGTAGTCGCAGCCTGTGGCGCGCCCAAACCCGACCTACCTAACAATAGTTGTGATTTTTTTAAATTTTGCTGGGGGAGCAAACCGGAGTACCCGGAGAAAACCCCCGAGACGTTGCCCGAGTCGACTGATTTTGAGAACGTTCTATAATTTACCGGCATAACATACATTCATAACTACAATTAGTTTGCTTTAGGATATTATAACAAATCTTGTTGAACTATCTTCTAAATTGACCAGAAGAATCAACTGACCTGTGCGAGAAATACCAAAATAAAATAATTTTTAAAAATTGAAGACAATCCAATGAAACTGTTATTTACAAAATCCTAATAAATCTTACATTTTAGCAAGGGAGAGGAATGCCACTTTAACATGAATTCCACTTACCAACCATATTAACGGAACAGGAAAAAAATCATGTTTATTCAGACAGAAATCTGCTAGAGGTTTTGTTTGGGAACGGTATGTAAAAAGGCCCAACATGTCAGCTCTAAGAAATGTGAAAATTTTCTGAGTGCATGCAAATACAGAACATTTTTTTTCTTGTTTTAAAATAATTAAAGCACCTACGCTTTTAACTTTTTGTAAATATAGTATGCTGAATTTTTAAACCTGAAGGTAAGTGTCATGAACTAAAAAACGTTCTTAACAGGGGTTAAATTATTTCAGGGGCAACAGTATTAGATTATTTCATTTGACTGAATCAAACAAACTATTTTTTGGCTTATTTAATTTGCAAGCTTGTGAATTTTTTGCATACATTTTTCTACAGTTTACACTTTGTGAAGAACTTAAACTACTTATGTTTTGGGTTTTTCCACGTCTCAGAAAAAACAACAACACTTTGATGTTGTTACTGATGTAGGTCTTTCTGGTTTTTTTATAGGACTAGGGCCAGTTTCCTGATCCAGTTGCTTTGTTTTTCTCGCTAGGTCTCTTTTGTGTGGTTTCCATGTTGTGCCAACATGCCTGGTTCAATTTTAGTGTTTCTTCTAGCTTCTGGCTGCTTTCTGTTAACTTTGCGACAAGACCATTGAATGGGCTATTAATATCCTTAAATGCATGAATCTATCTGCAACGTACTTACTACGCTGCCCCACCCTTTAAGAGATCTATGAATGATTCTGGAGTTGGCTTTTGGCACCATATGAAATGTCCAATCCACACACTGATCAATCTTCGCTGGAGAATTCAGAAATGTTCTTTTCTGGCTGTAGTCTATCTTTCTAAGACCTTAAAAAGAAAGGGTTCAGGGGATTGGGGCGAACTCTATTTAAAATTGTGCAGAAGCCACAGCAATAACATCCTCATCAACAACAACAAAAAACATCATCATCATCATCAACTACAACAACACTACCACTACTATTAGCTTCTATTGCATAACACTCTTTACTCTTTATTTCATAACCCTTAGATGTCTACAGTTCACCACCTTCACCCCCTCATTTCTCCCCCATTTTAACCTCACTTCTACTGATTCCTCCCCTAAACCTCTTACCTTCCCTCCTCCCCCTTTCTCTCTCTCAACCCCTTGGGGTCATGAGCAATCTTGCCACTGTAGATTGTTCTAACCTATAAAGGGAACAGTGAAAGCCCCAGTTGAAAACCTGTCTTGCCTTTGTAGGCATGACAGATTCACTGCGGCAACAGTACCCCCGTTGGAGTGCCTGGGGTTTCAGTATAAATAGTATCCCCACTTTATGGAAATTTAGTGCTTTAAATTCCCACTGTTGCTATCTTCCTCATATACTCTTTCCCATTTCTGCTCTGTCCTATCACTCTGCTATACTATCTTCTTCTTCGCTAGATCAATGACCTACCTTTTTTCTTGAAAACTCTTCCTGGACAAGACTCCTTGTTTGTGTATGAGGTCTGTTGGATCAGCTTGGGAGTGTTGGACGCTTTCTGCTGGGTGGTCACTAGGGCTTCCTATGATGTTGCTATTTAGCAATATAGGCATTTTATATGTATATGTTTCGTTGATGATTTGTAATGATGGTTGTATTCTATTTTGTTTTTGTAACCGGGGGTTCGCGTAGTTGAGGTAAACCCTCAGCCGTCCCCCGCGTGGGATGTCTTTATTGTAAAGTGACTGGCCGGTGGAGGGCGTTCAATTTTCCCACTAGGGTTGTTTCAGCAGATCTTTTATGCGGATCGGGGGTTGTCCGGTCCTGATTTGGCTCGGAGGAGTCCGCTGGACCTAAAGCAACAATAAATCAATCAATCAATTCCATGACCCACAGCATATTCATTTCGTGCGCGCAGTATGCTGTTTTGCTGGGGACACGCACCAACACGCGCGCGCACGCACGAACGAGCAGTGAGGTACAGATCGAGGCGCAGTTGATTGACAGTCAGACAAGAACAGGTACACAAGAGGCACACAGATGTCAACAGCGCTTTTTGAGGTGGGGAGAGGGGTGAAGTGATGGGCGTCTGATGGCTCAGATGATAGAGAGCTGGTTTCCTAATGCCGAAGGTCGTGGGTTCGATTCCAGCAAGGGGCGAACTTATGTGACTTAGGTACGAGACTATTCCGGTCACCGAGGGTTTTCTCCGGGTACCCCGGTTTCCTCCCTCCATTGAATATGCAGTCAATTAAAAAAAATTAAAAATAAAATAAATTCATTTCCTTTCCGTCTTCTAATGGTGATCTCCATGCCTTTACACCACATGTTTGAGTGATAGATGTGCCGCGTTTTGAGCCTGATTAGTAATTTATGGACATGCGCGTATATAGCATACAGTATACTACTACTACTATTACTACTACTACTACTACTACTACTATTACTACTAATAATAATAATAATAATAGTCTGGCATGCAGCTCTGTGGGCAACCATGAGAGTGTACAATATCAGCCCTAAAATTATTGAAGTCATCAAAAGCCTGTATGACACGGCTACCAGTGCAGTCCTCCACAACAGCGCTATCGCGAACTGGTTCGGGACAACAATCGGCGTGCGTCAAGAAGGCCTTCTCTCTCCAACACTCTTCAACATCTTCCTCGAGCGCATCATTTCAGATGCCCTTGCAGATCACGAAGGCACATTTAGCATAGGGAGGTAGAGCAATCTCCAACCTACGATTTGCAGATGACATTGATGGATTGGCTGGAGAGGAACAAGAACTTGAACAGCTGGAACAGAGGCTTGACACACCTCCAGACACCACCTCCAGAACCTAGGGAATGGAAATAAGTGCAGAGAAGACCAAACTGATGACCAACAACACCAATGGCTTCAACGTGGACATCAAACTCCAAGGCCTATTTCTCAACAAAGTGCATAGCTTCAAATATTTAGGAACATTGTATCAGACAATGGGACCCAGCAGGAATGTCGATAGTTTGTTTGTATGACAGTCTGTTTGTCCGATAATTTGGCCCTTCTGGCCAACTGTTTCTGTTCAGGGATGATCAGTTATACTTGCAAATGTTCTTGCATATTCCGTGACATCTCAGCTTGGCGCAAGGTGAAATCTACCCACTCCTAAGAGCTTATGATAGAAAGAGGGGGAACTTGGTACAGAACCGCGAGACGAAATGTACGAGTTATGCTCCCTTGTCGACATGCTGAAAATGGCTCGTGGCAGAAAGTCAAAAGGCGACCGAGTGAAACAGGGTGGTGACTTTTGCACAGCTATCAATTGCCATAATGCCAGATACAAGAAAAGTTGTGTTGGCAAGTCCTTTTTCAAATTTCTAAGAGACAAAGAAAGGTAAATTGCAATTGAAAAACTTTCGTTGATTAAAAATAATAAATTCCAGGCCAGAAAACGAACCTATGACATACACACATAAGCAGCATAAAAGCACCTAATAAATGTCAATAAGTAAACATAAACAAAAACAACAACAAAAAGACAGCAGTAGCGGAATGTTAATAATAATGATGGTTAAAAGTTTGGTTTTTGCAAACGTTGCCATAAAAAATGTTCTTTTGCAATGGCATAGGCTCAATAAGTTACCACGCACAGATCATTCATATAGCAGATGGTGAAATATAGCCAGCCCGAGCAAAGGGAAATAATCCGTGAGAGCGTCTCGCATTTTTGTATAGGACATAATGGAAGTTCCCTCTCTTTCCGTAATAAGCTCTTTGCCCACTCTCCCTATAAAATCATCACAATTTAAAATTACATTATCCATCCGTCCACACACACATACGCACACACACCGTTCACACACACCGTTCACACACACATACACACACACAAACACACACGCACCCATCAACAACATTATTCTTAATTAACCAGGGAAAGCCATAGCACAACTGATGCATATATAATAAATAACTAAATACATGATAAATGTGTTAGGGTAATATGATATTCACATTCAGTTCACCTCAATTCACTAAGTTGTCAGCATTAATTTTGTGCAAAGTTCACCGATTCTGCTAAATGGCTATCAGATGTAAAAGGCCAAATGTTACGTTGGTTAATGAACTAATTCAAGGTTTTAATTGTAAAATAAATGCATGAATATATCCATACATAAATAAATTAATTAATTAATGCACAAATAAATAAATAAATAAAAGAACATGGTTAATTGCATACAATTACAACGACTTTCGAAATACCAATGTGGTTGACAGTTTGCAAGCCTATTTGTCCATAGCGAATGGCTATCAAAAAGGGTGTTAATATAGATGTAAATTTGCGCATTCAATTTAAAATATTAGTCATGAATGAAGTTTGTGTGTGTTCAGCTGACGCAAGTCAATAATCATGAACGCCTATACATTACAATTATCACGATTAACCCTCGTTTACCTGCCTAACCGGGCGTGCAGTGAAGTCTGATTTGCTGACAATTATTTAGGTGTTTTTGCTAAATAGCACTACATTGTAACAGGTTCATTTAATTGTAGTTCATAAATGGAAAGGAAACACAAATTAATTGCACCTTGAATTCTCATACAGTACAGCCCAATGTAAGTTTAGGAGATTCCCCCAACGCCAACTATCCTGATGGCTCTTTTATTGGCCGAGTGTGGATGTACCCTAGGCAAGGCACTGTCCACTATAATCAAACTTTAGCCCCGTGGATGGTACAGCAGTTTCCTATTTTCCTCTGCTGTTCTGGAGGTCATAGTCAGAAACGACGGGCTAACATACATACAAGAGATTGGACACGTGAATTCTCCAACTAATAATACCTTAACATATGTGTATGATTTTATTATTAGCAAACAGCACATTTATCGTGAAATGGTTAAATACAATGTGCTGTGTCCTTGGGAAAGACACTTTACTCCCGTTTCCTACTCCTTCGGATGAGAGTATAAACCGAGGTCTAGTCTGTGTCGCATGCACTCCATCATAACGGACTTTAAAGATCCTGACGCTCATGTCCTAGACGGGTGAGTGCCGGTAACAAGAATATACCCAGCATTTGGCTGCAGAGTCCTCAATAAGCTGAGGGTGGCAGCCCCCAGAAGAAGAAGAAGAAGAAGATTCGCACATAAACATAACTTGTCCCTCTTATTAATATAGGCATTTCGGTTTTCTTCACATTCTCTTCTTTATGTAATATGGGTAGTTTTCTTTATCCAACGGGTAAATAAGATGCAAAATAGCGACGTGTAGTGAAGGTTAATCGTTCTAATACGGCACTTTTCCAAATCAAGAGCTTCTCAAGGCGCTGGCCAATCAAGCATCACACTCAAGCCGCCAGATGCGCCCACGTGCATCGTTTAGGCGCAGCGTCTGATGCCCAGACAAATGAGAACAGCCCTAGACTTCTGGCATACGATAAAGGTCTGGATTAGACGGGAGCAGCTCGGTCCTAATATTCCCCCTGCTAAGGGTAGCAGAACTGCGCTGTGGCTGCCATGCTTTTACTGAGAAAGCGACCTTTTTTTTTTTTTTTTGTTATTTGCCTTGGTGACTAATATTACATAAAATATAAGCCCTAAAATCTAAGTTATCCGATATCTAAAATCATACATCCAACATCCACATTTTCCTCTGCCATTTCACCAAGCGGACGCTTAGCTAGAGACACATAAATTCACCCGCACTAAAAAAAAAAAAAAAAAAAAAAATCCAAGGTGGCAAGCCATTTAAATGTATGTCTAAACATTCACCACATAGCTGAAGCGTAAGCAGAATCAAAAGTATTAATTTCCGTGGCATTGTATGACTAGACTTTATCCTAAAAAAGCCAAATGAAAGCATGGAACGATCTGTAATTTCTGCAAGAAAACGCTTGTCATATTAAATCGGCTCAACCAATTGTGAGATAAAGCGCCAAACGCTTTTATAATGTCAGTGATCCAAGCGACCTGGATCTCCAGAAAGAGCAAAGGTCAAGGACACGACAGGTTGAGTAATGATTAAAGAATATGCACGGTAAAAAATAATAGCCCAAATCGGTCCAGGACGTCATTCATAAAATAAGTAAGGCAAACGCGTGTTTTGATCACCAAAAGTGAAGGCTAAGGGATGGCTCAACCAACTGACCGACCACCGGGCTGCAACGAGTGGAAGTAGGCCTATCTGTATACCAAAAATCAACAAAGGAGATTCGGTCTTTTTTTAGAGATATTGAGCAAAACGTGTTAGGCAACAACGTGACTTTAGCGACCTTGGCCTTTTACTGAGCGCAAATATGGTGGCACTGGAGTTTGGCCACCTAAAATGTGGTCCTGATTCGGCTCTTTGCAGTTTCCTAGACCCTATAAACAATGACCAACTAGCTAACTCCGCGGTAATGAATGTTTCAATGATGTCAGCCCGAAAATATGTTCAATGGTTCTTGAGATATGGCGAGCAATGGACCTACCAAGAGACTGATGGACTGACCGACCGACAGACTGACATTTGGCTCGGTTCCGATTCCCCGATTATTTTAAAGTAGTTTCAGATACTCTTTGGACATAGAACTGATGACTGTGACAATTAATATCCGTATTGGAATGACGTCAGTGCAGGCTGTAACCATACAAATGGGAACAACTACGCCACTTTAAAGCCCCCTAGATCACAAATGTCAGCGTCACAGACCCTTTCAAATTCACAGCGAGTGTTGCCCCAAATTTAAAAAAAAGTAAGCCAATTAAATATTTATAAAAATATTTCAAAAGTAAAGTTTTGAATTAAATTGATAAATTCACTTGTTTATGTGCCTACTAATGGCATCAATGTTGATTCTAAAAATAGCATCAAAACAAAAGCGTATTTAGTAGGCATAGTTGTTTGTATACATAACAAGGAGAGGACGCCTAACAGGCAAAGCTAAGTAATGTGCTTGGGGAAAGATTACCCATTGTTTTAACAATACATTACATTACATTACATAATTGTTGCTTTAGGTCCAGCGGACTCTTTCGAGCCAAATCAGGACCGGACAACCCCCAATCCGCATAAAAGATCTGCCGAAACAACCCTAGTGGGAAAACTGAATGCCCTCCACCAGCCAGTCACTTTACAATAAAGACATCCCACGCAGGGGACGGCTGAGGCTTCACCCCAACTTATCAAACCCCCGTTTACAAAAACAAAATAGAATACAAACATCATTATAAATTATCAACAAAACACATACATATAAAATGCCTACATTGCTAAATAATAACATCATAGGAAGCCCTAGTGACCACCTGGCAGAAAGCGTCCAATATTCCCAAGCTGATCCAACAGACCTCATACACAAACAAGGAGTCCTGTCCCGGAAGAGTTTTCAAGAAAAAAGGTAGGAGACTGGTCTAGCGAAGAAGACGATAGTATAGCAGATTGATAGAACAGAGCAGGAATGAGAAAGAGCAAATGAGAAAGACAGCGACAGTGGGAATCTAAATTTCCAGAAAGTGGGGATATTATTTATACTGAAACCCCCGGCACCACAACGGGGACTTTAACAATGCAATTTCCCAAGCGAATCCAGTCTCATAAAACCTTCGACTTTATTAGTGCATGTTACAATGGATCTGCATTACCAATGCATAATCACAAACAGAATCAGAATCTTTATTTTCCCAAACAAACAGCAAGGACATTTTTTTTCTTACAGAGTACAAAAAACAAAACATTCCTCAGATATATATTCAACAAACAGCGAAGGCATTTTTCTTGCAGAGTTCAAAGAACAGCAATCATATTCAACAAATAGCAAATACATTTGTTATACAGTGTGCAAAGAAGAGCCATCTGACATATTCAACAAACAGCAAATACAGTTGTCTTGCCGAGAATACAAAGAACAGTCATCTGGCATATTCAACAAACAGAAAATACATTTTTCTTGCAGAGTACAAAGAACAGTCATCTGACATATTCAACAAACAGCAAATACAGTTGTCTTACAGGGTGCAAAGAAGAGCCTCTGACATATTCAACAAACAGCAAATACAGTTGTCTTGCCGAGAATACAAAGAACAGTCATCTGACATATTTAACAAACAGAAAATACATTTTTCTTGCAGAGTACAAAGAACAGTCATCTGACAATAACATATTTGATCATAATACAGTCAGTATAGAACAACATATTGTGATTCCTAACTATTTCAAAATATATTTGCAGATATTATCTTTAAAAAAAATAAAAATAAAATAAAGTGAAGGCATTACATGAAGCATATTATGTCAAGACCACCAACAGATTTCTTAAATGACTTTATATGGAATGTGAAATACAAAGTTATCACAATAAATTTCACAATATGAATTTTTTTTTAAAAGACTGGATTTTACGCATTTAAAGCACAACTCAAATAAAACTTTCTCTTTTAGATATGTCTAAATGTGTCGGAATTACATTCTCACTTGTAACTGAGCGCAAGCATGCATGAGCTAAAGTAGAAAGAACATTTAAGTATGTTGACACCCGGCAATTTATCCAGCACAAAGATGAACGAGTTTAAAAGAAACCAACAACATACAGTTTTTAGTAACACCTTCAAATAGCATGTAGGTGTAGATAAACAATGATGAACAAAGAAAGAAAGATTCTGCTGAAATCACCACTATATGCCGATGGGCTTTGTATTCCAGAATCTGTGCACATCTGATGTAGGAAAAGGAATCAACATCATAGAATTATATTGTTTATGTATATGCTGAGGTGAATGATAAATAAAGAATGATAAATAAATACTCCTTCGGATGAGAGTATAAACGGAGGTCTAGTCTGTGTCCCATACATTCCATCATAACGGACTTTAAAGATCCTGACGCTCATGTCCTAGACGGGTGAGTGCCGGTGACAAGAACACACCCAGCATGCACATAGGTCCTTCTCCCCCATCCCTGGCTGCCCAGGATTGTGCTCAGTTGTCGGTACGTTATTACGATGCGCCCAAAGGCTGCAAATTGGCGCCTCGGGCGGCTTGAGTTAGATCCTGTATCGGCCAGCGCCTTGAGCAGCTCTTGAGCTGGAAAAGCGCTATATAAGAACGATTAAATAAATAAATAAAATAAATAAATAAATAAATAAATAAAGCAAGCAAATGGGCAAGTGAACGCCTCATGCAGCTTGAGTTAGGTCCTGTATCAACCACAGCCTTGAGCAGATCTTGAGCCCTAAAAGCACAATATAAAAACCATTAAAACTCCCAAGTGGGCGTTAGGTGGTGGTGCTGTCACTCTAAAAGCGGATTCAGGGGGCCTTTTCCTTTTCTTCTGTGATACTAGATATTTGTACATTTTGCGGTCAGTCTGTGCTCTTCTTTAGTTACACTAATGGCAAATGATAGCAAGTCGTGGATATAGTATTAATGTGTTATTGTATGTATTGTAGACTTCCCTTACTAGGCCTATACAGTCAAAGCACTGTTTTTATACTTCTTCTTAGTTAGAGTGTGGGTATAACATTGTAGGTGATGGTATGATGTGACTATGTGATGTGAACATGTGATGTGAATCTGTTATTTTACATAGTTTTTGATTAATTGATTTTACAGACACACAGTCAAGCTTATAATTTCTCTTGTTGAGACCTGTGTTAATTAAGCCCCCCTTCCCTCCCCCCCCTCCCCAAATAAAAAAAGGTCTGTTTACGATATCCCCACCGACACTAATTTTTTGGCCCAACCCTTAACTTTTTTGGGGGGATTATCTGGGCAAAAAATTTGAGAAAAGACAAAAAAATCACACCCAAGGTGGAAAAGGTTAAGAAAAAAAAAAGAAGAAGCTTACCTCCCGACCCTATTTTCTTCCCCTATTTTACCGTAAGCAGACGTTTGTTTTTTTAGGCCTTAAAGAAATAAAGAAATAAAGAAATACACAAGTAAATAAATAAATAATTTAATTGTTAAAGAAGAAGAAGAAGAAGAAGAAGAAGAAGAAGAAGAAATATGCTCTTACACTTGGAGAGAAAAAGGTTAAAATTTTCACAACCACAATAACAGGCACATCATTAGTCAAGGCTGAACATAAGCCTTCATTGCGGGCACGCTGAGAAATTCAGAGTTGGGTCCGTCAGGGCCTATGAAAACTCCAGTCAAGTGCTTTCCATACAGGCACCCTGTGTCCAGGCCTGTAGCATGAGGGTAGCACTGCAAGCCTCGTCTGGCGTCATGGCCGAAATACACGTGATCAGGACCCGGCCATAACGAAGCCCATGCATCACCCATTTCAATCTTGCTAGTGGCAAACAAGCCGCGGCCGTCAAAATAGTCTTCCGTGATGATGTTGCGCATGTGAGTCAAGTGCTCCAGGCTCTGCTGGGTCAGAGATTTTCCTGAAACAAAACGACCATTCATATTTATAAAACTAGAATAATGTTACAAAATGCTAATTCGTGTTACTGTTAATATATAAATATAGATAGAACTGATGTCCTGAGTTTTACATATGTAGCCTTGTTTTACCTCGAGAAAAGAGTTGTAGAAAACGTGTTCTTTTATCTGACGACTCGTAGGTTTTTATCTTTTATTTTTTCCTTGAACCCTTTCACTGTGATGGGTTCGCTGATGCCTGATGGGAGCCCCATCAGAATCCACTCAGAAACACTAGATAGGCTAATGTTGGAGTCACCTCCTTAAATGAATATCTCCCTCATGCTTGTGGCACACACAACATTGCCATTTAGTATGTTATACCATATGCAAAGCAGTACCAGCATTGGTCTGGCTTCCAATGCCCTAATAATGGCCAGCACCAAGGACGTTTCTGAAATACATATTACAAAGATGCCCTCTGATACAAAATGAACCATTACTTTGGTGTTTACTCTTTTAAACTACTGACTGACATCTTGTAAAAATATTTAGTTCATTACTGCCCGTTTTCTAGATATGAATATTAATCATTGTGCCAGTTAGCTGCATTAGTTTTAACTTTTATTAACCAGCTGTTTATTGGTGATTCTTTTGATTTTTTAAAAATATTATTTTATGAGTGGACAAAACTGTATGACATCCTTACATTTGTGGCCAACTCTATTTTCTTTTTCATGTTACTGTAAACAGACATATTTTTGGGGGAGGCCTAAAATTTTTTAAAATTTACATTCTAGTTGAAGGGACAAAAGCACAGACCTGGCACCAGGCCAGCATGCACAATGAGACTTCTCATTGATGGGATCTCAATGGTGTACGGCAGCTGTTGTAAAAACATGAAGTCTTCGTCATTCAATGTACGTAGCCACTGGTATCTGCAGACAAAATCAGACTCATCTACATATTCATGCACTTTCAAGTTTGCATTGTGAATGCACACACATGTACATGCACACATTTTTTAATGGATAATCACTTTTGAAGCCAAATAACATTTTAACTGCTTTCGAGGATCAAGTCAAAACATAAAGACTTGGATATGAACGAAAAGATCACTTGGATATATATATATTTAAGTATAGTGCTAAGCTGCTTCATATCATCTGATCTCCAAATGTACTGACATTCTTTATAGTTTATTTTAACCAATTATATACTTTTCTACCCATTTCCCAATGGTATGTATACCTTTCTGGTGGGATGTAGTCGGGTTTGTCACGCAAGGCCCATAACTCTCTCAAGATAGACTCCTCATGGTTGCCTCTCACTGCTGCTGCTTGTCCGTTGACCATCATCTGTTGCAAAAGTCTGTTTGTAACAAACAAAGCAATACTTTTTATTTATTTATATTAATGTTCTTGCATTTCCAGCTCAAGAGTTGCTCAAGCTAGCCAAGGATAGTTCATTACTCATTGTTTATAGTGCAAGCCAGTCACAGCCAATACAGGGTCTAATTCAATCTGCCTGTGGTATCCACTTGCTTGCCTTGGGCACATAGTCTGATGCTCTAAACAGAGCACATGCAATCTCTGGCAACCGAGGATGGGATTGGGAAAGAAGGGGCATATTGCTTCCTGGGCATGTAGGTGGCATTCCCTCATCTAGGACATCAGCGTTACCAAACCTATATATATATGTATTATGAAACATCTAGGACATCAGCATTACCAAACCTAATCTGAAACAATTGGAAAACTTCTCAACTCATATTCATATTTTGTGATAAGAAACAAAACACCCATCACCTCCCTCCCCCCCACCCACACACACAAACTCACACCCCACCCAAATAAATTTTAAAATTGTAAAAAGTTTATTTATTCCAGATAGAAAGACTCGAGAGGGATGGAGTGAGAGTTAAAACACAGTCATTGTCATTGTGTGTGTGTGTGTGTGGGCACACTTACAGTGTTATCTGGACAAATCAGTGAACATCTACATAACTTGTATTGACATGCCTACTTGTTTTGACATCAGAACAATGATCCGTTAGGGTTAGGGCTGGGTTAGGGTTTGGGTTAGGGTTCGAACACTGCAAAGTACTTAAAAATGGGGACGAAATATGACCCATTGTCAGCACAACGTATGTGGCGTTTCGGGAAAGTCATGACAATACTGTGTAACCTCAGCTCTGTGTGGGTGTGTGTGTATGTGTGTGTGCACACGCATGCATGTGGACTTGTTTAAACGGTGTTATTTGGACAAATTAGTGAACATCTACATATCTTGTTTTGACAGCCCTCGTTATTTTGATGTCAAACCAATGACCCGTTAAGGTTAGGGCTGTGTTAGAGTAAGGGCTAGGGTTAGGATTTGAGTTAGCATTACTACTGCAATTAGAACACTTAAAAGCATTTTTAAAAGAGGACAAAATATGGCTCATTGTCAACACAACGTATGTGGCGTTTCATGAAAGATACAATAATGCCGCGAAAGCAAATTGGTGTGTGTGTGTGGATTAGGTTGCCTTACGTTATTGGGTTACACACTAGCTGGGCTCAATCCAGCTTCGTGGGTAACTTTTTTTTTATGGGGTACTTTTTCCGTTACCCCTCAATGTGAATCCCTTAGGGAGTCCCAGTGTTCATTTTCTTTCCAATGCTGCAAAATCCTATGGTTTCCATATCACCAGTTAAATGTTCTTGGTGCATGCAAACCCGTTTACCTGATATTATATAGTGTACATGTATGTATTAGTTATTACCTCATGCTTTCAAGGTTTTTTTCAGAATTTTTTTTTAATTAATACTACATTATGCATACAATTTACAGCATTAGTATACTTCTTGACATCAGGTGCTGTGATGAACAACCATCAAATGTGTTACCCCATAATATTAGGTAAATGAGTATGTGTGAGTGTGTTCTAATTTGGTATTTCATGTTTTGCTTTTGCTTTATTTATTTATTTTGTTGCTGCTTTGCTGTAAAGTGCTATGAGCTCTAGTGCAGAAGGGTGCTGTACAAATGTTGAGAGAGAGAGAGAGAGAGAGAGAGAGAGAGAGAGAGAGAGAGAGAGAGAGAGAGAGAGAGAGAGAGAGAAAGGGCAAGGGCAAGGTGAGTCAGGATACAAAAATTAAAAAAAATAAATAATCACATAAATAATTACACTATACCTGAGAACCTCAATACTCTGTGGACCTTTGTTGATCATGTCTCCAACAAAGATGATAAAAGGATTGTTGCGGTGACCAGCAGCCTTCTGCAACAGTAGACACAACTCCTCATAACAGCCATGCACGTCCCCGATGACAAATATAGGCCGACCAGCAATTTCAGCATCTGTCAGGGTTGCGTGACATTCTTCAGGCACTGGAATGTTGTACTTGTTCTTACGAGCATATTTATTTTCTGGAGGTTCTGGTTGAGAACTGAAGAGCGACAGCAAAAATGCCACTAGTGCTGCCATTTTACCCTTCATGGAGTCCAATATTACATGATTACACTGCTACTGTTCTAGGGCTTAGCTGTTCGATCACGGTTTTCATAAATGTAGATCATACCACAGGTTCGGAAGTCACTTCTTTCGTCTCTGTAACTTTCAATATCGCTACTAATTACTATGTATTATAGCATGAGTATTTGTAGTGAGGCCTACGAGAGAGTTACACATGTATGTATTGGTCACTGTATGAATGTGAGTTTCAGAGCGATATTGAGGCCGCCATCCTTTATATGAAATATAACAATTTTTAGTACAAAATCAAATCTTTGGCTCACTTCCCATTCGAACTCCATCATTGCATCAACCAAGCCAGATAAAAGTGAAAGTAGAATAGAATTTCAACGAGATCTTCGTCGTTTCCCTATCGGTACAGAACAGAAGGAAAAGATCCAGTCAATAATTCTGAATGTAAATTCATAAACTAATTTTCCCCCTATTCACCACGGACATAAAGAATAATCACGTCCACGAACTTCTACAAGTTGTAAATTCTGTAAAATTGTAATTTGTCTGCATCCATTGCCAACAATATGTAGCACACAGTTATTTCCCTTCATTAACTTAACACCGCAATTTGAGATAAAATCTTACCCTTACCAGAGAACTTTGACATAATTATTTTAAGTTCTCTGCATTAACAAAGAACATGATAGTACTAAACTTATATGATTACATTGCTCTCACAATTTAAAGTAATATCATCAACATCATGATTATTATTGAATTGAAAATAAATGCCATAGGAAATATAACAAGGACAAATTTATGTTAACACATTTTAGATGAACTGAGAAACCGAGATGTAAAATATAAATAATAAACAAATAAATACGATTTTCGGAGTCTGTGGATTGTTCATTGTTAAACGTAAAATTGTCATAAGCTCATTTTTATTATAAAGCACCACATTTAATTATGACAAGTATGTGAAACTTTGTAACATCATGGGGTGGTATTCATTAACCAGTAGAAAAATCCAAGAAGACGTACAGTAGAGTACGGATTTACCTACAGCTTTGGGGATTAATCCACTGGATGAATATCACACATTACTGGTTGCCTGTCCTCATTTGTGTGGGGCACTGAATATATCATGCATATTTAAATACTGATAATGATTCTGAATGAATGAATTATTTGTTAAACTCATACAAATCACCACACTGATGAGCATATCGCAGAGCTGGTGGGAGTGAACACACATACATGCACCTCCCCTCCACACTCACAGAGGCAGGTTAGAGGCCTAGAACATATCTTAACACATTTAGATTTTCACTGTCACTCTACATATTGTAGCAGGCAGGCCAGACAATTTATATTTATGCAATCCTTTTACACAATGACTTTTGCAAATGAAATATGATACCAGATAGTTAAACATACAGCTTAGCAAGAAGAAAAGAAAATGTATTTTCAAGTTTCTGAGAAATGCGTCCAGAGTCTACTCTCTTGACGCCCTCTGGAAGAGCCTTCCACAAGACCAGTGCAGTGTATCTGAAAGACCTCTGGACATAAAAGATGAAAGCAAGATGGACGCACACAAAAACGAAACAATAAAGACATAATGTAAACACAAATGTTTTTCACATTTTATAATTTATTTGCAGCATTTTATAAAAACATACAATAAACATTCCACTTATGTCACTTTAACTCTTTCTCTCTCTCTCTTTTCAAGATTTCCTATCACTCAAACATTCAATCACACACAAACAAATGCAAAAACAAACATGTTCAAACATACACCCAAACACACACGCACAAATCACCCAAAACTCTCATTCCTTTACCCTACTAAAACCTCCCAGTAAATGTTTGTACTCTCAATATTTGTCAAACACCAACAAGTTTCAAAACATAAATCAGATTCTGATTTTGCCTGTCCCAATTGGTGTATTATGTTTCCAATATGATGCTGGCAGACTCTCTCGATCTCCTTACCTCTTTACATAATTACAACCTGTCTCTCTGTTTTATCAGTGCCACGCGTTGCAAGTTTAAAACTCGGGTTAGCAATCATAAAATCTATATACAAAAATACTGGACACTTTATTTTGAAGTAGTCACACGAAAGTGACTACTATGTCACACTTTATGCATTCGTATTGTTTAGTTGTTTATATTATATGTTAGGATGAAATAATGGATCATAAGAGTACTACTGTTAGAATAGATGGATATTAACGAGCATATGTGTCTGACACATTGTAGGAAGAGTCAAGGCTAATTTATTAAAAGTAAAATCATTATTACATTTGTATTAATGTCTCAGTGGTGTATTTTCTTTGTTAGATATTTCTCCAAACAGGTTTTACACTGTTTTTAGTCTTAGTGTTGATGCAATCTCTGTCTCTCTGTCTCTGTCTCTCTCTCAGTGTCAGTTCATGCGTCAAAGGCTTCAAGTGGAAAACTCAGTGTCTGGTCTTTCGCGGTTTTCAGTCTTGAAACTTTGCGTTTCCATGTTGATGCAGGCAGACCTCAACGCTTTCTGAACCTGGTCCCTCTCTTCTGCAACAACAATCATAACAAACAAAACATGTATAATCTAAAAAGTAAACCAAACACAACCTTCAGTAACACTTTGCATGGCATAGGACACAGACAAATTATTTACATTACATACACCACGAAAGAACTCAGAATATTAGCCATTCAATAAATGGTATTGGATGCTGTCAATCTAACAAATTTTCAAATATAAAAATTCAATTTCCTATCCATCTTCTAATTGTGACTTGCCTTTACACCACATTTGTGAGTGATGAATATGAACTTTTTGTGTGTGCATTTGAAATTTGGATTTTGAACACTTTTTTGTTCCTTTTTATCGGCAAATGTGTAACATCTGAACATGCTATGTTGGTTACAGATTGCCGCTTTCTGAGTCTGATTTAGGAAAAACGGCGTTTTTACACAGTTGTGTGTGTGTGTGTGTGTGTGTGTGTGTGTGTGTATGTGTGTGAGCATGGTATTCATTTAAATGATTTTAATTATAGATTTATATAAATGTATGTCATTGTAAATTGCGTGAAAATAATGAATGTTGCGCTTTGAGCAGATTTCATGTTTGGTATTGCGCTTTATAATATATATATCATTATTATTACTATTATTATTATTAATATTATCCCATATTATAAGTTAGTTATAACAACCCTTTATTGGCAAGAGTTTATACATTTTCTGAACTCAACCCTACACTCCTCTGCACTGCTTTCAAATTAAATTATTGAAAGCTGGTGGAGTGCTCAGCAGCGACATACAGGAAGGGATGCAACTGCACGCATATATCCAGCAAAAGTACAGTAGCAAAGGCATGATCACTCACTCTTGATCTTACTTGGACTCTAAAAAATAAATAAATAAATGTTTTCTTTTGCAAATAGCATAATCTTACAGAAAATGAAATTACCTTCCAATAATGTATTACTTTTACCCAAGTTTTTTGTTGTGTTTTTTTTTTTTTGTAATAACGTCCTAGCAAGTATTATTTTTAGGGAAGGGGTAAATAATACTGTATGTTGCATGGGGCTGGGGAGCAATGTTGGCTCAGTGGTGTAGGTAGTGTGCTCAAAGGTCAGGCGATAACATTATAACCTATGCAGGCAGTTGTTCAAACCCCGTTGATGGCATAGAGTAAAATAATTTTTTTAAATTTTAAAGTATATATACACACACAGTAAGTCCTCGGGTTACGCCGGTCTCGACTTAATTTGTTTCGTGGTTACGACGCTCCTCCTCACAAAAATATAATAAATAATATTACGCGTCGTTCCGTCTTACACGGATTAGCGTCATAAGCACGTAAACAAACAAGAGCTAGTTTCTGGCGAGCGGCGGTAGAATACACTTTGTTGAGCTTATACGGCGGGGAAGACAGTGTCGCTTCCTAAGCTGGCGTCGCTTCATACGCTCAGTCACTGTACATACCCCATTTTGGTTGTTTACTCAGTCTATCTCTCACGTATTTAATCGTTTTTTGCCCTTGGTTATGGCTCCCAGACGTAAGTTAGACTCTTCTGATGGTAGTGCATCAAATAAAAGAAAGGCCATCACCAGGGATGTTAAAATGGACATTATAAAGCAACCTGAAAAGGGAGAAACATTAATAGTTACAGTACAGTATATTGCACTGTACATACAGTACAGGTATTTTTCTTTATGTTCCGACTTACGTTCCGACTTACGATTAAATCGGGTTACGACACGTCTAACGAACGGATCAACGTCGTAACTCGAGGACCTCCTGTATATATATATAAAATAAATAATTAAGAAATAAAAACTAAAAATTACCCTGAGACACTGGGCCCCTACTCATTTGGATGAGAGTTTAAACCGAGCCCTAGTCTGTGCACACACACACATTCTATCACATGGACAGTAAAGAGCCCGATGCTCATTTCCTAGACGGGTGAATGCAGGCTATACAAATACACCCAGCATACACTAGGTCCTTTCTCCCCATCCCCCCACACGCCCAGGATAGTGCTCAGTCGTCTGCGCGTCAGAATGTGCGCCCAAAGGTTGTATGCAGGCGGCCGCCTTGGGCGCTTGGAGTTAGATCCTGTATCAACCAGGGCCTTGAGCAGTTCTTAAGCTGGAAAAGGGCTATACAAGATTGTTTAAGTAATACCCTCCCAAGCCACAGTATACTGAAAGTAACTCATTAATTAGCTAATAGGAAATAGTTTTAAAATATAATTATGAAAAGGTAGTATGAAAATAAAGAAGTAAATCTTGAGACTAGTTTAAGTCCAGAAAAAGCATATACTACCATCTATATATATAAATTGCTTAGCCGGAAGTCCTTCTTTGCCTCTACTATAAAGTTTGTCTCCTATGGACGCTGATCTGGGCAGGTGCTGACCGCTGCTGATCGGCCTGCTGTGTGCTCAAAACCAGCCAAATCGTTATAGCCGACATTTCCTTACCGAACGTTTAACCGTTTCTGAGATAAATAAATAAACAAAATGTCCACAAACTGCAATAGCCTCATTCCGCGCGCTTCCATTAAAAATCAAATTGAGGTTTCAGCATGTTTTCCCATATAGACCAAAAAATTCATGGCTTTTCTACGAAGCCTTTATAGCTTAGTGGGTTAATCTTTCGCCTACGGTTTCGGGCGACCCAAGATCGATACTCACTCGGGCCATATTTTTTTTTAATTTTTAATTTTTTTTTTTACACTACAATATGGATTTTTTTTTTTAAATTTTGACTTTTTACCTTTAATTTATTATTATTATTATTATTATTATTATTATTATTATTATTATTATTATATCTTATATCAAATTTTATTTTAAAACCTTGGTGTTTTTTATGATTTCTATTTGTATTATTCTATATTCAATATTATTATTATTATTATTATTATTATTATTACTTATAAACTAATAATAATAATTATTATTATTCTTATAATAACAATTATACTATCTTATATCAAATTTTATTTTAAAACCTTGGTGTTTTTTCTTATTTCTATTTGTATTATTCTATATTCATTATTATTATTATTATTATTATTATTATTATTACTACCAAGGATCGGGATGGGGTGGTACGTGTAGTTAAAAGGGGGCTACGGGTAGGTTTAAAGGGGCATGGGTAGGCATAACGGGGATACGGGTTTATATAAGGGGGTATGGTGATGGTCGATTCCTTTCATCCATACCTGCGAAACGATCAACGGGGAAGTATCAAGGAGGGTACAGTTAGGAACCAAGGGGGTATGGAAGGAATCAATGGGGTATGGGGAGGTATCAAGTGGGTTCGGGGAGGTATCAAGGGGGTATGATGAGGCATCATGGGGGGGGGACGGGGAGATATCAGGGGGGGGGGTATGGTGAGGTATCAAGGGGGATATGGGGAGGTATCATCGTCCAAATGAAACTCGCAGACAAAAGTTCTCTCTGTCTACATTTTAAACAGCATCATGTGTACCCTGGCTTGCCAGGGTACAAAAACCACTAGTATATATATAAATTGCTTAGCCGGAAGTCCTTCTTCGCCTCTACTATAAAGTTTGTCCGGTATGGACGCTGATCTGGGCAGGTGCTGGGCGCTACGGATCGGCCTGCTGTGTGCTCAAAACCAGCCAAATCGTTATAGCCGACATTTCCTTACCGAAAGTTTAACCGTTTCTGAGATAAATAAATAAACAAAATGTCCACAAACTGCAATAGCCTCATTCCGCGCGCTTCCATTAAAAATCAAATTGAGGGTTCAGCATGTTTTCCCATATAGACCAAAAAATTAATGGTCTTTCTTGGAAGCCTTGGTAGCTTACTTAGTAAAACATTCACCTACCGTCCAGGACGACACAAGTTCAAATCTCACGCAGGCCATTTTTTTACACTACAATATGGATACTTTTCTTTTTAATTTAGGCTTTTTACCTTTAATTTTTTATTATTATTATTATTATTATTATTATTATTATTATTATTATTATTATTATTTATAAACTAATAATAATAAATTATTATTATAATTATTATTATACCTTATATCAAATTTTCTTTTAAAACCTTGGTGTTTTTTATTATTTCTATTTGTATTATTCTATATTCAATATTATTATTATTATTATTATTATTATTATTATTATTATTATTTATAAACTAATAATAATAATAATAATAATTATAATAACAATTATAATATCTTATATCAAATTTTATTTTAAAACCTTGGTGTTTTTTCTGATTTCTATTTGTATTATTCTATATTCAATATTATTATTATTATTATTATTATTATTATTATTATTACCAAGGATCGGGATGGGGTGGTACGTGTAGGTAAAAGGGGGCTACGGGTAGGTTTAAAGGGGCATGGGTAGGCATAACGGGGATACGGGTATATATAAGGGGGTATGGTGATGGTCGATTCCTTTCATCCATACCTGCGAAACGATCAACGGGGAAGTATCAAGGAGGGTACAGTTAGGAACCAAGGGGGTATGGAAGGTATCAAGGGGGTATGGGGAGGTATCAAATGGGTTTGGGGAGGTATCAAGGGGGTATGATGAGGCATCATGGGGGGGGGACGGGGAGATATCAGGGGGGATATGGTGAGGTATCAAGGGGGATATGGGGAGGTATCATCGTCCAAATGAAACTCGCAGATAAAAGTTCTCTCTGTCTACATTTTAAACAGCATCATGTGTACCCTGGCTTGCCAGGGTACAAAAACCACTAGTCAACAATAACTTTTCACAACCCTGCAGGCGGCTGGATCATTCAAATCTCATTAGTCTATTTCATTTTTTTTAAAAGGATATTAAATACTTTTTTCTGAGTAATACCTTGTGT
Organism: Oncomelania hupensis; assembly: GCA_036898135.1. NCBI lineage: Eukaryota > Metazoa > Mollusca > Gastropoda > Littorinimorpha > Pomatiopsidae > Oncomelania > Oncomelania hupensis. Next base: position 31,991,013 of record CM072521.1, on the reverse strand, counting down.
TTTACACTCCTGATACAGCAGAGGAAGATGACACCTGGTGTGTCGTATCAAAAACTTCTGACATGCCCGTATCGTTCCTGTGTAAAGAAAAAACCCACATATGACACACGCTAGAAGTTAAAAAAAAATATAACATAAAAGGAAATTTAATAAATAAATAACATGTTACAATTTTAAATCACACTAAATAAATCTTATTCTATCCTAATCCGTAACTTGTTGGGGCACCACAGATGATCGTTTAACCAGCGTACTCCATCTTTCCCTGTCCTCTGCCATCTCATGGCTTCACTCAGTGTCAAGCCAGTCCATTCTCGAAAAGTTGTCCCACCAGCAAACTTGTTTTTTCCAACCTAGTTCCAGTCATTCGCCCAAAAAGGCAATCACCGAAGTCGAACGAAGCTCTCCGATGTGTTACGAAATGATGCTTGCATGACTACGACTAGATGACATTAAAAATGATCGCTGTTGCTTCTAATTCTGTTCGATTTACACAGATTTAGCATATACTTTGTTAATATGAGCATAATATGAGCACAATTATTATCGACCATATTTAATAGTTGCGTTCCTTGATTTGCATTTTGTTAGTTCTCAGCAGTGAAGGCTAATAATAGCATTGCCCATTTCCTGCCTAGAACCAAGTAGACACTGTTATACAGTATACATAGGCTTAATCTACATTATTATAAGTCAGTCTCCGCGCAGCGAAGAAGCTCACTAGCTGAATATAATTATTAGACCTGTATTGTTTTTGTTTTTTTTACGTAAATAAATGTATAACTATATCTATTCTAATTAATAATATTTAGGCCTATACTTTATAATATTCGAATCTTGAAATTTCCGGAGAAGGCCGAGTAGGCTAAGCGAATTTTTTTTTTATAACTCGTGATCAGAGTTAAATTAATAGTTAGTTATTCATTTTCTTACATGGTCCAGCGGACTGCAAAGAGCCGAATCCGAACCACAAAATCAAGACAACTCGAGATCAGAGTTAAATTAAAAGCTTATTAGTTATTCATTGCTTACAGAGTCCAGCGGACTGCAAAGAGCCGAATCAGGACCACAAAATCGAGACCACAACTTCGCCAGTAGTAGTAGTAGTAGTAGTAGTAGTAGTAGTAGTAGTAGTAGTAGTAGTAGTAGTATAGTTATTTAGTTAAATCTTTAATTTATTTATTTGTTTTGTTTGTGTGTTATTATTATTATTATTATTATTATTATTATTATTATTATTATTATTATTATTGTTTGTGTGTTATTATTATTATTATTATTATTATTATTATTATTATTATTATTATTATTATTATTATTATTATTATTATTCATACTTTTAAAAAAAAGAAAAAAGAATAGTGTGCTGCTGTGCGTGCTCAATGGTGTAAATATGGTCAGTGACGTTTTGTTTGTTTTTGCTGAAGTTGGGTGTAACCCGAAATATTCAGATAGTGTTACTGGTTATTTTTTCTTATAGATTTACCAAAGTTTTCAGATGATTTATAGAAATTTCCGCCCGCCACGCAACATGTTTTTAATACGTGTTTCTCATTAAAATACTTATCATTGAAATACACATAACAAATGTACTGTATCAGTTAAAAAGAATAATATTAGTTAAATAAATAATTGCTTTGGTGCTTGCAATAAAAATGTCACTGTTTTTTGAGAGCATTATAAACTTGCTTTGCCTTGCTGTGCTGAAGTGACATCAACGTATCCATAGCGCATTGAAGTTTTGTCATGGTTTTATTGTTGATATAGATCAATGTAAAATCATTGTATGTGTGCTTTATGTGTTATGTATTACTTTTACTCCTTATTACTAATTGTGTCAGTATATTATTCACAATAAAATAATAATAATGATAATACTAACTGCTTCAAAATGCAAATCTCGACTTGAGCTTGAAGCTGTGCAGATCGAAATAGAATTAGATCTAGCAGCGGCTATTTTTATGCACGGATGTTTCACCACAGGCTCTGAAGTCTTTTCTTTTGTCTTTGTAAACTTCTAAATACGTACGTAGTATAGTATGTAATTGAGGCCTACGAAAGACGAGAATTCCCAGCCTGTGGTTTCACGTAGTCCTGCCAGCATTCGTTCGTAAAACATCGGATAGCTCCGCTCGACTCGGAGAGCTTCGTTCGACTTCGGTAATTGCCTTTTTCAAGAAAGTGACTGGAACTAGGTTGGAAAAAACAAGTTCGCGTGCCACCACCTCTTTTTCTGTCTCCCCCTTCTTCTGCCTCCTTGCACCGGGCCTTGCAGGATGGTCTTTGCAAGGCCTGATGCTCTGGTGTCGGGGCCATACCATCGGAGTTTCAGTTTTTTCACCAATGTGAGGTTTTTTGAGGCCTTCCGCAGTCTGACTGTGCACACTTCACCACATACTAAATAAATAAAAACAGAAAACTAAAATAATAAAACTGATTAAAATTTATAAAGACACACCTTGGAGCGGCCTGGTAACACTGCTGATAGGGTGTTGATTTCATATGCCGAAGGTCATGAGTTCTAAGCATGCATGGGACTAACTTACGAGACTTTGTACAAGACTTTTCAGGACACTGAGGGTTTTCTCTGGGTACTCCAGTTTCCTCCCTCCCTTCAAAAATAGTACTGGACACAGTAAATCTAAATTAAAAAATAAAAGTCGATTTCTATTTTGGCTATATCTTCAGATTGCTGCGCTTTGAGTTCAACTGAAGACACAGCACAAGCTAGCATCCTATATCATTATTATTATTACAAGGATGCATTATTGAATGCCTAAAATGGTTCACCACTATCAATTTTCATAGATAATTATTTCTTAACTAAAAAGTAGAGGGTTCCCATTCTTCCCAGGAAAATCTTTCAAATCACTTGAAAATTTAGGAGGTCAGTTTAAAAATTCAGAATGTAGTTTAAAAACAAAAGTGTTTTGCTAGTATTATTTAAATACATTATAAAATAAAACACCGACATTACTGAAGTTCAACTATCCTAAGATCAGATCGTTTTCTGCAATTTCATCTTTGATTTTGCGCCATTAACTGTAGGATCTAATTTCACATGGTGCACTGCTCAATATTTGCTTGTGTATAGCGTAACTACTATGCAATATGTCCAAAATGGGCACAATGAGATGTACTACTACTAGTCTGAAAAATGATGTTCGTCAGATAATCACATTTATGCATAATAAATAATTATCACTGATTATGAAAGTGGATGTGCCATCAACATTATAGCTAAAGTGTGTGTAAATTGTGATAGAGATCGCTTACCACCAATATGAAGTGTGTTCAAGAAGGCGTCATATTGCCCGATTTTCTTCACCAACGTTAACGATGTCTGCGCCATGCGATAGAAATCCCTCTTGGCTCGGATGATTACCATATTTGTATCTGGATTCAGATACTTCACTGAAACAACATATCAAGTCATTCATCATGCTGAATCTTTTACTGGGGGAGCAAACCCAAGTACTCGAAAAAAACAAAAACAAAAAAAATCCAACGAGACGTTGCCTGAGTCAAAAGTAAATAATATTCGGAGAAACAAAGCGCACAGAGGTGGGATCGATCCCACACCTGTCAGGGGCCATAGGTTTCTAGCCTGTGGACAAAACAAGTTAGTCCAACCTTAGAAGACGTGGCCATAGGACGGACTGACAAAAGTCTACAATCTCAGTGCAGTAGCTTCACAAAGATTTGAGGCAGTTGCCTATTGCATGAAGAAGAAGATGAAGTATTGAAACCTTAGAATCGTGTTTGTTACAAATAATATGCATGAATACGTTTTCAAAACTAAATAAAATAACCTTTAAAACTGCAGGGTATGTATTGTTTTTTTTTCCATTGACAACTTTAAGGGTAACTGAAAGTTTTGACGAATTGCACATTCTATGGATCCGTCGAATATTCCAAATTCAAGTTCGTCCAAAAACTTCCAAATTGGTCTGTCAAATCTTCCACACAATGTAAAGAAGTACTGAAAAAAAGTACAGAACTAAATAGAAGATGATATAGCCGGCATAAAGCAAGATAACTCTTATGTATTTGTTTTCTATACCTTGATGCTCTCCCCATGTACCCGCTCAGACTAGTAATGTACATGTGTCTGTGTGTGTCTGTTTCCCTATTATTACATCCCTTATGTTTTATCAGCCCCGTATGGGCATTTTAATAACCTATTATTTATTTGTACATTTGTAAACAAGCAGTGTTCCCTCAACAACAAAAAAATGAGAGTCCTTGGGACTCCCAGGTATACAATTTTAAGAGTCCTTGTGCACATTTTGAGAGTCCCCAAATCGGAAAAAGAAATGTAAAAACAAGTCCAAGCCTCACTTTTTTCTTCTTTTTTTTAAACTCTGTTAAAGCATCACATTAGTTATCCTAAACATATAAAACCACAAATTTAAAACATGTATTAAATGTTTATTTAAGCGTAGATGGAATCAAACAATGGATTCACGAAGATTTCTTCTGTTCAGTGAATGGATTGCTTGGAGGAAGTTTACAATGCGCTCGCATGCGATTTTTAAGGACGGCAACTCATGACACAATCTTTAATCGTCTGCAATGGCAGTCTCAGTTGGGTTCTGATTCTGATTATGCCGTGAATTAGTTCGCCACTCGTTGGTAGTATTTTTGACTACAGCGATTCGAAGAAAATGTGTGCGTCCACAGGACGCGCACATGCAAATTTTTCTGCGTCATTTTTCATATTTTGTGCGTAATTGACGCACTACTGTGCGTAATCGGGAACACTGACAAGATTTCATTTATTTGTCCATGTTAATATCAAACACTTATAGCACTGTTAAAATATTATTACTTTTAAATTTTTTGTCATTGTTTTAATGTACTGTCATACAATTAATGTATAATTTTCATGTGTACCTGTTTGCAGGGAGAGGATGGGGAGAGATTGTATATTATAATGCTTGTTTTATAATAGTATGTAATGTCTTAGAGAAGAGAGAGAGAAAGTTATTTAAAATTGAATCAGACTACTAATTTTTATGTTTTAAATTTAGGAGGAAAAGAAAGTGACTCTAAAAATGAAGTTTTTGCCACATTGTTTATTTTGTGAAATGATCACTCAATTCATAGAAAGTTTATATTAAAGTCAAGTCAATGGAGACAACCTTCTCTGGGAAAATTCAGGGTGATAAATGATTGACTATTGAAAATAAATATTTATTGGTCATTTTTACAGTCAGATGGCAACATTTTTTGTTCAACCTTTGCCAAAATTTCTAAAAAGCTAAACTTCCAAAAGGACCTCGACGATTTTTAGATAATTTCCATAATGAAACTTTCTTTCTTTGAACAGAATATACAATCTTTTAGAAATTTCCTGTATTCACCATAAATGCCTTCAGTGCAGTGAACATTCTGTAGACTTCAGTGTTTGAAAACTGTCAATTTATAATAATAATCCAACTTCTAATGAAAAGCAATATAACTATAATATATGGTGATGCCTACATACAGCCACAATGAATACATACATGTCAAGTCTTACGTTTTTTCCGTAATTCTTACGCATTTTCTTTCTTTTTTTCACCTTACGGCGTAAGATGAAAATTTTACGTATTTTTCCTTTTTCCCGACCCTTTTTTGTTTAATCCCAAATTTTTATTTTATTTTAATCCGAAATACAGCCTAGAGAACAATTTTGAGTCACACTCGCTCGCGATCATGATCTCGGAGGAAGTACGGGCCTTGCGCATGCCCATAGCATTTCTATACACTGTTTCCGTCTTGGATGAAAGGTTTCCGTTCATTCAGCTTATTGAAAATGGCGAAACCACCAGCGAAAAAAGCGCGTATTCATTTTTATTTTTTTTTGGGAGGGGGGGAGGGAGAGGGGTGTTTTTTTTATTTTCTGCAGTGAATAAAGCACAGTTATGAAAGGATTTTTTTTTATCTTATTAAGTTGCTTGTTTGTATGGTACAGTGTTATTTAAAAAAAAATGCAGGTGAATTTGCATGTGTTTTCTAAAATTATTATTATTGTTTTTTTTTGTTTTTTTATTTGTATGTGCGTGTTTACTGTTTTACGCATTTCTTATGGTTTTCGATAGAAAATTATGGTCTTTCGTGCCAACAATTATGGTCAGAAGCTCCAAGAGCTTGACATGTATGTGAATAACAAACACATTTCTTACTGCTTTTATACAAGAAATAAAACTTACCAACTAATGATGATTTCAAGACACCCAAACCATAGTCACCATAAGCGGAGTGGAGAGAATTACGTACACTCTTGTATACATCATCTGACTTAATGTTCCTATGCAGTCTTCGATGATCAGGGAACACTATCTCAGCAAGAAAGTACCTTCAAACAGAAAATATAAGATGTTGATACTAAATTCACAATCAAATAAAAGATTCTGTCTTCAGCCCTCTGGTACACAAACTAAACTATTACCAATTACTGTTTGCTCTATTTCCCTACAAATTGGGCATAAAACCAGATACTGCCTGAAACTCAAACTGTAGTCTAACTATGCGGAAACAGGTCGTTTCGGCGGTAATTTTTTCGACGACACCGCCGAAACATAGGTCCACCGCCGAAAGGGCCAGCCGCCGAAACGCCCAAATTAAATTACCCTCAAAACGTCCACAAGAGGTGAAATGAAGTAGAAAAAAATGCAATGATCTATATAACAGATAATATTTATTTAAAATATAAATCTAAAAAACATATATTACCTAACAGGTGTACCCAGTTGTCATAAATAGAGTTGAAACCGAATCAGAAAAGAGTTAAACTGTACATTTTATTTATTTAAAAAAACATATAAAATAAATAATAACTAACTATGCAATAAGCATTGACTTGTCAACGGTCACTCAACCCTAATCCCTCCTCCCCACCGACCGGGTGGGGGGGGGGGGGGGAGCCTTCTAAAAAAAAAAACCACATGTTGATGTTCCGACCAAAGAGCATAGATTAATCTATGCTCTTTGTTCCGACTACTACCGCAAACAGGAAGTAGCTGTTTTTACGAGCTTCCGCAGAGTCGTAGAGTTCGCAGATTCGTACCTAATCAAGAACTTAATCCCGAGTCAAGACCCAAAAACTTAAAAGTTCCAAAGCAGGTCTAGAGCGAACTGCCGCCGAAACGACCAAGGCCGAAACGACCACACGCCGAAACGACCAACTGCATCGCCGAAACGGCTCGTCGCCGAAACGACCTGTATTCAACTATGCGATGATGCGTTACGTAAGACAAGTGTAAGACTATCAGGAAAAATAAATCTGCCAAATTCACACATAATACATAGGGAAAATCCAAACGTTCTCTGTTGTAAGCAAGATGAAAATTTACACTAGAAACAAATGAGAACAAGCAGAACCACACCGGTGTTTGAGACGAACCATCTTTCGATTTCAAAACGGAAACGGAAGTTACCAGGAGATTTCTATAAAGAGTTATCTTCTTCTTCTTCTTCCTGTAGACGACCAACATCAGTATTTTGATGATTTTGTCGCTTTTTTGGGTGCTAAGACGCGCTTTGTATTTGAGGTATTTTAGGTCGGGTGTACTTTGAGGATACTGGAGGCTATGCATTGTTATTTAGATTAATAATAGGAGAAGGGAAGGGTACAGGGGTGATCGGGGGGTGGGGGGGGGAGGAAATCAGTGACTGGGGGGGTTGGGGTGGGTCAGGAAAGGGGGGGGGGGATACGTGGGGAGTGAGGATAGGGAAGATCGAGAGGGTGCATGGAGTGTGGGAAGGAGCATCATGTTACAGGCAGGAGGTCAACCTGGACTTAAAGGTGTCCAGGGACTCTGCAGTGACGACATCGTCAGGCAGATTGTTCCAGTCAGGTATTGTTCTTGGGAAAAACGACATCTGCCTATACTGAGTTCTGCAGTGGGGGATGTCGTAGCAGCAGCTGTTATTCTTCCTGGTACTCAGCCTATTTTCTGATGGTTTGGGCAAGTAGTTGGAGTTGATGGAGTTATTATGAGAAAGCCACAGTTCCCTCCCTTGTTGCGATCGTACGCTTTCTAATTTTTATTTCGTCACCAAGGAAGTTAACTTAATTTTTTGTAATTGTATAAATTTGTGTGATAGCGATGCCGTGGGCTTTCTTTCAGACATCGCAGAGGTAAACTTCGGTATTTTTTTTCATTTGTCAAAACTTATGATTTGTGAGTCGAGTCATAATTTGTGACAAAATCGTAACTGATCAGTCCTAAATGCGCCCGCCCAAAGAGTTTAAAACAATAATAATAATAAAAATAATAATAATAATAATAATAATAATAATAATAATAATAATAATAATAATAATAATAATAATAATAATAATAATAATAATAATAATAAAGCGGGTATAATTAAGAATATGGGTTAGGTGTTGAGGAATTGGTATTAGTGTCAGTAGAAAGAAAGAAGAAGTTAGAAGGCAACAGTCAACAACAGCAGAACCAGAGCAGCAAAGGCCAAGGTCCAGAAGACTACACAGAAGCTCATAGAGAAGTAAAAAGAAGCATCAAGAAAGATAAGAAGGCCTACGTGGACGGACTGGCAGCTGAAGCGGAACAGGCAGCGTACCGCGGCAATATGAAACAGTTGTACGAAACCACCAATTAAGCGACTCTCCGGAAAGTTCAGCAAGCCAGAAAGACCTGTTAAGGACAAGCAGAGAAACACCATGAACAGTCTAGACCAACAGTTGAACAGATGAGCTGAACACTTTGAGGAACTCCTGAATAGAACAGCACCAACGAATCCCCCAGTCATTGAACCAGCCAATGTGGATCTTCCGATCAACTGTGAGAAACCGACCAGAGAAGAGATCTGGAAGGCCATCACCCTGATGAAGACGGAAAGGCCGCTGGACCTGATGACATCCCAGCAGAGGCGCTAAAGCGGACCTGGATGCGTCAGTGGAGATGCTGTACCCACTCTTTGAGAGGATCTGGGAGGAAGATGTTCCAGCAGACTCGAAGGAGGGTAACCTGATCAAACTTCCCAAGAAAGGTGATCTCAGCAACTGTAACAACTACAGGGGCATCACACTTCTCTCTGTGCCTGAGAAGGTCTTTAACCGAGTTCTTTTGGAGAGGAATACGGATACTGTCAACCCACAGTTAGGAGACGAGCAGGCAGGCGTCAGGCAAAACAAATCCTGCACGGACCAGATTGCAACGCTCTGCACCATAGTTGAGCAGTCCCTTAATGGAACTCGCCGTTGTATATCAACTTCGTCGACTATGAGAAGGCGTTTGACAGCGTGGATCGAGATACCCTCTGGAAGCTACTTCGACACTACGGCATCCCAGCCAAGATGGTCAATCTGATCAGAAACTCCTATGACGGCATGTCATGCAGAGTTATCCATGGAGGACAGCTCACAGACAACTTCCCGGTGAAAACCGGAGTCCGGCAAGCGTGCTTGTTGGAGCCTTTCCTCTTCCTCTTCGCCATAGACTGGATTATGAAGACGTCCACCAGCGAGAGTAGGAACGGAATCCAGTGGACTCTGGGGATCCAGATCGGTGACCTGGACTTCGCTGACGACCTTGCTCTTCTTTCCCACAGCTGAAAGCAGATGCAAGAGAAGACAAACGCAGTGGCGGTCACATCGTCGGAGGTCGGCCTCAACATCCACAAGAGCAAGATCCTGAAGATCAACTCCATCAGTGCCGAACCAGTCACCATGAATGGAAGTCCCCTGGAGGAAGTGCAGTCCTTCACCTACCTGGGTAGCATCATTGACCAGCAGGGCGGCACAGATGCGGACGTCAAGGCTATGATCGGCAACGCAAGAGGTGTCTTCATTCAGTTCAAGAACATCTGGACCTCCAGAGAGCTGTCTTTGGCCACCAAGATCCGAGTGTTCAACTCCAATGTGAAGTCAGTCTTACTGTATGGAACAGAGACATGGAGTAGGCCTACAGCCAAGACCACTATCAGGAAAGTCCAGACCTTCATCAACAGTTGCCTCAGAAGGATTATCCAAATCTGCTGGCCCGACACCATCAGTAACGCCAACCTTTGGGAAAGAACCCGCCAACTCCCTGCTGAAGATGAAATCAGGAAAATGAGATGGGGCTGGATAGGGCATACCCTACGCAAACCAGCAACGAACGTCACCCGGCAGGTGCTGAAGTGGAACCCCCAGGGAAAACGAAAGAGAGACCGTCCAAGAAATACCTGGCGACGCGACATCGAAGCCGATACCACCAAGTCAGTTAGAAAGAATGGCACTGGACAGAGGACTCTGGAAAGCTATTGTTGGCGGCCCATACCCTGGCATGGGTAACAGGCATTAACTAACCAAGTTCATCAGTAGGCTTACATTTATGATTCATCCCTGATCGTCAACAAAGAAAGCACACTGCGAATCTGAGACTTGCCGAGGCTTATATTCGCCTCTATCTCCGCTGAGAGATACTCGGCCAGTCTCAGCTTCGCTTCGTGAGGTTGTAGTATTAGATTTTCTTGTCTTTAAGTACTAAATGTATAGAATATAATTATAGTATATGGTTATTTACTACTTTATTTAGTCCCTATACTTATCAGATTATAATCATTTGGAAACCACGCTAAGTCTCAGAAATATAGCATGCTCTGGCACTCTGTGATACACCATGTCATCATCATCATCATCATCATCATTATCATCATCATCATCATCATCATCGCCATCACCAAACCCAATGATTCTTAAATTACGCAATGTAGGCTTAAGTTTTGATTAGCTAGGCTACCATGACATGAGAATTATCTTCTCGAACCTTTAACGAAGAAGACAATATCGCTTCTCATCTACACACTAATGCGGATAGCTGAGAAAAGTCTCAGCTATCCGCATTAGTGTGTAGATGAGAAGCGATATTGTCTTTTCGTTCGCCTCTCTGCTAATTTGTGAGAGGTATTCGGCTACACTGGATGCATGTCTCTACGGTGTCAAGGACCTTGACAAACAGTTACAGATCTAAATTTAGTGTACAGTAGTATAGGGTGTATCACTTTGGCTCGTAGAAACATTTAATAGATCTCGTTGGATATATCTCAGATTCCACGCCAAGATGCCGATAACATTTATGTATCGATTTCAACAACTCATAATATTAAAGGGGAAATATGCAAAACCAATAATTCAACAAAGCTGGTCATAGGCCAAAGACCACTCCACACAACACGTTACAAAGAATGCACCATAACAAAGTAGTTCACGCATTGGACAGGTTTGCAGCACATTTTAATTGTCAACACCATAGCGTACGCCATGGTCAACACACTTTCAAGTTTCACGCCTTCGCATTATGTAAACAGTAAAATTTTATTGTCAGATGAAATCAATTTGACAAAAGGGAGCATTATACGCCACGTTGACAGTAGACCTATTGGAAATTGACGACGTTGCCTGGCGGCACTTATTGATAACTAGTGGTTTTGTACCCTGGCAAGCCAGGGTACACAGGTTGCTGTTTAAAATGTAGACAGAGAGACAACTGTTGTCTGCCAGTTTCATTTGGACGATGATACCTTACCATATCCCCCTTGATACCTCCCCATACCCCCCCTAATATCTCCCCGTCCCCCCCCATGATGCCTCACCATACCCCCTTGATACCTCCCCGAACCCACTTGATACCTCCCCATACCCCCTTGATACCTTCCGTACCCCCTTTGTAACCTACCTGTACCCTCCTTGATACTTCCCCGTTGATCGTTTCGCAGGTATGGATGAAGGGAATCGACCGTTGTGTTGTTGTTTGTAGATTATAGTCACACGACACTTTCGCATATAGGTGACTACTGTACTGGACCGATTTATACTGACACCAGCGGGCCAGTTGTTGGTAAAGGGGAAAATAATATGATCACACGTTGACCAATCCGGGATTCGAACCAGCGACCTTTCGGTTACTAGCAAGACGCTCTTACCAACTGAGCTACCCGGCCCCCGCGGAATCGACCATCACCATACCCCCTTATACAGGGCCGGGCCTGGGGAAAGTCGAAGGGGGGGTTACAGGTTCAGCGAAGGCGCGAAGCGCCGAGCCTTCTAGGGGGGTCCGAGGGCATGCCCCCCCCCCCCCCTCCCCGGAAATGTTTTTTTTGAAGGATGCAAAATGGTGCAATCTGGTGCTATCTGAACCTTTAAAAAGCCATTTGTGATGGTCTGGGACTTTGAGCTTTTTTAACCGTTGAACTGACAAACTCTGAGGTACAAAAATTATCCTCTGCACCTCCCTTAAAAAAAACAACAACACACACACACAAACATTTATTTATCAGCAGAGATGTTTTGTATACTATTATTATTCACTACTTTTTGTCGAACGCTAACGGTATAAAGCTTTACCTTGTAGTTTATGAACATCACCGCCCTGCTTTCACTTTCAGTCTTGCTGCACTAGGTTCTCCGGCATTAGTACCATTTGTGAATTGTATCTTCTGGCAAAACAGTTCACTGCCTCTTTGAAGTCAATATCAACATCCCTGTGCACTTTCAGTAAAGCAAGTCCATTGAGCCTCTGTTGCCCCATTGTAGAGCGCAGGTAGTTTTTCAGGTTGCGCAACTGACTGTTTGAACGCTCACACTCTCCAGTAGTGACAGGCAGGGTGCAAAGGTTCTTTAGCATGATGAACAGGTTGGGATAAAAATCCCCGTCACAATGTTTCAGTGCTTCTGATGCCGTGGATGGGATGATAGCTGTCGCATTCTCAGCAGCACTTCGCCATTTGCAAACCCACCGTTGGTATTCTGCATCAAGGGTAGCGTTGTCTGGTAGGTCAGACTCCCACAACATTGCCAGTGTCTTCACCCCTTCTGGAACCTGCATGAAACCATCCTGGTTGTCTATTAAAGTGCTTGGCACCAGACAGAGACCATCAACTTGCTAGGTCATCATTTTTGAACCTCGAGTCCAATTCGGTTGACAGGTGTTCCAAGAAAGGAATGGCAATGCTAATCTTGAAATATTCTTCTGGAGTGGCCGCAGGTTGGTTGTCACTGAGAGTCTGTCGGGATGCTTGACGAGGAACAATAACATCAGTTGTCAAAGCATTTGCCATTTTGCTGACTTCACCAAACCAGGCAACGAATTATAGTTCATAATTATCAACTTAGCATCTTAATTAATATTTCTAAAAAGTCGTTTTTGGGGGATTAGGGCAGTATCAAGGTGAAGGTGCTGGAAGAGGCTTGCGGACAGAACAGGAAAATATGGCTGCATTTACTAATTTAGGCTTAGGGGTTGGGTTACTTGGTCGTTTCAACGGGAAAACGCTTTGGACGTTTCAACGGATCCCTTGAAATGGATTTCCGTTGAATTGTCTATAAATAACTATTTGTACCTTGGACCAAAAGTGAATAAAAACTGCAATGTTTTAAAAACAATTTTAAACAATTAAACCTCTTTGCATAAAACAAAATTAATTTTTTTTTTTTAGTTTGGAGGGGGGGTTCCGGAACCCAGGTAACCCCCCCCCCCCCTGGATCCGGCCCTGCTTATATATACCCGTATCCCCGTTATGCCTACCCATGCCCCTTTAAACCTACCCGTAGCCCCCTTTTACCTACACGTACCACCCCATCCCGATCCTTGGTAATAATAATAATAATAATAATAATAATAATAATAATAATAATAATAATAATAATAATAATAATAATAATATTGAATATAGAATAATATAAAAAATATCATAAAAAACACCAATGTTTTAAAAGAAAATTTGATATAATAATAATAATAATAATAATAATAATAATAATAATAATAATAATAAATTATTATTATTATTATTAGTTTATAAATAATAATAATAACAACAACAATAATAATAATAATAATAATAATAATAATAATAAATTAAAGGTAAAAAGCCTAAATTTAAAAAAAATATATCCATATTGTAGTGTAAAAAAAAAAAACACATGAAAAAAAATATCGCCCGCTTGAGATTTGAACTTGGGTCGCCCTGCACGGTAGGCGAATGTTTTACTAAGTAAACTACCAAGGCTTCGTAGAAAGAACATAAATTTTTTGGTCTATATGGGAAAACATGCTGAAACCTTAATTTGATTTTTAATGGAAGCGCGCGGAATGAGGCTATTGCAGTTTGTGGACATTTTGTTTATTTATTTATCTCAGAAACGGTTAAACGTTCGGTAAGGAAATGTCGGCTATAACGATTTCGCTGGTTTTGAGCGCACAGTAGGCCGATCCGCAGAGCCCGGCACCTGCCCAGATCAGCGTCCATACCGGACACACTTTATTATAGTAGAGGCGAAGAAGGACTTCCGGCTAAGCAATTTATATATATAGATGGTTTTGTTAGCATCCAGCACAAAAGTAAGACTTTATTGTTATTTTCGGAGTATCTGAAGCAACTAGCAACAAGAAGACAGTTCTGTCCTCTGCACTAACTATAGATTTATGAACTGAATCGCTGGACCTAAAGCAACAATCAATCAATCAATCAATCGAAGGCGACCGGTTCATGACATGCAGTTCAAACAATGTGGTCGTGCACTTTTACTTTCGCTCGACGACGAAACAAATAATCATGTTACATTTGTGTGTGTGTTATTATTAGCGCCTTCTAGTAATCCTTGTCGGGAATTAAAACTGCGTCCTCATCAATGGTTTCATCTGGCGGGTAGTCTAGAATCTAAGCTCGTCTTCAATCCATAGAGGATAGACATTTTGTTTCTTCTTTTTTTTTTGGGACAACAGTTGTAAGTAGTCCGTGTTTATATTCTTACGACTTTCATACTCCATGCCTCGCTAGAAACATTGCCATCTGTGATTGGCCAATTACCTCGTGACATCAGTTTTAGGCACACTCTACCTGGCCCATAAAAATCACTTGTGGAAATCGATATAAGTTATTATCTTTCTATCCATTATCAACAGAGAGTAGACCTGTGATTAACCTTTTAAACGAAGGGCATCGATTCACAATAGGCCTGCATGCCTAGTAGTTACACTATTGGCTGTATATGTTTTCAGGTTTGACATTAAATGTGTTCAGTGTGCTAGTTCGGCTCTTTCATAACGGTAAAATTGGTAAGCCTTGTGGATTGCTTTACATTGGCACTTACAGGTTATTTTGAGATATTTGGTGCTATTGCTTTATGCCAGTGAGTGACTCGTTGTTTAACCACCACCACCACCACCATCATCATCATCATCTTCTTCTTCTTCTTCTTCTTCTTCTTCTTCTTCTTCTTCTTCTTCTTCTTCTTCTTCTTCTTCTTCCTCTTCTTCTTCTTCTTCTTCTTCTTCTTCTTCTTCTTCTTCTTCTTCTTCTTCTTCTTCTTCTTCTTCTTCTTCTTCTTCTTCTTCTTCTGCTTCTTCGTCATTGTCAGCAGCAGCAGCTTCCACTAAAACGTTATTTTCTCTGAAAGACGTCAAGATTGCTTACAAGCTGTTACAACTTTTGATTTATTATAATTAGCTTGTGTATGCGTGCTTGTGT
>CM072521.1:31898045-31970545 GCA_036898135.1 Oncomelania hupensis | reverse complement strand
TTTCCAAAATGTCCTACCTCCTTTTTAAGACCTCTCCAATTTAAGACCTCGTTTTAATGGCAATTTAAGGGTCGTAAATCGGAGGTTTTACTGTATCGCATAGCCTAAAAGGTCACTGTAAAAAGAAAGGGACTCTTACGTCCGTGAGAACAATCTCCTTTCATCATTGAGCATGAGCAACATTTGTACCGGACATATATAGCCTGTCTTATTTGGAAGGTTCGTGGAGGTTCCCGAACCTAGGTCCATGAACGGTTTAGACAACAACAACAACAACAACAACAACAACAACAACAACAACAACAACAGGTTTAGGAACTAAGGTTTGGGACCGGAGAACCTCGAAAACAGGTTCGTGAACGAACCTTCACGAACTTTCCACCGACCTTCCAATTAAGACATGCCATTACAGGGATGTTGCTAGGAAATTTTTTCTTCGGCGATTTGGCCGAAACAGCCGTGAAACTTTCGGCTTTTTACTGAAAGTTTCGGCTTTCTCTTCCAAAGCAGTCTCACGTGTTTTTTTTTTTAATTGTTTTTTTTTACTAGATTCACTACGTTAACGTGCACCCTCCACCTCCATATATTAAAGGTGTTCTGTGGATGCATATCTTTGTAATAAAAACATGATTTTAAGAGTAGAATAAGAACATTGAAAAGAAATGTTATTTTCTTAAATTTTAGACACACAAAAACAAAAAGTTTAGACTGTCCCTTGACAGATCACAATACTGTCAGACTTTCTGGGTTTAACCTTAGTAATTATCGACTCCTCACCTAAACTGCAAGCGTACGGCAAAGGAATCTCGCAAAAATGGACAAAACCGAGCCGATTCACCCGTGAAAACTTCGGCTCGGCGAACCGACATGACGGACAGTTTATCGGCTTTTTCATAAAAATTTCGGCTAAAAGCCGAAGATCCGACCCAAACGACATCCCTGCCATTATCCTGTCAACAGTAAGTTCCACCTTAACGTAGGTGTGTGATGTTAACAACGAGGGTGAAGGGCCATAACTCCATCAATACTGAGGCACATTTTGGACGGGAGATAATCCTATCCCAGTTGGACTCTAGTGTAGAGAAAGAGCAGCTACGTCGGCCGTGTTTCACTTGCAGTGGACGCTTCCCGGGAGCCAGGCTGGAAATTATCCGGTGAGCGCTCCGATGGGTACAACAATACAAGCGAGTGGTGGTACTTTGTTGGTTGAACCAACATTTTGAATTGAAACTGGATAGTGGGATGACCGACTGATTTCATTTATTATTTTGTTGGCCGAATCGTTGATCTATTGATGTTGGCGTGCGCAGGGATCGTGGGCAAAAAGCACGTGCTGCCGTTCAACGTATACAAGTTCGACTTTGACGCGTCCAGCGACGTGTATGACATCCAGCAGGTCGGCCGTAACATCACCTTCATGAAAGAGAAGATGCGACAGTTTTTAGCTGGCAACGGAGACAAGTAAGCCCATACCTTTTCTTTTGGGTGGGGATAGTCGCGCTGTGTAAACTCACATTGAGTGTTAAATCCGCATAATCCTGTCGACAATACGAAAGTTTAAAAAATGCTTAGTTCTTCTATTTCTGAACCCCCGGAGTGAGTTCGCATGTAAGTTTGGGTTCAACAGACCTGGCGTAGACCTATGTATGTGGGTTCTGTTAAACAGTGAAGCGTAATACTTCAGTCCTAATGGAAAACCGTAGTCCTAGTATGATTTAACCTGCCACACCAAACAAGTACTTTGCAGAATGCCAAATAAAGGGTCATCCGTAGCTGCTGACGCAGTGAATATAACATTGGTGACAACGACAGCGGTGATGGTGATAAAAATGTCAACAACCGCTTTATTGTTGTTGTTGTTGTTGTTGTTGTTGTTGTTGATGACGATGATGATAATGTTGATGACGGTGATGACGATGACGACGATGTTGATCTTCAGGCCATTCTTCCTGTATATGGCGTTCCACGATCCTCATCGCAACGGGGCGGCCGCTAGTAAAGGTTTAGGTCAGTTCATGGAGTACTGGGGTGATGGGCAGAAAGACCACGGCCTGATTCCGGATTGGACGCCCGCGACCTATGACCCTCAAAACGTCAAAGTGCCCTATTACCTTCCTGACACTGACGTCACGAGGGCGGAGCTTGCCGGGTTCTATCGAACGTACAGCCGAATGGATCAAGGTATGCTATAAAGTTAAGCTTAGTTGTCCAAGATTTTAAGCTACGAACTTATTATTTATAGCTATACAAAGATAGGTATGACGGCCTACTAGCGCTAAAACCTGATAATTACAAAATTCATGAGATAATTACCAATATTATGGGGTAATTATAATTATCAAGGAATAATTACAATTATCATTAAAAAATTACAAATATCTTTGCGTGATCATGTTTATTTTTTTTTAGTTTTGGCTCAAGCAATCCGCTTGGAAATGCGCCAAAACCTACAATAATAATTATCACACAATAATTACAAATTTCACTTGATAATGACAATTTTTACCTGATCATGCTTAATTCTGGTTAAGGCGGTTTACTAGCGCCAAAAAGTGCATTTACAGATATCAGTGATAATGGTGATTAACACGTGTTCTGCGTAATTCTCATATTATATGACTTCCTACTAGCGCCAAAACCTGATAATTACAAATAGCATAGGATAATTACAAATATCAACGACATATTTACAATTCACACGTAAAAATTGTAATTATCAAGGGAAAATTACAATTTTTGGTTTGGGCGCATTCCCAGACGAATTGCTAGATCCAAAATTGGAAATTAAACATGATTACGCGAAGATGTTTGTAATTGTTCAATGATAATTGTAGTTATGCCTTGATAATTTTAATTAGCCCATGATATTTGTAATTATCAGGTTTGGGCGCTTAGAAGGAGTGGCAAATATTATTAATTAACACTGTGGATTACCGGCATCTCTGTAAATTACAAAGAACACGTGTTCATTTTAATTATCTCGTGATACTGGTAACTCGTGGCTTTGGCGTCAGTAGGCCGTTATATATAGGTTTTCATAACATCTTTCTCTTTTTTTCTCTTCTTTTTACGAATGCGAGGGGTGCAGTCGTATTATCCAAGTCTTTTGCGCATTTCATTCGTTACAACGAATATTTAGGCCGTTTTGAACAACACGTGTCATATAGAACAACGGCATTACATTTTATTTAATTTATTTAGCTCAAGGCGCTGGACGAACCGAGCAGTAACCCATGCCGCCCGAGGCATCCACATGCAGCATTTGGCGCATCCCCATTTCCATGACGTCAAAACCATGCCCATTTATTGAACACGTTAAAATAAATAAACTGAAAGCATCAGTTCGCGAAAAGCTGTTCATTTAAAGGCGCACTGTACGGTCAATTTACAGGCATAGGACTGTTCATGAAAGAGTTGGAGACGGCGGGAGTGCTGAACGACACGCTTGTTCTGTACACCTCGGACAACGGTATCCCTTTCCCTGACGCCAAAACCAACTTGTTCGAGCCTGGCATGGGAGAACCCATGATGATCTCTGACCCTACGCGACAGGACAACTGGGGAAAGGTAAAGGCCCAAAAGCACGTTTCAACGACGGACGGGCTGTGCGTTGAAAGCTGGAGACCGTGATCCACCTCTTTGAAAAGGCCGTATTGCCTGTTGCTTGCAGACATCATGCATGAGTGTTCTATAATCAAATGTATGAGCTTTCCATATTCACGCACCATTTGAAGAGTCTGATCACCGCTCCTCGCTTTCAACATTCTATCGATGACATGTTCATATGGGCCTTATGTGCTGAGCAACAGCACCAACACTAATATAAGGGTAGATTGAACTAGTAGTGGTCAGTGCATTAAACTACTAGTCAACATTTATACTGTTTTGTATTGATGATGCGGCTGCTGCTGTTGATGACGACGACAAGGATGATGATGATTGATGATGATGATGATGATGATGATTGATTGATTGATGATGATGATGATGATGATGATGATGATGATGATGATGATGATGATGATGATGATGATGATGATGGACACCACTAACATTGCAACTAAGACGATGAGGTCGATAGTGACGATGATATGATAGCTATGGCTGCAATGACTTCGCAAGAACGCTCTATTGGATAATAATAATTCACCCGATCCCACCTTCTTCCCACCCAGGTGACTGAAGCATTAGCCTCTACGATGGACTTCACACCAACCATCTTGGACTGGTTTGGCATTGACCCCAGCAAGGTCAAGGTCAAGCTGACGGGAAAGAGTCTCCTCCCGTTGACCCAGAACCCGTCCAACGTCAGCAACTACCAAAGCGTATTCTCCAGTCACAACTTCCATGAGGTCAGGTTACAGCTGGCTTCCTTGATGAAGATATTTAAGTTATTTACACTTCACAAAGTCGATGTAACAGTTCCTTTCAACATTAAGAATATGTGCTCGTCTGCCATAACGCCAATGCTGGGTTTAGACGTTAAACTTCAATGTTCATTCAATATGTGTTGCTCCATAAAAAAACAACAACAACCAAGTGCTGGACCCTAATTGGTGCAGAGTTCCCTCGCGTGCTCTATCTCTTTGTCTCTCTCTCTCTCTCTCTCTCTCTCTCTCTCTCTCTCTCTCTCTCTCACACACACACACACATACATATACACACACCAACTAAATACTACGTTTCAAAGAAATCCAGCCACTATAGTTTCAGAAAAAAAGTGCGCAAAATAAATAACTAAGTAATAATAATAATAATATTACGAATATTACGTCACCACGATGAGGTCACTCGATTTACGTAAGTTTTGAATAAGGCTCAACGCATTACATACAAAATTGAAAGGAAATTTTAATGTGAAACAGATACGGACGGCGGACGCCCAAAGCCCAAAACAGTACTTTCTGAGCTTTTCAGCTCGGGAACAAAAAAAAAAAGCAAGCTAAAACCAAAATAAATTCTTTGAAGAGTACTTTTGTTTTAGAGCTAAATAAATAAACGCCAAAGGATTGACGAATCCCAAAGTTTGGAAGAATGAACATTGAAAGCTTATCGTCATTTGTAGCGATATGACATGCAGACGCAAGGATAACCATCCCAGGGAAGAAAAGGTAGGGACCTAGATCAACAATGAACCACCAGAGCAATCATAATGCTAAGATGGACAGGGAAAAATGGCCACTTTTATCTTGCCCACCACGAGATTCGAACCTGGGTCATTGGTGTTCCAAGCAAACACTTTACCGCTGATCTACGGCGGAGCGTCTACCAGAATTTTTTTTTAACAATTGCACGATATACGTGTAGGACAGTTTTCTGTCATAGTAGTAGATAGCTTCCTTTGCCACAGCTGTAAACAGTGTTTGTACTTTCTGCATTTATTTATTCACAATGGAAAACAAGCTGCAAATGCAGAGTTGGGTGGCCGATCGCCTACTACATCCATTGCTTAGTTCAGTTCAGCTCAGTTTAGTTCATGAAGGCTTCTCGGCGCTCGGGAATGCCCCCGTGTCACGCGCCCCGTCCCATTCTTCAAGGAGAGTTTTCGACAGGGGGTGCTTTTGAGACAGTTCCAATGTTGGTCCGGTGAAAGATGGTTATTTTCGCGGCCTCATAGTGTTGACCAGCATTGCCCGTTGGCCTTCTTCTGTACGCCTCCTTTTTGAAGCCGTTTAATGCTGAGGTGTTACTCGTGGCTCGTTGTTTTTAGGCAGTGTATTCTGAGCTAGCTAACTGAGCATTTTGGACTTACATAGTAACTCCCAGGTAAAACTAATTGTTACGAAAAATAAACAAAATTAAAATAATTCATTAAACCTTTATTATATAATAAGAGATTTAGAATAGCATAGTTTGATAGACTAAAACAAACAACAACAAAAAACAAACCCGTGATCATCAAAATAAGTCACTTTTTTCACTTAATGACTTATGATGAAGTGACCTATTAGGTACGGTGTATGCAATATAACTACTCATATAAAATCTTCAAGTCCGTGGAGTGGAGGTAATGTTTCTTATTTGCTCTCATCTTGCTTTTAACAGCATTTATCGATAAGTCTGACGACTATCAGATAGCAATTTGTTCTACATATTAACAACTCTGTTATTTTTTTTTTAAATTTAAAGTAGCAAAATATATGTGTCAACGTTGTTTTGTAATATTGTTATTAGATTGTAAAATTTGACGTACATTGATATGCTATGCTTATTTTACTTCTCAAGCCAAGAAATCGTTATTCGTCACAAAATATACAGCGAAAATCTGGTGTATCGCTAATAGTATATACAATAACAATATGCACATCCCCACACACACACATACACACATAACGTGCAGGCTCACGGCTAAACAAAAAAATCCATATATACACCTAAGAGCAGTGAGAAGTTCTTGCGACATAGAACACATAATAAAATACACGTTTACATTTTTTTAAAAACCCAATAACAACAACAAAGTCTTCATTTGCAGGTGACGATGGCTTACCCAATGCGAGTGATTCGAACCACACAATACAGGCTTATCCACAACCTGAACCACCGTGCCCCGTACCCCATGGCGGAGGATCTGTATGCTGCACCCACCTTTCTAGAGATTTTGAACAACACTCAACACGGAAACCCCACCAACTGGTTCAAAACCCTCGACCAGTATTACTATCGAGATCAGTACGAGCTGTTTGACCTCATCTCCGTGAGTATAGGATGATTATTACTACACCGCTAAGGTGCTACACAAGCTGTACATGCTGTCATAGATTTATCTATATTGTATCTTCTTGCCTGGACAACGCTTCGGGCCTTTGTAATATTGTGAGTTACTTAAATGCACTGATTTGTAACCACCCATGTATTGATATTTTTTTAAAGTTGGCCTCCAGCAGCTTGACTTGCCAACTGTGGTTCAGAAAATTACTCTATTTCAGCCGTGGTGGTGGTGACAGGTTTGTGTGTGTGTATGTGGGTGCGTGCGTGCGTGCGCGCGCGCGTTTGTGTGTGTGTGTGTGTGTGTGGCAATTTAGATAATTTAATTATATTTGTCAAGCATCAGGCCCACAACGTGAGTTCACAGTTAGAAAGTTTAGTAAACAAACGTTAAAAACATTCAAAACATAATAATAGAAAGCAATAGCAACATTTCACAACAATAAGTACTAGAATATGTCACTCAGCACAGAGTGCAACACGCTAAGTGTATGTGTGTGTATGTTTTTGCGTGTGTGTGTGTGTGTGTGTGTGTGTGTGTGTGTTTCTTGTGTGTGTGTGCGTGTGTGTAAGTGTGTGTAAGCGCGCTTGCGTGTACTTGCGTATCTTCTTCTGTTTCCTGTGGCAATCCATATGTTGAGTTTGGTATAGATGGGAGAGATTACAATTTTTTTTTTAATTGTTTAAACCTAACCTTGTCTTTTTTGTTTTATGTATAAGGATCCACAGGAGCTGGTGAACTTGGCGTATGACCCAACCTACAGCAAGTTGCTGAGTCAGCTGAAGCAGGAAGTTCTGAAATGGCAGCAAGAAACAAAAGATCCCTGGCGTTGTGTCCCGGCCGCCATCATGGAAGGCAACACGTGCTACTCCGCATTCAACAGCGAAGATCTGTGACGATTTGCGGAAATTTCAAATGAATGAAAATTGGGTGAAATTTCAATTGTGGGTGGGCACTGCGTGACCATTTTCAAAGTGTAATTGGTTGTTAATATTATTATTATTGTGAAATAAAGTTGTTTTTTCCCATCAGTTTAGTTTAGTTCAATTTAGTTCAGGCAATTATGCAGACATACTTTACAACCGGCTTATTAACTAATGATTAGCTCACCAACTTAAATAACACACCACCTTTATTAGGTCCTTTTTTTCCCTTAACTGTGTTTAAAAAAATGGTTTTACCTTTTCCAAGCAAAGCGCAATTCGTTTTGTGTAGTGAATGAATATGGCTTAACACGTTTTAGAAAGCCTGGTTAAAGTTAAATTGTGCATACACAATGCATGATAATATTCTGTCAATTGCTTGCTTATTTTTTTATAATAATAAGCTATTAATTTGACGTTATAATAATATAATATGGGTTTTTTTTTTTTTTATTTATTCTTAAGCTTATAACAATATATATTTTGTTTATGAAGATTTTTTTGCTGAATAAAATACTAATTGTTTAGTAGTTTAGTTTTGTCAAATGCTGTTTTGTACTATTTTGTATGTGCCTCTGAGCAGTCCGATCCTTTCCAAATCATTCACTCAGTTCATAGAAAGATTTGTTATTAAGGAAAACAAACTACAACTTACTACTCTATCGCATACATTTAGGTCAGCAGAGTGCACTGAAGGTCGTTGTGGTGAGAAGGTGGTAAACATTTTAAAACAAAGAACATAGCAAGAAAACATTGCTGGTGCACATTAACCGAATTGTAGATTTATATAATTAGCTGATACAGTTGCAAAACAACAAACAAAAATAAATAAATTAAAAATAAATACTCGTATACACCCAGTGTTTCAAGTTAAGCAAGTCAAATCAAGGCAAATGTTATTGCCAAGTTCAGATACATGTACAAGGAAGGTGACTCGGATTCGAGATAAAGCAACACCCACCACCCGCTCTCACCCCACCCCGTCATCCCCCACCCCACACACATACACACGCGCACGCACGCACAAACACAAAGAAGGAGGAGGAGGA
This sequence comes from Oncomelania hupensis, assembly GCA_036898135.1. Lineage (NCBI taxonomy): Eukaryota > Metazoa > Mollusca > Gastropoda > Littorinimorpha > Pomatiopsidae > Oncomelania > Oncomelania hupensis. Next base: position 31,961,864 of record CM072521.1, on the reverse strand, counting down.
GACGACGATGACGAAGAAGAAGAAGAAATAAAGATGTTTCTCTGCATTTTGCAATGAGGAATTTGTCCTGCTGTGAGGGCCCTCACCGCAGACCTACAACGAAGAATACAAAGCATGGAGGTGAGGTGCTACAGAAGACTTTTTTGTATTTCCTATACCCAACACATCACCAACGACGAAGTCCGACAGACCATCACAAAAAGCTCTTGGACAACAGGATGATATGCTCAAAGTGGTGAATAATCGGAAACTCCGATGGTATGGCCACTTCACCAGAGCATCAGGTCTTGCAAAGACCATCTTGCAAGGCACAGTGCAAGGAGGCAGAAGAAGAGGGAGACAAAAAAAAGAGGTGGGAGGACAACATTCAAGAATGGATTGGTTTGACACTAAGCGAAGCCATGAGTGTTTTGCTGAGACTAGAGAAAGATGGAGTTCGCTGGTTAAACGATCCTCTGTGGTGCCCCAACGGCCTTCGAGTTACGGGATAGCATAGAATAGGATTTGTCATACTACCTATTGAAATAACCCAACAAAACATGTTGAACATTCCTTAAGGCCGTATCATTTAGGATAAGCGTAGTTTGGAGGGTCGGGTCGAGCGATACTGTTGCTCGGATCACAAGGAGCATTACACAAATCAGGTGCCTGTAGTTCATTAGCAATGCGGTAGATAGGTCTCCCACATCTTTACCATGAAGGTGGTGACAGGATACAGGCGCCCGTTTCGGCATTAAGACTCCATTCAAATCCCAGTACGGGCGCCTGAGATAATGATTCGTCTTTCAAGGGACCTGCTTTGACCACGCTCACTCGACAGATACATGTAACATTCACAGTGAATGTTGCCCCCTTCGCCTTCCTTCTCCCCTCGTGCTTTAAATGCACACTGTCGCTGTCTTTCTCCTTTGTTCTTTCTCATTCCTAACCTTTTCTATCAATCTACTATAGACTGCCATCTTCTTCACTAGACCAGTCACCTACCTTTTTTGTTTGAAAACTCTTCCAAAACTCCTCATTTGTGTATGAGGTCTGTTGGGTCAGCTTGGGAATATTGGACGCATTCTGCTAAATGGTCACTATGGTAACAAATGTAAATGGTCACAAATGTAACGAACCGAGGTTCGCTAAATAATTGAAATAATAGACTTATTAAAGATTTACAATAATGACACAATAAAATATCAGTTTCTTTGAGCTAAAATATTTGTTTAATTAATTACTGTCACTCGCATCTCAATTATACATTTAAAATACGCATTCTTACTGGCCCAACATACTATCAAAAACTGACAACAAGGATAACATTGATGACTACGGGTGAAGGTCCGTGGAAATGAAGCGTTGATGGTGCAGTACGTGATCCATGAAGATGAAGTGTCGTTGCTGTCGTAGTCTTGGAGGTAGATGAGATGGTCATTTCTAAAACAAAGTCTTTAGGCGTCCTTCAGCAACTCACTCCATATATCCACAATTAAAACCAAAATAAAATAGTGTTATTATTATTTTGCAATGTAGGCATTTTATATGTATGTGATTAGTTGATATGTTATAATGATGTTTATATTCTATTTTGTTTTTGTAAACGGGGGTTTGATAAATTAAAGTATAGACTCAGCATCCCCTGCGTGGGATGCCTTTATTGTGAAGTGACCGCTGGTGGAGTGCCTTCAGTGTTGCAATGTTTCAGCAGATCTTTTATACGGATCAGGGTTGAGTACTCTTTCAAACAAGTTGTGGTCCTGATTTTGTGGTCTTGATTCGGCTCTTTGCAGTCCGCTGTACCCTGTAAGCAATGAATTACTAACTAACTAACTCTTTCGAAAGTATAGTTATTTTTTTAAATCAATAAAGTCAGCAGTTTTTGTTCCTAATACTAGCAAGCGCTAGCGACCTTTCTACAAGCGCTAACAATACTTATCATCTAGTAGATCGAAGAACGTATTGGTGTATCGTTAAACAGGGGAGACCACTGGCTGTCAGAACAGACTTGGAAAAAGTCAAACAGGGTTGGTTTGAGCAACAATGCAATAACAATGCGAAGTTTAGGCTAAACCCATTTTCGTAAAAAATTAAACAAAGTATTCTCATCATGGCCCTTTCGCGCTCATGCAATAGAACACCAAACTCTGTAGTCTTCCATTCTGATTCTCTCATACGTAAACATGTATGATGCCTACCCATTTTTCTCTAGAGACACATTCACCCAACTTGTGTAATGTCCATGCATGTAATTGAGTATTCACGATTTCTCATTGTCACACTACGTCTTTGATAGCTTACTGAAGCCCTTTTAAGGCAACATTCTTGTTCTTTACACCGTTCATCACCCCATGAACACAAAAAAGGAGGAAATTCCCGTATGTAGAGCTGGCACAACTATCGACACAACAACGTAATCAGGTTGCTGTAACCAATCAATGGGTAATTCCTTACGTGCAGGAAAATGTCAGGCATTACAGAGTGAACAGATTATACTCACTGTCGTATTTCATCAACGTGACTGCTTTAGGCTATTAATCTTGTTTATCGCAGGGTTCACTAACAGCCATTCACACTGGTAGAAAGAAAGATATTCGGGCTATGCTATTACGTTTTCATGATAAGGCTAAGAAAATCATTCAATGCAATAACTTTCGATCGATTTATGGGAATGTGTCACTGGGTGCGGCAGGCTAGACTATCAAACTTGTGTACAATCCTTGTTTGAGGCAATAAAGATGCGTTGTATTTGTATTGTGAAAAGGTAGACAGGTTTGTAATAGCAAAGCCTCAAAAAATGTTTTTAAAAAAACCTTGTGGTTATGAACACTTGAATTTCACCCCCGTTCACTTCTTATTTTTTGCTTTTTGCACATGTATTGTAAACTTTGCTCAATTTAGGCGCCTCGAGCCCTTGAATTTGCTTCATAAAATATGCGAGTTCTCTGATTTGACGCCTGGAGAATCGCGCGTTCAAGAATAATGTTATTATTGCAGGGAGAAGAGCTTGACATGTTATGTGCATGTAGTTATGACCATATCTATGTCTACAGTCGTACACATCATCGACATATCATCAGCACTCAAAACTCTATAGGGAATCGGCTATACCTGCACCCAACTTGTGTAATGCCCATGTTCTTATCGGAATGTGAGCGGAGTCTAAACTACTTGTAACACTTGTAATATAGGCTCCGCTCATATTCCCATACGGGCGCCTGTGGCTCATACGTATAAGTCTTTGTGACATCTACTGCTTAACTTTTGCAATTACATGCACACAACTTTTATAAGACCATTGTTAAAGCAACATAAATCAGCATGGGTGTAGCTGCGTTTCGTACGAGTTATGCCGATCTTTGGAATGCACTGCCATGCCTCTCCAGCTGAAACAAAATATCAGCCAGACCTTATCAACACCGCAACAAAACGAAACGTTTTACCCAGTTGAATAGTGCCTGATGGTCCCATCCTATCCTATCCTGTCCCGTAACTCGAAGGTCGTAGGGGCACCATAGATGATCGTTTAACCAGCATACTCCATCTTTCTCTGTCCTCAGCAACCCTGATGGCTTCGCTCAGTGTCAAACCAGTCCATTCTCGAATGTTGTCCTCCCACCTCTTTTTCGGTCTCCCTCTTCTTCTAACTCCTTGCACTGTGCCTTGCAGAATGGTCTTTGCAAGGCCTGATGATCTGGTGACGTGGCCATACCATCGGAGTTTCCGTTTCTTTACCACTGTGAGCAGGTCATCGTGTTATCCAATGGCTTGTGTGATGGTCTGTCGGACTTCGTCGTTGGTGATGTGTTGGGTATAGGAAATGTCCAGAAGTCTTCTGTAGCACCTCATCTCCATGCTTTGTATTCTTCGTTGCAGATCTGCTGTGAGGGTCCATGCTTCGCAAGCATATAGGAAGATGGAGATGACAAGGGAGCGCAGCAGTCTTACTTTGGAATATAGACTTATGGTCCTGTCTTTCCAAATGGGCCTCAACCTTGTCATGGCACCAGTTGTTTGTGCGATCCTAGAGAGGACTTCCTGTCGGGACCCATTGTCTGTTACAATGGCTCCTAAATATTTGAAGCTATGCACTGTGTTGAGGGATTGGCCTTGGACTTTGATGTCCGTGTTGATGCCATTGGTGTTATTGGTCACCATTTTGGTCATCATTTTGGTCTTCTCTGCACTTATTTCTATTCCATAAGCTCTGGAGGTGGTGTCAAGTCTCTGTACCAGCTGTTCAAGTTGTTGTTCCTCTCCAGCCAATCCATCAATGTCATCCGCAAAACGAAGATTCCGGTCCTGATTTGGCTCGGAAGAGTCCGCTGGACCTAAAGCAACAATCAAACGAAGATTGGAGATAGCTCTACCCCCTATGCTGACTGTTCCTTCATGATCTGCAAGGGCATCTGACATGATGCGCTCTAGGAAGATGTTGAAGAGTGTTGGAGAGAGTAGGCATCCTTGACGCACGCCGATTGTTGTTCTGAACCAGTTCCCGATGGCGCTGTTATGGAGGACTGCACTGGTGGCCTTGTCATACATGCTTTTGATGACTTCAATAATTTTAGAGCTGATGTTGTACACTTTCATTGTTGCCCATAGAGCTGCATGCCAGACTAGGTCAAACGCCTTCTTGAAGTCTATGAACACATGATATAGATGTTGCTGGTGCTGTAGGTATTTCTCACAGATTATTCTGAGGTTGAAAATCTGTTCAGTGGTACTTCGCCCTGCCCTGAACCCTACTTGTTTTTCAGCTATGATTTGTTCAGCTTGGGGTTTGAACCTGTTGAGTATTATTTTCAGGAGGACCTTGCTGGGATGGCTGATGAGGCTGATGGTGCGGTAATTTTCACACTCCTGAAGGTTACCTTTTTTGGGAAGAGTGATGAGCCTGATGGTACTGAACATATTTCAAAAAGTCATAAATATTTTAAAACATCAATCCCATCCCAAGTTGCTTTCATGTGTTTCGTAAAACTGATGAATGTAGGATTCGACGACAAATGTCACTTACAGGGATGGAGAGGAGGGAGGGGGGAAGGAGGGATGTGGGCAGGAAATCTTTTTTTTAAATTTAAATCACTTACAACCCCCGTTGGGGTGCCGGGGGTTTCAGTATAAATAGTATCCCCAATTTCTGGAAATTTAGTGCTTTAAATTCCCACTGTCGCTGTCTTTCTCATTATTTTGCTCTTTCTCATTCCTGCTCTGTTCTATCAATCTGCTATACTATCGTCTTCTTCGCTAGCCCAGTCTCCTGCCTTTTTTCTTGAAAACTCTTCCGGGACAAGACTCTTATTTGTGTATGAGGTCTGTTGGATCAGCTTGGGAATATTGGACGCTTTCTGCCAGGTGGTCACTAGGGCTTCCTATGATGTTATTATTTAGCAATGTAGGCATTTTATATGTATGTGTTTTGTTTATAATTTATAATGATGTTTGTATTCTATTTTGTTTTTGTAAACGGGGGTTCGATAAGTTGGGGTGAAGCCTCAGCCGTCCCCTGCGTGGGATGTCTTTATTGTAAAGTGACTGGCTGGTGGAGAGTATTCAGTTTTACCACTAGGGTTGTTTCAGCAGATCTTTTATGCGGATCAGGGGTTGTCCGGTCCTGATTTGGCTCGGAAGAGTCCGCTGGACCTAAAACAATAATCATGTAATGTAATGTAATGAAATCACTTACAAGCTCAGACAGCTTTTCAAGGCGATGGCGCCACTAATATCCATTATACGCTAAATAGTTTGCTGAAGTCAGATTTCGAGCTCAAGCAACCTAAGACACACATTCACAAGGCTTGCACCCAGTATGGAGCTAATCTTGCCGCCGTTATCAGAGGGTTTGTAGAAACTTTCATTTTCAAACACAAGTTTTCAATCATTGACTTCTTCCTCGATGTATACTAGGTCTACTGTACCCTTTCGTAATAATTATTATGTGCACTCTCCTCCCCTGTGAGGACGTACATAGTGCATTACAGTCAATGACAAATAAGCTGCTTGATCAATACGCAGACATTGAGAGAAAGAACCAAGGATAGAGAGAGAAAGAGTTGGGGGGAGATGGTTGTGGAGGAGGAGGGTGTGTGTGGGCGGAAACCTGGAAGGGAGATAACTTTAAGAGTACGGCCAGACGGGCGCAGACGGCATTATTTTGCTAGAACTGAGCAGTCCGCGGACTTTGTCTTCGAGAATGGAACTTCAGAAACTTAGTTTGATTGCTCTCGTCGTCTTTTCAACTATTTTGAATGTAAGATTATCCGCTTTACAACGACTATTACTAAGGCTGATATATATCGACTATAGTAGCAATGTTTTTGTTGCTGTTGTTGTTTTAGCGGTAACACTAACAGCATGTTAGACTACAGCTGATTACCGATATCCACATTTATTCACTCCGCTCTCTGGCGAGAGACAAATCTCTTGTTTTCTCAATTAGCTTTTTCAAGTAGGAAACGCTTGTAATAACTATAAGCAACACATCTTTTGATGTTGAGCTCCATCATCAGTTCATTCTGTTGCAACAATTTTACTTTCAGGTTCAGTGCTATGCTGATTCGACAGGTAAGAAAAAATATTTGATTGTTTATTAGTTTTTTAACTTTTATTTAAAGTTGTATATTTAGCAAATCTTTTTCACCTACTATGATAAAGTGTTGATTTTTTTTCCTTCTTCGTTTTAATTCTTTTATGTTCTCAGCTCTATCTTTTTCGCTTTTTCTTCCAGGAGTTTCTAGAAATGACGAAAATGGCAACGAACGGGACCTCATACTGGAAACCAATGAAGGTAAATATTTGCTCTGCTCTACTGACAGCAAAGATATGCTTAATGAATTGTTTGAAATAGTAATAGCAACAGTAGTTACATTGTAGAGATAGTAGTAGTCGTAGCACAGCAGCAACAGCAGCCATAGTAGTAGTAGTAGTAGTAGTAGAAGTAGTAGTAGTAGTAGTAGTAGTAACATGACTCAGAATATGTGCCCCCACCCTCCCTATTTGGCCTTCTCCCAAAGTACATAATAATGCTTCAATACTTTATAAAGACTATAGAATTTGTGCGTGTGTGTGTTGCAGCTTTGGGTCTGGACTTGTTTGAAGGCGACATAAAAGGTTTTCATCCCAGGGTAAGTGTGGAATGTTGCAGTTCTGTGTGTAGAATGGTTATGTCAAGGTATTTCCGACTCTAGAGCTGCTGAAGGCGCTAGCCCATATAGGATCTAGCCCAAGCCCACTTGCCGTCTTTGGGCGCCTCGTCTGACGCACAGACGACTGAACACAACCCTTAGCGATTGGGTTATGGGGGAGAAGAGACCTAGTGTTTGCTGCGTACATTTGTATTGCCGCCCCTCACCTATCTACGACATGAGCGTTAGGATCTTTAAAGTCCGTGCGATGGAATGTTGTTGTTGAGTAAATTATCGTCCCCGGACACATGGAGCGTATAGGGGACACGTAGGTAGCCGACGAAGCAGCTTGGATGAAGGCGTTGATGATTGTAAATAGAATTGGAGAAATGTGTAGTGGCGTAGCGCTCAAGGCGGCACAAGAAGATATGCAGAACCGCTGCAGGAGGGGGAGGAGGACAGCTCGTCGAGCGAGTGTGAAGCGTTGCCAGGGAGGGAGAAAGAAAGAAAGAAAGAGATTTCTCTTATATAGCGCACTTACAAGCTAAGAGAGCTTCTCAAGGCGCTGGCCCGTAATATCCAGCAATCACAAAATAGTTTGCTGAAGTCAGGATTTGAGCCCACGTCGCCCAAGACGCACTCATACAAGTCGTGCGCTCTGACCACTGAGCTATCCCTGCGTAGACGTGGAGAGGAAAGATAACTATAGCCAGGGAATAATAAACTTTTTTTCACTAATGGAAAAGGGGCTTTTTATATTTAGGGCAGACCAGGTCTGCCATGCTATCGCAAAAAGCAGGGACGGAAAGTAAAGTATAAAAGCTGGTTAAAATAGAATGGACAAAATATAAAAATCCTACAGGACCACATAAATGAACAAAAAAGAAAACAAAATAATGCTAAAAGGGGGAACCGCCGAGACGGGACACCGCCAAAAAAGGAAAAAGACAGCCAAAAAAAGGCCAACATAGACCAAAAAGTCAATAAAATTACAAAAGAAAATTTAACAGGCCGATAAAATGCCGAGGCATAAATTTAAGAGAATAAACGCGTGAAACAAAACACGCAACCGGCATGGAGAGACCCGAACGCGGCGGGTATGCGGACGCCAGGCAACAACGGAAGGGGTACCAACGACGAGGCGGCTAAGGCGCAGCCCCACCCCTGTGCCCCCTCTTAGATAATGTACCCGGGCCCTGAATCAAGCCGCCATCAACGACGACATGCCTCACGCCCCATCGGAAAGTGTCCAAAGCCTCATTGAGCGCAGCTTTATCCACGTGAGGGGAAAGCGCGCCCGCCATCGCCTCCATCCAACTCATAAACTCGGCGCCTGTGGGGACGCGCTTAGACTGAGTGGAGCAAGTCCTAGTTTGCTTCTTAACTGGATCGCGACTAGGGGAGGACTGAGCCTCCGCGTCGCGCGTGCTCGCGGGACTGGCAATCACAACCTTAAAGTCAGATTGAGTGCCAGCCTTCGAATTGATTTGGCTAGAAGTGGAGAGCTACCGACCAGCCAAGCCGCGGACAGTGTCCACGAGCCCAGCCACAGCGTGAGTAAGTTTTTCCACAATGGATTCAAGGTGGGTTATAGCGACCCAGGGGTCGCCGCCGCCAAGTGAGGGCGCGGACGGCACCTTGGAATGGTTCGGAATCCCAGCTACCACGGGGATGAAAGGAGGGGGCGGGCCAGAACAGGGGCAACCAGGGGCAACCAGGGCAACGGAGGCAAAACCGCAGCCGCGGCAGGGGTACAAGGAGCCACAGGATCTAGGAGTTCCCCAAGCAGATTTGACTAAGACCGGGGAGGACGCAGGGTCCGCTGCCAGCTGAGAACGGGCCAGACGAAGAGCCTGAGCTTGAGGCATGTATGTAGCGGCCCTGAGACGGTTCGCGAGAACGCGCTCGCTCAGGGCCGGACAGTTTTGGTTGGAGGCAGAGTGATCGCCTAGGCAATTTAGGCAAGATCGCTTGCTGGCTTTGCAATGCGCGCCGGAATGGCCGGGCTTACCGCAAGAGGAACAGGTTTGCACGGACTTACAGTGCTTTTTAATGTGACCAAGCTTATGGCACTGAAAACAGCGGACCACTGCTGCAACAAAAGGTCGCACCGGGTAGTCTCTACGATTAATCAAGAGGATGTTCGGGAGGGTCGACGCCTCAATGGTGACCGTGATCGATGTAGAAGCTAGTCCGTCTGATTGGTGGAGTCGTCGATCACTCTTAATCTAACAGGGGCGGACCAAGCCCTCAGGGTCGACCAGACCCTCACACTTAGAAAAAATATCTTCATCAGTAACTGAAATGGGGATGTCCTGAATGACACCCTCCACAACGGGACTTGGTACCAAACAGGACACCGAAAACTGTCCCAAAACGCTGAAGCCGGCGAGTCGCTGCTGCTGAACGAAAGTCTTGCAGCTAACAAGGAACCCATCGCCGATAGGTCTTACATGGGTCAACGGGCCCCACCGCGGCCTGCAAGATTTCGGCGAACTTCCAGCCAAGAGACTTAGAGGAGGCGGAGCTGGCAACATCGTCGAACTTCACCGAGACCGGGAACCGACAAAGGCCGTGAGCAGGCAGAGAGAGAGAGAGCTCAGGGGAACCCTGTCTCTATATCTAAGTTTTCGCTTGCCCGGAACGGCGGTCCAGGCCCGCTCGCCATCATCAACCTGATATGCATTATCAGTCGGAGGGGAAGGCACCAAGTGCGCAGCCCCCCGCAAAGAGCAGGATTCGACGACCGGGGTCGGTCACACAGTCGCGTCCATCGCATCGCACATTTCAAACGCCTCGTCGGCAGAAGACGACGAGGAGGAATCCGTGAGGGTCTCCCTCACTCTCTTGCGGTTAGGAGTGGACGGTCCCACTCCAGCCGTGACAACCAGGTCGCCAACATCAACTCCAGACGCCACAATGGGCTCTGGAAGATCAGTGCCCGCCTTCACTGATTCGGTAACCGGCAAAATCACGGGAGAATCCCTCCTCGCAGCCCCCCCTCCGGACAACGACGCCACGGCGGCGCACGCGAACCGGGCCTCTCCATTCAGTAAAAGTTTAAAACCACAACAGTGGGCAGTAAAACACGCAAAAATCAATAAAGATAGTGTCACGCTACGCAGTTTTGCAGTCGCGCGCCTATGTATATAGTTTAATCATCAGCCTGTACATAGAGGTTAAAAGTTACGGTAGTCAAGGGGAGAGAATCAGGATAAATTAATTTAGTTTATAATTAATAAAAGTAGCGAATGTATTGCGCCCGTGCAGAACGTACTATGTTAGAAAAACAGCATAGTTGGCTATTTTGTTATTGAGAAGATTAATTGCTGCCATGCGATATTCTATGTGTGAAATGCGTGCTCTAATCGCGAACGGTGCAGGGAATGAATTATGATGAAAAGAAGTATATTCTGGAAGATTCTTAGCTAATCGTATAAAACCCCTTGCACTGTATATTTTGATAGGAGCAGCAACAGTTGCATATCGCTTTTGTAGCCAGAATCAACGGATCCAAGTTGGGTCAAGGTGCCAGTTAGTGACTTTGTCTGTGGGTCGTACAGATCAGACCGTCAACGAAAAAGAGCCTATTAACGGAAGAGGAGGATTGTTTTGGGAACACTTTGGAAGTGTTTGTTTAACTAAAACTTTTCTAAGCTGTTTAGAATACCTACTGTGTATTCTCGGTGAAATCTGAGTTATCTACGTATAACGTCGGGTGACCTGTGACTCCGTCTAGGACTTCTTATGCCTGTGTAATCACCTTGCCTAACCATCTGTGCCTGTGTGTTTGTCCCGTCGTTCGTGTGTCTTTGTCTACAGGCCGGAGAATCCACTGGTAGCCGTAAGTTGTTTACCTCAATTCCTCAGTTGGCCATAGCGTTCGGGGGTTTGGGTTATGCATGCAGTGTGAATGAATAGTTAATTATGTTTTCTTAATTCTATTTTTTTGGTTTCATATTGGTTGCTGCATAAATACCGAGCAATATAGAGAGAGAGAGAGAATTTTCTAAAATGTATTATAAATTAAATAATTATAAATTGATATAAAAGAATTCGCTGTTATGTAGCGAAGAGATGACAGGAAGGAGGTGTTTGTGAATGTATATGCGCGATGACAGGTAGGATGAGTAAGGATGTGGAAAGGGAGACAACCATTCCGATAGCGGGGTGCTTGTGCAGTATATTGTAATATAATTATTAATGGTTGCGTATTCTTGTATGTATTGTTGTAGATGTACCAACAAATTCAACACCAAAACCCTAGAGCAGACCATTGATGGTGTGCTGAAACCTTGCTGGTGTGAAGCTTGTGTGCCTCGGCCTATTACGCCGTGTTTTCCGTGTGTCAACCTCGGTTGCGAAGGTTCTGGTATTCGCCCAGGGAACTTTATTTCGTTTATAAAGCACACGCACACACACTCCACCACACACAACAAATAACTATAACCAATGATAATCTGTTGTGAGGAACGATAATTGTTTTACATGTGATAAATTATAAATTACAGCACATTGAGATATATTTAATTTGAATTGATTGATAAACGTTGTTGAGTAATATTACCTACCAGATTAAGTAACCCTGTGATTGTATAGTTTTGTCTGGGGGAATTATTTCGCCAGATATTAGTTAATTAATAATTTAGATTATTTCTTACAACTTCTATTCTGCATAAAAGATAAATTTTCTTATTCATTTTATATAATATAAAAGACTTGTTGTATCTATTTGAAGTTTAAGTGGAACAAAGTTTGAATATTTATAAAGATTTAAAGCAGTTGCTTACTGTATATTTACCCTGTTGGCAGTAAGCTGTTTCAGCCATAATTATTATAAATCTCTTGTACATTTTGTAGTTAGTCATTTTCCATTTTGATTTAATTATCATTATTGTTTTGAGCGAATTGTTTATGTAATAGTTTGGGATTTTATTAGTGGGATTGAGGGTTGGTAGGTTGGGAAGTGGGATAAAGGGAGTTAATTTTGAGTATGAATGTGTGTGTGAAATAAAGAAATTGTCTTGTTACTTCTGGTTTTGTCTTTTAGAGTTTATTTAGGTGTTGGGTTTTTTTCTCGTGTGAAAGAGCACACATGTCGAACCACTGTTGAGGCAGTTGGGACGTGACATTTTGGTGGCAGCGGTGGGATAGATCTAGGATAGGTTAGGGGGAGGTAGTTAGGGTAGATTTATTGTTGATTGTTTAGATACCAGAAGTCAGTGTTTGTTTCTTTGTCGTCTTGTGTGTTGGATGAGTGCGAAATACGACTGGATGACGACCGTCCAGTAAGGACAAAACAGTACCCGTTACCTCATTCAAAGATGGAGACAGTCAAGGCAGAAGTTGAGACGATGCTAGCTATGGGGGTGATCGAGAGAGCGGCTTCACCGTTCAGTTCACCGATCGTTCTAGTAAAGAAGAAGGACGGAGCAGTCAGATTCTGCGTCGATTTCAGGAAACTCAATAGGCAGGTAATTTTCGACGCTGAGCCGATGCCAGACATAGATTATCTATTCAACAAACTCTCAAAGGCCAAGTACTTGAGCAAGATCGATTTGTCTAAGGGGTATTGGCAAATACCTATGAAGAGTGAAGATAAGTGCAAGACAGCTTTCACTACCAACGAGGGTCAATTCCAATGGTGCGTCATGCCCTTCGGACTGAAAACCGCAGGGGCAGTTTTTTCACGCATGATGCGCAAGATGTTAATGCCATTGAAGATGAAAGAAGTCGACAACTTCATGGACGATCTCATGGTGGCCACAGAAACTCTAGAGAGACATTTAGAGTGTTTGGATATCTTGTTTAAACGTCTGAGGGAAGTACAGTTAGCGGCGCGTCCGTCCAAATGCTACCTGGGATTCCGCAAGCTGGAGTATTTGGGACACATAGTGGGAGAAGGCAAAGTGCGGCCGGAACAAGGAAAGATGGACAAGATCCAGAATGCACCACGTCCCACTACCAAGAAACAGGTCAGGTCATTCCTTGGATTAGCAGGGTACTATCGGAAGTTTGTGCCGAATTTTGCTGCGATAGCGGTGCCGCTGACCGACTTAACCAAGGGAGGCAAATCAGGTCCCGTACAGTGGTCCGATGCTTGTGAAGTAGCGTTCCAGACGCTCAAAAACCGTATATGTTCCAAACCCGTATGTTGTATGCCAGACATGGAAAAACCATTAGTGCTACAGACTGACGCATCAGAGTTTGGAATAGGGGCGATTCTGTGCCAGGACCAAGGTTTGGGTTTACAGCCAATCACATGTGCCAGCAAGAAGCTAAACCAAGCGGAGAGGAACTATTCCACCATAGAGAAGGAATGTTTAGCATTGGTGTGGGGGGTACAAAAGTTCAAGCAGTACCTGTACGATCGGACAGTCATTGTGCAGACCGACCACAGACCTTTGCAATACCTGCAGCAAGCAAAGACTACAAATTGTAGACTCATGAGGTGGGCACTTCAACTCCAACCTTTCGATCTGATAGTGGAGAGTATTCCAGGGAAGGAAAATGTACCAGCTGATTTCTTGAGCAGAACTGAGTAGCGTGGTTGTTAAGAACTAAAACTGTTAGTTTTCGTCTTGGTGGGGTGCTGTGTCACGCTACGCAGTTTTGCAGTCGCGCGCCTATGTATATAGTTTAATCATCAGCCTGTACATAGAGGTTAAAAGTTACGGTAGTCAAGGGGAGAGAATCAGGATAAATTAATTTAGTTTATAATTAATAAAAGTAGCGAATGTATTGCGCCCGTGCAGAACGTACTATGTTAGAAAAACAGCATAGTTGGCTATTTTGTTATTGAGAAGATTAATTGCTGCCATGCGATATTCTATGTGTGAAATGCGTGCTCTAATCGCGAACGGTGCAGGGAATGAATTATGATGAAAAGAAGTATATTCTGGAAGATTCTTAGCTAATCGTATAAAACCCCTTGCACTGTATATTTTGATAGGAGCAGCAACAGTTGCATATCGCTTTTGTAGCCAGAATCAACGGATCCAAGTTGGGTCAAGGTGCCAGTTAGTGACTTTGTCTGTGGGTCGTACAGATCAGACCGTCAACGAAAAAGAGCCTATTAACGGAAGAGGAGGATTGTTTTGGGAACACTTTGGAAGTGTTTGTTTAACTAAAACTTTTCTAAGCTGTTTAGAATACCTACTGTGTATTCTCGGTGAAATCTGAGTTATCTACGTATAACGTCGGGTGACCTGTGACTCCGTCTAGGACTTCTTATGCCTGTGTAATCACCTTGCCTAACCATCTGTGCCTGTGTGTTTGTCCCGTCGTTCGTGTGTCTTTGTCTACAGGCCGGAGAATCCACTGGTAGCCGTAAGTTGTTTACCTCAATTCCTCAGTTGGCCATAGCGTTCGGGGGTTTGGGTTATGCATGCAGTGTGAATGAATAGTTAATTATGTTTTCTTAATTCTATTTTTTTGGTTTCATATTGGTTGCTGCATAAATACCGAGCAATATAGAGAGAGAGAGAGAATTTTCTAAAATGTATTATAAATTAAATAATTATAAATTGATATAAAAGAATTCGCTGTTATGTAGCGAAGAGATGACAGGAAGGAGGTGTTTGTGAATGTATATGCGCGATGACAGGTAGGATGAGTAAGGATGTGGAAAGGGAGACAACCATTCCGATAGCGGGGTGCTTGTGCAGTATATTGTAATATAATTATTAATGGTTGCGTATTCTTGTATGTATTGTTGTAGATGTACCAACAAATTCAACACCAAAACCCTAGAGCAGACCATTGATGGTGTGCTGAAACCTTGCTGGTGTGAAGCTTGTGTGCCTCGGCCTATTACGCCGTGTTTTCCGTGTGTCAACCTCGGTTGCGAAGGTTCTGGTATTCGCCCAGGGAACTTTATTTCGTTTATAAAGCACACGCACACACACTCCACCACACACAACAAATAACTATAACCAATGATAATCTGTTGTGAGGAACGATAATTGTTTTACATGTGATAAATTATAAATTACAGCACATTGAGATATATTTAATTTGAATTGATTGATAAACGTTGTTGAGTAATATTACCTACCAGATTAAGTAACCCTGTGATTGTATAGTTTTGTCTGGGGGAATTATTTCGCCAGATATTAGTTAATTAATAATTTAGATTATTTCTTACAACTTCTATTCTGCATAAAAGATAAATTTTCTTATTCATTTTATATAATATAAAAGACTTGTTGTATCTATTTGAAGTTTAAGTGGAACAAAGTTTGAATATTTATAAAGATTTAAAGCAGTTGCTTACTGTATATTTACCCTGTTGGCAGTAAGCTGTTTCAGCCATAATTATTATAAATCTCTTGTACATTTTGTAGTTAGTCATTTTCCATTTTGATTTAATTATCATTATTGTTTTGAGCGAATTGTTTATGTAATAGTTTGGGATTTTATTAGTGGGATTGAGGGTTGGTAGGTTGGGAAGTGGGATAAAGGGAGTTAATTTTGAGTATGAATGTGTGTGTGAAATAAAGAAATTGTCTTGTTACTTCTGGTTTTGTCTTTTAGAGTTTATTTAGGTGTTGGGTTTTTTTCTCGTGTGAAAGAGCACACATGTCGAACCACTGTTGAGGCAGTTGGGACGTGACAGATAGGCAAATATAAAACTCGGACTAGTCCTACAAGGAAGGGGCACTACAAATTTAAGCAGATCAAAAATCATGTGATAAAAACTTCTACGAAACACGAGTCCAGGACTCGGTATGTAAAAATTACAATAAAAGTTAAAACCTCACTTGGAGGGGATCAGCACAGCAGGCTATCTTTCCCACTCCAATGGGGCGAGACTACGGTCTCTAAGGGACAAAAGTGAATAATCACCACCAAGCGTAGCTCCTAGCAGCACAAGGCGGCTATCGCTAGTAGTCACACGGCAGCAGAAGGTAAGGTGCCACCGGGACGAGGGCTGCAGCGAAAGCACAAAAGTAAAGTCCCAAAGGACGACGAAAGTCACAAGTAGTCGCGGGGACGAAGGTCACCAGGGTCCAAGTCCAGGAGGCGCCAAAATACGAAGTCCCGACGATACGATCTAGCAGTAGAACGCTGCCTCAAGGCGACGAAAGTTTTCGATCGAAGAGCCACGCCACAACACCCTCTCTCAAGGAGCAACGAACTCAAAAAATGACGACTATGATGATGCCGTCTGACGACGATGATGCTGATGTTGTTGTTGTTTGTAGATTATAGTCACACGACACTTTCGCATATAGGTGACTACTGGACCGATTTATACTGACACCAGCGGGCCAGTTGTTGGTAAAGGGGAAAATAATATGATCACACGTTGACCAATCCGGGATTCGAACCAGCAACCTTTCGGTTACTAGCAAGACGCTCTTACCAACTGAGCTACCCGGCCCCCTATGCTGATGTGCGATGGAAGGCGTACTTTATATTCGGCTATATTCCCTTATGTATCGAGTTCCACAAGTGTCTTATATTTTCATTGGCAAAGAAGATTGACTAACACCGATATCGCATGGCAAGTGACCAATCACAGATGACGATGTTTCTAGCAAGCTGTGAAATATGTAAGTCGTATGAATACAGGACCTACATTAATCCATTCACCAATCGCAGTCTCCTATGGTTTTTCGGCAAAATGACTGAAAAACCAAACGGTCTTTTTGTATTTTCTAAAGACGCGCTAAAACCTCCTATCCTATCCTATCCCGTAGCTCGAAGGTCGTTGGGCCACCACAGATGATCGTTTAACCAGCGTACTCCATCTTTCTCTGTCCTCAGGAGGAGGAGGCGCTAAAACAGCAAGGTTTTATTCCCAAACCGTCAGTAATTCACAAAATAATGCATCAATTATTTCAAGGAAAGGATGGGTCAAAATGGTAAATGACCCGACTGAATCAGCAAATTAAACTGGCATTGTGTTGTGTGTGTGTGTGTGTGTTTTTTTTTTTTTAATTGGATGCCTAAAGGTGCGGTCTGACGGGAAGCGAAACAAGAAGCAAAACAGCCAGTAAAACACGAAACATCGTAGTTTTGACTATGTTTATCGTGTGACTAGACCTAAAACATAACAGCAGCAAAGCGCGAAGCAAAGCAAAGCGGATGCTTTCAGTTTAGAGCCTGCTCTAAAATTTTGCTTTGCTTCAAGTGAAGCATTTGAATGCCAGCCAATCAGATGAGCCGACGTACGAAAACTAGGTTATCATGTCAGCGATCATGACGGCATCAAAAGCTACTGGGTCATTAGCAAATCTGAAACAAGACCGCGGGCCTGACGATACGTTTATTCTCCTCGATCCAATTCAAAGCCACGAGGCATTATGGAATGTTAGAAGTCAAAATTACAGAAACCAAACCCCGAAAAAGGCCTCATGGACTTCTTCTGTGAGGGTCAATCTGACGGAAAAGGAGGTAACTGATTTACAACTTTTAATTGCGCATTGCTTCCACGCAGATTGTTATGCAAAACTTCTCATCGTGTGACCGCTTCACAAAGCAAAGCAATTGCTTATAGCAGCAGGTGCTTTGCTATGTTTACCGCTTTGCGTCTGATTCGTTTCCCGTCAGACCGCACCTTAAGCTAGAGTTGACTGAAAACTAGGCCTACATTTTCAACGAAGCGGAGACGAAGAAACTGGCATCGCTTTTCACTGGTCAAGTTTGGTTGAAGACACGTGTCATGTGTTCATTTTAATGTTCCCAAGTGTATGTGTGTGAGTGGGTGGGCGGGTGCTTAGGTCCGTGGGTGTACGCGTCTGCGTTTATGTTTGTGTGCGTGCTAAAATAAATGTGAAGAAAAGCTTCTGATTTTGGGGGCTATTTTTGGTTGCGCAGTTGGATGACAATATTGGAAAGCAATGTGTGATACGGTCGTTCACACGCATCTTTCTGCTCTAGTCTAATGTCTATTCCTCTTGTTTTCCCAATGGAAAGAATCCATACATAAATGTTATTCGCATATTAGGCATGGAATATGAAAAATTGTCACATCTCGATCGAACAATATTGCACTCGCCTAGATGCGAATCACGTATATTGTCATCGGTTGTCGTGCTTTCAATAATAAGAACGGGCACACTTGTTATTTAAAGAAAATGAAGTCCACTATACGCTCCTGTGTCCGGGGACGGTAATCTAACCACGAAACGATTTAAAGAAAACGAACAGCAACTTCTGTGACATGGTAGTAGGAAGAAACAGCGCTTTGAGTTCATTCATTTGGAGAATCGCGCTATATAAGAGCGTTTTAGTAGTAATAGTAATAGTAATAGTAGTAGTAGTAGTAGTAGTAGTAGTAGTAGTAGTAGTAGTAGTAGTAGTAATGATCAGTCAAACAAAGTAGGACTGGATCAATTGGTCCTTAAGCCTTGCGGCTTATTTATTGTGACGTGGGTTTTATTGTTGCTGGGCTCTGCACAGTGGAATGCTGTAACACTCTCGTCTTATTCTATGGGTTACGCTAGTGAATCACCCTGTGAATTACCTTAATACATTTATTTGTTTAGCTCGGTCTGTTCTTTAGGCTGGGGTACAGAGATAGATAGAAAAATGGTAAAAGATCACTGTCACACTAGCTTTCACACGGCTATGCATCATATGTAGTCCAGCCACTTGGTAACAATAAAAATCACACATTTATTTCCTCTACTCTATACACGATCTTCGATTTTTACGAAACTAACTTAAAAGTTCAAATGTCAATGCGAATGGTTCGCTCGCTGATAATCTAGGCAGCTACTTTCTCTTCATCGGGCACTGGATACTTTCTGCCCTAATGGTCAGATCTTGACGAGTGGACTACTGTGGTCCTTTGTTACAGTTTTAGTGCACGGTTTCTTGTTGCACTTAACTGTGCGTTGAGGTCGCTTCTACGACACGCTGTGTTGTCATTGCTTGTGTCCAACGGGTGGGCTATCTGCGCACAATGCTGTAGATGCGTCGGCAGCCAACTGTACGCGTTGACGTGGTTGTTGTCGTTTGCTGAGTTGGGCTCACGATATACCCCCTGCTCGTCTGTAACATATGAGATGAAATTCTGCACAACCCTGTATAATATAATAGGTCTGTGCAAGCGTCTCACTGAAAGCCAAAGTAGCCCTCAGTGATAGCTCCACATCTCTATACATAAGCGACGAACATTCTGCTAAGTCCATGGTCCACTGGAATCTCCACTCTAATTTCCTATACATACATAAATATAAATCGTGACTAACTATACACATAAAGAATTAATAATATTATAAACATTCTCCGGTACAGCCACTGGTCTGCAAGCCTACATACAGGTTAAACAACAGTGGTTCCATCAGGGATACAACATGGCGTCGACCGGTTCTGCTTGCCTAGCGGTCAGATTCTTCCACGTGGTCACGTAAAGTCGGACTAACAATTCATTCTGTGTATAGCAAATTTCACAAACATAATTCAACTATAATATAAATACATCACGATGAAACAGAAGTATGTTCATTTACCTGTTTGACAATGTCAGGCCGTGGCTACTTGATTGAATTAGAATATTCAACAAGTACTGCTTCCCTGGGCTATCAGTGGAGATATTTCTGCTAGGAAGTAGCTGTGTACTGCCTTAAGCTTTCACCACAAATGACCCTCTACCTAGCCTTGGCCTACCCAGTCAGAACTGGTTCTACCTACCAGTGCTGTGTTCTGATAGGCTGAAGAAATATGAGTGGCTGTATAATTCAAAGCCTTCTACCGTCAGCTGCGATGATGTCACTAGCTATGCGGGCGTCAGGCTACAACTGTTACGCATGATCACTTCTGTCGTCTTCTAGAGACTAACAGTAACCTTCCAAGTCTAACTGACTAAGCAAGCAAAATCTCAAAGTGTGCAGGGTAAACAGGTCCTCTTGTTACATTTATAGTGTCCCGTCTTTGTGTGACTTATTATTAGTCAGGTCTAGCTGACTCAAGACAATCTAATACCAATCACATCCGTTGATCGTATCCATCAAAACCTCTTGTTCGTCAATGAGATTATTGAAACGGTTGGGTGCTCGTTTAACAAATTCCGGCGGTATATTCCATAAAGACTTAACTGAACGTGTTGTGCGTTTTTCAAGTGTGTGTATGAACGTAATGTTAGAAATGTTTCAGCACCGGGCTGCCTTCAGCAATCCAAACGCCAAGTGGAGGAACGGTACTGTGCCATACGTCGTGGACGATTCTGTGGGTAAGACTGTGCTCGTTTGCACTAAGTTTAAGAAGAAGGAGGAGGAGGAGGACGAAGAGGATGTTGATGGTTACGACGTTGTTGATAATGTTGTTGCTTTTATTGCTGCTGCTTAAGATGATGACGTTGATTACCCCGACAATGACGACGACGACGATGATGATGATGATGATGATGATGATGATGATGATGATGATGATGATGATGATGATGATGATGATGATGATGATGATGATGATGATGATGATGATGATGATGATGATGATTGCAGACCCTGAAGTCCGCATGGACATCAAAGATGCGATAGAAGAGTTCCACAAAAGTACCTGTGTTCGGTGGGTACCCAGAACCGATCATAGGGATTACGTCGTTTTCAACAAAGTCACAGGGCAAGTACCTCCTCCTGCTGCTACTGTTACTACTACTACTACTACTACTACTACTACTACTACTACTACTACTACTACTACTACTACTACTACTACTACTATTTTGACCTTGCGATAGACAAGCGTTGATTTTTAATTACTTGAATTACTACTACTGTTGCTGTTGTTTATGTTACTATAAAATGTTCTATACAATCTTCTGTTAAGGCGCATTCGGAATGTTTATTTTTTTTTTTAAATTCGATTAAACAATATACTGGAAGTATTAATAAAAGGGGTCCCAAATGTTGTGTCAAACAAAGGCGAAGAGAGACGATTAAGGTTCGATGTAGACTACTAGGAACACGGTAATCTACACAAACCTTTTTTATCTCACAATAGATTCTATAATTCGTGTGACCTGCGTCAATTGTAGCTGCTACTCCTTTGTGGGGAACGGCGGAGGGGCGCAGGAGGTGTCACTGATGGGCCCGTGCGCCCGAAAGGGTAACATCATGCACGAGATGATGCACGCGCTCGGCTTCTTTCACGAACACAGCCGCCCGGACCGAGACGACTGGGTTCAGATACTCCTGGAGAACGTCCAAGAAGGTATGCCATATATATATTTGAAGTATTTACTATCAGTCTTCTGAAGCACTCACCTTTAAGTCTGATACCCTAATAGCCTTGCGATAGACCTACCCAGTGTGTTGTATCCATTATTGAATTTAAAAAAAACAACAACATTAAATTTAATGGATTCACAAAGCGCAATGCAATTCTAGCCAGCGACAAGTAGAATGCTATTGTTGTTGTTGCGCCTGTTGCTGTTTGTTGTGCTGTTGGTGCTGGGATGAAGATGGCGTTGTTCTTGTTGTTGTCGTAGCTTCTGCTGATGCTTTATTGCTGATGCTTCTGATGTTGTTTGTTGTGCAGTTAGTGGTGGGATGATGGTTGTTGTTGTAGTTGTTGTTGTCATTTTTGAAGGTGGTGATACTCTTCATTCATTCATTACAGCATTAATTGCTGAATTTACCCATTCACCCTTGTTTAGGTAAAGAGGGGAACTTTGACCGTCTACCAGAATCCATGGTAAACACTCAAGGTATAGAGTACGACTACTACTCCATTATGCACTACGCTCGCAACGCCTTTTCCTCCAACGGAGAACCCACTATGCTGCCCAAGCGAGATCCAGACGCTCAGTTAGGGCAGCGAGAAGGTTTCAGCCCTAAAGACATCACCCGTATCAACAGATTGTACGGCTGTGGTAGGTTGCTGTTATACTTTCTCCCTTCATTATAGGCCAAGAAATACTCCTGTTATAGGGGGTGAAAGGGTGGGGTAGGGTGTGTGTGTGCGACAGATGAGATGGCTTACTCAACAGAGACGAGGATGGACGATTGCGGTGTGAATGACCACAGACTCTGTTGAAGTTAATAGTTTGTTTTGTTTGTTTTACTCCTGCGATGCCCCCAAAACATTTGAACTGTTACCTGGGAACGGATTTTTCAAATTACTAAGAAGAACAAGCAGAGGCAGTGGTGGAAGAACAATTAAAAAGACTGCCAGTAAAACTAAAACTGTAAAAGTCGCCATTTTCTTGTTGCCAGATTTCAGAAAGAAATGAACACGGCAGCTTACTCTGAAAAGGTGCAGAGAATGACGTCCCTCTCTAAGAATTGTTGTAGAGCGCTTTACCAGCACAAAAGAGCTTCTGAAGGCGCTGTTCGGAAATAAGATTGAAGGCTTAATTCCAGCCACCTTGCTGCATGGTGCGCATCTGCTGAGTTATGACAAAGATGGTCTTCCAAAACTGCTGTAGGCTATTTACGAATAATAGTCGCAACACCGTTTGTTAAATTGATATTCGGTATCTACTGAGCCCTAACATCTGCAAAACCGCAGTTATAGCCATGCGCCGAAACTTCGTGTAAGCCAATATTGATTCAACAAAATGTATATCCTGAAATTAAGAAAATATACTGCAAATCCATTTCCGGTATTTACAAAAAAGACTTAGGCTAACAGATATATAATAACTACATTTTTAAATTCTAAGGATTTTCCACTTATCGGAACAGGAAGGATTATTGTTTGATCTGTGCACACAATAGCCAGAAGAGTCCAAAATTGTCGCCATATGATACTGAGTGATGTTTTAGTTCTCATGTGTCCCTGTCCTGTTCGATTACAGAGTGGATAATGCAAAGCACTACCCCATCAGCACTCATTACAACAACTGCAACAACGACGACAACAACGCTGCGTCTGACTACAACTACGACAACAACGCCACGTCCTACAACAACTACAACATCAACGCCGCGTTCTACAATAACAACTACTTCACGTCCTACCAGAGATAGAACGACAACTACTCCACGCTTTGCAACAACTACAACGACGACTACGTCACGTCCAGCAACAGCAACAACAACGACGCAGCCACGTCCTACACCAACGACAACGACTACGCCTCGCTCATCAACAACAGCGACGACGACAACGCCTCGTTCTACTACAAGAACAACGACGGCCCGCCCTATAACATCAACGAAAACGCCTCGTTCAACAACAGTAACAACGACGATGACGACGCCTCGTCCTACAGCGACAACGCAACGGCTAACAAAAACGACGACACGCCCTACAACACCTAGGACGACCGCAACTACGGCAACAAGTCCTACCACAACCACAACTACAACAACAATTATGGCACGTTTTACGACTACAACTACAATTTTTCGTCAACCAATCACACTTCAGTCTCATCCAACCAACGCTGGCGCTACAGACTCGCCGGTTGTAACGCGGGATCCGGTTGGTTGGGGATCCTGGGGTGATCTGACTGGGTGCGAAGGAAAATGCCATCACTTCCGTTACCGTCACTGTCTGAACCCTGACCCCGGATTCTGTCGCGGTAGCAGGTTGGACTACGCCGCCTGCCCCTCGCCCTGTCAGAGTAAGGCACATTGATTGACGATTTCATCATATTTGTTTTAACTGTTCTTTTATAGAGCTTTATTAGGTTAAAGAGCTGCTCAAAGCTTTGGGCCCAACTGGATACTGCCAAAGCCTTATCACATTTAGAATGGCTAAGACGCATTGTTGTATAAATCATTATCAGTGTAACTGTAAAATAAATAATAGGTAGAGATATGCAGCATGTAGTATCAACTGTGTATCAGCAATTGCTCAGGCCTTTATGCTTTGAAGCCGCTTTCAGGCCTAGACCGCTGCAGGGTCGGGTTATCGGTAGTATGCGGTTTAGTAAAATTTCAAGGCGATTTATTTCAACTTCGGATATGAAAATACATTACCGAGTTATGGTATGCACACAAGCATTCCATTTCACGGATTTTGAAGATCCTAACGCTCTCGTCTTAGACGGGGGAGAGCTATATTTACCAACACACCCAGAACGCACTAGTTCCTATTACCCTTTGTCCTGGGCGGTGCTGCTCTTGCGGCTAGCGCTCCCTCGCTAAGAGGTCCACCCGGTTTTTCGCCCGAATTTGTGACGATAAATTTCAAACATCCAAAGTTATTTTTAAAATTCCAGCATCAAGGAATAATGGAATTCATTATTGTAACATTAAGCCCTACACACTAAGCTTACAAAACTCCAAAGATGTTCGCAGGTTTTCATCGAAATCACGGAGCAATGCACAAAACATCCATTAGTCAAGAAGCCCAAACATAAATTGATGCTGTGACTGAAAGTGATTAATTTCTGCAGCCTCGTCTGCT
The DNA here is from genome assembly GCA_036898135.1 of Oncomelania hupensis. Classification (NCBI taxonomy): domain Eukaryota; kingdom Metazoa; phylum Mollusca; class Gastropoda; order Littorinimorpha; family Pomatiopsidae; genus Oncomelania; species Oncomelania hupensis. The sequence goes on along the minus strand of CM072521.1, from coordinate 31,937,445 downwards.
TGCGGCGTCTCATATCACATGGCCTCTCCAGGCTCCTACGGCTACATCCACGTCGGTAACTATGACAACCATATGACTTGTGAATATGTCATCCAGTCTGGCAACCCTGACGTCACCATTTCCGTCAATGTCACACGGATGGACATCGAAGAGTCGACAGACTGTACGCACGACTCACTGACGGTAGGGTTTGAATCTGTAACTTTTTCTAAAGATGATGATGATGATGATGATGATGATGATGATGATGATGATGATGATTGTGACGGTTTTTTTTATTGTTGCTGGGCTCTGCACAATGGAATGCTGTAACCCTCACGTATTATTCTATGGGGACCGCTAGTGAGTCACCCGGTGAATTACTTTAATACATTTATTTGTTTAGCTCGGTTTGTGTTAAGGCTGGGGTACAGAGATAGATAGAAAAATTGTAAACAATCACTGTCACACTAGCTTTCACACAGCTATGAATCATATGTAGTCCAGCCACTTGATAACAGTCAAACTCACACATTTATTTCTTCTATCCTATACACGATCTTCGAAGTACGAATGTAACTTAAAAGTTCAATTGTCAATGCGAATGGTTTGCTCGCTGATAATCTAGGCAGCTACTTTTTCTTCATCGGGCACTGGCTACTAGCGTTGATGAAGAATGGACTACTGTGGTCCTTTTGATACAGTTTTAGTGCACTGTTTCCTGGGCACTTAACTGATTGGTTTCGTGGTTGAAGCGCTGCGTTGAGGTAGCTTCTACAACACGCTGTGTTGTCGTTGCTTGTGTTCGACGGGTGGGCTATCTGCGCTCGATGCTGTAGATGCGTCGGCAGCCAACTCGAATCGTAGATTAGGTTCTATTCTTTGCTGAGTTGGGCTCACGATATACCCCCTGCTCGTCTGTAACATATGAGACGAAATTCTGCACAACCCTGAATAATAGGTCTGTGCAGAGCGTCTCACTGAAAGCCGAAGTAGCCCTCAGTGATAGCTCCACATCTCTATACATAAGTGACGAACATTCTGCTAAGTCGGTGGTTTACTGGATTCTCCACTCTAATTTCCTATACATCCTATCCTATCCTATCCTATCCTGTCCCATAACCCGAAGGTCGTAGGGGCACCACAGATGATCGTTTAACCAGCATACTCCATCTTTCTCTGTCCTCAGCAGCCCTCATGGCTTCGCTCAGTGTCAAACCAGTCCATTCTCGAATGTTGTCCTCCCACCTCTTTTTCGGTCTCCCCCTTCTTCTACCTCCTTGCACTGTGCCTTGCAGAATGGTCTTTGCAAGGCCTGATGATCTGGTGACGTGGCCATACCATCGGAGTTTCCGTTTCTTCACCACTGTGAGCAGGTCATCGTGTTGTCCAATGGCTTGTGTGATGGTCTGTCGGACTTCGTCGTTGGTGATGTGTTGGGTATAGGAAATGCACAGAAGTCTTCTGTAGCACCTCATCTCCATGCTTTGTATTCTTCGTTGGAGATCTGCTGTGAGGGTCCATGCTTCGCAAGCATATAGGAAGATGGAGATGACCAGAGAGCGCAGCAGTCTTACTTTGGAATGTAGACTGATGGTTCTGTCTTTCCAAATGGGCTTCAACCTTGTCAGGGCAGCAGTTGTTTGTGCGATCCTGGAGAGGACTTCCTGTCGAGACCCATTGTCTGACACAATGGCTCCTAAATATTTGAAGCTGTGCACTGTGTTGAGGGATTGGCCTTGTACTTTGATGTCCGTGTTGATGCCATTGGTGTTGTTGGTCATCATTTTGGTCTTCTCTGCACTTATTTCCATTCCATAAGCTCTGGAGGTGGTGTCAAGCCTCTGTACAAGCTGTTCAAGTTCTTGTTCCTCTCCAGCCAATCCATCAATATCATCCGCAAAACGAAGATTGGAGATTGCTCTGCCCCCTATGCTGACTGTGCCTTCGTGATCTGCAAGAGCATCTGACATGATGCGCTCTAGGAAGATGTTGAAGAGTGTTGGAGAGAGTAGGCATCCTTGACGCACACCGATTGTTGTTCTGAACCAGTTCCCGATGACGCTGTTATGGAGGACTGCACTGGTAGCCTTGTCATACAGGCTTTTGATGACTTCTATAATTTTAGGGATGATGTTGTACACTTTTATGGTTGCCCATAGAGCTGCATGCCAGACTCGGTCAAATGCCTTCTTGAAGTCTATGAACACATGATATAGATGTTGTTGGTGCTGTAGGTATTTCTCACAGATTATTCTGAGGTTGAAAATCTGTTCAGTGGTACTTCGCCCTGCCATGAATCCTGCTTGTTCTTCAGCTATGATTTGTTCAGCTTGTGGTTTCAACCTGTTGAGTATTATTTTCAGGAGGACCTTGCTGGGATGGCTGATGAGGCTGATGGTGCGGTAATTTTCACACTCCTGAAGGTTACCTTTTTTGGGAAGAGTGATGACAAGCGACTGGGTCCATGGTGTAGGCCATTCCCCACTCTGCCAGATCATGTTACAGATAATGGTGAGAGCATCAGTAATCGCTTCTCCTCCTGCTTGTAGCAGTTCCGCTGGTATGTTGTCCACTCCCGCTGACTTCCCTTTCTTCAGCGATTGCACTGCTGCCTCAACTTCTTCCCGGAGAATTGGGAGGATTTCTTCTTCTTCTCTGCTCTCGGGACATGCTAGAACTGATGGGTCTCCATTTGGTGTATGGTTGTAAAGGTCATACATACATATAAATCGTATACATACATAAATATAAATCGTGGCAAACTATACACATAAAGAATTAATAATATTATAAACATTCACTGGTATAGCCACTGGTCTGCAAGCATACATATAGGTTAAACAACAGTGGTTCCGTCAGGTATGCAACATGGCGTCAAACCGGGTCGTGCTTGACACGTGGTCGGCTTCTCCACGAGATAAGTCAAAGTCGGACTAACACTTCAAATCTATGCATAGCAAATTCCACAAACATAATTTCAACAATAATATAAATACATCACGATGAAACAGAAGTATGTTCATTTACCTGTTCGACAATGTCAGGCCGTGGCTACTTGAATGAATTCGAAAATTCACCAAGCACTTCTGTATAATCTTCTCAGGAGAGAGTCTGTCAGAGAGTACTGTGTACTCCTTAGCATCTCAAACTAGACTGACCTCTTACTTGGCTTTGACTGAATCAGCCAGAACTGGTTCTAACCACTCTACTTGTGTCCCGATTGGATGAAACAATCTAAGTGGATATAAAGTTTGAAACACCATCGTAGGCCGCGATGATGTCACTAAACGGCTCGCGGCAGTTATACCTTAATCGTTTGCTATAGACTACAGTAACCTTCTAAGTTTTACTACTGCTAAACAAGCCAAAGCTCAAATAGTGCGGGGTAAACTGGTCTGCTTGTTACAATGATGATGATGATGATCATGATGATGATGATGATGATGATTATAGAGGTAATATACATTGCTGCGATCGGTAGAAAGTATCGCCAAAACTCCCGCTAACAGCAGGTGAAAGTATTCCCTCCATCCCTTCAAAGTATACTTTGGGCTCGCTGCTAGCCGCGGATGCGAACCGCAGTACTGTTTAAAAGTGACGGAAAGAGCGGAATATTGCTACAAGGGTTCGGGTAAGGGTTAGTTGTTTAGTTGTAGATCTATCCCTAGCCCTTGCCCTAACCCTTTTCTCTACAAAAATGCTCTTTTTCCGTCCCAAAAAACCCATTTGCCTTCTTGGATTCTTAAATTGTATGAAACCAAGTGAGGACACTATCCGGCGTCAATAAACGGTTCGAAAGATTCTCAAGCGGTTGGTAAAAGACAGTTGACTTAGAAAGAAATACAGCGTGACCTAATTCGTCGCCTAGAGGAGACGAAACGGTGAGCAGGCTGCTAACCTCGCCAAAGTATCCCTTCAATGGACAAGGTACATACTTTGGCCTACTGCGCAGCGTGTGCCTGGAGTATACTTTCTTTCGATCGTAGCTATGTGCAATGGGTGGATTATAGCGGTAATGATGAAGATGATGATGTCAGATGATGATGACGCTGCTGCTGCTGCTGCTGATGATGATGATAATGATGATGATTGTAGCGATGATGATGATGATGATGATGGTGATGGCAACAGCAATGATGACACCAACGATTTGGACAAATATGTCGACGATGAAGATGTTATTAAAACAGCTATTGTCTAGCCTAGCCATTAAAGAACCGTCTTATTTTAATTCAAAATGCTCGGTTTCTTTAAAATGATCGCGGTGGCCTATTTCCTAAGGCGAAGGTCTCGGATTCGAGTTCCGCTAGGGACGAACTTCTGTGACTTAGTTACGAGGCATTTCAGGTCAACAATGGTTTTCTCCGGGTACTCCGGTTTCCTCCCTCCTTTCAATAATGGTATTAGATGCAGTCAATCTAAAATATAATGTGATTAACGTTTGTTGTGTACGTGAGAGTATGTGAAACCCGTGCGCGTGTGTGTTGCTACCGATCGCAGCGCTTGGAGTCTGATTAGTGATTTGGGGAAAAGATAGAGAGTATAGAATTTTGTATTATGATTTGTAGTGGTATCATCTCCGTTCCTGTTTCGATCATTGGCAGTTTTTTGACGGTGCCAACGCAACGGAGGGTCATGCAATGGGAACGTACTGTGGTTATGGTCAACCCAGTCTCCAATCCAGTGGCAACGTCTTGCTTGTCAGATTTAATTCCGATTCCTCCACCACTGGCACCGGTTATACCATACTGTTCATCGTCAACGGCAACAGAAGTAAACATTGCAAATTTGATGACGATGATGATGATGATGATGATGATGATGATGATGATGATGATGATGATGATGATGATGATGATGATGATGATGATGATTTTTTTCAACTAAAACTTCTACTAACTGAAACACATCTAGACGTGTAAAAACATAAATCTGATAGTCTGATAGAATAATACCATGATAGATACGAAGGTATTAGTCATGTGGGCTGTTAGACCGAGAAATGTAGTACGAAACTACTAAGTGGACACAACTATCCGCAAATGGGAACTCTTACCCTAAATGTAAAGTAAACTGAAGAAGACTGTAGGCCTCTCGAACTAAATTATGTAAATCTTGTTCATTACCTTTAGACAAAGCGTGCTTAGAGCCAAAGGCGCCATACCACGGGTCAATGACCGGAGGTAACTTTGTGGGCGACACAGTTGTATTTTCTTGTAACCCTGGCAACAATCTGAAGGGCCAATCAACGATCACCTGCGTAGACCAGCATGGAATGGCCGTATGGACAGACAGTTTCCCAGTGTGCCTACCCGCGACACGAAGAAGAAGAAGAAGAAGAAGAAGAAGAGGTAGAATGAGATATATAATTTACTGTAACTGTCATTAGTCATCATCATCGTCTTAGGCTACAGCGTCGTCGTCAAAGTCGCCAACTACATCGTCAGCGGCAGCAGCGTTATCATCACCACTATTATCGTCATCGTCTTCGTCCTCACGTGGAAACTGTTGTCGCGACGCCATATACACAGATATATCGTAATCACGGGTCTCCTCTGCCTCCTCCTTCTCCTCCTCATCATCATTATCATCATCATCACCATCATCATCATCATCATCATCATCATCATCATCATCATCATCATCATAAACAACAACAACAACAACAACACGGCAGCCACGGAAACACGATATGTCCACTGGAACTTCTCACCAACATCGTATTTCTGGTCAAAGATGTTCGGTATGAATGAAGATGTACCTTCTCGCATTATTTAAATTAACGTCCCCGGACACAGTGCGTATAGGGGACGTTGTAACTTCTAGCCCATTTTTGGCTTATAATAGATCTATTTGGTCATCTGGCGTACTCTTTCGATGAAACGTTTTCAAATTTTGATAGACCCGTACGCTAAAATGTATAAATTATTGCTCGCGTCATTCTCTCTTGCAGACGCTACCAGCCAGCCGGTATTTCGTTGCTCCTTTGAGGGAGAGTTGTGCGGTTTTCATCACGACCCTGACGACAGGTGGCGCTGGTTGCTGATCAAGGGAAACAATTCAATCAGCTTGCTGCAAGACCCGTCGGAAGTTGATCCTCCGGTTTTTACAGAAGGTACGCTTTGGAGGCATTGTTCTCGTTATGCTTAATATGTATCCCTGCCACTGTGAATATATGGATAAACTATTTAGGCAGCACTGTGTGGGCCTATAACACACAGTGGACGATTTAAACTAATGGACTGTAATGCCTAATAACAATAAAATATAGGTCTACCATATTGGAAAAATAAATAAATTATTGTCGTCACGCTTGCTTTCGTACCAGGTCATTTTCTATACGTGGAGTCGGGCACACATTGGGAGACGTTTGACAGTGCCCGTATCTCTTCCAACACCATTCCCCGTCAAAACATCACCGATATTAACTGTTTGACCTTCCGGTATCGTCTCCACGGCAACGATCAAGTACACTTGCAAGTGCTGCAGCAGGATGACACAGCAAGGGAGGCGATCGTGTGGGCCGCGAAGGGAGATAACCCAAACCAGTGGCAGGAAGCGAAAGTTAATCTCTTATCTCAGCCTCTTTTGAAGGTAACATTTCAAACCACAAAAACGTAACTAATCCTAATATTAATATGCCTGCTAATATTAATACGTATATTGATAGTAATGGTAACACCAACACTAAAAATCGTAATGCTCCGGCAAAATCCCGGATAATTTTAAAAAATGGGAGGGGCGTTCTAACGATGACTTCTGTGCTGCACTCCCTAACATTCCTACTGTTGCTGTTGTTTGTGTCTAGATCACATTTGAAGCGTTCTTGGGGCAACAGCTTGCAAGCTCCGCAGCCGTTGATGACGTCACCATCACCACAGGGAGATGCTAAATTTCCCCATGTCACACTAACGGTACCGAGAAACTGTGGTCACGGAAATAGCCTACCATACAAGAATTAAAGAAAGCATAGTACGAGTTATCGAATTCTATCATGTAGTGACTACGAATTCGTATCTTGCAAGTGTTTTCAACAAGCACTCAATAGAGACACAAAATGCGAAAACTGTTAATGTGTGTTGACATTATTTTATTTTTGTAAGAAGATGTTTGTTTGTTTATTTGTTTGTTTGCTTGTCTTTTTTTCAATGTTAACGGGTTTTTTTTACCGAAATTATAACACGAAAAAAAAGTTAATAAATGAAAAGAGCTACTGACGAGTCAATTAATGTTGTTGCCAGTCTTACACTTACTCAAACAAGAAGAACAACAATGTAAATATTGAAGAATCCATTGACATTTTATTGTATAGTCCTGCAATTAGTACTATAATAAAAATAGCCCAATAGTACATTGTAATGTCTACTGTGATCTTTTTGAAACAATGTTATTTTTCTTTTGTTGCATCCCAAACTGTGAATTGTTAGATTTGATTAGTAAAAATACATAGATGCAGCAACAAAATCACTTTCGCTGGGAGTTTCGGTTGTACTAGGTCACACATTTTTGAAGGTTACGTGACTTTCACAATAGGCTATTTAGACCCTGCACTACGGCTTCACGCCTTAAATAGTTCAGCCTGCTGTAGCCTTTGTAAATTAAAGTCGATGTCTAGAAGACGACAGAAGTTAAGGACTGTGCTAAGCATGTGTAAGCTAACTCTCGCTAGGGTAGGCAGTGACCTCATCCTGCTGACGAATAGCCACTACCCCCGCTAGGAGGCGCTCAGGTCTCACGAGAGTTTCGCGGGCTTTAGCTTGACCACTACGTTAGGTAGTCATTCTTTGCCTGAACCTCACACGAGTAGGACGCACGCTGAAAGATCTCTCTAACAGAAGACTAAGCAGGTGATGGGTGAAATTCATTCATCGTTGTATAGCCACAGCCTGACATTGTCGAGAAGGTAAATGATCAATCTTTTGTTTCATCGTGATTTATTGCTAATGTTGTTGGATTATGCTTTTTAAGTCTTGTCATGTTTTATCATTGTGTATATTAGAAAAACTTTGCTTGACCACGTGGCTGACACTGCGACCGGTTTCGGCACCATGAGGTATACCCTACGGACCCACTGTTGTTTCTATTTGTATTCTTGCAGACCAGTGGCTGTACCGGAGAATGTGTATATTGTTAATTACTTCTCCATGTTTTTAGTTTAGCCATGATGCATGTATAGGTATAGGAATTATGTTGGAGATTCCAGTGTACCACAGACATAGAAGTTGATCGTCCCTTGTTTGTATAAGTGGAGCGATCACTGATGGCTGTTTCTGCCATCAGTGAGACGCTCTGCACACCCTTAGTATACAAGGCGTTGCAGAAACTCGTCTTATGTTTTGCAGACGAGCAGGCTTGTTGGTCCGATGCAGGAAATAGACCACTAAGAGTCAACCCTGACATTCGGCCTGCAGGGGAACATCGAGCACTGAGCTCTGATCGCCCAATAGTCAACACCAAAGGAGGAGACACCATCTACGAATCAGCTAAGTGCAAGAAGAAACGCACTAACACTGATCTAGAAGGACTGTGCGGTAGTCCACTCTCCTGAAACCAACATTAGGCCAACCAAAACAAATAACCCAATGATGAGACAGTAGCAAATATCAAGAACAGTGGCAGCATAGACCCATCAAGGAGCGAACTATTCGAAGTGAATTTGGACATTTAAGTTAATAGAGTGCTTAGAGAATTATGTATAGAGTAGAGGAAATAAATGTCTGCTATTTACTGTTAACAAGTGCCTGGACTACCTATGTTTCATAGCCGTGTGAGAGCTTGTGTGTCAGTGAACCTTTTACCATTTTCTCCCTATCTCTGTAACCCTATCCGCACTCAGACCGGGCTAAACATATAAATGTATTAAGATTAGTAATAGGATGATTAAACTAGCCGATTCCCGCAGACAAAGACGAGTGGGTAATAGCATTCATTTGTGCAGAGCCCAGTAATCAATTTCAATTCAATTCAATATTTTATTTTAAAGTCTCTTCACGTTGTGATTTTAGACCACTTCATTCTCACGCATGGACATACAGACATACAATTAAAACTGAAATGCAACCATAAATAATAACATTAAGCTTATTACTAATAATACTACAAACATTTTCCAACTGCGGACACGTATATTATACGAACTATCTCCATTATTGCAGGACTGTCAATGTCTTCTTGAATACCCACAATGATGTTCTTTTCTTCATAAAGTGGTGTCAAAAGAGGACATTCATATAAAATATGTTTAACAGATATTGGGAATAAACAAGTACATAAGATATTTTTTGAAAACTTTGTGTTCCATGAATTTACTCTTAGTTTATTAATTAGCCTACACAAATGTCGTGGACAAGCATAATTTTCGACGTTTCTACTCTGAGGTAAATCAGAATGCATACGCTTTTCCAGTAAGGATAATAATTCATATACTGAAGGTGATATGTTATTACATGCAATAGAATTATTTGCTTTCATTGCTCCTTGTTTCGCCAATTTATCAACTACGTCATTCCAATAAATACCCGAATGAGATGGAATCCAGCAAAAGCTGATTCCAATACCTTTAGATACCAAATAATGAATTAGAAACTTGATTTCAAATAAAATATCTGTTCTCGTTTTACATGACCAATGTTGCAAAGAATATAATGCTGATTTTGAATCAACACATTAAAAGGATATTAAAGAAAGCAATTGGGAAGTCACAAATTATGTTTAAAGCCATAAGGATAGCATACAATTCTGCTGTAAATACTGATACATTCTTACCAACATAATATGATTTTTGAATTTTTAAGTCAGGGATCGCAATTCCAGCTCCAGCGTCTGATGTTTCTAACACTGACCCATCAGTATAAATTTTTAAATGGTTAGTATATTGCCTTTCGATATGCTCTCTAGCTTCAGTAACAACTAGATTAACATTTTCATTTTTCTTTGTTAGAGAGTAATCAATATCAAATTGTGCATTTGTATGTTCCCACTGCGGAATTTGAGGAATACTTGGTAATATAGGAATAGATGAAATATCAATATTACAAGTTGTTAATATATCATTTGTAGAATTTCGTATTCGTATTTCACTGATGGCTGTAACACAGAAGAAGAGCCCAGTAACAATAGACCCACGTCACAGTGACTTACGCCATGCTACTTTCGTTCCAAGAAGCGAAGCCACTTTCGTGAAAATCCAAGATTACACGAACACCATTTCGTCAATATTTTTTAAGCTAATCTTGGTCAATTAACAGCATCTTGTTCTAAGAAATACTTACATTGATATTTAGACTATTGATTCGCGCGTCGTAGGTCATTCAAAATGCCATTCAAAATGCTGTTATGAGATAATAGGCTAGGTACTTTTTGACTGATGCATGTATTGAAAGCCTTGGAATTGAGATATCCAAAATGGCGACAAGAGGAACCCCATCGATTGGCATATTATTATTATTATTATTATTATTATTATTATTATTATTATTATTATTATTATTATTATTATTATTTTTATTGAAGATTTGTATAGCGCACATATTCCGCGGTGCTTGGCGACTCCAGGCGCTGGCCGATACGGGATCTAACGCAAGCCGCGCGAGGCGCCAACTTGCAACCTTTGGGCGCATCGTAATAACGCTCCCGACAACTGAGCACAATCCTGGGCAGCCAGAGATGGGGGAGAAGGACCTAGGTGCATGCTGGGTGTGTTCTTGTCACCGGCACTCACCTGTCTAGGACATGAGCGTCAGGATCTTTAAAGTCCGTTATGATGGAATGTATGCGACACAGACTAGAACTCGGTTTATACTCTCATCCGAAGGAGTAGGAAACGGGAATAAAGTGTCTTTCCCAAGGACACAACACATTGCCCCGACCAGGGCTCGAACCCTGGACCTTCAGATCGGCAAGCCAAAGCTCTACCACTAGACCACCGTGCCTCCATTTTATTCCGGCTTGTTTGCTTCAAGGTGATATAACATTTACGTCTACGTTGCTTTTACATGGAACTTATTATTGGTTTTATATACCAGAAAAAGGGACTCAATTTAACCCTACACTATAGTAAACTTACTTGTGAATTTGTTTATAATAAAGTACTTGTGAATTGTGTATAGTACTAGGTGCTTGCCAAGGATCTCAGTGGCGGCATCTGTAACAAGATCTGGCAGAGTGGGGAGTGGCCTACATCATGGACCCCATCGCTTGTCATCACTCTTCCCAAAAAGGGTAACCTTCAGGAGTGTGAAAATTACCGCACCGTCAGCCTCATCAGCCATCCCTTCATCCCATCCTGAAAATAATATCCAACAGGTTGAAACCCCAAGCTGAACAAATCATAGCTGAAGAACAAGCAGGATTCAGGGCAGGGCGAAGTACCACTGAACAGATTTTCAACCTCAGAATAATCTGCGAGAAATACCTACAGCACCAACAACTTCTGTATCATGTGTTTGTAGACTTCAAGAAGGCGTTTGACTGATTGTGGCATGAAGCTCTGTGGGCAGCCATGAGTGTGTTCAACATCAGCCCTAAAATTAAAAACCATCCTGCAAGGCACGGTGCAAGGAGGCAGAAGAAGAGGGAGACATAAAAAGAGGTGAGAGGACAACATTCGAGAATGGACTGGTTTGAACGAAGCAATGAGGGATGCTGAGAACAGAGAAAGATGGAGTAGATCTACGCTGTTTAAACGATCATCTGTGGTGCCCCAACGACCTTTGAGTTACGGGAAAGGATAGGATAAGATAGGAGGCATACCTAATTGCCTTTAAAATATAGATATATATATTATATATATATATATATATATATATATATATATATATATATATATATATATATATATATATATATATATATATATATATATATATATATATATATATATATATATATATATATACATTTTTTTTAAAGCAAATTAGGAAGTTCTTCTACTTCCGATCCCGGGTTCGAACCCAGGCCGGGGCATTGTGTTGTGTCCTTGGGAAAGACACTTTACTCCCGTTTCCTACTCCTTCGGATGAGAGTATAAACCGAGGTCTAGTCCGTGTCGCATACATTCCGTCATAACGGACTTTAAAGATCCTGACGCTCATGTCCTAGACGGGTGAGTGCCGGTAACAAGAACACACCCAGCATGCACCTTGTTAAAAAGTGCCATAATGATCAACACGATTGATTGTGGGCATATACGGCAAGACAAAGAAAGCATCAGTATTGTAGGCCTTGTTGTAAGATCCTGTTTGGCAGAGTACATACGAGTACTGTCCCTTGGAAACACGATTTTTCTTGTTTCACCACACGAGAGTTACTCCAAGGAAATTAATAAACAAAAGGTTGCGTCCCTTATTTCAGGGACGCGAAGTTTGCTGACCCGTCTAAAGTCTAAACTGCTAAAGTTAAACGAAAATGGTTTATTTGGAACGGCTGCGCGCGCACCCTTCATGCAACGAATGATTAACAAAACCGAAACTCCAACGAAATGTTATCTATATTTCTATAGTATGTCCATGCGTGAGAATGAATGTACAAAATATGGAATTGATAAATATGGATTGAAATATTGAATTGTTCAGTTGTACTAATGTTATATTAAAGCATTTCACCACAATGAAATATTTCATAGGTTAGTAGTGTGTTTATTTTGGTTGGTTTGTGTGGGTGTAGGTGTATGCGTGTGTTGGTGTTTGAAAGAATTTTAAAAAACATGACCAAATTCGTAATTGGAGAGCAGAATTTTCAAGATAGGAATGAGAAAGAACAAAGGAGAAAGACAGCGACAGTGGGAATTTAAAGCACGGTATTTCCAGAAAGATGAGATATTATTTATACAGAAATCCACGGTACCCCCACAGGGGACACAAAACAGACGGACACAAATAAGTGACGCAATATTCATGTTCCATCAATTACCATTTATTAGTATCACAAAAACAAAGTTGAAACATTGAAATACGTTGCAGAAATAGTCTTTTTTTTACATTCGTTTTGTGAGTTTTCAAGAAATACCAATATTTTGACCATACATGAAAAAATTACAGAAATACAGGTTGATTTACGATTTAAAAAAACATGATCTAAAGGGCTTCGGTCAAAAGGATTATACCAAAAGGAAAATGTTTGTTTACGGTATCCCGACTGACCCTACGCTTTTTTGTGGATCGTCTGGAAAAAAAATTGAAAAATGCCAAAAAAAAACTCGCATTTAAGATGAAAAAGTTCTTTTAAAATAAAAAAAATGGAATCCGACATACCGACCCTATTTTATTTCCTATGTTACCATAAACAAACTTTTGGGGGGGGGGGGGGGGGGGGGCCTTTTGTATTTTTGTTTATTTACCGTAAAGATTACATTTACATTACATAATTATTGCTTTAGGTCCAGCGGACTCTTCCGAGCCAAATCAGGACCGGGCAACCCCTGATCCGCATAAAAGATCTGCTGAAACAACCCAAGTGGTAAAACTGAAAGCTCTCCACCAGCCAGTCACTTTACAATAAAGACCTCCCACGCAGGAGATGCTGAGGCTGTACTCTTAATTTATCGAACCCCCGTGTACAAAAACAAAATAGAATACAAACATCATTATAACTTATCAACAAAACACATGCATATAAAATACCTACATTGCTAAATAATAATATCATAGGAAGCCCTAGTGACCACCTGGCAGAAAGCGTCCAATATTCCCAAGCTGATCCAACAGACCTCATACACAAATAAGGAGTCTCGCCCCGGAAGAGTTTTCAAGAAAAAAGGTAGATGACTAGTCTAGCGAAGAAGAAGATAGTATAACAGATTGATAGAACAGAGCAGGAATGAGAAAGAGCAAATGAAAAAGACAGCGACTGTTGGAATTTAAAGCACTAAATTTCCAGAAAGTGGGGATACTATTTATACTGAAACCCCCGGCACCCAACGGGGGTACGGTAAAGATGTTTACCCGGGAATTTGCAATATTGCCACATTAAACTATGATATGGTGAGCACTGGTTGCTCATACCGTCAACGAAGATTTGAAATTTCGTCTTCTCTTAAAAAATATGTTAACAAAGTAATGTTTACAAAACGGGCAAGGTCAAGGCAAGTGATCCGAGACTCTAAATGTGTGAGCGTTAGTAACTTTAAAGAAATAAATCCGTACATAAATAAAATTGCGATTTGAAAGCATGATTTTTATATCCTAATGTACCAAAAATCAGCCAATGAAATCACAGTCCAAACCACAAAAGCAATAACACTATCGAATAGAAAAAAACACTCTCGCATCAATATTTCATAAAGAATAAATTAATGTACGCAGCCATAGTGCTAACAGCAAACACCACACATACAAAATTTGCCCCGAAGTTAGTAAACTCTCTCTCTCTCACACACACACACACACACAATCTCTCTTTCTCACACACACACAAACAGACAATAAGTCTCTCACAAACACACATGTACAGACAACACATCCACACACGTACGCGCACTGACAAAACACGCAGTGTATATGTCATAATAACCAGAGAGTGTAAGCGTTCATAGTCTTTAGTTACAACTATTCTCATACTCCTGCACACCCCCGTTGCGATGCATGGGTTTTCTGTATAAATAGTATCCCCACTTTGTGGAAATGTAGTGCTTTAAATTACCACTGTTTCTGTCATTCTCATTTGTTCTTTCTCATTCCTATTCTGTTCTTTCAATCTACTATCTTCTTTGCTAGACCATTCGCCTACCTTTTTTTTAACATTGAAAACTATCTTACTGGTCTTAAAACTCTTCATTTGTATATGGGAGCTGTTGAAGATATTGGACCATTTGGTCACTAGAGCTTTCTATATTATTATTTGGCAATATAGTCATTGTGTACGTATGTGTTCTGTTAATATTTTATACTGATTTTTATATTCTATTTTTGTTAGTGTGAACGGGGGTTCGATAAATAAGAGTATAGCCTCAGCGTCCTTCAGTGTAACCATTAAGGTCGTTTCAGCAGATATTTTATAGGGATCATGGGAGAGTCCTCTTTTAACCAAGCTGTGATACTGATTCGGCTCTTTGCCGTCCGCTGAACCCTATAAACAATGACAAGCTAACTCCCTCCCACCTACACTCGCACAGACGCTTCACTGCAATATTATATTTTATCTTGATAACATTACATTACATAACATAATTGTTGCTTTAGGTCCAGCGGACTCTTCCGAGCCAAATAAGGACCGGACTGATTGATTGATTGATTGATTGTTGCTTTAGGTCCAGCGGACTCTTCCGAGCCAAATCAGGACCGGACAACCCCCGATCCGCATAAAAGATCTGCTGAAACAACCCTAGTGGGAAAATTGAATGCCCTCCACCGGCCAGTCACTTTACAATAAAGACATCCCACGCAGGGGACGGCTGAGGCTTTACCCCAACTACTCGAACCCCCGGTTACAAAAACAAAATAGAATACAAACATCATTATAAATCATCAACAAAATACATACATATAGAATGCCTAGAGTGCTAAATAATAACATCATAGGAAGCCCTGGTGACCACCCGGCAGAAAGCGTCCAACACTCCCAAGCTGATCCAACAGACCTCATACACAAACAAGGAGTCTTGTCCAGGAAGAGTTTTCAAGAAAAAAGGTAGGACATTGATCTAGCGAAGAAGAAGATAGTATAGCAGAGTGATAGGACAGATCAGGAATGGGAAAGAGCAAATGAGGAAGACAGCGACAGTGGGAATTTAAAGCACTAAATTTCCAGGAAGTGGGGATACTATTTATACTAAAAACCCCGGCACTCCAACGGGGGTACTGTTGCCGCAGTGAATCCGTCATGCCTACAAAGTAAAGACAGGTTTTCAACTATCAGGACCGGACAACCCCCAATCCGCATAAAAGATCTACTGAAACAACCCTAGTGGGAAAACTGAATGCCCTCCACCAGCCAGTCACTTTACAATAAAGACATCCCACGCAGGGGACGCTGAGGCTGCACTCGAATTTATCGAACCCCCGTTTACAAAAACAAATTAGAATACAAACATCATTATAAATTATCAACAAAACATATACATATAAAAAGCCTACATTGCTAAATAATAACATCATAGGAAGCCCTAGTGACCACCTGGCAGAAAGCGTCCAATATTCCCAAGCTGATCCAACAGACCTCATACACAAACAAGGAGTCTTGTCCCGGAAGAGTTTTCAAGAAAAAAGGTAGGTGACTGGTCTAGCGAAGAAGAAGATAGTATAACAGATTGATAGAACAGAGCAGGACTGAGAAAGAGCAAATGAGAAAGACAGCGACAGTGGGAATTTAAAGCACTAAATTTCCAGAAAGTGGGGATACTATTTATACTAAAACTCCCGGCATCCCAACGGGGGTTAACTTGATAAATACTCTTTCATATTACATATCCTTTACTAAATTTCCCTCAGGTATATATATGCAAAAATAGTAGGCAATATAAATTGTTAATAGATAAACGCATCAACATGATTTCACATACAAATCCCGTAAACCCATCAACATGATTTCATACACAAATACGGTAACGATATACGGTTGCACCCATAGAAATTCTTACCTATGAAATATAATCGTTTTGGGATTGTTGTACTAGTTTGTAAACCACGGCTCTCTAAACGATATGCGCAGTTTTTTCCATACCACCAAACTGATCCACCAAAAACAATACACACCAATATAGAATCTGCGTAACCTATAGCGATATTTAAAGTCATTATTAACAATAATATTAAATGGTTCCTGCGGCCTATAACCCGTCGAATGCCACCAAGACTGGAATCAGCTCTTTCATTGTTCGCAGATTCCATACATCTTCACATTCGCTTTGTAGATCTAATATCCAAACCAACAATTACAAAAAGACAACTCTGTGATAGCTTATTATTTTTTTCGTTATTTTATATTCGTATATAGTGCTTCTCTAGCTCAAGCGACTATGCTGGACCTAACACAAGCAGCCGTTGAATGAAGCGTTTGGCTTTCTTTTCAAGACTTTTATAAAACGCTCTATACAAAGAACTGTTTTTCTTCCGCGTATAATATGAAGAAAACCAGTTTTGTACAAAACACTTTCAGTACTGCAGTACCAACTGCTTAATATCATAACAGATAATAATAATCATAGAAACAACCCTGTGACAAGTGTGCGGCTCAGTGCAGACTATAACAATCCGTGATAACTTCCGACTTGAATTGAATATGAATTTCTACCAAGAAAAACCGCTAAAAAAAAACAAAGCTAAAACCAAAACACAAAATCATGCGAACCAAAACTACAATATTAACCGTTACCACTTTCAAAAACCCAAACCAGTAATAAATAGTCAAATCTTTGACAAGTTTTCTTTTGTAAACTTGTAAAATAATGTGAATAAATATAATTTGTAACACAAACTGGGGAAAAACCCCACGTTTTTACCTTTACCGCATCTAATATCAAACCATTACAACGATTCCAATACATGGATTTATTCTCAATAGTTGTGAGGTACAACGACAAATGTTAACAAGGCACAACGTATATATACAATATGAACCTTTTCGTATTATTTCAGTTTCACTTTGACACAAAATAAATAAATCTCTCAATACTGTAGTTTTGCTAGATAAAAAGCTGAACCAGAACTATTGTATAAGCTTACAAGAAAACTGTCCTTGTATTGAAATAATTTGGTGACACATGCTCGGAACTGTGTAACTGCCCTCTCCCTACCAAAAACCTTTTTTTTTTTTTTGTGATAAAAGGGCCACAGCTGAAATAAAATCTGGAGAACAAAAAAGAAAATAAAAACAAATATATTTTGTTATACAAAATAATCACCAGCAAACACCCAAAAGTCCATTACTTTACATGTTCATTACTTTGAATAACTTCTTACAAGCCAAACACAGCCACGGAACATGCTGTCAGCAAGCATTTAACAAATAATTTTTGTACATCGCTTTCCCTCAGTAGAACTCATGGCAGATAAACTCGATAAATAATCTATTTACCGATTCAAACATTCATTCATTGAGTGATCGATTTATTCATCGATTAATTTAAGCGCAAAGTAGAACATACTTATGACACCAAGACGAAATGTTTTAGTCCAGATAAGTTGCGTAGATCATATTCCAACTCGGTTCAAGTTGGTTGCTCTATCTTCATATCTACTCACTTCAAAACTGATACCAGACGCAAATCAAATTAACTCAGTGCCAAAAAACGGGCGCCCATGAGAAAACACATTGTCGTACGAATTCAAATCTTTTGATTATAACCACACACCAAACTAAACGACAAACAGAGGGTGCCGCTCACCATATTCAGCGTAGCTGAGACCTTTGGAGTTCTGCGTGCTCCCTATTCATGCACAAGAATTTGACCCTCAAGGCTCGGCGACTCTGTATGAGACCGCCACACCCCGTGTTGCTGGTCTACCAGTCCTTTATTTCAGTAGCACAATATTGTAGATCTATGTGGTGAGGCTTTTCTATCTCGCCAATCACTCTCCTACTGTACACGTTCTCCAGTCGTCCATTGAGATTGCTAATGCTGACAAGATAGATAAAGGTGGGTTACCCCAGTCTGCTTCACAGCACTTCAATAGCCCATAAGCTTTTTAACACAAGGATGCCTGTCAGCCTATGCATGCTGACGACGACGAAGACGACAAGAAGTCCCAAAACTAGACGCAAGTAACAACTCTATACGTTCGCCTAACACACCGATGACCCAGGTTGGAATCCCGTGGTGAACAAGATAATAGTGGCCATATTTCCCTGTCCGTCTTTGATTTAGATTCCTAGGTTGTCCCCTTCTTCCCTGGGATGGTTATCCCCGTCTGCCACATCGCCAGTTGTGGAGGTAGACCTTTAAACTTCAACGTTCATTCATTCAACGCTGATCTGATTGCGACATTGCTCCTGTGTCTCGTCTTCCTCACAAGTTCTGTTTCATGTATGTATCACACGGTCCTACGTGAAATGAGGTTAAAGATAAATAAATAAATAAGTTCAGTTTCATCTCTCTCCTATCCTTGATATTCCTGGTGAAGTCTCTCGACGTCGAATTGTCATCATTATGCCGTCGTTATCTGTTCTCCATTTCGATTTCTTCGCCATCTTCCTCAGCATTGTTCACGAATTGCTAAGAAAACAAAACAAAATAAAAACAAACAAGATCAAGCTTTAGATAGGAGTTGCTAGAAAGTTCAAATATTCTCATTTGCCAATTCCTCTTTTCTGACTGTGTTCCGCTTCTACAACACGCTCTCTTCAAACATACACTGTGGCACACCAAAACCTCTAAACTTTCAAAACAGCGCTACACATAACGTTTGACACTCCTACGGCAATAATAGGTTGTTCAAGGTGTAGTACGACTGTGCCTACTTGATCTATCAAACGCTCCTCCCTCTCGCATCCCCTCCCCCCCTCTCTCCTCATCTTTTCTCTCTCTCTCTCTCTCTCTCTCTCTCTCTTCTCTCTCTCACTCTCTCTCTCTCTCTCTCTCTCTCTCTCACTCTCACTCTCTCTCTCTCTCTCTCTCTGCCTCTCTGCCTGTCTCTGTCTGTCTGCTTGTCTCTGTCTGTCCGTCACAAAGTGCTTGCTTACCGGCATGGCTCTCCCGTGGGTCTCTATGGGCATACAGAAAGCCGTGATTGAACAGGCCACACATACTATGGTGTATGTCCACAGCGCCATCTCCGCTGACCGTTCTAGCAACACCTGTAGTACAAAGAGGAATACACATCGTATCATAACCAGCTGGTACCTAAAAAAAACCGTAACAGCCAGTAGACAAGACCTCAGCAAACATGAAGGATATCATCATATCCTTTTCATATCAAAGCCTTGAGCAGCCTCTTGAGCTTGAAAAGTGCTACATAAGATATACAAATAATAAATTTAAAAAAATAATATCAAAGGCTAAGATCATGTATCAGCTTTATTTTAAAGGCATTCTGAACGCAAGTGGACGGCAGGCACTGCATGAAGAAACTGTATATTGAAACCATCTCGCTGCTTATCCTGCGTTGTTTGTTGTTGTTGATTTTGATGTTGACGACGACGACGACGAAGACGATGACGACGACGACGACGACGACGACGACGATGATGATGATGACGACGACAATGACGATGACGACGATAATGACGATGATGATAATTATGATGATGATGATGACATCGAAGAAGACGACGACGATCAAGATGACTAGTTTATACAAATGAACGTGAAGACCCACCTGTGCGATAAAGGGAGTCACCATGGCCCCAACACGGGCCCACATGGACGCTGTCCCCATGCCAAACGTACGGATGGAGGTAGGATACACCTGGAAATTAAATCAACACAAACGTATGTTTCTAAAAGAAAAACGTTTAAACACGTAACTGAAGATAAAAAAAGCAGGCATGTTTCTTCATAGCCTAGGCAAACTGTTGGTACTTCCAATGGAGAGTTACAACTGTTTGCCAGGCAAATCTGGCTCACGACAGTTAAAAAAAAATTCTAACTTGACCAGTATTAGAAATCACTGTGTAACACTTACACATTCATAAAAGGTAACTTAATTTTCTGCGCAAACCTGCTATTTGGGAAAAAAAAAAGAAAATAAATTTTTTAAAATTTATTTTTAAACAAATATTTATTATTTATTTTTCTTTTTATGTTCAGGCAGTCCTGTGAGACCTTACACACACATGGCATGTCCGTGCTTTGGGAATGATATTGCGGCGGCGCCTCCACCCCCGATGACCACTTATCAATAGTAAAGGGGTTGTGACGGGTGCTGCACCTAAAGTGCCTTGTCATGCTTCAAGACAAAATTATGTAAGTGTAACGTAATAGTCAAGTGGTCTCTGAATGTAGATAACCCCATCCTTTAGAATAAAGACAGTTTACTTTGATATAACTATTGCACAAACAGTTTAGATTGCATATACAGGTAAGAGTCCCAGTTTTGGTGGTATATGAAATTGTAAATACAACGTTAGTGTCTAAACCCCTTCACATTGTAGCTAAGATGTTGTCTTTTCAACAGAAGAGCTATACAGCAAATGTTTTACAACCGCTGTCAGCATGCCATAGGCCTTTGGGGGTCTCACAGGACTGCCTGAATATTTGTTCCGCAGTACTATCGATTGTTTGTCCCTACACTGTCTATTCCTACACTCTTACGTCAAGACATGTATTTTCTTCCGACACTACGCCGTGCCTGCCAGAACGCACATATCAAAAAAGCCAAAATTCCGCATTCCTGCCTAGCCACATTGTACACTTTCTACCCACCGGCCACGGTGTAGGTCTACGAACAGCTTACTGTAATCTGTTAGGGAAAGAGGAAGTCTGGGGAAGTTGAAGTTGAAGCTGAAGCTTTAATCGGATAAAGGTTTTTGGCATAGCTTAATCTTACAATCTGTCCTTCAACTGTATGAACATTAACAGTAACAGTAAACTATAATGTTAATTATTAAAAACAAGTTTTAAAATGGATAGGTCAAACTATTCGCATTCACTTAATCTCGCACTCACATTCACACTCTTAACCAGCTAGCTGCTCTCGTACTAAATTAGAAAATTAAACAGGCTTTCTTTCTACAGAAAGCACAGCAATGGCATGCATGAAAAGCAACTCTAAGAGCGGGGGACAAACTTTTGTTTGGTTTCAGCCGAAGAATATAATGCAAAATCTCTTTCTGTTTCTTACCTCTATGGAATACAGATAGACCCAGCTGAAGGTAGCAGCCGAAAAGCCTCTAACAGCGAACATAAAGAACGTGAGCAGACCCCTGCTGAGGTCCAACTGTAGCAGGCAGAAGAAGAAGCCAGTGAAAAACAAGTTCACCGTCCCTGTCAGCTTCCGCCCAATGGTGTCTATCAGGATCAGGTTCAAGGGTATGCCTTACAACAAGAGTGGAAAATTCACAATAAGGAATATTGTACATGCTTCCAAGCACTTGCAAACGAACGACTTCAACACAGCCGATCCTCGTCAATAAATGTGCAGTAAAAGCGATAGCGAGCCAGACTTGAAAATTAAACACAACTTCGGATGAGAGTATAAACCGAGGTCTAGTCTGTGCACGCACGCATTCTATCGCACAGACTTTAAAGATCCTGACGCTCATGTCCTAGACAAGCGAGCACCAGCTACACAAATACAGCCAGCAAAGCACTAGGTCCTTCCTTCTCTCCCATACCTGGTCGCCCAGAAATGTGCTCAGTTGTCTGGACGCCAGACTATGCGCCCTAAGGCTGAAAGTGGCGCCTCGAGAGGCTAAAGATAGATCCTGCATCAAAAAAGCGCTATACAGGGTGTTCCAAAAGTCTTGGGCACATTTGAAGTCCCCTTATCTCAATTACTATGAATGGTAGTAAGATAAAAGTTGTGCCATTTTAAAGCTAATTACATTAAGTTTTTTGTAAAGCTGTTGATTTTTTTATTTCTTTTCAGACTCATTAATGGCCTTCACTCAATCAGAAAATGCAGGGACGCGTTTGGCAAGAATTTGACTATCGGCTTGATGTGTGTCGTGTGACCAATGGTGCTCACATTGAACATCTTTGACAATTCCATGTAAAAATTGAGATTACAAGCTTTCTGAATTTACCAGAAGCGTTTTTATATCCTTAATAGTTTCGGAAATATTCAATGTCAAAATGTGCCCAAGACTTTTGGAACACCCTGTATAAGAACGAATAAATATTTTTTTTTAAAATCCCGTTTTAATGGTAAGCTTATTAATGTTTTAGTACATTCAGTTGTCATGCTATGAAGCGCATCCAAAATGTGTACATATGAAAAGAGTAACTTAACGCTGGAGCTGATCAAAGAAATACTCACATATGAATTCTCCGAAAGTGGAGAAGATCATAGTCCTGTAATCGTCCGCAGTAAGATAGCTACATTTACACAGGTGCGCTGTAAAAGACACAACAAAAACACCAACCTTTACGCAACAAAAAAAAAGTATAATATTGTTTCTAGTAGACATTCAAACGCAAGCATACACATCTCTCACCGATAAGCCAACTTATTATTACCAGTAAGTCAACGAAGTATCACCAATAAGTGAGCGAAATGTCACCCAAAGTCATCAAACCGTAACCAGTCAGTTAACGAAACGTCAACAGCAAGTCAACGAAATGTCTCAAGTAAGTCAACGAAATTTTACCAGTAAGACAAGAACATGTCAAGAGCAAGTCAAATTATTACCAGTAACCTAAGTCAAAGAAACGTCACCATTAAATCAACGAAATAACCAGTTAACAATACGCTCAAACCACTGTTGATTTATTGTACTTGGGAGTATCGGCGTCATCGTCATCATCATCATCATCATCATCATCATCATCATCATCATCATCATCATCATCATCATCATCGTCGTCGTCGTCGTCGTCTTCCCCATTGTCGTTATCATTATCATTATCATAATTCAATCAATCAATCATCATCATCATGTACCAAATGTCCCACCAATCATACAACTAACTGACCAATCATCATCATCATCTATAACAACCAAAGGTCCTACCAACCAACAAACTAACCGTTCATCTTCTATCATCAACAATCATCATTATCATCATGAACCAAAAGTCCTGCCAATCAAACTAACTGACCAATCGTCATCACCATCACCAACGTCATCATCATCATCATCATCATCATCATCATCATCATCATCATCATCATCAACCAAAAATGCCCTGCCAAACAACGATCTAAGTGACCAATCAATTTAAATCAATCAGTGGGCAAGATAGACTATACCTTTAGTGCTGTTGACTGTAAGAACTTGTGAGCTAACTAGCACCATGCCGTAGTAGGCAAAAGCGGTTCCGAACCACAGCATCCACAGCTGCATCGTGCTGCGAAGGTATTCCCTGGAAAACAGGTCCAGCGGCCGCCCTAGCTGCTTCTGCAAACACCCCACAATTCAACCGTCGTACAAGTCAGGTCAAGATTACATTATTACCCAATGAAATCAAAATACATAGAATTTTGTTCGTTTTAGGGGATGCGATAAAACGTCCAGTCACTCTCTACAAAAAGCAATCGTCCTTTCTTTTAATTCTTTTAATAATTCAGCATTGCTGTCTGTATTTATTATCATGTTTGTAAGCGCCTTGAGCCTAGCCATTTGTGTGTGTGTGTGTGTGTATATATATATATCATAGATACTCCCAACATATCATATCATCACCAAACATCGCAAACACAGCTAAATCAACTATTTGAAGAAGAAGAAGAAGAAGAAGAAAAAGAAGAAGAAGAAGGAGGAGGAGGAGGAGGAGGAGGAGGAAAGTCTCGAACTTCAAATACTTGTAAAATAAATAAAAAATGCGAAGTCACCTGCTTAACACAGGTTTCCACCAGCCGTCCTTCAGGCAGAGTGGTGTTGTTCCACCTGGCACCGCGCTTCAGGATCTCCGAGGCTTCCTCCAGTCTGCCGGCTGCCACGAGGTACCGCGTAGACTCTGGCACACACTGACACACAAAACAATCAATTCAGATCGGCAGTAACAATCTGCATTCAAGTCAAGTCTCGTCAAGTCAAGAAATCGTTATTTACACTAGACTGAGTGAAAAATGTGGCATGTGGCGACCACATAGGCTATTCACCGTCACTAACACCCAACCAACGAATAGAGAAGTGCGCGGTAGATCTGTCATCTATCTGTAGGATGGAGAAAAAAAATGTTACTGCTTATAATTGTAGATAAATTGTGAATGGCCGTCACTCCACCATGTTCGATTCCCGTGGTGCGCACGATTTAAATTGGCCATTTTTCACCGGCCATCTCAGCAGCATGATTGCACTGGTAATTCAGTGTTGATTTAGATCCCTATACTTCTCTCTTTCCTGGGATGGTTATCGGCGACCGCCGTATCACCAGTGGCGGGCGAAGAGGTGAAGGGTGGGTGAGATGGAGCGGGGGGAGGGGTGAGGGGGGATTCATTCACACAGTAATAAGCACTTACGAACAGGAAGACGGTAGCGATGAGGACAGGGACGGAGGAAAAGACCATGAGCCAGCGCCAACCCAGGCTAGGGATGACCACGGAGGCCATCAAGATCTCCACCGTCACACCCGTGGCCCAGAAAACCTGTGTCGTCAGCATCAGCTTGGCGCGGTATTTGGATGGCAAATATTCCGCCAGTAGTGAGGACCTGCAACATCAAATAAACTTCTTTGTTAGCAATCAACTACCTCACCTCTCCTGCAGATTTCCGACTCGGTGCTTCGTAAGTGACTGAGAAAGCAAGAAGTCTGGCATTACATATTACATAATCGTTTATTGTGGTCATAAATATTCTAAGGAGAATTCTGTGCCGTGTCCTACTGCTTATACCTTTTCTTTACACTAGTGTAAATAGGCGCAAGCCTCCTGCACTTTAAATGGAATAAAACAACCTTTCTTTTTCATTTCTTACGTTAGACGTTACATATGCACACAAGACGCGTGCAAAAAGAATAATTCTTTTAATGTAGTAATAGTAGTAGTAGCAGTAGCAGTAGTAGTAGCAGTAGTAGTAGTAGTAGTAGTAGTAGTAGCAGTAGTAGTAGTAGTAGTAGTAGTAGTAGTAGTAGTAGTAGTAGTATAATTATTTATTTATTTATAAGGCGCTTTTCCTCGCAGAGATCAAAGCGCACACAAACACACCTACACACACCATGTGTACCGCACACACACACACAAATAGCAGCAATTTTTAAAAAAATGCGTTTCAGCTTTCAGCTTTCAGCTTTGAAGAGACACTCTTTGCAAGAACAATGCTTTTGCAAGTTTAACGCCCCCTGAGCAGCATCTCTTCGATTTGTAAATGCTAACAACACCAGAACACTCCATCCAAGCTTACCCTTGAGTGGATCCCCCCATGCCGCATCCCACCAGCCCTCTGAGCACCAACATCCAGCCGTAGGAGGGACTGAACGTGGCTAGCAGTCCGAAGTAGCCGATACACAGCGTCACTATGTACAGCGCCTGTCACACAGAAGAAAAAAAAATCATATTGTCGCACACTGAACATCAGAACTCATAGTCCTTCGTCATTCTGGGCGCCTAGTTCAAATATCCAATAGAGTGCCTACGTGTATAGCGCACAACTCTGAATGTGTTGAGAAAATCAATAGATGTAGACCTAAGAGAGAGATATATACACAGCCTACAGGTGCAAAACAGTGTTTTGTATTGATGTGATTTAAAAAACAACAACTGTGATAGCTGCTTGCATTCCTGTGTTTTTAACTGAAGTTATTTCTTTTATGTTTTTAGATTTCAAAGGGGCGATTGTAAATTTTGATGATTTAACAGTCATATATCTTAAAATGTGCTTTTTGATTTATGATGTATTGATCTAAGCTTGTGTACGTTCTTTGTTTGAGGTTATAAAGATGCGTTAAATTGTATTGTATTTTACATACACTAATATAGGAAGATGTACAATGAAATAGTTTAGATAGTGTGTAGCGGTTACTATACCACTGACCCCTTTCCGTCCATACTTGTCGCCCACCAGTCCAATGAGGGGTGAACTGATGCCCATACCTAGGAACACCACCTGGACACAACACGCAACACACATGATTAATCTCGTGGACGCCATAAAAAAGTAAATGGTGATGGTTATAGGCTATAGGTACGCTTACTCAGCATAAAAGTGCGACTTCTTATTCTCACCAATTCGGGAAATCAGCTGCGCCTGCGCCAGGATATAGGCTATAAACTGATGATTGTGACAATGATGATGATGATGATGATGATGATGATGATGATGATGATGATGATGATGATGATGATGATGATGATGATGATGATGATGATGATGCCGACGATGACACTTATGCTGAGGATGATGACGACGACTACGACGACGATAATAATACTGATAATGATGGTGATTATGATGATGAACATCATGAATACGAGTCTACGACGACTACAAAATGCTGCAAATGATAATGACGACGATGACATTGATAACGGCAAATAAGATGATGACAGCGAGCCTGAAGACGACGACGATGCAAACAAGAACGAAAATGACGACACGACTGAGAAAACTGACCGTGGTGATGAGCGCCACCTGCCATTCGGAGAGGAACCACTCACAGCGGACGACGGGCGACAGCACAGACAACAGCATCATCTCCAGCGCATCGGCCGCCTACAACACGCAGCATGCATCCATCGTACCAAGGATTTTACGTATATCGTACTAAACTCCAGAAGAGCAGGAGGGGGTTAATGGGGTGGAAGAAGAAAGGAGAAAGAGAGGACAAGAGGAGGAACATGAATCGATCTATTAACTATATAATTGCCTCGGAAGTTACGCAGTTTGTGTCCGTGTGTGCGCGCATTACATTACATTACATTACATAATTGTTGCTTTAGGTCCAGCGGACTCTTCCGAGCCAAATCAGGACCGGACAACCCCCAATCCGCATAAAAGATCTGCCGAAACAACCCTAGTGGGAAAACTGAATGCCCTCCACCAGCCAGTCACTTTACAATAAAGACATCCCACGCAGGGGACGGCTGAGGCTTCACCCCAACTTATCGAACCCCCGTTTACAAAAACAAAATAGAATACAAACATCATTATAAATTATCAACAAAACACATACATATAAAATGCCTACATTGCTAAATAATAACATCATAGGAAGCCCTAGTGACCACCTGGCAGAAAGCGTCCAATATTCCCAAGCTGGTTCAACAGACCTCATACACAAACAAGGAGTCTTGTCCCGGAAGAGTTTTCAAGAAAAAAGGTAGGAGACTCGTCTAGCGAAGAAGACTATAGTATAGCAGATTGATAGAACAGATCAGGAATGAGAAAGAGCAAATGAGAAAGACAGCGACAGTGGGAATTTAAATCACTAAATTTCCAGAAAGTGGGGATACTATTTATACTGAAACCCCCGGCACCCCAACGAAGGGAATATCATTAAGCTGAAAGAGAGGAAGGAGGAAGGGTGCCTGTGCGCGCGTAAAGCCGGCAGCAACAACAACTTTAAAATAAATTTTAAAAATCACAAAGAATAATTATGATGACCTCAGGCATACTCTGGATTAGAAGCTCTTTTACAAACATTCCAGAACAAGCGCATATAAATGACGTCAAATCACTGAGCGACGCTTTGTGCGCACTTCCGCTATCGACTTGACCTGACCACAAACGGGCTTGGCAGCTCTGATTGAAAATGTGATGAGTTGCAGCCACAAAAAATTCCGACCGTTTCTTCTTGTGCCTGCGTTCTTCTGACCCATTTTCGATCAGAATGCCTCGCGAGGGGACGAACCTTACAAAATTTCTCGTCAAGCACAGCACGAAAGGCTCTAACAGGAACGTCTACAAACTGTACGCCCAATGGCGAGTGATAGAGATCCGAGACTGTGGAAAACGACGCCAGCTTCGCTGTCACTGCGGTCAGTAGAACTATTCTCTTTGTGACCAACACTTAGCCTAACACTCGGTCTACCGCTATAAAAAATAATGAAAGAGATCAACACCGGGATGGCATGTCACAATGCCAACCAGCTGGATCAGAGCGTGTCTACAGTATTATGTTCGCCCACATACGTGTGTGATCATACAGTAATTGGGCTCTTAATAATGTAATTTTGCTAAATTTCACACAAATACAAAAACACGCGCCCGTACTAAATAAACAATGTCGAGCGTAAGGAGATTGGAGAGGGGAGGAGGGAAAGAATGAGGTAGGGAGTGGGAACAAAGACCTGGGGGAATGTAGACCCGATAAAAATAGACCTGGTGGAACAAGGACCTAGTGGAATTCCGGGCTGACCACGGTTATAGATTTAGCGTCAGGCTGTTACACTGGAATGATTGTACTGAATACGACTTCATGGAGTGGATGTAGGTAAAGGGTAGACAGACGCCTCAGCTCTTGTGCTGCTACATCTTCGAAATTCGCAAAACATGATTCTAAGTAAAACCTACTGACGCGCTTCCTCTTGTCTGCTGTTCCAGGACGCACCAACCTACGCTACTTAGTGTTCATCCAGAACCGCATCACCAGAGTTCAGACCTACGTGGGTACCGACTGCGCCAAGTACTTCAGCAGACAAACGCTACCGCGCGTGCTCAATTTGCTTGAGAGTATAGCCTCCAGCGGCATCACGGTAAATAGATAGATAGTCAATGTTTGTAGGTTCCAGCGGACTGCTAAAGCCCATGCCACACGAGCGTCAAATCTACTGGACTTGACGCGAATCGGAACAATTTTCGACTTCGAAGTCGGAATTTCATTTTGACTTGAATCGCGCAGTGCCACACGAAAGTCGCACATCGAGTCAAACTATTGGTCTTGAAGTTATGCGGTATGTGTGTTGTGATCACGTGATTCGTATTCTGCTTCTCATTGGCCAAAAGGTCCTAATCACACAATCGAGATTCGCGGAATTAGAACATGTTGAAAGTCGGCAATCGGAGCCAATTCAAAGAATCTGGATTCGCGATACACAGAGTGCCACACGACAATCACGGGATTTGTCGTGATTTCATGAATTGGATTCAAGATTTGACGCTCGTGTGGCATGACCATAAGAGACAAATCACGACCACTCAAAAACTATTCAAAATCAGATTACACCGCAAAAATTAAAATATGATTTTAAAATGTATATAAAACTGGCTTAACTAATCAAATCCAAACCAGCACACAAACAAGGTGACATGACCTATAAACCGATAAAACAAACCAACAGCATGTAACAATGTAAACAGGTTTTGCCCCTTGCAAACTTTAAAAATCTCATGAAAAGGTTATGAAACAAAATATCTTTCTCTCTCATCAATCAGATCACAACATTTAGACATAAAATGGCGGACAAAAAAGGATTTGTCACATGCAAAGCACCACGGTGGTTGTTCTCCTTTTAAAAGAAAACTATATGTGAAAGCGAGCCAAAACAGTTTCTACTTTGCCAGTTAAGCAAAACCAAGTGCAGAAACACGCAGGCTATAGCCTAGATCCAAACATCCATTACATTACATTACATGGTTATTGCTTTAGGTCCAGCGGACTCTTCCGAGCCAAATCAGGACCAGGTTCCAAACATCCAGGCAGAACCCTGTAATAAGTTAGCAAGGAAGCAAAAACAAGAAAAACAACAAAGCACATTCACAATGAACAATTAAAACTACTTTGCACACCCGATCGCGTTTACGCATGTTTTCTGCGTATTTCTCTCACTTAACAGAGCGCAGTGGAATGTGCACCAATACATTTTAACGCTAATTTCCGGTTTCCTGGCAGTGGCCGTCAATGAATTGTCAAAAGCTGTAATAGCACTATATCTTTTTCTTTTTCTTCTTTTAATTAATGTATCTTATGTTGGGGAGGGGGGTGCAACACCTCCCTTTATCCGTCCCCCCTTCCCTCCCCCCCCCCCCCCCCCCCCCCCCCCCCTTTCGACCGCCCCTGTTTAAAGTCCATTTTTATTGAAATCATGCAAAGCTGCCTTACGTAGCAGCCGGTCCTTCAATGGAAAGATAAATACTAACTTCAGAGGCCTCCCCCAAAAATAGTCGTTTGAAAATCTGTTATCCGAATTTCGGCCTTCAGGTCAACGTAGTTGTCAAAAATTCCATATATGCAAACCTAAGTACAGGTTATTGAGACTCTTCGATAACGTCTGACACGCTCTACTCTGGCGTCACTTTTAGTAGTCGATTGCAGATCAGATAACAAGCGCTTTATGGAGGATACTAGTCTGAATGTATCCACCGTTTTAGGAAACAAAGCAGAGACCTTGGGCATTGCTTTTCGAGTCACAGACTGAAAATTCTACGCCCGGCCCATCTGCCGCGGAGGCGGAGAAAGAGTGGATCTTAAGCCACTACACCAGCCAAATGATATCTGTGGATTAAACCATAATTATCCAACGCAAATTGACAAGCTTTCCTTGGTACTCCCATGGTTCATCGGTTATGCGCTTTTGCAACATTTGTATTTTATGGAAAACGTTTTATAGTTGTTCTGTTTTACGCTGAGTTATTGATGCATCACGCAATTTTTGGTCGAGTTTGCGTACGCCGTTAAAAAATAAAAAATATATAAATAAAAATTAGCACAATTCCTTGCCGAAAGGATGCGATATAAAATTGAAACCGATGCACTGTGATATATCCTATGAAAAAAAGGAAAATTTTATCACCATCATCCAAATAATCATATGTACACAGTTCATGTCATCAGCTAATGCCTCCGTTATTTCATGATGCAGGGAACCTACATAGGCCGCAGCGGAAAATGGCATCGGTTCCGCCTGGACCCTGGTTCGCAACTGGTGCGACACAGGCGTCTCTTAAGTCACTTCTTCAGGCGCGTGCCAATCAGTCGGGGCCAGAAAGGATGGCAGGTGCGAATGGTTATGGGTCGCAGGTTTCCCAAGCCCAGACTCAGGCGCAACCGAAGTTACCGGATCAAAGTGGGCGCCATGACCCCCTCCAAGAGGAAGGGCCAAAAGCCCATGATTGTGCTGTACGCCGACAGAATTGCAGGGTAGGGCAAGTCTTCACTCCTGGCAGCTCTCCTCACCACTCAACTGGGACAAACCACCTTTTTTTTCCCCCTACAGTGACACCAGCTTACAGCGACTTCGCCAACTTTGCTCCCACGGCACGGCCTAGTAATAGTGTACAGTGATTGTAACCAACTTGTGTTTTCAACAACGAGGTTTATCTAGGTAGGACCTAATAACAGTTCGCGATGGTTTCGCCAACTGTTGCGTCTACAACGAAATATAACAGTATACAGTGAGAATACCAATTTCTGCTTCGACAGCAAAACCATGAGGTGGGGTGGGGAAGTGAGGAGGGTTGGGGGAGAGGAGGGGGGAAGCTGATAACAGTTTACCGTTGAACTTTTTTGCTCAGCGGATCTGTTCTGTCTGCCATGTATTGCAGGCTGTAAAATTTCCTGAATAGACTGTTAAAACTACAGCGCAAACACGATGGCTTTGAAGTTGTAGAATGCGTCTGACATCAACCGGACAGAACCTCGCCTAGCCCAACAACAACAACACACACACACACAAAGATCGCTAACGGGACAGACCATCGCTGCGTTACGAAACAACACTTTCCAGTTTCTTTTGGAGCCGCAAGACCTAGGCTCATATGTGGCCTTAAAAGTTTAACTTAGACCTATTATGCAAATAAAAATTGAAATGAGTTAACTTTCCTGGTGTTAAAAGAAGATCCCTTGTACCGAATTTGAAGTTAAGAAATCTTGATTACCGACTACAGAAAATTAAGTACAGGGAACTTTGCCTTAACAAATTACAGAAAACTGTTTTAAAAAAAAAATTTAAAACTTGATCATCACAGGACATAAAAATAGTAACTTGATCATCACCGGGGGAAAAAAATCGAAAATATATATATATAGATTTAGATTTTTGTTCAAAATAATAAAGAAGATGAAAGCAAAACGCCTCGACTTTCAATGGCTGCCGGTCGCCGCGCTGCAGCGCAGCGTCCACCGCAACAACAACAAAACAAACACAAAAAAAACCGTTTAGTCAACAAAAGATAGCACAAGGTTTGAAGTTATGAACTTGTTATCTGGGAAGCTAGAAACAAAGGGCGGGTTTGGGGATAACAGGTTTATAACTTGAAGCCTTGTAGTACCTCTTGTACCCAGGGATCTTCTTTTACCTAACAGAAGAGCTTTTCAAAACTAGTAATTGTGTATAACCTGTACTATAATTGTTTCAAAGTACTCAAATCTGAGCCTACTTTAGAAACGTAGGTAGTAAAACAAAAGGAGAAAAATAAACCCAGGCTATCGTTCGTAGCCCTATTATAATATTGTATTGAGCTTTCTACAAGGAATTCCGCCAGTTATCTCTCTCAAAATCCTTCTATTGTTTTAAGTATTGTGCGTGCGGTAAAATTCAGTAGATATTTTGTAGAACGATGAAGATGCGAATGAATAATAGAACAATAGAATAATCTTGCATTCTATTTTGATTGAAACAGCACACATTTCCCGTGAGTCGCACATTTATGATTTCTGACCGTTTTATTGCTCACTGTGAAGATTGAAAAAATGTACGATCAACCGTTTAGACATACAATAACTGCTGGGTCAAGCACATTTCACATAGAACTGGTGAAGAACCCCTCGAATAATCCTGTATTGCCGTTTGATTTCATTAGCACACATTTCACATGAGGCGCACATTTCTTATTTCTGATCGTTTAATTGCTCACTGTGGAGATTGAAAAATATAATTACAATTAATTACTGGGACAATAATTAGCCTACATTTCACGTATACCTGGTGCTGGTGGGAATCTTTTTGACTCACATGCGTTCCCGGTCCCTCCCCCCACCTCCCTTCCCTCCACCTTACGTCCCGTCCTCCCTTCCCCCTTCCCCCTCCCCCCTTCCCTCCACCTTACGTCCCGTCCTCCCTTCCCCCAACAACCAAAAATCAATTCCAGATTTTTGCAAATCTGTGCTAAAGAGTCCTAAATAGTCCAAAACTGACATTTTAACAAAGAAAAGGTCCGTCCGTCTGTCTGTCCGCTGTCAGTCTGTGCAAAAATTGCAAGTTAGTTATTCATTGCTTACAGGGTCCAGCGGACTTCAAAGAGCCGAATCAGGACCATAAAATCATGACCACAACTTGGTTCAAAGAAAACTCACTCCTGATCATCATAAAACATCTGCTGAAATAACGCTAGTGGTAACTCTGAAGGCACTCCACCAGCCGGTCACTTTACAATAAAGGCATCCCAAGCAGGAGACGCTGATCTAATTTATCGAACCCCCGTTTACTCAAACAAAATATAAAATAAACATCATTATAAAATATCAACAAAACACATACATATAAAATGCCTACATTGCTAAATAATATCATAGGAACCATTGGGGACCATTTGGCAGAAAGCGTCCAATATCCATATCCCCAAGCTGACCCAACAGACCGCATACACAAATGAGGAGTTTTGGAAGAGTTTTCAATAAAAAAAAGATTGGTGACTGGTCTAGCGAAGACGATAGTATAGTAGATTGATAGAACAGAGCAGGATTGAGAAGACAGCGACAGTGGGAATTTAAAGCACTAAATTTTCAGAAAGTGGGAATACTATTTATACGGAAACCTCCGGCAGCCCCACGGCGGGTGGGGGAAGGGAGGGGATGATGGGGAAAACTTGCAAGTGGATTAATATCTCAGAACCTATTTCAACTATCACAACCAAAATTGGTAAGATTATGTATATCTATGAGAGCTCATACATGATCAGTGAATGAATGACCATTTTCAAGGTCAAGGTCACAGGGTCAAGAAATCTTTTTAAAAATGACAATTTTTCACAAAATTTCATTTTTTACTAAGTTATTAATATTGAATTAATGATTCTTTGATGCGTGATAGATATCAATGAGACACACATACTTTAACAATTTGGTCAACCTCACTCCAAGGTCAAGGTCACTGGAGCTTTTAGTCGGTTAGTATGGGTACTTTGAAGTGATCTTGGCCAAAAACTAAGAGATATAAAGTCCAAACTTGTACTTAGAG
The DNA here is from genome assembly GCA_036898135.1 of Oncomelania hupensis. Classification (NCBI taxonomy): domain Eukaryota; kingdom Metazoa; phylum Mollusca; class Gastropoda; order Littorinimorpha; family Pomatiopsidae; genus Oncomelania; species Oncomelania hupensis. Next base: position 31,902,877 of record CM072521.1, on the reverse strand, counting down.
ATGATAGATTGATCATTCATATTTGTTTGGTTTTTGCTTCGATCTTTAAGGTCAAGGTCATTTTAGGCCTTGCAAAAACATACAAAAATATAGGTCATTGTACAATTGAATGGCACTATTTAACCCATAGTATGCAACAACATTGGGTTATTTGATCATACAGGAGCATAAGAGGCCACGTGAAGCTCAAGGTCATCCCAATGTCATTGTGTTTTTGTGGCATAATACAACTATTGCTATAGTTTATTTTATAGTACATGAGTGCATTTGGAGGCAGGGGTCAAGGTCATCTCAAGTACAAGAGAATAGAAAGATCAAAGTCGGTATTACTTTGTATTTAATGCCACCGTTTCAATTAGTTCAATTTCAAATAGTGTTTTTTTTTCTAGGCACTCATTTTCATGTTAAATATTGCAAGTTTCATAAGGAGCATATGAGTCATATGGTCTTTGCCCTTCTAATTTAATTTTGTTTTGTTTTTTAACGCAAATGAGAACGTAAAAGCACACACCGACAAAAGAATACAAACTTTACACACACAAGAGAAAATAATACAACTACGGTGTTGGATAGCGCAGTGGTTGGAGCACTCACTACTGTGTCGCAAGTTAAGCATCGTCCAGTGCGGTTAGCACTTGGATGGGTGGCCGCAAAACGTGAAGCGACAAATAAAAACGCCCCCAGTTGACTCAACTGTGATTGAGTACCTACTCTCTTGAGGGTGGGGAAGGTAAAGCAGCGAGGGAGAGAGATGGGCATCACCCTCATTACGCTGACCCAAGATAAGTGTGATCTCCAACATCACGGAGATCCTTGGCAAGCACCGGCCAAAGAAGAAGCTGTGGATCACACCTGAACTTTTGGACCCTACGGCCACAAGGGTATGGGACTACCTTTACCTTTACCAAAGTAAAACGCCAGTGGTCCAACATGCACAAGCTATATAACATGCATCCCAAACAAAATTAAATATTCCGTAACTCTCACACCTGAATTGTGCCGCCAACGAAGTACACGATGAGCTGGAATTTTCCAAATCCAATCGCCTCCACCGCTTCTTCAACGGTGTACGTCTTATCTTCCTCCCCTTTCCGAGAGTCCTCCGACTCGTCCGTGTACTTCATGTCTTCTGCTACAGTCGCCCTTTCGTCATTGTCACTTCCGCTTCCGGTCCTCCCGCGCTTAGGGAAAAGTTGAGGTTCTGTGTACATTGATTGGAAAATTGTAAACAGTAGGCCACAACATAATTCTAACGTATAAACCTTGCAAAGCACGAAATGGGAGGTACCTGATCTCCAATATGTGGTAACACAACCGTTAAAATAGCTGTGGTGTACAAATAAATAAGCATTTTAATCATTGTATTACAGCCCAAAATCGTTAACAATTGACAGTTCGTCAATTGCACTATCCCTACCCCTAACCAGAAAGTCTCCTTTTCTCCCACACCTTTCTAGATGTGTGTGTGTGTGTGTGTGTGTGTGTGTGTGTGTGTGTGTGTGAGTGAGAGAGAGAGAGAGAGAGAGAGAGAGAGAGAGAGAGAGAGAGAGAGAGAGAGAACATCCCTTAACGTAGAATCCATTATTCTCAGTGCAGATCATTAAAACTAAGTGTCTCAACAACAAAATTGTTATAAGCTAGACAAACAGGCATACACATGAGGCCATTTCATTGGTTGGTTAGCGTGACCGAGCAATAGGCCTACCTATAAAAAAAAAATAACACAGACTCTCATGAACACGTTTTCATGAACACTTTTATGTGCAAAGATTGCCGAAACAAAACGTAAACCTGGTAGCTATTTGGTATTAGCTAGGCCATTGCGAGTCTTCACGTTGTGTCTGAAGCGAGAATAACAAGACTAAAGCATCGATTTGTTATAATATTCACTTTTGACAGGCGCCTCATGGGTCAAATTTAAAACGCAATCATACTAAGCTAAGGCGGTCGCAGCAAAACGTTAAAAACGCGTCAACACAGAGGGCATATTCCACGATTTGGGTTCCCGTATAGCTCAGTGATGTGCAGCGGTTCCTCAATAGCGGCGCAGAGGTAGATATCAGTATAGGTCTAACACACGAAAACGCGAGATATTTATACAGACATAGACTTATTACATTTCCTTGTTTTGGACCAACAGATTTCTATCTCTGCGCTATCGAGGATCCACAAACCTCTGCGCTATCGAGGATCTACAAACCTCTGCGCTATCGGAGATCCACAAACCACTGCGCTATCGAGGATCCACAAACTTCTGCGCTATCGAGGATCCACAAACCTCTGTGCTATCGGAGATCCACAAACCACTGCGCTATACAGAAACTTCATCTGTAATTTCTCCCGTGTTAGAAAGTCAACAGGCAGGCCTGAGCAACACAACCCAATACAATACAATCATACAATACAATACAGTACAATACAATACATCTTTAATGTCCGACCTTTACAGTGCATACATAAAAGAGGGAAATTGCTTTTGGCGTGCGAGCAAAAAAACTACATAAAATAAAATAAATACCTGCACTATAAATAGAAAGTTAGTAGTAGTAGCAGTAGTAGTAGTAGTATTGCATAGCGCTTTACCAGTTCAAGAGCCGTCAATGTGCTGGCCAAAAACAGGACTTAGCTCAAGCCAACTGAGGCACCAACTTGCTGCATTTATGCGCATCGAACATCGCATCGCATCACATTCCACACAAGTCGCACGAAATAAGACGCGACACGTTTTTAAGATCCTTTTCATTCACATTTGCTAATAGTAATAATAACAAACTCAAAAACCTATCACAGTTGACGGTTGTGCTCCCCTAAACGAGTCTGATCCACTTACAATATTTTTCGATGAGACAGGTAGATCCACCGCACGTCAAATGCAAGCTTAGTTTGCTGCACAGGCTAAATCTTCACAATAACTCACCAAACCACACTCGCTCGCATCACAAATAGGACTTTCTCCGTGTACAACGGATAGCCTCAAATAGTGCTTTCACCGCACCACAGATACTCTGAAAGCTCTTTCTCTTTTCGCCCATGTTATTATTGCCACATCCTGCATGCAGCGAATATGTCCTAGCTTTCAAAACAATGGCAACAAAGACTACATAGACCAATAGTCTATGCTAACAGAGCAAACTGTTTGACTGATGTCTGGGTAGGGCACATTTCGATTTGACGTCAACAACTGCGGCAACCAGTTTATCTAGTGACAACCCTACGGATGTAGCACTATCATACAACATATTATCCGAACAGTACGATCAGGCCAACTGTGTGTAATTAACTTTCGCAGTTTGTTGGCTTCAAGCTGAGCCAGGTCCAGTTGATAAAATCGATAACTAAATTGTTTGGGGAAAGTACCATCAATCTCCACATTCAAACAAAATTATAACCAGGTAACGCATCTCAAAACAAATCAAATAATTCATACAACACATTGCATCTCAGGAAATAAACGTTGTTTGTTTAAAAAAAAAAAAAACACTATATAAAATATAATATACGTACTAACATAGTATCCTATCCTATCCCGTAACTCGGAGGTTGTAGGGGCACCACAGATGATCGTTTAACCAGCGTACTCCATCTTTCCCTGTCCTCAGCAACCCTGATTGTTTCGCTCAGTGTCAAACCAGTCCATTCTCGAATGTTGTCCTCCCACCTCTTTTTCGGTCTCCCTCTTCTTCTACCTCCTTGTACTGTGCCTTGCAGGATGGTCTTTGCAAGACCTGATGATCTGGTGACGTGGCCATACCATCGGAGTTTCCGTTTTTTCATCACTGTGAGCAGGGCATCGTGTTGTCCAATGGCTTGTGTGATGGTCTGTCGGACTTCGTCGTTGGTGATGTGCTGGGTATAGGAAATTCCCAGAAGTCTTCTGTAGCATGACAAGGGAGCGCAGCAGCCTTACCTTTGAATTTAGACTGATGGTCCTGTCATTCTAAATGGGCTTCAACCTCGCCAGGGCAGCAGTTGTTTGTGCGATCCTGGAGAGGACTTCCTGTCGGGACCCATTGTCTGATACAATGGCTCCTAAATATTTGAAGCTATGCACTGTGTTGAGGGATTGGCCTTGGACTTTGATGTCCGTGTTGATGCCATTGGTTTTGTTGGTCATCATTTTTGGTCTTCTCTGCACTTATTTCCATTCCATAGGCTCTGGATGTGGTGTCAAGCCTCTGTACCAGCTGTTCAAGTTCTTGTTCCTCTCCAGCCAATCCATCAATGTCATCCGCAAAACTAAGGTTGGAGATTGCTCTTCCCCCTTTGCTGACTGCGCCTTCGTGATCTGCAAGGGCATCTGACATGATGCGCTCTAGGAAGATGTTGAAGAGTGTTGCAGAGAGTAGGCATCCCTGACGCAAACCGATTGTTGTCCTGAACCAGTTTCCGATGGCGCTGTTGTGGGGGACTGCACTGGTGGACTTGTCATACAGGCTTTTGATGACTTCAATAATTTTAGTGCTGATGTTGTACACTCTCATGGTTGGCCACAGAGCTGCATGCCAGACTCGGTCAAACGCCTTTTTGAAGTCTACGAACACATGATATAGATGTTGTTGGTGCTGTAGGTATTTCTCGCAGATTATTCTGAGGTTGAAAATCTGTTTAGTGGTACTTCGCCCTGCCCTGAATCCTGCTTGCTCTTCAGCTATGATTTGTTCAGCTTGGGGTTTCAACCTGTTGAGTATTATTTTCAGGAGGACCTTGCTGGGATGGCTGATGAGGCTGATGGTGCGGTAATTTTTACATTCCTGAAGGTTACCTTTTTTGGGGAAGAGTGATGACAAGCGACTGGGTCCATGGTGTAGGCCACTCCCCACTCTGCCCTATCG
>CM072521.1:31640545-31893045 GCA_036898135.1 Oncomelania hupensis | reverse complement strand
CTTCTGTAGCACCTCATCTCCATGCTTTGTATTCTTCGTTGTAGATCTGCTGTGAAGGTCCATGTTTCGCAAGCGTATAGGAAGATGGAGATGACAAGGGAGCGCAGCAGCCTTACCTTGGAATGTAGACTGATGGTCCTGTCTTTCCAAATGGGCTTCAACCTTTTCATGGCAGTAGTTGATTGTGCGATCCTGGAGAGGACTTCCTGTCGGGACACATTGTCTGATACAATGACTCCTTAATATTTGAAGCTATGCGCTGTATTGCGGGCATAGCCAGCAAAGCACAGCGCAAAACGGAGGTTGGAGATTGCTCTACCCCCTATGCTGACTGCCTTCGTGATCTGCAAGGGCATCTGACATGATGCGTGTGACGACACGAGTTTTCAGATGGTAGGGAGAGATACACTTTTTACGAAGTTACACTTCTCCGTATATCTGTTGTACATAGAATAGCGTGACCGATTTACTTTTGCGTATGAAAGTGCAGTTTCGTAAAGTCCGTGCGATTCATAGAAGACAGGGAGTCGGCCAATTTCGAATAGGGGTACGCGTAATAAGAACGTGCATACTGACGAGAGCTCGACTGTTTTGCTTGTGGCCGGCGCAGATTTTGAAGGGCAGAGTGGTTTGAGATGCTATTGCGTGAGGAAGGAATTCTAACGAGACAGCAGCCCTGTGACAGAGGTCATCGTAGTGTAGGGTACTGTTGGAAGGGTGTGTGTATTGTTTTATAGCCACCCAAGGTCTTATGCCCTCGTCGGGATAAGGATGTGTAGAATTCGAAGGAAGATGGTAACTGCCATTCGCCAGTGAGTGTAGAGTTCCATACTTAAGGTGCGTGTGGTTCTCGATTGAACACCCACCAAGACTTAGTGTCTGTAGCAGAGCTAAGGTGTCCTCATCCTCAGAATAAATGTTATTTGGACAGTGAAATAACGTGCAAGAGCAAGAGAAAGAGACTCTCAAAAGACTAATCCATTGTGTTGTGCCAATGTTGTGACAGTGTTGTGTCGTGTTGTGGTGTTGGGGTAAAGGGCGTCACGAGCCGAGGCCTGTAAGGTAAGCAAACCCTGTCGTTCAATTCTCTAGTGGCGCGCTCCGAGCACTGCGTACGTGTATGAGTGGTAATGAGTGTGGGGAAGGGGATGTATTTTAGGATGTGTAATGAATTTTGTTGATTTTATATGATTTTCCTATGATTTTCTTATTGTATATGTGATGGGGAAAATGTCGTTGCTGTTGTTGTTATGGAAGTGGGTCAAAGGCGACGATGGGGAATATAGAGAGGGAGAGAGAGAGTGAGGGTGTATGTATGGAAAGAGCGGTAGAATGTAGTATGCTGAAGAGGGATGAAGTGATGATTATGAAGGAAGCATGTTTACAGTGTGGATGAAGGGAGGTAATCGTGATGTGCTATAATTGTTGGGGGTGACGGTGGTGATGAAGGGGGGTGGAATGAATCAGGACTGTGAGATGGTAGTGTGGTTGCGATAATTATGTATATTTATATAAACATTGGTTTGTAAAGAAGATGCGGATTATTTAGCATCAAAGGGTGATTTACATTATTGAAATCTGTGTATAGTATCTTATATTATTATTATGATATTCATAGCTATACAGGTCAAGATGGCGGACGGAGGACGGCGTGTTATGTTATATTATTTAGTGTTTATTATTTGGTGGGCATATTGTTAAGACTATGTATATGTCAACAGGTGTGGGCTGATGAGATGATGATGATTATTACATCTACGTGTTTATTTCGACGCATTATTCCCACGCTGTTGCCTTTGATGTGCCTGTTGTGCTGTACTGATGTTGATGTTGTTGCCGCTGACTGGGTCCTAACCAGCCTGGGATGTACCTTTGCTTCTACAACAGAGTAGTGTTGTGGTGATTTCTTACACTGCTGCAGGTTTTGCCTTGTATCGTGGCAACACACTTCCAGGAGGTTTTCATGCCTAATTCATGCACACACAGACTCACATTACACGCACCTAAAAACATATCCATTTAGTTAGAAGAATCATCCACTTTGTGAAAGAGACTGTTAGCTCTCTGAGTTACTTAACAAGAACATTGAGACATTACTTCTGTGCCACAGCTTTGTCTAGCTAATAGTTCATGATTCAACGCCATCGCTTATTATTTGAAGACTTGCATTTTGAATTGATTTGTTGATTTTGATTTTCTGTATACACTTTGTAAAGAAACTGTTGTTATTTAGTTCTATTTGGGGTTTGTTGCAAGGGGAGGTAATTGTTAGTTAGTATTGGGACGGGGGTCTGTTTAGGGGTTGAGGGAAGGTTAGTTCCCATTTGTCCCGTGTTTGCTTGTTGATTGTTGAATAAAAGAGTGTGTGTTTGTACTCTGGCATTTTGTGTTAGTTTATTTTGTTTGAGTTTATTCTTTTCACTCGCTTTATGAGCTGACGTCACTGAACCCGCTCGGGGGACGTGACATTTTTGGTGTCAGAAGTGGGATAAACTCATTTATTTTGTTAGGGTATTGCCAGAGGTGTATGTTGTGTGTTTGAGTTGTTGTGTGAAAGGGTACGCAGCGGGCGGTTGGCGGGAGTGTGGGTGTATTGCACTAGGGAACACACTCGGAGTGCAGCATTAACGGGGAATTGGATTGCAGGGTTCACTTGCTCGCCTTCAGGGGTACGACGGTGAACGATTCCTCGGCTCCTGTGACTGTTGTGTTGCGTATTCATTCTGTTAGGTGTTTGTATCAGTTAGGTGTTATTTGTTTTGTGTATACTAACATCTGTTCTTCCCTTCTTTTCCGACATGGCTACGCGGGAGGCTCGAGCCGCGATGCGCCGCGACGCTAGGACTCGTAAGGAGGAGGCCGAGCAGGAGGAGCAGGACTTCGATGATGACGGCTCAGTGACAGGGTTGTTGGAGGAACCTTACGCAGTGAGTACTCAGACCACTATGCCTAAGATGTATGCCAGATCGCCCGGTTCACAGAGCAAAGTCGAGGTCCAGCTCAGCGATAGCGAGAGATTTAGACAGATTGGGGAAGGTCTAGGTCTCAGAGACGGGGCGCTGGCACTGTATATCATGGGCGAGACGAGAAGGGAGGAAGAACGGAGGGAGGAGAGGGAAGCAAGGGCAGATGAGAGGAGGCTTTTGGAGCTTAGACTAGAGACGGAACGGGTAGCTAGAGAGGCGGACAGAAGAGTGCTAGAAATGAAGCTAGAGGAGGAACGAAGAACCAGAGATGACGACAGAGCTGCTCAGAGAGAGAGGGAGAATAGGGCTAGAGATAGAGAGGCAGCATACTCAGTCAAGTTGAAACCCTTGGAGGAGAGGGAGGATGTGGAGGCCTACCTCCAGATGTTCGAACGGGTGGCAGAGGTTCAGGGTTGGAGGAGGGAGGTATGGGCGGTTAGGCTAGCGCCTTTGTTACAAGGGGAAGCCCGAGATACGTACCTTCGTCTGACGCCTGAGCAAGCCCAGGATTTCGACATTGTGAGGAATGCGCTGTTGAAACGCTTCAGGAAGGACGCCGACTACTATCGTAGGCAGTTTCGAGAGGCCAAGAAGGAAGCTGCAGAGACGTTTCCTCAGCTAGTAGTAAGGCTAGGGTCGTTAGTGAAGAAGTGGTTTTCGCTCGCCGGCAAAGACATCACCGACGTAGGGCAGGTACTAGACACTTTCATTGGTGAGCAACTTTTCTCCATCATGACTACCGAGCTAGAGATTTACGTGAGGGAGAATCTACCTGAGACTAGCCATGCCGCAGCAGAGTTGGCGCAGCGCGTGGTAGATGCCAAGCGGGCAGCATCAGCACCGGCACCCGTACTACCCAGACAGAGACGCAGTTTTCCCAGACGACCGGAGGCTCCTCAGCAGCCTAGCAACAGGGGAAGTCAGGGTCAGAAGGTAGGGAGGACGGAAGGGGGTAGTGGGGTACGCCGTTGCTACCGATGTGGGTCGGAGAAGCATGTGGTCAGGGACTGCAAGGTCAAACCTCAGACAGTAGGCCAGGTTACAGTGGGACGGACTATTTCCACGGAGACCGCACCTCGGGCTAGCGTGTGTGCAATCAAACCTTATGATCCATGGGGCCAAGGTAGGGCGAACGGGCAGGACGTTCGAGTATTGAGAGATACGGGGGCGGAGATAGGGGCAGTCGCGAGCAGGTTAGTCAAACCAGCTGATTTGACGGGTCGGACTGTCGAGATTTGCTTGGCGAATCGATCGAACGTGGGTCTGCTACCTACAGCTTGGGTGGAGTTGGATTGTGCGCTGGTCAGGGGGAGAGTAGAGTTGGTGGTTTTCGAGGACGGGCCCGATATCATCCTGGGTAACTGGGTAACGTTTGATAGCGGGGAAAAGAGTCCTGTTTCCTTGTTCGGAGGTGAGTGCGCAATGGCTGCAGCAGTGCAGACTCGGGCGCAGGTGAAGGCCGAGAAGAAGAGGGAGGTACCCTTAGCAGTGGTCGAACCATCCCAGATCTCTGTTAGCACCCCAGAGTTGATCAGGATGCAAGAGACCGACGAGACGCTCGCGAAGGCGAGAACGTTGGCACAGAGTGGTGGGGCGATAGCGTCAGGTAGGGCGTCAGCTGAGTTTCGCAAGAAGAAGGGGGTGTTGTACCGGGTACACACGAAGAGAGGTAGCCAGGTCACGCAACTGGTAGTCCCGAAACAGTTGAGGGGGGGGATCCTTCAGTTGGCTCACGATCCACCCATGGCTGGGCATTTGGGAGGGAAACGTACCAGGGAGCGGATCTGGGGAACATTCTATTGGCCGGGAATGTGTGCCGAAGTACGGAGGTATTGCGCCAGTTGTCCTGAATGTCAGAAGGTAGTACCGAGGGGACGGGTGAGGAAGGTACCACTACAGCAACTTCCGCTGGTGGACGAGCCATTTCAGAGGGTGGCGGTAGACATTGTGGGACCCATCAAACCCAAGTCAGATCGGGGTAACATGTACATCCTAGTGGTAGTAGACTATGCCACACGCTATCCCGAGGCTATACCGCTCAAGGGCATAGAGGCAGAGAGGGTGGCAGAAGCGCTGTGGGAGATTTGGTCGAGGGTGGGCGTTCCTAGGGAAATTTTGACAGATCAGGGGACGCAATTCATGTCTGAAGTCATGCGAGAGATGAACAGACTACTGTCGATCCATGGGAAAGCCACCACGCCGTATCATCCACAGTGCAACGGTCTGGTTGAGCGATTCAACGGGACACTAGTGTCCATGCTCAAGAAGCTAGCCACAGAACAACCTACAGCGTGGGACCGCTACATTCCAGCGCTACTATTTGCATACCGAGAAGTAGCACAGGAGTCTACAGGGTTCTCTCCCTTCGAGCTCCTATATGGAAAGACCGTGCGGGGACCGATGGCTGTATTGCGAGACCTCTGGACCAAGGAGATACAAGAGGAGGAGGTGAAATTGAGTAGCCAGTACGTGGTGGATTTGCGTAATCGCATCGAGGAAACCTGTAAGTTGGCACAAGGAAACCTCAGAACCGCGTCAGCCAAGCAGAAGCGGCACTTCGATAAGAAGGCGAAACGGCGTTTGTTCAACGCGGGGGATCAAGTGTTGCTGCTGTTACCAGAGAAACACAACAAGTTGCAGCTAGCATGGCGAGGACCGTACGAGGTGATCGAACGCGTGGGAGAGTGCGACTACCGGATCAGGATGCGTGGGAAAAGTAAACTATACCACGCCAATCTCTTGAAGAAGTTTCATACCAGAGCGACGGTGGCCACGATCGTCGTAGACGACGAGGGGGTAGAGGAGGAGGAAACTATGCCGGTGTTTGGGGATATTCCCGTAATCACCTTGACAGCATCAGAGACGCCCCGCGACGTGAAGATGGACGACAACTGCCCAGAAATACGGGAAGAATTGCAGGAGCTGGTGTGGCAGTTTGAGGATATCCTAACCGACTTGCCGTTACGCACTACACTGGACGTGTGCGAAATACGTGTGGACAGCGATATTCCAGTGAGGACGCGGCAGTACCCACTTCCCCATTCGCATCACGAGACCATCAAGAAGGAAGTGGAAGCGATGCTAGCGATGGGCGTCATTGAGAGGGCCAGTTCGCCATACAGCTCGCCCATCGTATTAGTAAAGAAGAAGGAGGGCACGATGCGTTTCTGCGTTGATTTCCGGAAGTTAAACAAGCACGTCGTATTCGATGCGGAACCATTGCCGAACATCGACTACTTGTTTTCCAAACTGTCAGGGGCCAAGTATCTCTCCAAGATCGACTTGACCAAAGGTTACTGGCAAGTGCCCATGAACAAGGGAGATAAAGCGAAGACGGCATTTACAACGCCAGAGGGACAATTTCAGTGGACCGTAATGCCATTTGGGCTGAAGACGGCGGGGGCAGTCTTTTCTCGCATGATGCGGAAGTTATTAGCACCCCTGGGAATGTCGGAGATCGACAATTTTGTTGACGACTTGTTGGTAGCCACCATTACCAAGCAGAGACACCTGGAATGCTTGGCACGTCTTTTCCTTAGGTTGCGTGAGGTGCAGCTATCCGCCAAACCATCAAAGTGTTACCTGGGTTTCCGAAGAGTAGAGTATCTTGGGCACGTGGTTGGACAGGGAGAAATTCGTCCTGAGGTGTCAAAGATGGAGAGAATCCGAGATGCACCACGACCAACGACCAAGCGGCAAGTGCGCTCATTTTTGGGTTTAGCCGGATACTACAGGCGGTTCGTACCCAACTTTTCAGCGATTGCTTCACCACTACACGATCTGACCAAGGGAGGCAAGCCAGGGGCGGTACAATGGACCGAAGCATGCGAAGCTGCATTTTGCACACTGAAGGAGAAGCTGTGCTCTGACCCTGTGTGCTGTCTGCCGGACTTCACCCTACCGTTTGTGCTACAGACAGATGCGTCGGAGGATGGAGTAGGGGCCATTTTGAGCCAAGACAGGGGACAGGGATTACAGCCTATTGCGTGTGCAAGCAAGAAACTGTCGAAACCCGAGAGGAACTATTCGACCATTGAGAGGGAGTGTCTAGCGTTGGTGTGGGGTGTGCAGAAGTTCAGTCAATACCTGTACGGACGTACTTTCGTAGTGCAGACTGACCATATGCCACTGCAGTACCTACAGCAAGTGAAGAACACCAACAGCCGACTGATGAGATGGGCACTTCAGCTGCAACCTTTCTCAATGTCTGTGGAGCACATTTCTGGGAAGGACAACGTTCCAGCAGATTTCCTCAGCAGAAACGCTCAGTAGGTAGCATAGGGGGTAGTGAGAAATTCGCGTCGTAGTTAAGGTTCTTCAAGGTGTTAAGAACTGGGGGGGGGTTGTGTGACGACACGAGTTTTCAGATGGTAGGGAGAGATACACTTTTTACGAAGTTACACTTCTCCGTATATCTGTTGTACATAGAATAGCGTGACCGATTTACTTTTGCGTATGAAAGTGCAGTTTCGTAAAGTCCGTGCGATTCATAGAAGACAGGGAGTCGGCCAATTTCGAATAGGGGTACGCGTAATAAGAACGTGCATACTGACGAGAGCTCGACTGTTTTGCTTGTGGCCGGCGCAGATTTTGAAGGGCAGAGTGGTTTGAGATGCTATTGCGTGAGGAAGGAATTCTAACGAGACAGCAGCCCTGTGACAGAGGTCATCGTAGTGTAGGGTACTGTTGGAAGGGTGTGTGTATTGTTTTATAGCCACCCAAGGTCTTATGCCCTCGTCGGGATAAGGATGTGTAGAATTCGAAGGAAGATGGTAACTGCCATTCGCCAGTGAGTGTAGAGTTCCATACTTAAGGTGCGTGTGGTTCTCGATTGAACACCCACCAAGACTTAGTGTCTGTAGCAGAGCTAAGGTGTCCTCATCCTCAGAATAAATGTTATTTGGACAGTGAAATAACGTGCAAGAGCAAGAGAAAGAGACTCTCAAAAGACTAATCCATTGTGTTGTGCCAATGTTGTGACAGTGTTGTGTCGTGTTGTGGTGTTGGGGTAAAGGGCGTCACGAGCCGAGGCCTGTAAGGTAAGCAAACCCTGTCGTTCAATTCTCTAGTGGCGCGCTCCGAGCACTGCGTACGTGTATGAGTGGTAATGAGTGTGGGGAAGGGGATGTATTTTAGGATGTGTAATGAATTTTGTTGATTTTATATGATTTTCCTATGATTTTCTTATTGTATATGTGATGGGGAAAATGTCGTTGCTGTTGTTGTTATGGAAGTGGGTCAAAGGCGACGATGGGGAATATAGAGAGGGAGAGAGAGAGTGAGGGTGTATGTATGGAAAGAGCGGTAGAATGTAGTATGCTGAAGAGGGATGAAGTGATGATTATGAAGGAAGCATGTTTACAGTGTGGATGAAGGGAGGTAATCGTGATGTGCTATAATTGTTGGGGGTGACGGTGGTGATGAAGGGGGGTGGAATGAATCAGGACTGTGAGATGGTAGTGTGGTTGCGATAATTATGTATATTTATATAAACATTGGTTTGTAAAGAAGATGCGGATTATTTAGCATCAAAGGGTGATTTACATTATTGAAATCTGTGTATAGTATCTTATATTATTATTATGATATTCATAGCTATACAGGTCAAGATGGCGGACGGAGGACGGCGTGTTATGTTATATTATTTAGTGTTTATTATTTGGTGGGCATATTGTTAAGACTATGTATATGTCAACAGGTGTGGGCTGATGAGATGATGATGATTATTACATCTACGTGTTTATTTCTACGCATTATTCCCACGCTGTTGCCTTTGATGTGCCTGTTGTGCTGTACTGATGTTGATGTTGTTGCCGCTGACTGGGTCCTAACCAGCCTGGGATGTACCTTTGCTTCTACAACAGAGTAGTGTTGTGGTGATTTCTTACACTGCTGCAGGTTTTGCCTTGTATCGTGGCAACACACTTCCAGGAGGTTTTCATGCCTAATTCATGCACACACAGACTCACATTACACGCACCTAAAAACATATCCATTTAGTTAGAAGAATCATCCACTTTGTGAAAGAGACTGTTAGCTCTCTGAGTTACTTAACAAGAACATTGAGACATTACTTCTGTGCCACAGCTTTGTCTAGCTAATAGTTCATGATTCAACGCCATCGCTTATTATTTGAAGACTTGCATTTTGAATTGATTTGTTGATTTTGATTTTCTGTATACACTTTGTAAAGAAACTGTTGTTATTTAGTTCTATTTGGGGTTTGTTGCAAGGGGAGGTAATTGTTAGTTAGTATTGGGACGGGGGTCTGTTTAGGGGTTGAGGGAAGGTTAGTTCCCATTTGTCCCGTGTTTGCTTGTTGATTGTTGAATAAAAGAGTGTGTGTTTGTACTCTGGCATTTTGTGTTAGTTTATTTTGTTTGAGTTTATTCTTTTCACTCGCTTTATGAGCTGACGTCACTGAACCCGCTCGGGGGACGTGACAATGCGCTCTAGGAAGATGTTAAAGAGAGTAAGCATCCTTGATGCACACCGATTTTTGTTCTGAACGAGTTTCCGATGGCGCTGTTGTGGAGGACTGCACTGTTAGCCTTGTTACACAGGCTTTTGATGACTTCAATAATTTTAGGGCTGATGTTGTGCACTCTCATGGTTGCCCACAAAGCTGCATGTCAGACTCGGTCAAACGCTTTCTTGAAGTCTATAAACACATGATATAGATGTTTTTGGTGCTGTAGGTATTTCTCGCATATTATTCTAGGTTGAAAATCTGTTCAGTGGTACTTCGCCCTGCCCTGAATCCTGCTTGTTCTTCAGCTATGATTTGTTCTGCTTGGGGTTTGAACCTTGGGCTTAACCTTGTTGTTTTCTGGTAAAGTGATCGGGCAACACTAGCTGTGAATTTTAAAGGACCATCATCATCATCATCATCATCATCATCATCATCATCATCATCATCATCATCATCATCATCATCATATTTTTTGGTATTAATAATAATAATAATAATAATAACGGATTTTTATATAGCGGGTACTCCAGCCTATGACCAGACTCACCACGCTTTACATAGTCATTACATATAAATACATGCACTCGATGAAACATCACTTTTGCTACAATACACCAAAAGACGGGACAGTAAAGGTGCAGACTATTTACAACTATGTACATAAATTACAAAAAATACAAAAATAGACTATTTACAACTATGTACACAAATGACAAAAAGACAGAAGGTAGAATAGCAAAAACCTATTCACAGCTATTTATATGCCCGGTTAGGCCCAGGAAGAAAAACAGTATAAATATTTATTTACAGCCGTGTATACACTTACGGATCAGACATAGGCAAAAGATGAGAGAATGGCGGCGGGATATAAATCAATCTGAATAATGCAGTTTGAAGAGGTGGGTTTTGAGGGCCTTTTTGAATGCTTGTGTTGATTGTATGTTGCGGATATGGGAGGGAAGGGAATTCCACTGCTTAGGTGCGGAGTAAGCGAATGCACGTTGGCCGTATGTCTTAGTGCGGGTGACGGGAACCTTGAGTGTGCGAGTGTCAGCAGAAGATCTTAAAGTGCGTGAAGGGGAGTAGACAGACAGTAGATCAGCAAGGTAGGAAGGACAAGAATCTGTGAAGAAGTTGTGACAGAGAACAGAGAGTTTGTACTCTATGCGTGCTTGCACAGGAAGCCAGTGAAGGGAATGTAGTAGAGGTGTGATGTGATCGCGTTTCTTTGCTCGGAATACTAGTCTAGCTGCTGAGTTCTGAACCTTTTGTAGTTTGTCAATGATGTGCTTCGGGGAGCCAGCAAGGAGAGAGTTGCAATAGTCCAGACGAGAAAGGACGAGAGCGCAGACTAGGGTTTTGGTGGCAGGGACTGTAATATAGTGGCGAAAGGAGCTGATTTGGCGTATGGCCGTGTATGCAGAGCGACAGACGTTGGAGATGTGGTTGTTGAGGGACAGGTCGTCGGAGAGAATGTAGCCGAGATTTCTTGCTGAGGATGAGAACTGAATGTTTGTTGTCCCTACTGTAAGCGATGTTGGGAGAGGCGAGATTGAGGAGGAGGTGTTGTGTTTGTGAATGAGGAGGGCTTCGGTTTTATCATCATTAAGCTTAAGCTTGTTGAGTGTCATCCATGACTTAATGTCTGTGATGCAGTTCTCCAAAGTCTGAACAGTGGAATTAATGAGAGAGGGGGCGGTGGATTTATACAGTTGTGTGTCGTCTGCAAATGACTGACTCTCAACAGCATGCTTTCTAAGCAGGAGAAGCAGTGGCTTGGTGTACAGAGTGAATAACACCGGCCCCAAAACGGAACCCTGAGGCACGCCGCACACCAAGTCTGCTGTGCTGGAGAAACAGCCATCGACAGTGACTGCTTGTGATCTGTCAGAAAGATATGAGTGGAACCAAGCCAGGACAGAGCCAGAGATTCCAAAGTAGTGTTGAAGAGTGTTAAAGAGAATGTGATGGTCGACTGTGTCAAAGGCGGCTGAGAGGTCTAATAAGGTGAGAACGGAGACGTTACCATTATCTAAGGCAAGCAACAGATCATTGGTTACCTTTAGGAGGGCTGTCTCAGTGCTGTGGAAGGGTCGGTAGGCAGACTGGTTGGGGCAAAGTAAAGCGTTATCATATAAGTAGGCAAACAGTTGTTTGAGAACAATTTTTTCTATGACTTTGGACAGGAAGGAGAGGTTTGAAACAGGTCTATAGTTCTTTAGATTATTTTTGTCTAAACTTGGCTTTTTAAGGAGGGGTTTGATGACAGCCGCTTTGAGCACAGACGGAACAACACCAGAGGACAGACTCTCGTTGATAATGTGGGTAATGGTCGGGAGTAGAGGGTCAAGATTCTCTATCAACATGGGGTTAGGAATGGGGTCGATAGAGCAAGATGTTGGTTTTGAACTTAAGATGACTTTCTTGACTTCTTGCTCTGTTATTGGTTGAAAAACATCCATCTTTGCGGTGGTGAGGGAATGTGAGAATGGGTTAATGAGTGGGATCTCATGGCTATCAAGAGCGGCCCTTATGTCAGCCACTTTCTGTGTGAAATAATTACAAAATACATCTGGGAGCTGACATGCTGGTCATTCAAGTCATGTGTGCAAACAGAGCACTGTCGGTGTTCATTTTCAATGGAGCTAAACTACACTTCACAAGGCTAGTTAATAATTATTTATATATGAGCAATAGTTGTTGTTGTTGTGTTTTTTTTAAAGACAATTTTGTTAACGTACAAAGAACAATCTCATCCTTCTGGGATTTACAAATAAGCAATAGGTGAATATATTCGATTGTTTTTAAAAAATTTAGAGCGATCTACATATGCCAGGATTTGAATATAACCAACACTGTATATAAGCAGTATTGGAAAATAAGCCATGATTTGAATATATCCTTTTTTAAATCTTTTTTTTTTTACATTGAAGTACTATTTAAGCATTCTAGGACTTGGTTTTACCCAGTATTTTAATATAAGTGATAATTTAAATAGAGTTTTTAATTTTTTTTAAATTATGTACCAAGAATAATCTAAGTATTTTAGGTGAATATAACCAGTATTTCAACATAAGCGACATTACAATATAAGCAATATTTGAATATAAACGATAGGGAGGATGGGGCTTTTTTGCGGCGGTATTCTGTCCGCGTTAGTGTCCAGCCCTTGTTAGTTCGACGTCACGAATTTTGTAGAGCAATGAGTTTGCTTTCTCTACTACTGTAGTTCTATTTCTATGTACACAAACCGCTTGACTAAGCAAACTTTGCTATTAACATCATGGCTTTTATAATAGATAGCCCGTTGTACAGTGTCTTTTAAAAGAAGTCTCCGAGCCAAGTTGCTCTTGTGGTGAGACTACAATACTATAATGATAATTCAATATTAATTGGTTCTACAATAACTTTTCTAATATGCCTTATATAATTAAGCTAATAACCTATATGACATTCTCTTAGATAATTACGTCTCTGTGTACTACTAAACACGTGACAATGAAAGGACAATCATAAAGGCTTGGGGGCTTGTTTTTGTCCTCAACCTACTACTACTACTACTACTACTACTACTACTACTACTACTACTACTACTACTACTACTGCATAGGTAGACCTATAGCCTATAATTATGTCACAGAATTGATGCCCTTTATTAACACCGTTCTGACTGAACGAGGTCTGCAAGTATAACAAGAGTGTGTAGCAAATAATGTTGATGGAGAGTCAGTCTGTAGCCTACATATAATTATGTGATTGTGTTAGTGATAGCACACACAGTTGTATACTATAGATCTAGAAGCGGGACAGAAAAGACTGTGTCTTTGGCACAACGAATGCCACCCCCTTCCCTTCCCCCCCCCCTACCTCAAACAGTTTATTCCCAGACTCTATACGAACGAATGTAATATTGTCACTTGCGTCGGAACAATATAGGCCTATGATAATCAAAATCCCGCACCGTAGGCGGTCAATTTCTGTATTGCCCTCGTTGGTCTTGCTCATTATAAGTTCTACATAACGCATATCATGAGCGTTGGCCTCATGAAGATGATGATGATGATGATGATGATGATGATGATGATGATGATGATGATGATGATGATGATCATGCATGATGATCATGCATGATGATCTTGATAATAATCATGTTGATGATGACGATAATAAGCAGCAGACCACAACCCAAGAAACCGAGCCCGTACTAATGCATTGGTTTGCATACTAGCTATAGCTAGCAAGCGTGGGTGCGGGGGGGGGGGGGGGGATGGGGAGGAAGGGCGCTAGTGCGCGCGCCTGTGTGTTTAATTCAGAAGTTTTATATTTGTGTTTAAGCATAAGAAATTTTTATTATTCACAAACTTATGAATGTGTAACATGATATGTGAATGTAAATATTATGTAACCGAGTCCGCGTGTAGGTGGATGTTTTGCGTGTGGGTGGATGTTTTGTTATGCGTGTGGGAGGATGTTTTGTTATGCGTGTGGGTAGAGGTTATGCGTGTGGGTGGATGTTTTGGGTGTGGGTGGATGTTTTCCTTGTGGGTGGATTTTTTATTACCCATTGTTGTTATTATCGTTGTTATTTTGCAACACAGAACTGTAGTAGTTTTCACTGCGAGCGTTGTGGCCGCGTGGTTTAAGGTGTGACTAACTTGCCTTGTCCACAGGCCAGAAACCAATGGCGCCTGACAGGCGTGGGATCAATCCCGCCTCTGGGCGTTATGTTTCTCCCAATATTATTTACTTTCCACTCGGGCAACGTCCAGCGGGTTTTCCACTGTTTGCTCCCCAGCAACATTTCAAAAACACAACTAAAAGGTAATTTGGGTTTGGGCGCGCCAAAGACTGTGCCTACGCCTTTCCCGTGGAAGGCGGCCTAGAATTTCCCGATTAAAAAAAAAAAGAACAATAAAGTGTCAAAAATCAAACATCAAAAATATCAAATCAAAGCAATCAAAGACATAACTGTCTTTATGTAATTCCTGTGATGGGTACTAAAGATTTGGTGAAGGCAAAACAGGCTGCATGCTGTACACAGGTAACAGTCGTTAAGACTGGCTCGGACTACGCGAGTCGATCGGTCGGTCAGCTAGATCGGCCGTTCGAATGTCAATGGCTTAAGAAGCACTGACATGATGATGATGATGATGATGATGATGATGATGATGATGATGATGATGATGAGGGCGATAACGGTGACGACGATACGATGATAGGCTTGGATAGTCGATGGGTTGGCACATTCTTTATAAATATTAGCGGTGATTTCACGAGTGCGACGCAAGCGAATTGGTAATTAATTGGCCATAGGTTCTTCATATCGCCAATAGGGTTAATCGGTCAAAAGCAGTTGTTCTTGTATAGTGAAATAGCTGGCCTGTAAGCTTATATTAATGGCTGTGTCAGGCCTATTACCAAATGAGATAGGCTACGGCGAACAGCGATGTGGTGATTGTGTAACCTAATCATGTTTGCTTTATTAGACTTAACTTGCGATGATTGTGTCAAATCTATGATATTTGCTTTGTTAGATTTATTTCGTGGTGTTTATGTTATCAAATTTTGATTTATTAGGTTTAAGCTAAAGGAATATTTTAAATTTAATTATTAATTACATTTACCTTTTTCCTGGTCCGGCAGGCGGCTGTAAGACACGGCGTCAAACCTCCGCGACATGATGGTGGGTGATGGCGATGACGAATCCTCAAATTAAAACTCCACAGATACAGGCGCTTGAAATCTTGATCAAAGATTCCAAAGTTCCATAATGACTCAGCAAAAACAGGCGATTTATTAGAGGTCTTCTATCACAAAACACAGATACCTGCTGAAGATTTCACTGTTGATCTTTCTTATTAAGATGACGCCTAAAATACGCCTTTCTGTATTTGAATTAAAAGGTTGTTCTTGATTTTATTGTTGATGTTTTTTTCAGCACACAACGGAGCTCAAAACGTTATTGTTTTTTTGATCTCTTTGGGTCTGACAGATGCAGGCGCCTATTGTCTTTTTATCTCTGGCATTTTAGTGATCCTTTCAAGTGCTGGTCTTTAGAGTTTTTACTGGATAAAGACGCTCGGAGTTCCGTTTATTGTTCTGCATGAATAATGTAATCCAATCCAATCTAATCCAATGTTCTTTTGGACAGTATACTACTCCATGTCAAGAAGCATAGTCACCATATTGCTTATCAGCGTGTTATCTGCTTGTTTGAATCCTAAAGCACTGTCAGGAATTAAATAGTTAAATATTCATTATTTAGGCACGATTATTGCAGCGTTACAGGTCATTGTTCTCAAGCCAAGAATAAGAAGTAGACTGTTAAATCGATAAACTTGTTATCCAAGTTTACACCGTCAATCCACTACATAGTCTAGCAAGCCTTGTACTATGGCCACCACAATGCATCACAGTGTGCACCACAATACATAACTTCTATCGTTTCAACGGCGCAGGTACTGAAGACTATTCACTTGGTAAAACACATGTTAACAATTGTGATCGGTAGCTATCAGTAACTCCAGTCACGTGATTTAACTATTAATTACTGAGTTCTCTGAACATTATGAAAGCTACCCCGAGCTGCAAACTTTTCTTCGGGCAAAGGGTGGTGGTGGTGGTGGTGAACTAACGTCCGGAGCTAGCCAGGATTGCACTGAAATCAACCTTTTCGATTGATCCGGATGGTTTGATGGCGGACAGAGCAGAAATTGTAGGCGAGAAACTGTTCGTTTGAAAAGAATGTTCGCCCAACGTTAGACACTTCTGGGCGTAATATGCGGACAAGCCGCGCCGGCCAAAGTTGTTTCCTCTCTCGTATTTCCGAGCTTGGTCTCTTCACAGAGCATTTAGGATAGACAGCTGTTGCCTGTTGAACATTTAAAAAAAACCGCTTTATAAGATAGCCATACGCGCCATTCATTGTATTTGTACCAATGCTATCAAAATGTAAGTAAACAAGATAGCAAGCCATTCAAATATATTTCCAGACACTCATCTACATTGCTGAAAATGAATATTTTTCACAAAATAATTTTAATTTCCTTTGCGGTATTATAACACGGCTTTACCCTAAAGAACCAAAATGAAAACATGAAATAATGGTGGAGTTTCTGAACTATCAGAAACCACAAAAAAAAAAATATTTATAGACTACAAAAATCGGCTCAACCGATTTAGGGATACAGCGTAAAACTTGCTTAAAAAATAATGAAAATTGACCTTTGAGAAAGTGTAAATGTGACTGACAGAAAGTGAATGCTTAGCAATGTGTAAAGAATCTGCGTTGTGAAAGTACTCAAAATCTGTCCAGTCATTCTTGAGATAAGGCAAAACAAATATATTCTTTTCCAACTAAACAGTTACTGAATTATTGGATATGCGTTGAAGTTCCCGCATTCCCAAATTAACAAAATCGATTCAGCCGTTTTGGAGATATACTGCAAAATGTTTTTATCTAATATTATCATTTCGAAGTAACCAGTAGTTATAGGCCTTTAACGTAAAGCGTGACTTGTATACGTTGCCGACGTAAAGCCTGTACCCTCTCTGTTGGACGATTCGTAATTAAGGCATACCGAAGGCATTCATACACACTGTGAAAAGAGCAAGAATATTATTGATATATGTTTTATTAAGTTTATTTTATTAAAGTTTACACAGGTTATTTTGGATTCGATGAGTATTGGCATCCAGTCATAAATGTATAAACTGTTAAAAACTGGGTGATGTTTTTTTACGTCACAATATCCTGCCTTCTCAATCACGTGGTAGAAATATTACGTCACTTCCCATAAGTCAGAAAATACCTAATTTATCAGTGGACAGATATGATCAGTGATGAAGCTGTTCTTCATTGATGATCAACGCTGATCTGTAACAGATACAGGAAAAAGTGATTAATTTGACGGACAAAATGTCAAAATTAATTTTTATTGAATGCTCACCGCAAAAAAAAAAAAAAAAAAAAAAATCTTTAGCATTATTATGAGAAGAAAAAAGTATTCTGTAGAGTGTATTCTGAATTACTTTCATCAAATGGAAGAAGAACAACAACAACAACAACAACAACAACAACAACAACAACAACAAGAATTTTTTTAAAATAGTTGTTGTACTTAGGTATGGCATGAATATCCGTGCACTATATACTTATAATGACCGCGAACTGTATTCTGGGCTGCAAGAAAGCTGCACCATTATTACTGAACTTCATAAGCCGTACAAATCAGCGTCAATAATTAATTAGTACACAGGTATTTTTTACATACAATCAATCAAGCGTAGACCACAGCTGAACTTGACGACCACAGTTTACAGATGGGTGTGTGTGTGTGTGTGGGTGCGTGTGTGTGTGTGTGTGTAGCCTACACACTTGTGGTGGACGGTGGTTAAACGATCATCTGTGGTGCCCCTACGACCTTAGAGTTACGGGATAGGATAGGATAGGTATACACATTATAGAAACAGTTTTTGTTTTAATTAACCACTTATTAGTTAATTGTTATAAAGAAATTGGAATGCGAGTTATCTTTTTTTAAAGGCTATTACATGACGCACCTCAATATAACATCCACAGGCACACCAAATTTTAATAAAGGCTTTTTATATCAGTGATGCTAACAAATTAATATAATACAGTGTATTATCGGTTACGGTCTCTGACAGTGCATGGTCTGTAGCAAGTCACGATACCGACACAAACTTGCATCGAGCGAACCTTCGTTCGGTCTTCTTTAGGATACAGGTGCCCGTATCTAAATGTCATAAGTAGTCTCCTCTCTGAAAATCCTTATCGGGAAGAGAGGGGACTATAAACTGATTTTAAAAAAAAAATCTAAATGTGCGATGGAGTCGCCGTCTACATAATGCTTAGATAAAACAAGTAGCATAAAGATATAGGAAGCGACGCCATCACCCTTTCAGATACGTGCGACTCACGGGCGCTTGTATCAGGACACGCGAGCGCCTATGCCTGTGACGCGTCTCCCTTTGGTCATGTATAATAGATAACCAAAGGGAGACGCGTCACAGGCATAGGCGCTCGCGTGTCCTGATTCAAGCGACTGTGGTGCGACTGTGGATACTGTGGACACTGCTCCGTCTTATACGAAACGCACGGTTGGAGCAACAATTAAACTTTTAAAAAAAAATAATAAAACCAACTGCAGGCCTATGTGAAGACAGGTCCTATCCTATCCTATCCCGTAACTCGAAAGAAGTTGGGGCATCGTTTAACAAGCGTACTCCATCCTTCTCTCAGCGTCCTCACTAACCCTCATATGGCTTCGCTCAGTGTCAAGCCAGACCATTATCAAATGTTGTTCTCCCACCTCTTTTTTAAGTATCCCTCTTCTTCTACCGCCTTGCACCGTGCCTTGCGGGACAGTCTTGGAGGTGAAAACAGATACAATTAACTAGGTTAATCATTATTTTCCGGTTTGGCTTCCGCTCATTCGATCGTTCCACACCTGAACACCGTAAGCAAGTCCTTAAATCACGTGTATAATACAACGCTTCTAATTTTTCAGCCACATTTTAGGATAAAAAGACATCAGTAAAACATGAGGGAATAAATACGAATAATACCTTCTTCTTTGTGTATAGGCATATAGTCGTATCACACCACGACCTGAGCTGAGCACATAATACACCTATGATAGTAAACCTCGACTGCATCCATTGCTACACACACGGAAGACGGTTTTTATTTTGTACACGCTTCTCATATCCTTCTCTTCTTGCACACAACAAAGCACACTCTCGTCTCCCACACTGCGTTACTGAGAATCGCTGAGGTTAACGTTCGCTTCTCGGCTAGGGTCCCCGACACGTGCGGTCTAGTTCCCACACGAAGCGTAGCTGAGACTAGGTCTCGTTATTTTCCCCTCTATGGATGTGATGTTGTAGATAGATTAAAGTCCCACGTCACATATAGCGAATAGGGGACTAGATTAGATCCCCCTCTATTCAGTCGCCTTCTCATTATTTTTTTTATAAATATAGACCTAGCTACTATTGAACGGCATAAACTTCTTCGGTCTCAGTCCTAGCCACAGGCGTTTGTATCAGGACACGCGAGCGCCTATGCCTGTGACGCGTCTCCCTTTCGTTATCTATAATAGATAACGAAAGGGAGACGCGTCACAGGCATAGGCGCTCGCGTGTTCTGATACAAGCGCCTGTGCTATAGGCTTACACTAAGCCTACACGTTGTGGAGGTTTTCTCTGCCTAGTCGGAGTATCCACAGCACAGGCGCTTGTATCTGGACACGCGAGCGCCTATGCCTGTGACGCGTCTCCCTTTGGTTATCTATGGATACAAGCTCCTGTGATCCACAGTATCAATAAGAAGAAGAATTTTGTCGGCTTTAGCTTCGTATCATCACACTAGGCCTATACATATTAAAAATCACTCTAACGGTGACCTAATTATTTGGTATCTGCCTAATGTGCTTGTGGCTTTATTTTGCTGTATATGGTAGCTTAAACTGCTTCGCAGTTCACTGAAGCATGACGCTTCACTTCAGGCTAGATTTATTATACACGTCTATGTTCCCTTAACACGCGGAACTATTTTCTTCGGCCATGAGGTCATTAATAACGAGACGACATCTATAGGCCTATTATTGTTCTCATGACGCTGTATGCAGGCATCATAATGTTATGTAAGTCTTAAGTTAATGTATGGCATTTTTTGTCCACGCGCTACGTACGTTCTAAACAAGATAAAAGAATACCTTCTGTTCACTTAACCGAATTCATTTGACCCAGCCGTGTATGCAAGACTGTAAACGAAGCTCTTGTGAAAGCGTACAGTTAAAGCTGAATATATTTAGCTATAATTTTCCCGTCAGATTCGTAGCTCCTCGGTAGTATAGTGGTCAGTATCCCCGCCTGTCACGCGGGAGACCGGGGTTCAATTCCCCGCCGGGGAGATGTTTTTATTTTTATTTTTTTTGGTTGTTAAATTTCTTTTCTTGCCGGTGATTTCATTTTTTTCACTTTACATTTTAATTTATAGTTACCTACAAATTCTATTTTCATTTAAAATTGTATTTTTATGCATTTTTAAGTATATCAATGTTTGTTTTATTTAAAGTTTTTCTTCTTCGGTATAATATATCTTAATTGTGTAAAGACTTAAATATTTAATATTAATAGATTCATTGGGTTGAATTGAACACACACCCACACACACACATACACCAAGTATATAACACTACAGATGACATGTAGTTTTGAAGCCAATAGGACCTGCCGTTGTGTTATATATACATCATACAGCTGGGGCTACAAAGACCAAGAATTTAATTTAATTTATTTATTCAACCAATCTAATATAGCGCTTTTCCAGCTCAAGAGCTGCTCAAGGCGCTGGTCGATATAGGATCTAACTCAAGCCGCGCGCCCGAGACGCCTAACTGCAACCTTGGGGCGCATATTCTGACGCCCAGACGATTGAGCACAATCCTGCGCGACCGGGGATTAGGAGAAGGGCACTCATCCGTCAAGGACGTGAGCGTCAGGATCTTTAAAGTCCATGTGTTACACTCGTTGTTGGTTTTATCAGTAGTTGATTCAACCCCGATGCTAGAATCCTGATAGGTGTAACCCAGATTCGTTTATCCACGCAACCTGTTCACTCAGCAACAAGGCAGGAGTAGTCGTATGAAGTTTTCCAACTTTACTCAGCATACATCAACAACTGCATACAATCGCTCAATCGCTTTTCACTTTCTCTCCCAACTGCTGTTGTTGTTTGTAGATTATAGTCACACGACACTTTCGCATATAGGTGACTACTGGACCGATTTATACTGACACCAGCGGACCAGTTGTTGGTAAAGGGGAAAATAATATGATCACACGTTGACCAATCCGGGATTCGAACCAGCGACCTTTCGGTTACTAGCAAGACACTCTTACCAACTGAGCTACCCGACCCCACTCTCCCAACTATGTTGTTTGTAGATTATAGTCACACGACACTTTCGCATATAGGTGACTACTGGACCGATTTATACTGACACCAGCGGGCCAGTTGTTGGTAAAGGGGAAAATAATATGATCACACGTTGACCAATCCGGGATTCGAACCAGCGACCTTTCGGTTACTAGCAAGACGCTCTTACCAACTGAGCTACCCGGCCCCTCACTCTCCCAACTGAAACAGTGCGGTACATATATAGTCTCTCTATACTCGAGAGAACGTTCGAATGTTCCAGCGTGACGCAATTACAACCAATCAAATTAAACTTCGTCATCACCGTCTTACGTCATACAACTTTCTTTAAGGTCCAAGAATTTCTCTGCTTCTAGTGGATCTATCTAGATGCTTCGATCGATAGTAAACATTAACAAGCAACCCTGGAAAATTCTCCAATAATATCGACCAACGAAAATTATCAACATTATACAAAGCTTCTTCTAACTACAACGCAAAATCAAATCAAATGTAAATACACTCTGTTATTGAATGCTTTGCAAAACAAAACGATCGGATCTATCGCGCGCGTCTTACATGTAAGCTTACTATCGTGCGCGTCGCAAACGTAACATAACCCCCTACACAAGAAGAAATTAATTTCTTTCAACAACGTTGAGACGCAATGAACAAACAAAGTCCAGAATTAAAACGTATTTCAGTCTGTCTGGATACTGTCAATGTTCTCAGTTTATTCACACAGTCAATGTTCTTTCATCCGCAAGGAAACGACGCCCTCGTCCGTTACGGTTGTCATCGGCCCAGGATCAAAGACAGCGATCTCGTGGGCTTTCCTGGAGTCAGTGCATCCTCTATTGCTTCCTTCTTCCATCGAATGTCCGATGAAGTCGATGTTGTCAGTTCCCAAAATGCACTCAATGGGTCTCACGGTTAGGTTAGCTTCTGATAGGCTGTGAAACAGCTCCCTCAAGGTCTGCAGATGCTCCTTCCAGGTCTGGGTATGGACTAGCAGGTTCTTCCAGTAACACACGACGTTGTCCATCCATTTGAGCATCTTCCTCATCCCTCTCTTCAGGGTAGCACCGCTGTTGACCATGCCAAAAGGCATCCTCAGGCATTCGTACGTCCCATCAGGAGTTATAAAAGCAGTCTTTGGTATGTCCTGTTGACGCACGGGAATATTGCCAATAACCCTTGCTGAGGTCAATCTTTGAGAAGATTTTACTTCCCAATAATTGGAGGAAGAGGTCTGCTGCAGTAGGCATCGGCTCAGGGTCGAAGACGGTGATCTTGTTAACCTTCCTGTAGTCGATGCATACTCTGTTGCTTCCGTCCTTCTTCTTCACGACCACGACAGGGGACGCGTAGGGGGAACTGGACTCCCTGATGATGCCCATCTTCAGCATCTCATCGATGTCTTTCTTCAAGGATTCGCGGGCCTTGAAATGGATCGAAAAGGGTTTGGATCGAACGGGGATATCTGAAGTAAGGTGGACTTCATGTTCGACCAAAGTTGTAGAGCCAGGGACATCGCTGAAGTTATGGGGAAAGTTGCCCATAAGGTCCTTGAGCTCCACCTATAATAATAATAATAATAATAATAATAATAATAATAATAATAATAATAATAATAATAATAATAATAATAATAATAATAATAATACATGAATGTATAATATGAACGCATCTCACAAGATATAGTGATTCGAGGCGAAAACACTGCTTGAATAGGTCTTTGTATTGCACGAATATATTTATGATCTATTGTTTCATTTTATTCTTCTTTAGAATTTTACTTTGCTTACAGAAATGCAGTTACCTAAACATTTTACTGAAGTCCTCCACAACAGCGCCATCGGTTCAGAACAACAACCAGCGTGCGTCAAGACCAACTCTCCCCAACACTCCTCAACATAGTCTACACTCTAAAGTAAGATTGTTGCGCTCCCTTGTCATCTCCATCGACTCTGGTGAAACATGGACACT
Source organism: Oncomelania hupensis (assembly GCA_036898135.1). NCBI lineage: Eukaryota > Metazoa > Mollusca > Gastropoda > Littorinimorpha > Pomatiopsidae > Oncomelania > Oncomelania hupensis. Next base: position 31,869,671 of record CM072521.1, on the reverse strand, counting down.
CACAGCAGATCTACAACAAAGAATACAAGCATGGAGATGAGGTGCTACAGAAGACTTCTGGGCATTTTCTATAACCAGCACATTACCAACGACTAAGTCCGACCGACCATCACACAAACCATTGAAAAACACGATGACATGCTCACAGTGGTAAAGAAACGGAAAACTCCGATTATATGGCCACATCATCAGAGCATCCGGCCTTGCAAAGACCATCCTGCAAGGCACGGTGCAACGAGGCAGAAGAAGAGAGAGACAGAAAAAGAGGTGGGGGACAACATTCGAGAATGGACTGGCTTGAGACTGAGCGAAGCCACGATGGTTGCTTTGGAGTTACATGATAGGATAGGATAGGTTAATGTTGAAACGTATATTTTTAATAGACTACTGAAATAACATAAAATATATTTTGTGATTATTTTTCAAGGTGCAGTGCTGAAGAATGCAACTTTCTTCAGCATGAATCTGCAGAGAATTTAACAGTATTTGTTGGATATGATTCGTGTTATGATTGGACAAGAATTTACTGCAATGTTCTGTGGAGAACAAAAAGTATATTGTTTGGTGAATCTGGGAGAACTTTGTTTACCTTTTATAATTTATTTATGTGATAATGGAACCATGTTTAGCTCTGTCTGATTATGCCGTTTTGTGAGGTCTGTTTTGCATGCTGATATTGACCTTTCTAGTGTGCAAAACGTCAGTCCCGTGTTTTCTGTACGGGGATGTTTTTAATAGTCATAGTCTCTCTCTCTCTCTCTCTCTCTCTCTCTCTCTCTCTCTCTCTCTCTCTCTCTCTCTCTCTCTCTCTCTCTCTCTCTCTCTCTCTCTCGCAATGCATGTCATGTAGGCTTACATACATTTGTTCTTATTCAAGTTTATATGTAAACATGTAATCGTTTTAATGTGTTTTTGTGGTTTCAGTAGACTATAGTCCCTCTTTAGGGCGAGGTCGCGGACCACTGCTTATTCTACTACTTTTGTTAAATAAAGAATTGTCTTATCTTTCTTATCCTCTCTCTCTCTCTCTCTCTCTCTCTCTCTCTCTCTCCCTCTCTCTCTTATAGATTTCAATTTTATCAACATTATTTTATTCAATTCAATTCCATTAAATCAATTTATTTAAAGTCTGTTCACAAATTATGTGATTTTAGACTATAAAACAAAGAAACAAAATAATATAAATGATAAGGTGAAAAAGGGAATACCAATAAATAAATAAATAATAAATAATAATGATAAAAAGAAAACAAAATTGAAGAAAAAGAATAAAGCAGCAACAACAAACCCATAAGAACTTATACTGATTAAACAATGTAACCTAATGAAGCACCATCATCTTAACATCTAAAATACATCGAATAAAATAATTATAAAATTTTTTCTATCTGTGTACACGATATGATAGATGTGATTGTCAGCATCAATTCATTATCAGCTAATAACATTATTTTATGTTGTTGCTTTTGTTGTACAGTTGTCTAAAATCACCTAATTTGTTAGGGAGAGGGGAGGGTACAGACCAAAATGGGAGGCAACTTTGATCTTACTCTCATCTCAAGCGCACTTGGAGAATGCATTCCCTTATTTTTAAATTTAGCGACACAGCAGACGACAGTCCCCCACTCTGGCAGCCGGACTGGTAGAACAGGTTTGGCACGATTTTCATTCTGAAGCGGGGGCTACTTTCTGAATGTTGTGCTCGTCTATTTTTAGTCCAATGTTTCCCTCTGCCTTAGAACGTGCAGACAGGGTGGGTACGTTTAGGGTTTGGCGATTGGCACCGAGCCGGTGTTACAATTTTGTGTTGATTTGGGACTTTTTGCCTCAGCATCTTGGTGCAACTTGAGTGAAAATAACAAGGATTACATTATCTTCGATCAGGGCATCATTTGTCTACTGAGGCTCATTGAGGCCACAAGGTGAGCAAATAATTTCAAACGATCAGTGTGTGCTTGGTTTGTTCTGACAAAATTCTAAGACATCATAATTCTCACTCTCAGTTTTAACTTCTCAGAAGTTTTGCTGAACATGTCAAATAAATTGTTGGTTTTATAAATTGATTAGGCTAAGTGATTGTATAATTTTCCCATTGTAGAAAAATAAAGTCCACTTTACATTTGGCACTGTTTGTAACAATGCTGGTCAGTTGAAATGCATTAAGTATTAACAGTTGAAGAAATTTACAAAAGTTACACCATTCCATGAAGTGATGAACAGCATGAAGGGTTTCATTGAAAGCATATTGATTTATTTTTGTATGTTCCAGCATTCATTTCTAAAGTTAAAAGATACAAATTTTGAAATCAGAAACATTCAGAATTTGTTTATTGATAATACATATATATAATGATGTTTCACAAAACTAAGCATGAGATATAACTAGATCTAGATACAAAACAAAATTTGGGCATGCTGTAAATGCTGTGATGATAAAAGAACAGGTGCATCAAAGTGGTCAGCCCTAGATTAATCATCTTAAAATATTATAATGGAATCCTTTTTTATGTGCTAATGTTAAACTTATGCATGATAACTATAAAAAAAATATTTTTTTAAAAAGTGAAGCATAATCAAATGATTTTGTTTTCCAGACCACAAGATGTGGGGGACAGTGTTGGTGGCACTGACACTGTGTTTGTCATCAGTGCTATCACTGACGCTGAAGCAAGAGACATGCAGTGCCGATCGTCGTAAAGTCACCATCAACTTTGCTAATGCCAAAGTCATCTTTGGTGGAATTTTTGATGTTCGAGACCCTGGCACAGGTGGCACAGGATGCGGAGAACCAAACCTTGGTAACGTCTCTTTTTGGCATCGAACCTTTACATCTTTTCTGCTAGAGTTCTGAAAATTTATAGTAGAGGGACAGTATCATTTACTGGGGTTATAAAAATTCTTATAATAAAATTCACCTCTTCAGATCCAGATCTATATGTATGTTTTATTACTATTTTCTTTATCAGTAAAGTGTGTTCAAGTTGGAACTGGAAGTCATGATTCTTCTTAAAGCGCACTGGTTTCAAATAGTCATAAGAGTGCGGACGATTAAGTTAAAGGCATTAGCAGTGGAATTTTGTTTTAATTAAAATTTTAGACAAATAGGCTGAGATTATGTTTAAGAACAACAATCGGCATGCGCCAAAGGATGGCTACTCTCTCCAACACTCTTCAACATCTTCCTAGAGCGCATCGTGTCAGATGCCCTTGCAGATCACAAAGGCACAGTCAGCATAGGGGGTAGGACAATCCCCAACCTCCATTTTGCGGATGACATTGATGGATTGGCTGGATAGGAACAAGAACTTGAACAGCTGGTACAAAGGCTTGACACTACCTCCACAGCTTTTGGAATGGAAATAAGTGCAGAGAAGTCCAAAATGATGACCAACAACACCAATGGCATCAACATGGACATCAAAGTCCAAGGCCAATCCCTCAACAAGGTGCATAGTTTCAAATATTTAAGAGTCATTGTATCAGACAGTGGGTCCCGACAGGAAGTCCACTCCGGGAATGGCAGGATCGCGCAAACGACTGCTGCCCTGACAAGGTGGAAGCCCATTTGGAAAGACAGGACGATCAGTCTACACTCCAAGGTAAGGCTTCTGCGCTTTCTTGCCATTTCCACCTTTCTATACGCTTGCGAAACATGAACCCTCACAGCAGACCTACAACAAAGAATACAAAGCATGGAGATTGGGTAATACAGAAGACTTCTGGGCATTTCCTATTCCAAGCACATCGTCAACGATGAAGTCCGACATACCGTCACACAAGCCATTGGACAACGCGGTGACCTGCTCACAGTGGTGAAGAAACGGAAACTCCGATGGTATGGCGACACCACCAGAGCTTCAGGCCTTGCAAAGACCATCCTGCAAGGCACGATGCAAGAAGGCGGAAGGAGAGGGAGACAGAAAAAGAGGTGGAAGGACAACATTTGAGAATGGACTGGCTTGACACTGAGCGAAGCCATGAGGGTTGCTGAGGACAGCAAAAGATAAAGTACGCTGGTTAAACAATTATCTGTGGTGCTCCAACGACTCTCAAGTTACGGGATAGGATAGGATGTTAAAAAATTGTGTAAAGTCTAGCTCTGTTATCATCTGCAGGCGTTTGGTAACAAAAAAAAAATGTGTGTCCCTTTCAACAAGTTAGCCCATTGAAGAATGTTTTGTTTCTTAAGGTCACAATTTATCTACTTTTTTGTGGCTGTTTTACCTCTTCGCAGCCATTTAAAAGGTGCCATTTTCCCCCCTCATATTGTTGTTTTGTATATGCAGAATTGATGCAAGCGTACGAAGCTGCACGATGGACCATCAATCAAATGAACCAGGCTAACAATAACTTCATTAGTGGAATATCTTTTGGTGAGACATTTTTCTTCATAATAATAATTATTATCATCATCATGATCATTACCATCATTTTCAGCAACATCAAATATCATCATCATCATCATCATCATCATCATCGTCATCGTTGTCGTCGTTGTCATCAACAACTTTTTGTGCTTAATCTGAATCACATCAGTCATCACTGTCATCTCACATAATCATCTCACATTATCATCATCTTCATCATTATCATCATCTCACCTATTTTGTGCAACGGATGAAAACTTTCACAAAAAAGCATTACAACTGGATATTAATATTTTTATTATCATCATCACTCATGTTCATCATAATCATCACATCATCATCATCATTCTTTTTGATGTCGTCGTCTTCATCACCGTCAAACTCATCAATACTGCACACTTTTCTTGCTTCCAGTTATTATTTTAAAAACACGCCTGTTCAACTCATTGTAGGGATGGAGGCCTACGACACTTGCGGACAGACCGGCAATGCATTGAACGCTGTGCACCAGTTCTACCCCCAGTCTGTGGTGCCAAGCTATTCCTGCAAACTGGTTTCTCCTACTAAGTACAAATTTGGTATGTTAGTGAACACAATACAACACAGCACATCTGTCTTACCTCTAATAAGAACTAGGAGTGTCAGAGAGCTATCAAGCATAGGCCTTGTGTAGGCATAGGTCTTCAGCAGCCTCTAACCCACACTGACTCTTGAGTCAATTTTGGGACGATTGCCTCCGCAAGTTTAGCACCATCCAGACAGCAGCCAAAGGTTTATTAAAATATGAATTTCGACAGGTGACACTATATTAAACAGTGCTACTCTGTACCTGTGTAATAAACTATGAATTTCCTTCGAGATGTGCTAGAGTTAGGTTTGTTTTGTTAAACAGGTTTGGTACTATTTCAATGTAAAGCTTGCTCATTTGAAATTAGCTAGACATAGCATCAGTAATGCTATATAAATAGACAGGCAAGTGTGCGTGTGGACAGGTATGTTTCTGTGTGTTTGTATGTGCACGGTCTACTTTTTTTTTTTTTTTTTGTGAATAAGCAGTGGCTGCATTCCAAGATCGGATGCACTCAAAGTAATCGCTAGATGCTCAGCTATAAAAATAAATTATGATTGTTATGCTTATGTTTTTGTATCCTCCACACCCCAGAAGGGGCAAGTGATAGGATTACATCTTGAATCTTGAATTTTGCTGCTGTTTTATTGTAGTAAATACATTTTATTTTAATTTCAGGCTTACTGGGCCCAATGGCTAGTGATGAGTCTATAGCAGTGGCGGAGTTTGCCAAGTACCTTCCAGCTTCCGTGGTGTCCATGCGCTCCGCAGCCCCAGATCTCAGCAACAAAGCCCTATACCCTACTTTCCTGAGGACAGACCAGTCCGTCGCTGTCTTCGCCAAGGTGAAACTATGCATTTATTCAAGCACTCTGTGTATTTCTTTCCTATACTTTCCTTGTGTTATTAATTCTCTCAGTCATTCAGTTTTGCATTCTATCTCTCTTGCCTGTTGTTATATATCCTTCCATCGTTCCTACCTGGCCCTTTATTTTCTTTGCCTGTCTATCATTCAGTCAAATGCTTCTCCTCCACCTTTTTTTTTTTTTTTTTGCCTAGCACTCTGTGTATTTACATACTTATCTGGAATTACCTTGATATGGTCGGGAAACAAAACGGGTCCGTTGTAGATTTTAAAATGAGATTTTACCTCATGGGCAATTCAGCATTGAAGCTTTCAACTAGATACAAATGTTCTTGGTGTCACATGAAATTATTGAGATGAGGAGGAGGATAATGAAGATGATGATGATGGAGATGACGATGATTCAAAATGGGATAACAACATTCACTCCAGGCTACCATAACATTGTTGGTGCACTACGCTAAATTAGAAATAATAATGATGCCATAAAAACAAAATTTTAAAGGAGAAAAAAAGTGTAAAGCCTAGGTATGACGACGAACGTTTTGACTGCAATCATAAGGAAAATCATGACTTGAATCACTGATTTCGTGAGACTATCACCCGGTCATCTCATTCAAACCTGTTCACAGCGTGATTTGCGATGATTTTCCACGTTTAGAACATGTTCTATTTCCGACAAACTGACTGCGAGTCATTTAGCATGGGAACCAATGAAACGCGCTACTTTGATCACGTGATCTTGCGGAAAATGACAAGACCATGACCGGCCAACTAGGAACGTTGAGTGTGAAAAATACCTTTGAAGTAATATAAATGATACAGTCACATGAATGTTTATGGGATATTGTCTTTTTCGCTGAACTTAGCAAATGAATTGCAAGTGTTAATGTAAAAATTCTTCGCCGCTGCTTTTCACACATTTTGACTTTGGCCGCAGCAAGGGTAACAACTCTTGTGCTTTTTTTTTATGCACAGTAACCGTGCGCATGTTTACCAAAATAAAACATTTTAGTTTTACTACTGACGATTCGCAGCCTCACATCATGAATCGCAAACATGTACTGTCATTATGATTGCTTAACAATTGTAACTTCATAAGTGCATTCCTGCTTTTAAAATCTTTCCAGGCGCTGACGAGCTTGCTGAAGCAGGTTCAGTGGGATCGCATCGTCATGGTGTACACTGACGACTCCTACGGTTCAGGGGGTTACCAAGAGATCCTGAAAGCTGCCTACGATGCTGGAATCTGCGTGAGCGGTAAGATCCTTCTGCCAAGGGCTGGAACATCTGCTCAGTATCAAGACAGGCTGCGCAACATCATGACGTACGGCGTGGAAGCTGTTGTCTTCTTTGGTACCCCTGGTGACGCTTTGACTACAATGCAGGTAGGCCAAAAAATTGTTTTTGTGCTGGAATATAGGTATTTTTAGTAGCTCAGTGGGTGAGCGTTCTCCTGGCACACTGATAATTCCAGTTCAAATCCCATGGAGGACAAGATATAGAGTGGCACTTTTCCACTGTCCATCTTAGCAGTATTATTGCTTTGGTGGTTCAGTGTTGATTACAGTCCCTATCCCCTTTTCCCTGTGATGATTATCCCCATCTGCCATATCGCCAATGGCGGATGCAGAGTCGAACTGCAGTGTTCATCCGTTACTTGTAGCCGTCGATGCCCTCCCCAAAATCACTCTTTTGAAAGCAGAGGTGAGGTGGCTGGGAAAAAAAACTTATATCAGTGCGCAAACAATGGTTAACTGAGGTCTTTTGTGATCCCAAGGCCATGGAGGAGGTAGAGAAGACCAACGGCCAAGTGACCAATCTCAAGTGGTTCTTCAACGAGCTGGACCTGGAGATGAACTATGACGCCTACACGGCCGCTCAAGGCGCCATGGTGGGCTCCATGACTGTCACCACCCTTAGCACCTTCAGGGACTATTTCACCAGCCTCGACGTCAGCAACCCGCCTGCCGAGAACCCCTGGCTGCAGGACTGGTACATGAGGAAGTTTGCCTGCAGATTTCCCAATGTCAACTACGTTCCTTACACGTAAGGATCTTTTTTTTTTTTGGGGGGGGGGGGGGGGGGGGGGGGGGGGGGCCTGCTTCTTCCTTGCCGAAAAGGGACTCTTGAACTCGGGTGTTCCCAATGAAGCTTTAGATTTGTTCCAACCACTGTCTCAGTGGTAAAGCATTCACCTAGCACACAGACGCCCCTCGTGGTGGGCGAGAAAAAATTAGCCATTTTTTACTGGTCTATTTGATCAGTATGGTAGTGGTTTAGTGTTGATTTCGGTCATTACCCCACTCTCCTTCCACCCCCCTTCTTCCTCCTCCCTCTCTCTCCCATAGGATAATTGTCATCCTTGTTTGCCATGTTGCCAATGGTGGGATCAGACGTTATAACTAGGTAGTCAAAAGCCATTTTTAAAAAATGATTTCCTCATCACAAAACTGACATAGATTTAAAGAGCTTTTCATTCTGAACACAGTGGTATATTTTTTTTCCCCATAGGACAAATAGGTAAAAAGTTATTAATGTTTGAAAATGCCGAATGTTGGTGTTTTTTTGGCAATGTTTTGGAATTGAAGAAATTGACAACTTTGGAGTCTCAAAGTGAAGCCAATATTGATACCAGAAAGCTGATTTTTGACAGGTAACCCCTTCATATGTTATACTCCAAGCCCAATTTTCTTCAGGCCTATCCCATGTAATGTTCAGCCGTTTTGGTGCTTCAAAGTTGGGAAATCATCAAATTCTCAGTGCGTGCCGGCAAATGGTGTGCTACTACGCTCAGCACTCGTGTCGCTGAATAGGCCTACGAGTAGGCCATGGCCGGAAGAAAACCCGAACACCGTTTGGGTAGACTTTTCTACGGCAAAGCGCTCCGCGATACAGTAATGCACAAATTAATAAATACCCTAGTTTTATAAAGGAAAGTCTGCTCTTTATTTCTTGCTAAGTTTTAAACTTCTAGTTAAAATCAAACTTACATCAAAACCGCTTTATCCACTTTGTTCGGCTCGTAACAAAACGTTTACACACGAGAGCCCACAATACTTATAATTATGTAAATGAAGCTAAGTATCCGAACTTCTCATTGGTTCTTATTTTTAGGCCATCCAATGAAGTATCGCAAAGCGCTTAGAGTTTGAAACGAGTCACCTCTCAGCAAACGACGGTGACAATTTTTTCGCAGCGGCATTCAGCGTTCGGATAGGGGCGTATTCAAAAGCTGTTTTCTCGGAATCTTTCGCATAAACATGCATTAAAAACAACACAGATGTAAAGATAAAGCTTTCAATTTTTATTTGAATACAGCCACTGTTCGTTTTGATGCAGTTTTACATTAATAATAAGTGTTGAAAGTGAAGTGAAAACTGAGTCAAAACTGCCGAGCGGACAAGAGCCAATGAAGGGCTTGGAGTACCTATTATAACTTCTTTGTTCTTTCAAATATTTCGAATCAAAATAAGGAAACCTTTTTTCTAATTCTTTTGTAGTTTTTCTTCTATTTCACATTTTACTGTAGCGGAAGGTTAGTGTTTCCAGTTACGCAGCACTGTTGGTTGTGCCAGAACTTTCATCCCTGTCATCAAGAATGTATTGAAAATTGTGTCTATTGTCTCAAAAAGATTGTTTGTGTACAGGCTAGGAATTGTTTCAATTCTTTTTAGAAAATCGTGTTTGCCTACTCAAAAACTTGGTTCTACATTCTGTGGGTGTTAAATGTTGTATAGGGATGATTATAATGATGATGGTGATGATGATTAGGATGATGATGTCTATTTGTAAAGCACCACAGATGCCTCTTAAGGCGGCGATACACGGTAAGACTAGATCTTATGATACCCGCATATGACTACGGAAATTCCCGGATCGGTAGGAATTGTCGTCAAGTCTTATCGATAGAGCATGTTCTATTTTTTCACGGCGCGATACGACAGTGGAGGTCAGACAGCCAATCAAAACAGCTATTTGATTGAACTCCGAGGTGAAGGTCACTGAAAAACCGCGACCTACAAGCGACAGGCTTATGACTCATACATACCGTGTATCAGCAAAGACATCAGATCTGCAGCGGCATACGCGGGTATCATAAGATCTAGTCTTACCGTGTATCGCTAGCTTTAAAGACATCTAAGCACCACCCACATCCTTCAGTTTTGTGGAACTCGTTGTTTACTACATGAAACATTATTGTGGTTTTGTGTAAACAAAATGATTAAATTCACGATTGTTGGTTGGATTTTAGTGCCACCTGCGCTCCTGACATCAACACGCGGCGTAACGCTTTCCGCCAGAGCCCCTATGTTGAGCAGACAGTGATGGCACTGTATGCCTATGCCCAGGCTATCAAAGCTGCCTGTGGCGCCACTTCTCTCACCTCCTGCATTGACAACTGGAACATGAGTCCTCAAGTCTTCCACACCACGTACTTAAAACAGGTAATGAGAACATGACTTTATTGTCCGATAAAAACAAGAAAATTGCCTTTGGCAATGTCCATGCCCTAAAATTATTGAAGTCATCAAAAGCCTGTATGACAAGGCTACCAGTGCAGTCCTCCACAACAGCGCCATCGGGAACTGGTTCAGAACAACAATCGGTGTGCGTCAAGGATGCCTACTCTCTCCAACACTCTTCAACATCTTCCTAGAGCGCATCATGTCAGATGCTCTTGCAGACCATGAAGGCACAGTCAGCATAGGGGGTAGAGCAATCTCCAATCTTCGTTTTGCAGATGACATTGATGGATTGGCTGGAGAGGAACAAGAACTTGAACAGCTGGTACAGAGTCTTGACACCACCTCCAGAGCCTATGGAATGGAAATAAGTGCAGAGAAGACCAAAATGATGACCAACAACACCAATGGCATCAATACGGACATCAAAGTCCAAGGCCAATCCCTCAACACAGTGCATAGCTTCAAATATTTAGGAGCCATCGTATCAGACAATGGGTCCTGACAGGAAGTCCTCTCCAGGATCGCACAAACAACTGCTGCCCTGACAAGGTTGAAGCCCATTTGGAAAGACAGGACCATCAGTCTACATTCCAAAGTAAGACTGCTGCGCTCCCTTGTCATCTCCATCTTCCTATATGCTTGCGAAGCATGGACCCTCACAGCAGATCTCCAACGAAGAATACAAAGCATGGAGATGAGGTGCTACAGAAGACTTCTGGGCATTTCCTATACCCAACACATCACCAACGACGAAGTCCGACAGACCATCACACAAGCCATTGGACAACACGATGACCTGCTCACAGTGGTGAAGAAACGGAAACTCCGATGGTATGGCCACGTCACCAGATCATCAGGCCTTGCAAAGACTATTCTGCAAGGCACAGTGCAAGGAGGTAGAAGAAGAGGGAGACCGAAAAAGAGGTGGGAGGACAACATTCGAGAATGGACTGGTTTGACACTGAGCGAAGCCATCAGGGCTGCTGAGGACAGAGAAAGATGGAGTATGCTGGTTAAACGATCATCTGTGGTGCCCCTACGACTTTCGGGTTACGGGACAGGATAGGATAGGAATGTCCATGCATGCAACAACACAAAGACTTTGAAAAATTAATACAACAATAAAATGTAAGATCTGCTTACAAGCAGCCCTTACTTGAAACGGGTTAGTAAGAAGATTTATACAATACCATACAATACAATATGACTTTATTGTCCAATAAAAACAAATTGCCTTTGACAATGTCCAAGTATGCAACAACACAAAGACATTAAAAAATGAATGCAACAATAAAATTAAGATCTGCATGCCAGCAACCATCATATATTTCTATACACACACAGACATCCAATATACAATGAAACTTACAATGCTGTCTGCAACACACCTACTTCCTCTCAAACACTGATCCACTGTTGCAATACACACAGATACACACACACTCTCACATGGTCCTCCATTTTATTATTGGGTTTGGTTAATTATTAGTTGGTTGTGTTATTTTCTTTTCATTATATTTTGTGACTGAGGGATTTTTACACAGTCCAACAGTTGTTCATAGTACTGGATGCTTTATGCGCCATTGGTCCTAAATCAGACTGGAAATTGATCAGCATTAGTTTTTTAACCAGTGTAATGCAAGGGACGCAATACATGTAGCTCCTTTCCTATTGTTGGTTAGAGTGTTGTCTCTTAGCTGATTCTCTGCTTGTCAATAGCTGTGGTGTGTGTCCAACCAGGGATGCACATGATTGAATGTCCATCCCTAGTTCAACAAAGCATAGAACTTTCTGTTATTTGTTCTAACATGTTGGTCTGTATGCATCCATACAATCAAGCAATCTAATCACACATCAATCCAACACCGTCAACAGCATCACAATCTGTAACCGGCATTCATGCACACAGGTGAAACACACTCCTACATGCACAACAAAACAAACAAACATCACTCAAATATGTGGTGTAAAGACAGAGAGATCACTTTTACAAAACTGAAAGGAATAATCTTTGTTTCTTTGATTTTTTTAAAATAAAGATTTACTGCATCCAATACTGTTATTGAAGGGAAGGATTATCTGGTAGAAAACATTTGATGAGGTATTATAATAATAATAATAAGAAGAAGAAGAAGAAGAAGAAGAATACTGGATGCTATAAGGCGCATTATTCATAAATCAGACTTAAAGCATGGCGATCTGTAACCAACATACACGCTCACATGTTTACAGACAGCCCCTACATAAACAACAAACACACATTCATCACTCAAACATGTGTTGTAAAGGCAAGTTGCTATTGGAAAATCTTAAAGAAATTTGACTTTTTTATTTTTGAAATTTTATATAGACTGCCTCCAATACCATTATTAAATGGAGGGAGGAAACCTGGAGTACCCAGGAAAAAACACTTGTTGACTTATACATAATAATAACATTAATGATAATAATGATGATGATAATAATAATAATAATAATAATAATAATAATAATAATAATAATAATAATAATAACAACAACAACAATAATTATAATGGATGCTATACACGACTTATTCCTAAATCAGACTCGACCCCTTGAGGTCATGAGCAATCTTGCCACTGTAGATTGTTCTAACCTATAAAGGGAAAAGTGAAAGCCCCAGTTCAAAACCTGTCTTGACTTTGTAGGCACGACCAATTCACTGCGGCAACAGTACCCCCGTTGGGGTGCTGAGGGTTTCAGTATAAATAGTATCCCCACTTTCTGGAAATTTAGTGCTTTAAATTCCCACTGTCGCTGTCTTCCTCATTTACTCTTTCCCATTCCTGCTCTGTCCTATCACTCTGCTATACTATCTTCTTCTTCGCTAGATCAATGACCTACCTTTTTTCTTGAAAACTCTTCCTGGACAAGACTCCTTGTTTGTGTATGAGGTCTGTTGGATCAGCTTGGGAGTGTTGGACGCTTTCTGCCGGGTGGTCACTAGGGCTTCCTATGATGTTATTATTTAGCAATATAGGCATTTTATATGTATGTGTTTTGTTGATGATTTATAATGATGTTTGCATTCTATTTTGTTTTTGTAACCGGGGGTTCGAATAGTTGGGGTAAAGCCTCAGCCATCCCCTGCGTGGGATGTCTTTATTGTAAAGTGACTGGCCGGTGGAGGGCATTCAATTTTCCCACTAGGGTTGTTTCAGCAGATCTTTTATGCGGATCGGGGGTTGTCCGGTCCTGATTTGGCTCGGAAGAGTCCGCTGGACCTAAAGCAACAATCAAACAAACAAACACACCTACATATACAACACACACACATTCATCACTCAAACATGTGGTGTAAGGGCAAGTCGCTGTTAGAAGATCAGAAAGGAAATCCCAATTGTATTTTGGAAATTTGAGATAGTCTGCATCCAGTACCGTTATTGAAGGAAAGGAGGAAACCAGAGTACTAGGGATAAACTCCTTGGTGACCTGGTAAAGCCTCATACCAAAGTTGAATCATTTCGGCTTTCCTGCTTCATGATAGTAGCATGTTTGTTATAGAGTGTGAAACATGTGAGCATGTATGTGAGTTCACATCCCCATGGTTTGAGCCTTTGCTACACTGTTGTTGTTTTTTTTAATCAGTAGTTGATTCAGCCCCGATGCTTAAATCCTGATAAGTGTAACTCAGATTCGTTTATCCACGCAACCTGTTCACTCAGCAACAAGGCAGGAGTCGTCGTATGAAGTTTTCCAACTTTATTCAGCGTACATCAACAACTGCGTACAATCGCTCAATCGCTTTTTTTCACTGCTTCACTTTTTCAACTAACTTTTTTGAAACAGTGCGTCACTTATATAGTCTCTCTATACTCTAGAGAAAGTTCGAACATTCCAGCGTGACGCAATTACAGCCAATCAGAATAAAATTCGTCACCTGAACTATGCACTGTCTTACGTCATATAACTTTATTTAGGTTAGAAGAATCTCGTAGCTACCACTAGATTTATTTACATGCTTCGATCGATAGTAAACAAATGATTCTATAAAATTCTCCAATAATATCGACCAACGAAAATTATCAACATTATATAAAGCTTCTTATAACTACAACGCCAAATCAAATCAAATACACTCTGTTATTGCATGCTTTGCAAAACAAAACGATCGGATCTATCGTGCGCTTCTCAAATATAATAGCCTTATTGGAGATTTTGGGAAGGTAGTATATAGCAGCCAATATTATTATTATTATTAGTGATTATCTCTGTCTGTTACTCGTTTTAATGATTTTTTTACTTTTACAGGTTGACTTCACATTCCCCAGCAACTTCATCATCAGCGAGCTACAGGGTCGCAGGGTGGCCTTTGACATCAATGGTGACATCGTCACCTCCGCCTTCACCTTCTACAGCTACAACAATGTTGGTGGAGCTTACAGCCTGAAGCAGGTTAGTGTATACTATTTAATACACCATTAGCTTGTGCGTTTGTGGGAAAAATTAGTGTAATATTTACTTTGTGTACACAATCTTCACTATGATGGACGGTAGTAAGAAAGAAGACCTACTATATTGTTGTAATACAAATAAAGCAGTTTAACCATGAATTGAACTTTCAGCATAGATAACTTACCAAGCAAGCACTAGGTCCTTTCTCCCCTATCCCTGGTATACTAGGGTTGTGCCCCATGGTTTGGGCGTCTGATGATGCGTCTTAGGGAGCAAGTGGCTGTCTCAAGCTTTGGGAGTTGAGCTCTTTGTATCAGCTAGTGCACACCCGTTGGGGTGCCGGGGGTTTCAGTATAAACAGTATCCCCACTTTCTGGAAATTTAGTGCTTTAAATTCCCACTGTCGCTGTCTTTCTCATTTGCTCTTTCTCATTCCTGCTCTTTTCTATCAATCTGCTATACTATCGTCTTCTTCGCTAGACCAGTCTCCTACCTTTTTTCTTGAAAACTCTTCTGGGACAAGACTCTTTGTTTGTGTATGAGGTCTGTTGGATCAGCTTGGGAATATTGGACGTTTTCTGCCGGGTGGTCACTAGGGCTTCCTATGATGTTATTATTTAGCAATGTAGGCATTTTATATGTATGTGTTTTGTTGATAATTTATAATGATGTTTGTATTCTATTTTGTTTTTGTAAACGGGGGTTCGATAAGTTGGGGTGAAGCCTCAGCCGTCCCCTGCGTGGGATGTCTTTATTGTAAAGTGACTGGCTGGTGGAGAGCTTTCGGTTTTACCACTAGGGTTGTTTCAGCAGATCTTTTATGCGGATTGGGGGTTGTCCGGTCCTGATTTGGCTCGGAAGAGTCCGCTGGACCTAAAGCAATAATAATGTAATGTAATCAGCTAGTGCCCTGAGCGACTGGTATAGAAAATTAATGAACTGCACTGTATGTTTTACATTATGTATTGGGAGCTCCACATCATTTTATTGTCCTATTCAACGCATATTTTTCAGTTTGCCACCTACAAGGATGGCATTTTCAACAAAACAGCGGATCCGGTCATCACCCGCCCAGGTGCCAACCTTCCCGTGCCGTCTGTGTGCGGTATTAGCGGGTGTTCCAACTGTCTCCGACCAGCTCGCGGCATCACACTGGCTTACAAGCCAGGCGACATCGTGGTTGCCGCCTTGGTGGACGCTCATGATGCGGACAGTTCTGGGTTGGGCTGCGGATCAGTGCTTCCGGACAGGCTGATTGATGCTGTGGCTGCCCGTTATGCTGCCTCCACTGCCTCCACTAGTGATCTGACTGTGGGTTACCTCATCGTTGATATCTGTCCAGGTGAGACTAATAATGAGAGCTTCCTAATAATAATAATAATAATAATATTAAGATAATAATAATAATCATAATAATAATAATAATAATAATAATAATAATAATAATAATACCAGTAATTTCTCTTTTAAAGCTCGATTCCAGTCTGAAAAATTAAGAGACTGCATATTTAAACTTACATTAAAGCATGGAGCAATAAATATACAGATACAAAAGTACATAACAAAATAATGCAAAAATAGTTATATCAAATAATTAATCAGACATGTAAACATTTCGTATTGTGGGAGTCATTTATTTTCTGTAGCTTTATAATCTGGGTTTAATTGATTATAGCATTGTGAGGTTTTCTTTGCAGGAGTTTTTCTGTTTCTGTGTTTAGTTTGTAGTTGGTTTAACTGATTACCAGTAACTATGGTTGAAAACTTAACAGTTTTATTTCTATCTTGGTTGAAAATTAACAAGTATTTCTCTATCTCAGGGAGAAAATGATTATGTGTGAGTGTAGAATGAATATGTCTCGTATAATTAAAAAATGTATAGCTTTAAACCAAATAACTGAACTGGACTGTTAAGGTACATAACTATATTAAACAGTATCAGTGAACTGAACTTCTGTGTTAACTTTGATGCAACTTTATTATCCCTGCAGGCATGGAAGCAGCGCAGGCGTTCCTGACCAGCCTTTTTGGTGGCTACTACGTGTACACTGACAGCGCAGGCAACATCATCGACAGCACCAACATCGTGGCTTTCTTGGACATGTCCCGCGAGGAGACGGGCTGGAAGCTGGCCCCCATTCTGCAGTCCCAGGGCGTGCCCCAGATCCGCGTTGCCCCTACCAGCAATCACTTCCTGCGCAGTTCCATGTACACCGACGTCCTGACAGCTGTACCTTCCCGAGAGTCAGTTCAGCTTGCGATAGTGCAGATGCTGATCTCCCTCAATTGGAGATACGTTCAGGTGAGTTGGACTGTATTCAGAAACGCTTGGCTTGTGCAAAAGCAGCACTCTGTGAATTCAATCCAACGTACATCCACTACTATAGATCATAACTCAACGCCAGGGAGATATGCATGGGACTGGAGCATAATTTCCATTACAAAGCTAGCAGAAGGCATAGAATTAGTAGCTCCTAGTCATAGCCTTCATTTTGTAGTTCATGGCGCGAACAGGATTGATACCCTGAAACAACTATCATTCAAAAAAAGCAGAGGAAGGCAAGCTTTTTTAAAAATAACATTCAGTTTATTTTTAGTAGACTGATGGGAAGCTAAGGGCTGTTTTACTTATCACATCATAGACTGTTGCACTAATAGCTGTCTGATTGTTTTGATGCCAAAAGCATAGGTTAAACAGATTTGAGTTGGGTGATGCCATTTTTGTATTATTGTAAAGTGTTGGGGTTCAAATAATAGATTGTTGCACTAATGTAACCTTGCTATCTGATTGTTGTGATGCCAAAAGCATAGGTTTAATAGGTTAGAGTCCGGTGATGCAATTTTTGTATTATTGTAAAGTGTTGGGGTTTTCTTTCTGTGTTTCTTTTTCTTCAGATCATATCGGAGTCAAAAGGCAGCTACTTCCAGGCAGCAGAAAGTTTCCGAGGCATCGCCAGCCAGAATGGAGTGTGTGTTGCCTTGTGGTCCACGTTCGACATGGACCCTGTCGCCACCGTCAACCAAATGCGTTCCATTCAGGTCCTTTCAGTGTTTTATTAAGTAGAAACAAATAGAGACATAGCAAAAATTTAAGTTAATATAAAGAGTGAAAGGAGCACAACTGATGTTTAAACGTCACCCGATAGATCCCAACCTATTAATAAGGTTTTGGGCAGAGCAGCCGTAGTGTAAAGTTTCAGATTTCCTGCAGCAGAGCGTTAATTTGGATCAAAGACAATACAGTGCATATTTTTTTTAGCAAAGCTCTTCTTCATTAGGCAAGACAACCCCCAGCAGAATGAAACAATATTTACCAACTGAACTCAAAATGAATTAATGAATTATTTTGGCCTCTCTATAAAACCTTGTCTTTGTGTTTCTACAGTCAGCCCCAATAGTGGTGGTGTTTGGCAATGCCAACCGCATGCGCTTGCTGTTGGGAACGGTGAAAACCATCACGGATATGGGTGCTGCTCGCATGCTCACCTTTGTGGCTGGATCTGAGGAGCTTGGTAAATCCGACCGCGTCCTTGCTGGTTACGAAGACTACAGTGGGGGATACATTGCTGTGCAGCTCTCGGAACAGTCCAACGCTGCCTTCGATCAGTGGCTTGATGGTGTGTTGGCTCTTTCTCCTCATTTCATTTTCATTCAGTGTCGGTCAACAGTGTTATTGTATGTTCCGTTTTACTTTCACATGGTTTTTAGAACACCAAGTCTTCATTCCCGCACTTAAATCTACAAAACTTATAAAACTTTCTTTACAAATCACATACCTGAAAACAAAGAGGCCAGTTTCCACTAAACGGGTGACATTGACATTAGCTGAGTGTCTGTGATCTACCGAGCATAGGCTAATTGTAGGTGTATGCCCTCATCAGCCTCTGACACTCAGATTGATGTCAGCATCGCTTTCGGGCTGACTACCTCTATAAGCCCAATTGCAGCGAAGGGTCTATTGCAACCATAATTCATAACAACACTAGTATAGTTTACCAACTGTAGAGTGCAATCTACTATTCTACAAGGTATATCAGCATTAGAACTAGCATTTTATGCAAGCATACTGCAAGATTCATGCCCGGAAAATGTGTGTCCAAAATCAATAGAATGAATAAAATAATATGCACAAATATGTAGGCATAACCATTGCATCTAATCATTCTGTTGTTTTTTTGGAATAAAATATTTCTTTTTGGTTTTTTAAACAGAAATCAGTGCATTTAAAAAAAATTTGAAATGTTTCCCTGTCAAGTTTTGCATCTTTCTTTGGCTCCTTAGTGTACAGTTTTATCTCTGGTCATTTACTGCATGAATCGCCGGTCATCTTTTAACTCATCTGCGTTATTTTATGGTAACTTTCAATCAGTCTACATTCCAAGGTAAGGCTGCTGTGCTCCCTTGTCATCTCCATCTTTTATACGCTTGTGAAACATGGACCCTCACAGCAGATCTACTAAGAAGAATTCAAAGCATGGAGATGAGGTGCTACAGAAGACTTCTGGGCATTTCCTATACCCAGCACATCACCAACGAAGAAGTCTGACAGACCATCACACAAGCCATTGGACAACACGATGACATGCTCACAGTGGTGAAAAAAATGAAACTCCGATGGTATGGCCATGTCACCATAGCATCAGGCCTTGCAAACACCATCCTGCAAAGCACGGTGCAAGTAACTTTCAGGAGTGTGAACACTACCGCACCATCAGCCTCATCAGTCATCCCAGCAAAGTCCTCCTGAAAGACGAGACCATCAGTCTACATTCCAAGGTAAGGCTGCTGCGCTGCCTTTTCAACTCCATCTTCCTTTAAGCTTGCGAAACATGGACCCTCACAGCAGATATACAACAAAGGATACAAAGCATGGAGATGAGGTGCTATAGAAGACTTCTGGACATTTCCTATACCCAGCACATCACCAACGACAAAGTCCAACAGACCATCACACAAGCCATTCACAGTGGTGAAGAAAATGAAACTCCGATGGTATGGCCACATTACCAGAACATCAGGCCTTGCAAAGCCCATCCTGCAAGGCACGGTGCACGGAGGCAGAAGAAGAGGGAGACAGAAGAAGAGGTTGGAGGACAACATTCAAGAGTGGACTGGCTTGAGACTGAGTGAAGCCCAGAGGGTTGCTGAGGACAGAGAAAGATGGAGTACTCTGGTTAAACGATCATCTGTGGTGCCCCAACGACCGTTAAGTTGTGGGATAGGATAGGATAGGCAATTATTCAAAGAACTAGCGATTAATTTCACATACTATGCCATGACTCGCAAATGCAATGTTATTGGCGTTGCTAGGTAAATGCCCATTAAAACGGAAGTTGATTCTGAAAAAAAACAACCATAGAGTTGCTTCCCCTGCACCACCAAACCCCCATGCCCTATGTGCTCATGAGATTAGGGCATGCGCGGCTTTAACGGTTCTTCATTCAGTCCGAATGGAGTCTGCGTTAGAGGCTGCCTATTGGCACTCCTCAGATTTTTTCTTAAGCCCCTATATGAGGGTCTTTCGCCGTACTAGAGGAGATGGCTCCTTTGGTGGCAGTTCAGTGGTTGCTGCTAAGCAGTCTTTTGGCCATTGCTTCAGCTTGATTATAGCAAGTTTCTTCCCTCCATCCTTTTCGTGCTACTCTGCATTTGTGAGTCATGGTATAGTATATGAAATTAATATTAAAAATTTTTTCTCTAAATTTACTATTGATAAACATACTTACCATGACTCGCTTCTAATTTCCCTCCCTCCTCCCCGCAGTGCCAAATAAGTCCTGAGGTTTGCGGCTTTTGCTGTGAGCGCTGTGGGCAAGCACTGTGGCACGTGGCGCACGGGGGTTTGGTGGTGCAGGGGAAGTAACTCTATGGTTGTTTTTTCGCAATCGTTTTCCGTTTTGATGGGTATTTATCTAGCAACGCCAATAACAACGCATTTGTGAGTCATGGTAAGTATATTTATTAATAGTAAATTTAGAGAAAAAGTTTTAATTTATATAGAACATTGCTATTATTTTTATTCTTATTATTTTTGTTTTTTTCCGGAGGGAGTTCTTTCAGCTTTTAGACGAATAAATTTCTTAGGTCTCAGGTCTTACATTTGACTGACATCCATTCTTTTGTTATAGCCAAGACATCGTCGGAGATTGCCAGTGACATTTTCCTGACGCAGTGGTTTGAGAGCAAGCACGGCTGCTCCCTCAGCTCAGCCACAAGGGGAAAGTACTCCAGTGTCTGTGCCACCACCCTAAACATCGCAGCCAATGAGGTCTACCAGGGTTATGCCCCTTACGTCATCAGCCTAATCAACACAGGTCAGATTTTAGAGAAGCAAACAAAAAAGTTCTATGCCTTTATAAGTTGGAAACAGAGCTAAATGGTTTGTTTGCTTGCAACATTTTTTTCTTCTCCATTTCCTGGATTGAGCTACCCCTTGGGGTCATGAGCAATCTTGCCACTGTAGATTGTTCAAACCTATAAAGGGAAAAGTGAAAGCCCCAGTTGAAAACCTGTCTTTCCTTTGTAGGCAAGACAGATTCACTGCGGCAACAGTACCCCCGTTGGAGTGCCGGGGGTTTTCAGTATAAATAGTATCCCCACTTTATGGAAATTTAGTGCTTTAAATTCCCACTGTCACTGTCTTCCTCATTTACTCTTTCCCATTCCTGCTCTGTCCTATCACTCTGCTATACTATCTTCTTCTTCGCTAGATCAATGACCTACCTTTTTTCTTGAAAACTCTTCCTGGACAAGACTCCTTGTTTGTGTATGAGGTCTGTTGGATCAGCTTGGGAGAGTTGGACGCTTTCTGCCGGGTGGTCACTAGGGCTTCCTATGATTGTATTATTTAGCACTATAGGCATTTTATATGTATGTGTTTTGTTGATGATTTATAATGATGTTTGTATTCTATTTTGTTTTTGTAACCGGGGGTTCGAGTAGTTGGGGTAAAGCCTCAGCCGTCCCCTGCGTGGGATGTCTTTATTGTAAAGTGACTGGCCGGTGGAGGGCATTCAATTTTCCTACTAGGGTTGTTTCGGCAGATCTTTTATGCGGATTGGGGGTTGTCCGGTCCTGATTTGGCTCGGAAGAGTCCGCTGGACCTAAAGCAACAATCAATCAATCAATCAATCAATCCTGGATTGAGCAGCCTCGCAGTCAGCGTGTGGATTCGTTTGGTCCTGTAGATTGCCACTTTCATTTGACATTATGTCTTCTTCTTCTTCTTCTTCTTCTTCTTCTTCTTCTTCTTCTTCTTCTTCTTCTTCTTCTTCTTCTTCTTCTTCTTCTTCTTCTTCTTCTTCTTCTTCTCCTCCTCCTCCTCCTTCTTTCTTCCTTGTCTTTTCTTCTTCTTCTTCTTCTTCTTCTTCTTCTTCTTCTTCTTCTTCTTCTTCTTCTTCTTCTTCTTCTTCTTCTTCTTCACCACCATACACATTCTCTCCATATTTTTATTCCACCATTTCAATTGTATTGTGTTAAAACCAGTGTTTGTAAGCATATTGCTACATGTTGACTTTTTCAACAGTTATTATTGTTTGCCTCACATAACGTGTTCCAGTGTTCTGGTGTTCTTTGTCATAGGTAAATGTGACAGGTACTGCACACACACGTTTCCTTGTAATGCATGAGGACAGGATCATGTACAGCAGAGGTCAAATAACGATCTGTACCTGTACCGGCGTCTGTATCATTGTTGGTTATGGTGGTTGTTACAGTGGCTCAGGGAGTACGGACACTCAGAATGACTTACTGCCCTGGCACCACCACAGGGCTGTGCAGCGGCTTCCGAAGTCTCCTTGACATCGGCTCCCGCATCGCAGACCTGGTACGCAATTCTAACAATGCCACGGAATTCCGGATTATGGACGGCGAAGGCATGAGCGACCTCTTATACTTCAACTACAGGTCCAGGGCTCTGGGATTCAATGCCTCTGTAAGTTGATTGTAATGCAGTATGATACAATACATTACAGCACATTAAAACAATATAGTACAATACAATATATGCAGTACAGTATACAATAAATTACAGTACAGTTTAACAGTAAATACAGTAAAATAATATATATATAATATATATAATATCACCAACATATTATAACAATATAATGCAAGGCTTGTGTAGCAGTGTTTAACGTTGGGCAAGTTCCAGAAGGGTTAATACTTGGATGGGTGATCATGCTTGGAAGGCAAACCACCAATTGACACCAAAAGTTATAAACAAGCGCACGACACACCCCAGTCCACCCAGCTGTGAATGGGTACCTGGATCTGTTTAGAACCAGGGAAGGTAAAGCAGAGAGAGAGAGGAGATTGGTGCTGCCCTCATTAAACTCTTCCCTCTTCAACCACCAGAAGGTTACTGGGACACCTTTTTTACGTTCCAGTACAAAACAGTATTTGCATAAAATAATATAATGCAGTACTATACATTACAATATATACTAAAATACCACATAATACAAAAACAATGAAATTCAGCTTTTTTCTGATTAAAAAATACAATTGAAATTTTATTTGACCATCATCCATAAAATGAACCAGAATTGCATTGAGTGTGCAGGATAAGAACAGTGAATTTTGTACACCCTAATGTGCATTTCTCTCTCTCTCTCTCTCTCTCTCTCTCTCTCTCTCTCTCTCTCTCTCTCTCTCTCTCTCTCTCTCTCTCTCTCTCTCTCTCTCTCTCTCTCTCTCTCTCTCTCTCTCTCTCTCTCTCTCTCTCTCTCTCTCTCTCTCTCTCTCTCTCTCTCTCTCTCTCTCTCTCTCTCTCTCTCTCTCTCTCTCTCTTTCTATCTCTCTTTCCCTCTCTCTTTCTCTCTCTCTCTCTTTCTCTTTCTGCATGTCATTGTTTGTTTGAGTCGCACATGTGGCGCATATTATGTGAATGAATGTGCATTGCTAATGGTCCTGTGGCCATTAAGGCAATTAAAACCTCTCTCTCGGCCATTCTGTGCAATCAGGTCTGTATGTTTGCTTGGTTGTATCAGGCTTCTGATTGTGCTAGGTTTTCATGAATAATCTATTATTTAAATTGCAAGCATGTAGACTCAATGTAAAGATTGAAGGAGAAGGGACGTTTAGAAAGGTTTCATGGCCCGTTTCGTCTCCAACTTACTTCTGCTGCTACTACTACATATGCTAAGTTTGTTTTGATACTGTTTATGTATAGAAGATTTCTGCATTTGTCCAATTGCTGAGGGAAAATTTTAATTTATTTTGTATATTTGTTGTGGTAGCTGGGGAGATTCAACACAGACTACCGTCGCCTCGTGCAAGCCCCGCAGGCCAGCCAGGTGATAATGCCTAACGGTGCTACTGGCTCAAACGTCACCACCATGTGCACGGGCCGCTGCACTCAGTGTCAAGTGGCTTACGACTATCAGGACATCAACTTTGTGCCTGGTTAGTATTTTACATGTTGAGCTAATATAACAGTAACACCCCCTCAAGCTGAGACAACCACTTCCAATACATTTGATAGAACACACTTTTAAACTGAAGAGCCACTCTTTGTACTTTGCACTGTTATTGCCCTGAAGCCTGATTTATATATTTAACCATAATAAGAAACGAATGATTAAATAAACAGAGAGAATGCTATTGTAGAAAAAAAATAAAGACAAAAACAACACAATACAATTGTTTTTGTTTTTTTTTAGTTTAGGCTCTTTCCTCAGGCAGACCAACTCAAGTCAGAACAAATACGAAATATTAGCTCCAACAAATTTTCACTGTATTGCTTCGTCATGTTTTGTCTACGCTAGCATGCTCTGAGTTTATTTGCCCATTTTGTTTCTCGTTATTGCTCACTTGAATACTAGCAGTTTTCAGTTTCTATTCCATTTTTATATTATACGGAACTGCTGGGAACAAATATATTTGACAGAATAGGTCTTGCTCATTTGTTTGAGTCGTAAAGTTTTCTCATCAGACAAAGTTTTTGTCACTGTTAAGATAAAACAAGAATGTGAGCCCTGGTAGTGTTGATTGGATTTGCATAAAGTTGTTCTGCTGGACTTTGTACTAAACTGATTCGCACAATATAACATTTATTGGCAGTTAATTGCACGCGTATGCATTCAGCGATAAGTCGTTGCAGATCATGTGAATGCACAACACAGTGAACACAAAATCCACAGCAGCATCACAGTCTTTTTTGGGGGAGGTTATATTATTATTTAATTTTTGTAAATAAATAGTTTTCATATTTATTTCTTCTGTTGTGTGCAGGTGACTTTTTGGTGGGTGGAACGTTCTCGATCAGAAACCCAGGCCCCGCAGACCAGCAGCCATATGTGTGTGGTTCTTTCAGAGCGGACAGTCGCAGCGGCTTTCAGTACAGCACTGCCATGCTCTACGCCATACAGCGCATCAACAGGTAAGCTTTACGGCCATCACTGCCTGGGGGTTGCTGTACAGCTTTTTCATTTATTATTTGTTTTGTTTTGTTTTTATATATCGCTTTACCAGCTTAAGAGCTGCTCAAGATGCTGGAGTTTTTTTTTAAATCCAATCTCCACTACAGGTTTTTCAGTTAGTGTTAAAAGTACTGTGGAGAATCAGGTAGTTTCCAGTTTGACAACTTCAGTGGTTGGAGTGTGTGTGTGACCCCAATCCTATCAGCTCTGACTCTGATGAACTGAGGCAATCAAACCAGCTCCTTGCTGGTTATAAAAATTAATTAGAAGAGTGCTGGGTTGTTGATAAACCTTCCAGAAGTGAAAGTGGTTAAACCAAAGTGGTTACAGCAATAGTTTCTTATTTACACATGTGCCTGTAAAGTGATAAAATTAGTGTATTGTTGAATTAAAAAAAAATATATTTACAATATTTCAAGTCATGTGCCTGTGAAGTGATAAAAGCAATGATTTGTTTACATTTATTTGTTAAAACAATATTAATCTTCTGTGCCTGTTTGCAGCGGCAATGGACCAGTGAAGCTTAACAATGTCACATTGGGCGGTCTTGTCATGGATCACTGCAATAATGCACGTAGGGCCTATGGACAGGTTTCGGACATTTATTCTGGCCTGGTGGAGGTCAAGCAGGACATGATGATGATGGTCAGTTGTTTGTTTGACTGACTGGTTAATAACTTGGTTAGTTAGCTGTTTCTTTCTTTGGTTGGTCGGTTATTGACTTGTTTGAAATTTGTAAAAGGTATTTGTTAAGACTCTTCTTGAGGTGCTAAGGTAGAGTTTTGTTTATTTCTGCTGTATGCATGTGCAAGTGTTGACATGTGTTGAGCATAACCCGTAGGCTTTCATTTGTGTATCTTTGTGCGTGAATAAGAGTAAAAGAGCACAGTGCCTGCTTTCTTTTATTTTTCTTGTTTTAGGAATGATTTGCAGATTTAATTGTTTCTTGTTTTAGGCATGGGTTGTTAGGTATATATTGATACATCATGCAGTTGCTATTACTATATTTTTAGTCTATGGATATAGTTGAAGAAAAAAAAAACTTTAATGGTAGCTGAGAACAATGATTGATTTAGTTGTGTGATATGCAAACAGAAGGTCATTTGTACTCCCGCAACCACAACTTCACCCTAGTCTTTCCCTCTCTCAGGACGACTGGATGCGCTTTACGTCGGGGGATTTCCTGGCCTGGTTGACAGACAATACCGTCAGCACCAGGGAGGTGGCAGAAATCCTGCAGCCGCTGAGCATCTCCATCGTCAGCCCATCCGCTACATCCGCCACGCTGATGGAGAATCCGACTTTCTTCCGCACCATCCAGGGTGACAGTACCACTGCTATGGCCATCATAAAGCTGTGCAAGACATTGGGATTCATGTACATCCAGGTAGGCATGGCACACAATATATATTTTTTAAATTTTATTGGACAATACAGTTTTGTATTGTATTGTATTCATGGGTGCATGTGGCTCGGTCAGAATCCGGAATTCCAGCTTTTAATATGAGTTTTGGCAGGCACAGTGGCTTTAGAAAGCATTTGCCTGATGCTGAGTGTAAGGACAAGACAATTCATAGTACTATATACTATGAAAAAAAGATTAGTCAGATCTTTTGGACCCCCAATCTAAGTGTATTGTATTGTAGTACTGTGCACTATGTGCTGTAGGTGCTTTACGAAGACAGCAGCTATGGCCGTGGAGGACTGGAGACGCTGAACAACACGGCAAGCCAGGAAGGCCTATGCGTCATTAACTCTTTTGCCTTGGCTAGCGCCAACAACGCTAGCTTGGCCGCCACTACCCTGGCAGGTAGCACCTCCAAAGTGGTCGTCATGTACCTAGGAACCACCTTGACCACCGCATTCTTGACAGTGAGTTTTATATAAGGGTGGTTGTTGCCGTTGTTGTTGTTGTTGTTGCCGTCATCGTCGTAATTGTCGTTTTTCATGTGAACGTTGTCATCGCCGTATGTATTGTTGGCATATGGAGTTTTAATTTTGGTGTGTGTGGGAGAATGGAGAGGGGGGAGCGGGGCGGGGGAAAAGATGGGGGGGGGGCTTGCATCTTAGAATGTTTGTTGCCTTTAGTCTGTTAATGCATCATGTAAAAGAATCATATATAAATTGTCAAAACACAACCCCCCAACCCATCAAACTGCATTCATTAAATACATTTATTGTAAGCCGAACATTATTTAGCCTTGCCTTGCCTTGATTTGATTTGATTTTCATTTTATTTTTTTTATATTCATCACAGGAAGCGGCCAGTCTGCCCTCTGACAGTCGCTTGACCATTATCTCCCCTGAACCCTTCACCAGCGTGTTGTCAACCGTCGCCAACCGTAACAACCTCAACAACTTGCTGTCACTGCAGCTGCAAAACCCCACCATCAGCAGCTACAGCGACTACCTCAACAATGTGGCAGCCCGCATGGATGATCCTTTCTATGCCAGATTCTATATGGCTATGTTTCAGGTATGGGTACAGTTGTCCTTTGCCTTCTTATTCTACTTTGTTCTCTTCTTCTTTGTCTTTGACTTCGTCCTCTTCTTCTTTGTCTTCTTCTTCTTCTTTTTTCTTCTTCTTTTTCTTCTTCTTCTTTGTCTTCTTTTTCTTCTTCTTGTTTGTCTTAGACTTTTTTTCTTCTTCTTCTTTGTCTTTGAATTTTTCTTCTTCTTTTTCTTCTTCTTTGTCTTTGACTTTGTCTTTTTTGTCTTCTTCTTCTTCTTTGTCTTGGACTTCTTCTTCTTTGTCTTCGATTTCTTCTTTCTCTCCATCTTCTTTTTTTTCTTCTTCTTCTTCAGAGTCATTTTGTTACTAAAAACATTTTGCTCAAAAATGGCTGAACGGATTTTGTTGATTTTGTTACACAGATACTTTAAACTCATTCAGTAGCAACCTAGTTGTTGTTCAGTTGGTTGGTCCATCACTTCAAATTTCACAATTTTGTTCAAAACATTTTTGGGGGACCTTATCAATTTTTGGCTTTATCTCAAGAGTGACTGGGCCAATTTTTATTATTTTTACTATACCGATACTTTACCTATTGCTAAGCATTTTAATTTGCACTTTTGCAAAAGGTCAAGGCCGTTGTGAATCATTGTTTTTTAAGCACGTTTTTATGTTGTATCTCAAAATTGGCTGAACCAATTTTAAAAATTAAAAAAAATTTCATTACAGACAGTGGCCTGTCATTGTATGTTTTCATTTTATCTTTAGAATAAAGTTGAGATACAACATCGCCAAAAAAATCAACGCTTGAATAAGCTGATTTTCTGCTGTGAGTATCAGGAAAGACAGTTGAATGGCTTGCCTTGTTGTTTTACTTGCATAGTCACACTCACACCACAAGGCATAAGAACAGAGGACACTCGTAGAGATGTCAGCAAGCGCATTAAAACTGATTAGCATTGAAAATGTATTATTATTATTATTATTATTATTATTATTATTATTATTATTATTATTATTTGCAGTGCAACTTTTAATGGAAAATAATGTGTGATTATTTGTTGGCAGTGCAACTTGCCATGGAAAATATAGTGTTATTATTGTTTGCCGTACAACTTGCCAGGGAAAATATAGTGTAATTTATTGTTTGCAGTGCAACTTGCCAGGCTACTACATGTACGGGCAGCACTGCACAGAGCCGTATATGCCTCTGACAAGCAGGTCTACACAGGGCGACTATGTGCTTTCCACCATCAACGCAGTTTACGCGGTGGGCCAAGCTCTGCACAAAACGTTGATTGAATTTTGCGGTGAATTTTACCAGGGCCAGTGTGCAGCGTTCTTGCAAGGCGACACTGCTTACGCCAGGTATGGGGATAAAAACAAGAGGTCTGCTAGTATTGTTACATGTAATGAATACACCCCTTGGACTGTCGTAATGTTGTTCTCAATGATGGCAATTTCTTTTGTAACAGCTAAGATACCTAATTAAAAAAAATTGAGAATAAAATATATATCTATATATCTGTATACATCTATATCTCTATATAGATATATCGTGCATACATACAGAAATTTGTGTTGGATTATTGTCAGGAATTTATTTCAGTATAGCATCTGTTTATTTAATTTTTCTTATATAGCGCTTTTCCACCTGGAGAGGTGCTCAAGGCGCTGGCCGATACAGGTTCTAACTCAAGCTGCCAGAGGAGCCCACTTGCAACCTTTGGGCGCATAGTTTGATGCCCAGATAACTGAGCACAATCCTGAGTGACCGGGGATGGGAAGAAGAGACCTAGAGCGTGCTGGGTGCATTTTTGTAGCTGTCACTCACCCGTATAGGACATGAGTGTCAGGATCTTTAAAGTCCATGCGATGGGATGCGTGCGTTTACAGACTAGACATCAGTTTACACCTTCATCCGAAGAAGTAACTTACTGACAATTGTGTTTGATTATATGGCAGGTTCATTGAGAATCTGAAGGCTGTGAAATTCAACGATCCCACCAGCCGCATGTTTGAGTTTGTGGAGCGAGAGGGCAACGTCATCTACGATATCATGAGGTTCAATGGAAATAATTACGAAAGTGTAAGTAGGTTTTATCTAACCAAAAAGACCTCTGTACAGTCTTGTTCATGTAAAACTTTTGCTAGGAATAGAAGAGATATGACGCTGCTTCATAATGTTCTGACTTCAAAGCTTTTAAGTAGGAAAAGATGGGTTCCGTTTATGGAGTCATTATGCCTTATGTTTGTGTATTTATTCAGAAACCATATTTCACTTAACTCACCCACCCATCCCCTAACCCCACACACCCAAAACAAGCAAAGCTTTTCACCGTATCGCCCTGCTTTATTTAGGGCAAATGAGGGGGGAAACTTGCAACTGAGCTGCCCAGATGTTTTTATGATACAGCAAATAAGAACCATTAAAACAAGTCAAGCCTACACATTTTTATTCCAGATAAAAAGAAAACCTTATTGTTGCCGCCATTGCTGTTACATAGTTGGTGTTAAGAATAAAAACTATTACAAATTACCAGGATCACAGCTCCAGGCTGCCATTGTTGGTAGTACAGGGCTGTGGATCTTAGCTTCCACCAGAAATGCTCGTTCCGTTCTGTGTCACAATTGAGAGAGCCTCCCCCTTCTTCGACTTTTGTTTTCTGCAAGATTTTTTTGCCAATGGACATATCAGATAAGAAAAACAAGTGAAAGAGGGAGGAATACAAGTGAGAGAGAGGAATAAAGAGAGAGAGAGAGAGAGAGAGAGAGAGAGAGAGAGACTACTATCTTCTGTCTTTCTTTTTGTATTGTTACATTGACAAACTGTGAATTAGTTTTGTCAATGAACATGATTAAAGATTATTAAAGTTTTGTTGTGGTTTTTATTGTTAGTTATAAAATACACCGAAACGCAGCAGTAATGTTTTGTGTTCCTGTCTCATCCTTAAGCCCTGTGATACAAAACAATTATTTGGCCATTGTGTTTTAGAATGTTTGGTAGTTGTTGAACATTTAACAAAATTAAAAAATATATCACACGAACTCTGGAGCCAGCCTTTGATCAAGTCTGTTATTTAGTCATTACAAGTACTAAAACTGTTATTTTCGCTTAGAAACTACAGTACGTTTTTGGTTTTTTTTTGGTGTAGAAAATGAAGTATTATTTTTTTTTGATGACGCGCTTTCAGGTGGGCACGTACGGAGGGTCCTCACTTGTGCTGAACAACCAAGACGCATTGAAGGCGATGTACACCGGCGTACAGTCTCGGTGCCAGGCGCAGTGTGGGGCGTGCGCCTTTTCTGGTCTCAGCTTCTCGCATACACTGGGTAACATCTACCTTGCAGGTTAGAACCATTGTTTTAAATGACCATTTTATTGTATACACTGTGACATTATCTGTATATATACTTTGGGGAGTGGGTGAGAGGAGTGACCTAGTGGTGCAGTGGACTTAGTCACCGGTTTTCTATGCCGGAGGAGGTCACAGGTTCAATTCCCGCAATGGGGGAGAACGTATGTGACTTAGGGATGAGACTGTTTAGGTCACCGAGGGTTTTCTCCAAGTACATAGGTCTCCTCCCTCCCTTCAGTGATGGAGTTGGATGCAGCCTATCTGAAATTTCAAAAATAAAATTATATTTTTTTTCCGTCTTTAAATAGCAGTCTCCCTGCCTTTACACTACCTGTTTGAGTGCTAGGTGTGTGCTTGTTGTGTGTGTGGGAGTGTGTGAAAAATGTGAGTGTTTATGTTGGTTACAGATCATCAGGCTTTGAGCCTGGTTGGTGATTTGGGGAAAATCATGTATATAGCATCCAGTAGTATTATGTGTATTATTATTGGTATTGGAATTATTATTAAGTTGGAAGTATATATGATGATGAATTTTTTAAACTGAAGCATTACGCACTAATGAATTATATTTTTACGAATTATTATTATTATTCTTATTCTTATTATTATTATTATTATTATTATTATTATTATTATTATTATTATTATTATTATTATTATTTCAGTTGTTTGTTTTTGGTATATTTTTTAAATTCAATTTATTTAACTTTTTTGTGTGTGTCTAACATACATTGTTGTGATCGGACGTGAAATTAAAATATTGAATTGAATCGAAGCATTATGCACAAAATGGAGGCCATACACATAACACCTCCATTGTCTTTATCACGCAGGAGTTTTCGACGTTCACTCCAAGGGTCAGGGGGTGTTTGACTGTGGCACCATTAACTCGGAGCATGGGTTCCAGTTGCTGGAGGCCTTCCACTTTGCCTTGGAGCAGGTCAACGCCAAGCAAGGCATCTTCTCCAACATCCTAAAGGGAGTCACACTGGGTGGAATTGGCCTCGACGCATGCGAGAGCCCCATCAGGGGAGGCTACATCGTCTCCAACATCAACAATGGATTGACTACTCTTGTCCGAGACGGCAAGGTAAGGAATGATTGTAGACAGCGAGATACTCATATGAAAGAAGCTTGATTGGCATACTTTGTAATGATAGGATGTAAATGAGGAAACTGGTATAGTTTCCATATTTCTTTTATTTATTTATTGTTATGCATTTATATATATTGAGTCGTTACACACTAGCTCACTGCCTATGTGAGCAGCACTCTTAGGTTCTCCCACATTTTGCTGGCTGCGGGCTATTTATAGCTTACCTACACCCTCCCTTTCAGTGAAAGGAAAGGAAAGAAGAGCACCGGCGAAGCTATTTATAGCTAGCCTGGCTGAACTAGCTTCAAAACCTAAAAGCTTTGGTTAAGTCAGTGTGGTTAGTTCATTTGCCTTGGACAGGTATTATGCAGTAACAACAATCGAGATGCTTTCAAGAACGATCAAGGTAGCAGGTGTGGTCTGTTTACTCAGCACAACGCTTGATATATATACACACCAAAACAGTATAGTTGGCTTTAATAATAATAGTAATAATAAAAATATATAGATTTATATAGTGCACATATCTCACACAAAAAAGAGTGATTCCGGGCGCATTGCATTGTAGCATGACAGTTTGCAGTAATTTAGTATTACATGCTATTATTTATTATATTTTGTAACAGTTTTGTACTTATGATTGTTGTATAGTATTTCCAAGATATTCCTTTATTTCTGTTCATTTACATCTCACACCTAGTCGAAACTGCATAGATACATTTAAAAACCAATTAGACATGGTTCCCGACATTTTATATTGCTATGACGAACAAATTACATGCTAAACAGGTCCAATCAATTAAAAATAAGGAAACTAAGTAAAGGGCATTTAGAAAGGCTTAACTGTCTGTCTTGCCCCACACTACTACTACTACTACTACTACTACTACTGCTGCTGCTGCTGCTGCTGCTGCTGCTGCTGCTGCTGCTCCTACTACTACTACTACTACTACTACTACTACTGCTACTACTACTACTACTACTACTATTACTACTACAGTGGATCCTCTCTTTTAAGACTTTCAAAAATCTTGGAAAATTCGGCCTTTAAAGACAGGTTGCCTTTTGTTCACTAACACTCAAAACGCACAAAACCCAATGCATAGTGTTCAAAGGTCTTTACAATTTGTTACAAAACTAATCAATTCATGATTTAAAATGTAATGAAATGTTTTTTTGTGTGTGGTTTTTTTTTACTGCATACACAACACAAGCAATTTTTAACAAAAAAAAAATTTAGAAAAAAACAACAACTGAATTTTGATTAATCTTTCAAGCATGGTGTAAAACGAAAGCTGTCTTTCTAAGCTCTGTCAAGCTCTGTCACATGATTTGAGAAAGGAAGAGACTTCGTCCCGGGGAATACAACTTTTAGATTTTAAAACTCTGCTGAATTTCTGAATGAAAACTGGACAGGAATCCTGCAGCCTCTGGAAGGTTCTTGGCAAGAGAATATTTTGCCAATTTGCGTGCGTATGCAGATGCAGTCTTGCTGGCAATAATTGGGGATGATGCTCAAGAGTTAACACTATGCATTTTCTTTTTCCTAGCTGAGTACCGACGTGCTCTGCAGTCGCCATATTAAAAAAGGCGTGTTGTGTGATATCTCATCACGAGATTTGATGACAACGACTTCCTGTCATCTGCATGTGGTTTTCTCAGCACCTAGCGATTTTTTTTTTTTAGAATGACCACAAGCTCAGTACTTTGAGATAATGTTCGTTGATAAATCATAAGAGAAGGCATTAAAAATGGGTCGTAAGTCGCATTTAAGGGATGGTCGTAAATGAAAAGACAAGTCAGGAAAAAAACCCGATCCGATCCGTCAGTAAAAATTTGGTCATAACAGAGGGGGAGTCAAAAACAAGGGGGTGGCATTTGAGAAGTTCCACTATATTACTACTATTACTACTACTACTACTACTACTACTACTACTACTACTACTACTACTACTACTACTACTACTACTACTACTATTACTACTACTACTACGACATAGTTAGTTTTGTTACATTGTGGCTGTTCAATTCTCTGAGACTTTTTGTGCCTCTTCTTTACAGCGGATCAGCCCAGAGGACATAGATGTGTATGTGGGGTCTTACTCCAGTGACAGCTCCATCTATCTGGCCAGAATCCTCACTGACCTGCAGACGCCTCAGATCAGCTACGCCTCCTCCTCCTCTGAGCTCAAAGACCCGTTTTTCTTTCCCTACTTCTTCCGTACAGTGCCTTCCGATGATAAGCAGGTGCGTTGTATTTATTTATTTATTTTAATTTGTTTATCTTATTTATTTCTTTAATTTATTTGATTTATTTAATTTAATTAGCGTGTTCTGAGAATCCCTGAATGGAATAGTTTGCATGTAATAAATGAAGATCATCATCTTCACCATATTGTTTTGTGGTACCATGATTTTCATCAAGCTGATGAGGAAAAATAAAGCTTATTTGAGGCCTGATTCTCTACCAAACTCTGAGTGGGAGAGTGGGGTATTCTTCAGACAATACAATACAGTACAATACAGTGCGGTACAAAACAGTACAATACAATACAATACAGTAAAATGCAATACAATATAATATAGTACAATACACTACAACACAATACAGTACAATGCAATACAATATAATATAGTACAGTACAGTACAATGTAGTACATTACAATACACTACAATATAATACAAAACATTATAAAACAATACAGTACAATTGAATACAGTACAATATAGTACAGTGCAATACATTATAAAACAATATAGTACAATATAATATAGTACAATGCAATTCAGTACAATATAGTACAATACAAAACAATACAGTATAGTACAGTGTAGTACAATACAAAACAATACAGTATAGTACAACGCAGTATAATACAATACATTACAAAACAATACAGTACAATATATTACAAAACAATACCATACAATACAGTACAACACGGTACAATACATAACAGTACAATACAGTGCAATGCAAAACAATACATTACAAAACAATACATTACAAAACAATACATTATAAAACAATAAGTACAATACATTACAATACCTTGCAAAACAATACAGTACAATACAATACAGTAAATACAATACAGTAAATACAATATAGTACAATACAGTAGAATACAATATAGTACAAAACAGTACAGTACAATATGGTACACTACAGTACAGTACAATATAATACAGTACAATATAGTACAGAACAATACAGTACAATAAAAAAATACAGTACAATATAGTACAATGTATAACAATATGGTACAATACAGTACAATATAGTACAATACAGTACAGTACAATAGTATAAGGCAGTGTGGTACTGTAAACTTTGACAGGAAATCTTCATTGGGAATACTGGGTTATTAAGGTTTTTTTCTGCCTCATCATCCACTGTTTGCAAACGCTAACTTTTCCTACGACAGTACTATACTATACTATACTATACTATACTATACTATACTATACTATACTATACTATATTATACTATATTATACTATATTATACTATATTATATTATACTACAGTGGTACCTCGCTTAACAAACATCGTGCAGAATGAACGACCCGCATAATGAATGCTGCTGCAACACCCACGTGTCTCGCAGAACAAACTTGATTCACATAACGAGCAAAAACATCACATTTCCTATGAAAAAAAATGGCCGAATTTGGTCATTTGTGTCTCGCGTGGCTCAGATGAAGGCAGGGCATGTTTGTCCCCAGTTGATAGACCTTTTTTCCTTGTTTTGATGTGTTTTTTTCTATTTGTGTGTTTACCCTGTTTTCATTTTTCTATATTTTCTTTGATTTTCGCGGTAAGGTGTAAAGGATTGCACGATTTCCTGTAAAAGTCTATTGACTTACCTCTTTTATTGTGTGGCGATGATTTAGAAGGCCCAAAAGGGAAAGCAGCGGGAGGCGAGCCACTGCGCTTAGCAGTGCGACGCTCGGCCATTGTCCACGAGTAGGATACAATTACCAAGGCTAACTCTCACCTGAGGACAAGCAACCTTCCCAAAGGGAAAAAGCAAACCGTAGCTTGCCGCAGGCAAGGTCATAAGAAACTACGCAAGCGCAGCTTTTTGTTGTTGTTGTTGTATCAAATTTTATTCATCAGATATAAGATATAAGATATGTAAATTTATTTTATTGCAAGCGCAGCTAAACACACCAAAAACGAGCTAAGTCAAGACAAAGCCTGAAAAGCACAAATGCAGAGGGCGAGAACACATCCGAACCAAGCAGAGGCCAAAAAAGATCTGAGCTATCAGGGCTGGCTGTGAGCGGCAAGCGGCCAGTGTGCATGCTTGGCATGTGATTATCTTGGATGGCAGGATGGAGGGGAAGCCACTCTGTGATTTCTGTTCTATTATAACTTCTGTTAGGAGGGCGGTTACTAAGCAACGACAGAATTGTTACACATGTTGAGTCATGGTCAGAATGCTTATTACTAATAAATTTAAAGATAAAATTTTAATTTTTTTTTGTTTGATTCAAAAACCTAAATTTCTTCAAAAACCTAAATTTCTCTCAGTGGCCATCTGCGTTGCAAAGTTAAAGTTAGTGGTGTGGTATGGTTATGTCCCATGTTATCAGGTTTTGTACTGGCCAATGTTGAAATGGTGACTGTGAAATGCTTGTAAAAAGGTTTTCCACCTGCCTCTTATTAGCTAGTAGCCTTTCAACACAGCCTATTAAGTGTCAAAGGGTCCATTGAGATACTATTAGTGTGTTGTGTGTTTGTGAGTATTAAACTTGTCATGATGATTTTTAGACCACTTTGTCACAAGCGTCGTTTTCCTCATTAATTATATAGTGATCCCTCGTTTATCGCGGTTAATGGGGACCGGAGACCCCCGCCATAGGTGAAAATCTGCGAAGTAGGATTGTACCCCCCCCCCCCTCCTGCTTCCCTTCCCCCCAGTAATTTTCGTACATTTGTGTGGGTACAAGAATGTTTAAAATATGTATATTTATGCTTTATATACAGTATATGTACAGTATATTATGCCTTCCTTTAACATATCTAAAAGTTTGACCTTTTCAGTGATTGTCATCATCTTCCTCCTACTTTTCGGCTCACTAAAGGAATCTTTCACAGGGGCATGGTGCTTAGCAGACATTTTAAGGGCTTTACAAAAGTTGAATCAAGCACAGAACACTACGAACGCCAGACACTTGTAAGAGAAAACAGCGTGAACGAGAGACTGGCGGAGCAGCGGGATACACCAAGGGAAGATGCTGGATGCAATGATCAGCTCACAGGATACATCCACTCGTGATCTGATTTGTTGATCTCGCGCCGGGAACCAATCACATGCCTTGTCTGACATCCAGTGGGTATAAGAGCAAGCTGCTCTCCTTGTCGGCTTGTCTGGCAGCCTGGGAAGCGTTTCTTTTGCGCATCAAGATGAAACACGGCTGCTTTCCGCAATACAGATGCCGATATCTAGTCTATGTTTTTGAAGTAACAACAGTTTACTGATGTATTCGTTGCGGAATGTCTCCATTTGTAATTAGTCATGTGTATACACCATTTAATTTGCTCAGCAGCCTATTGTTGTTAGGCCTACTTATTTTCTTATAATGTATGTAAAACCTCCACTCCCCTGTAGTTAGTGAAGGGAAACAACAATGTTGACATAGCGTTGACAGTGGAAGTGTGTAATGTGTAACCCTAGAACGACTAGTGTAACTACAGTGAGCCCCGTAAATGTATTAAGGGTGTGGGATGAGTTTGTGTGTGGATAAGAATGAATGTGCAAGGATTAGCATGGTCATGAGAAAGCGTGAATGATTGAGAAAATGGCAGTAACAGTCTTGAGATTTTTTTTTAGTATTCTTATGCATTAAGGTGTTCTAATATCCGCTACCGTTTCTTTATTGTATACATGTACGCTAACCTTTGTGTTGTCTTCTTAATATGTCAACAGTTACTGTGCATCACACACAAATATCCTTGTGCAAATGGGGACAATAAAGATTCGTTATTCGTTATTCGATATGGCGGTATTTTTGAATTTGTATTTTTCTAAAAAAAACAACACGATGCACTGAGTCTGCGATAGTCAAACCGCGAAGTGGCGAGGGATCACTGTATTTTACTAATCCTGTTATATAATTTGTTATTTAAACTCTATAATACATTTACTTCGGGTGCCTGTCTACAACAGTCATTGAAGAGAGTGACTTCCATTGTTTATGTATTGACTTGCCAGTGAATAATATATATGAACTATTTATCAACACAAAAGTATAAGATGTAGAAGATAAGAGAAGGATAAATTATTTAGAAGGGTGTTAGTTGGTGATTCCACAAAGTAGACAATATTGCATAGCACAAAAATAAGGTCATTAAAGTAGCCCACACAAAATATTTCATATTTTTGTAAGCTAATTTAATGATGGACGCATTCTTGCTTTCACACACATTACTTTTAACTTCGATTGACAATATAATATTTCTTCAAATTGCTACATAAATTATACAACACTACCTTACTCAAATAATCTAAACAAAGTATTATTCAAATGTAATTCGTTAACAAACACTTTAATCAAAAGTAAAAAACTCAACCTGGTTTGCCAATGAATTATTAAAAATCCAAGCACTCACTCTTGAAGAAAGCAGACAAAACAGAATACTGACAATTTTGGAGTTCTACTCACCAAACCTTTTGCCAAAACAAGGTACATAATTATTTTTTTCCACTACTACAAAGTTTTAGAAATATAAATCACACAAGTTAAATTTTGAGTTCAGAAAAAATATCTGCTCTCTTACAAGACCCTCATTCTCTCACACTAAAAATCTGTGATGAGAATAAACGTTCCTACCATATATCAGACATGCCTACCCGTACGGAATTTCCGTATTTTTTCCGGAAATTTGAAAAACTCGGCAAGCGCTACGGAAAATACGGATATTTGTTTTACGGTACGGAAATTTAAAAAAATGATAAAGGAAAAAAAAATCGAAATCATTGGCCTGTGGTAATGCACCGCATGACCTTTTTCCGAAGGTTTAATGCCGCAATGCGCAGTCGCAGTGGAGACCTGTGGCATCGAAGTTTCCGGTAGAGGCACCGAAGTTTGCCGAACCCGTTTTTACACAGTCGCAGTAAAGATCGGTGCTCGTGAGACAGAATTTAAAACATGGCGTTCAAACGAATGGCTAAGCAAAGTGATTGTGAATCTGAATCTTTAAAAAAACCGCGCAAGGGGCAGACATTTCTTGCCTCGTATTCGGAAAAGTATCCTTTCGTTATTCGCGGCAGCACTGACTCAAAAGTACGATTTGTGCCAACCAGTTTGGCATCTCCGCCGGTGATATGAACGACATCAAGCGGCACGCGGAAGGCCCACAGCATATGAAGAATTACGAGGCTTTGGAGAAGAAAAAGAACATTGAGGCAGCAAATCAATCTATCACTGGATTCTTCGCATAATATC
Organism: Oncomelania hupensis; assembly: GCA_036898135.1. Classification (NCBI taxonomy): domain Eukaryota; kingdom Metazoa; phylum Mollusca; class Gastropoda; order Littorinimorpha; family Pomatiopsidae; genus Oncomelania; species Oncomelania hupensis. The sequence continues at coordinate 31,830,199 of CM072521.1, read as the reverse complement.
AAAAAGGATGAGTGCAAAAACAATAGGAAGTAAAAGTAAATACAGAAATCGTAATAGTAATACTGACATTTGAAAAAGCTAATACGGAAACTTCAAATTGAGGGTAGGCATGTCTGCCATATATATAGATATAGAATCTATAAAAGATTACTTAATGATTAATCAGAAGTTTATGCACATGCTAGTAAAATTATCATTTTCTATAAACCCACCCCTGATACACTTGTCACGCTGATGAGTGTGAGACGGAATATCAACATCTTGGTCATGTTTTGTGTGCAGTTTTTAGCGATTGTCTTTTGGCTGAGTGGATTCTGTATGACGCTGTCATTGACTTTTCCCAGGTGCTAGCTATCCTTGACTATCTGGACACCAACAACCTGCGCTATGTACAGCTCCTCTTCACCGATGACTCTTACGGCCAGCAGAGCGTGGAGCAGTTTGAACTCCTGAGGCCACAGTTCTCTGTCTGCGTGGCCCAGAGGGTGGTTTTCCCAGAGAGCGGTGTGGTATCGGAAGAGAGTTCGGACGATGTGGTGGTGGATTTGCTGCAGAAACCAGTGGCTAACACCGTAGTCATCTTTGCGGGTTCAAGCTACATCCGCGCCTTCCTCAGGGCTGTGGAGCGCAACGCACAGGCTACGCAGGTCTGTATTTGACTGCATTTTTTAATGTTTTTTGTTTGTTTGTTTCGTCCTTTCATCTTGACCATTTTGCGATTGGGTTTGTGTGCTTTGAGCATGAACTTTCTAAACACAAGCAGCGCACTGCTACTGACACTTTGTGAAATACCACTATAATGTTTGCATCTGGCAATGCCTGAAGCTGGAATTCCAGCTGTTTAATATTTGTTGCAGCAGACACAGTGCCAACAGAAAGTACAGGCCTGTTGCAGAGTATATTACCCCCCTTCCCACCCCCACCCCAAAAAACAAAAAAGAAAAGAAAAAAAAAGTTCAGTTCTTTGGGTAGGATCTTTTCTGTTTTGCTTCCCCATTAAAAAAACAAAACAAACAACAACATCTGTATATATCGGGAAGAAAGTCCCAAGTTCCATGCATGCTAGTTTCAATGAGGTGTTGTTTGTGTTGTGTTTCAGACATTCAAGTTCGTCGGTCCAACGACATGGGGCGCCAGTGATTCCGTGACGCAAGGCATCAGGGGTGTAGCTAACAATGCGGTCACCTTTGTACTGGACTACCAGGGTGCAGTGGCGGTAAGTTTCCTCCCACCATTCATACACCATTTATTACCATTTGGGGATGGTACCGTAATAATTATGCCTGGTCTTTGGGCTTTATAGATGTGGAACGATTTCCAATTGTTCCAGGTTTTCTCATACAGTCTACTCAGTGTCCTGACAAACTTTTTTTCGTTGGTTTGTTGTTGTTGTTGTTGTTGTTTTGGGGGGAGGGGGAAAGGGAAGAGACATTTTATTCAAAACCCATGTGGGCGAAATTTGGGCTGCCTTCTCAGCAAAAAGAACCAACCCAAAAAAAACTCTTTTTGAGAGTATTTACCAAAACGTTTTGACCTGATGTCATTAGAAAAAAGCGCTATACATAAATAACACGTTAATACCCGTATTATTATTATTACTATTATAGGAGAGTTCATCAGAGCTTCATAGGATGCGCATGTGACCGATTTTAATGTTGTCATTAAGGTTTTATTTATGTATTTATTTGATAAATTCTTATGAAGCACTTTTCCAGCTCATGACTGCTCAAGGCGCTGGCTGATACAGGATCTAACTCAAGCCGCTCGAGACACCCGCTTGCAGCCTTTGTGTGCTTTGTCTGATGCCCAATGCTGGCTGATACAGGATCTAACTCAAGCCGCTCGAGACACCCGCTTGCAGCCTTTGTGTGCTTCGTCTGATGCCCAATGCTGGCTGATACAGAATCTAACTCAAGCCGCCTGAGACACCTGCTGGCAGCCTTTGTGTGCATTGTGTGACGCCCAATGCTGGCTGGCTGTGTTTGGCACTATAACCAGCACTAACCCCTTTTGCCCTTGTGCAGGGATTCCTCCCCAACTACTTGTGGCAGCGCACACCGTCCAATGCCAAGAACAATCCATGGTTTGAGGAGTTTTTCCAGCAGACGCTCAACTGCTACACCTCCCCGAGCAACGCAGCTCAGTACCCGGTGCCCTGCTCGCAAGGCGCTACTCTTATGAATAAAGTGACGGAGGACAACGGGGTCCTGCACGTCATGAATGCTGTCTACGCTGCAGCCTTCGCTATTGACGTTACACTCAAGCAGAAGTGTGGTAGGTGTACAGTGCATGCTCAGAGCAACATGAATTGCCATTTCAACCTGTAAGCTATGACAATTGTATAGATTTAATAATAATTGTTAAAATCACTGTAGCTCGTTAGACACTTATCTAGCACATGATAATGAATTATATATCAAACAGAGTTTCTTATTTGGAAACAATCCTAAACAAAGCTATACAATTTATTTCTTAAAGTCTTTGATTAATTACACATACTGTACCATGACTCAACAAGTGCAATGTATTGGCGTTGCTAGGTGAGAGTGCCTCTTTAGCGGAAGCTGGCAAAATCAAATCAAACATAGAGTTGCTTCCCTTGCACTAAACCGTCCCGTGCACCACGTGCTACAACACAGTCTAAGCGCTCACGGCAAAAGTCAGCACACCTCATTCCTTTTTGGCACTTGGTTAGAGTGGTTGTGCCTACTGTAGCTCTCTTTTTGCTGGCTTACTGCGTTCGCCCGGTAGTACGTTGTTGCTACTGCCGGCGGAGTTGAAAGGTTTTCTCTATTTTGTCTGGTTTATTATCCCGTTATCCTATTACCGCAGCGGTTCGTCGAGTTCCACCCCGTCGCTGCGTGTCTCTACTTCGTCGACCGTTCACGCTAGATAGGTCGGTTTACGGTCCCTTCTGTTGCTGTTAGCGCAGCTCCCGCTACGACCGGGGTTTCTTCCGTCCCCTCTTCTGCCGTCAATACTACCGCTTTGCTTTGTTGGCTTCGCTGTTTGTCCTCTCCTGCGCCCCCTTCTTCGTGGTCTTCTGCCTTTCAGGTCAGTAGAAGTGGTGGTGGAGAGGTGGGGAGTGGTGGTAGTGAGGTGAGGGGTGGCTCCTTGGTCTTGCCAGAAGTGACCTTGGGGCCGTTTCTGGTCAAGGTTACGACCAGAAACATATAAGTGGTCGCCCTAGTTTAGGACCACATAATTTTTCCGGCGGGGACGCCCCGGCGCGGCCGGACAAGCTACCTGCTGAAGCCTTCCCTTCTGTTTCCTACGGGATTCAGATCGGGTCGGGAATGCTGGCTTATATAAGTGGTCGCCCTAGTTTAGGACCACATTAAAATGTCCGGCGGGGACGCCCCGGCATGGCCGGATAAGCTCCCTGCAGAAGCCTTCCCTTCTGTTTCCTGCGGGATTCAGACCGGGTCGGGCCTTCGGGCTAATGTCAAGCTTGGGACATATAAAGCACTGCACGCAGTGTTACGTCCAGCTGCGACAGGGGGTGTGGCTTCCGGTTCGTCCGGTTTGTCCCTCACCTTCCCGGTCCAGCCCCCATTGCACTCCACTTCCGCTTGCGGTCGTGGGGCGGGGGCTCTGGTTTCCGGTACGGGGGGTACGGTACACCCGTCACCTTCTTCCTTTTCCGGTTTGGATTCTCCCTCCCATCCTCCTTTGTACTCCACTTCCGCTTGCGGTCGTGGGGCGGGGGCTCTGGTTTCTGGATCGGGGGGTACGGTTTGCCCGTGGCCCCCTTCAGTTTCCGGTTTGGGTCAAGCATTCCCTGTTCACCCTTCGACCTCTGTCACTTCCGGTTTCGGTTGTGGGTCGGGGGTACTGGTTTCCGGTGCTGTTGGTTCGTTTTTTTCGTTACCTTCCTCCGGATCACATGCGAACGCCGCTTTGCCTTTGTGCGCGCCGACTTCTGGTGGGGGTGGGGCACTCTTGGTTCCTCCTACCCTAGTTCCTGTTTTCTCGGGTGCTGGGGCGTTATATCCGGCCCTTAACCCTGAGGCTCTTTTTAAAGAGGCGGTTCAACACGCTGCGGCTTTTTGTCCTCAGGTGGTGGAGGAGGTTTCGGTGCCCCTACCACACCTCCATTCCTTCCTAGGCGGGACTCTTGCTTCTGCCGAGTCTGATGAGGCTTGCCTTGTATTCAGGGAGTCTCCTAGTGTTAAATGTTTTGTGGATTGGGCCTTTTCTACGGCTAGAGGACTTAAGTTAAAGAGGGCGAGGCCTCTTCCTCTTCGTTTGAGGAAGTCCCTCGGTTCCCTAGAGCTTCCGCTGTGGGCTCTTTTTTGAGTTCGTCTTCATTGACCGGTGTTCCCGGGAAGTTCCTCTCTCGGTCGTTTCTTCCGAAGTCATCGCTCCCGGTTTCCCAGGATGATCTTGCTCTTTTGAGGGGCCTCAAGCCTTTGCCTCCTTCGTCGATCCCTGTTCCAGTCGGTGGTCTGGCACAGATAGAGGAGGCTATTGTTAGGTCCCTTGAGTATACTTCTCTCGCTGACGCGCTATCTGCTGCGCTGTCTTCTGCTTTTCTTTCTGGGCACGTATTCTGCGACGAGGGTTAGTTGATTTCGGTGAGGTCCTTGTTGCAGGCCCTCTGTACCTCCATCGTTCTGGGTTGCGAATCGCAGGCTATTGCCTATGTCAACCTGCTTCTTGCGCGTCGTGACGCTTTTCTTCAGTCAGCGTCTCCGTTGCCTCCGCTCTTGTCCTCCTCGCTTCGGGTGGGACCCTTGGTACCCGACTCTCTGTTTGGTCCTTACGTTCGCACAGCTGTTCGTGAGGAGTCAGAGCGGTCCCAGTCGGATGGTTTCACCTTCTGGGCTCGGGACACCCCTTCGGCCCCGCCTTTCTTTCCTGACAGGTGTCGAGGTCGCTCGGTCCGTGGTCTCTCTTCTCGGGGTGGGCAGTGTGGTACTTCCTCTTCCCGTGGCAGGGTTGAGGTAGGCCGTAGGCGTTTACGCAGTGGCGCGTTTTCCACCAGTCCTATCGCTGCCTGTCCACCCCTAGGTGTTCTACCCCTCCGGGCAGGTGGCTTGGCTCGTCAGTTTCATGCTTGGCTCGGCCTCCCCTCTGCAAGCAGTTGGGTTCTAGAGGTGATTCGGTCGGGGTTCAAACTTCAGTGGGGTTCCTCTCGGCCCCCTCTTCGTCGCTCCCCGCCTTTGTTTCGCCCCCTGTCTCCTCCTGAGGCTCAGGCGATTCTCGATGCGGAGGTCATAGCCCTTCTCCAGAAGGGCGCTATAGAGGAGGTCCTTTGCCCTCACTCCCCGGGGTTTTACGGCCGCCTCTTCGTTGTCCCGAAGGCATCCGGCGGTTGGCTCCCGGTGCTCGATCTTTCCTCGTTGAACAAGTTTCTTCGCCGCATTCGTTTCCGCATGGAAACTCCCGCTGCGGTGCGTATATCTCTGCGCCCGGGGGATTGGGCTACCTCTATCGATCTTTCTGACGCCTATTTCCATGTGTCTATTCATCCTCTTCACAGGCGTTGGATGCGTTTCGTCTGGAGAGATCGGGTTTTTCATTTCAAAGCCCTTCCCTTTGGTTTGTCTCTCAGTCCTTGGGTTTTCACAAGGATTGTCAAAGAACTCGCTGCCGTAGTCCGCGGACTCGGGGTGCAGTTCTCTGCTTATCTTGATGACTGGTTGGTCAAGGCTAGTTCTCACGATCTCTGTCTTGTGCACACCAGGCTCGTTCTCCTTTGGACTCGGCGCTTGGGGTTCTCTGTGAACCCTCTCAAGTCTGAGTTGTCTCCATCTCAGGTTTTCAACTACCTGGGGATGTCGTTCGACACTCGCGATTGGTCGGTCCGCCCTTTGGTTTGTCGGGTACAGAAGCTTCAGTCCCTTCTGCTACTTTTGGAGAGTCAGGATTTCGTTTCAGCCAGATTTATGGCCTCTCTTTTGGGGTCGTTTGAGTCTATGGTTCCTCTGGTTCCCCTCGCGGGAGTTCGCAAGCGGCCGATTCAACGCTGGCTTTCTTCCAGTTGGAGTCAGTCCAGCGGTTCCTGGGACGCTCTTTTTCCGGTCACGGAGGACCTTCGCGCTTCTCTGCTTCCTTGGAGGAATGTTGAGTGGCTTTCTTCGGGGGTTCCTATCTCCCCTCCGCTTCCGGTGGCCGAAATCTTCACAGATGCGTCTTTGGTCGGTTGGGGTGCGCATACTTGCAGCCTTTCAGCTCACGGTTTTTGGTCTCAGGACCAGCTGTCTTGGCATATCAGTCGCCTGGAGATGGAAGCCGTTTGCCTGGCTCTTCATCGTTTTCTTCCCTCCCTGCCTCGGGGCCTCTTGCTCGTTCGCTCCGACAGTACCACTGTGGTTTCTCTCATCAACCACTTCGGGGGTACCCATTCCCCTGCTCTCTCCATGATGGTGGAGAGCCTCCTTTTGTGGTTAGCTGATTTCGGTTGTACGCTTGTGGCCAAGCATGTCAGCGGCTCTGTCAATGTCTTAGCCGATCTTCTGAGTCGCCCTCATTGTGTGGTCCACACGGAATGGACGCTGTCCCACTCTGTTCTTCAACCAGTTTGGGCGGAGTGGTTTAAACCTCTGATTGATCTTTTTGCCACTCGTTACTCTTCCAGGCTACCCCTGTTTGTGTCGCCGGTCACAGATTGCCTGGCTTGGGCGGTGGACGCGTTGTCCATTTCTTGGGAGGGGTTGGAGGCTTATGCCTTCCCGCCATTCCCCCTCCTTCCGCGGGTTCTCAGGAAAGCTGAGGAGGAGTCCCCTTCTCTCATTCTCGTGGCTCCCTTTTGGCCAGCTCAGCCCTGGTTCCCCGATCTCCTTCGTCTTTCCCAGGGGCGGTGCATTCCTCTCGCTCTCGGGGCGTGATCGCTTCTGCAGCCTCGATCCGGGATTCCACACGGCAATCCAAGCGTTCTCCGTCTTCACGCTTCGCTGTTGTCCGGCCTTCTATAGGGGCTTTCTGGGCTTCAGGAGACCTCGGCCGGTTCCAGCTTGCATCCTGTTTCTGTCCTGCCATACTCGAGAGGATGGCTTCTTGGAGTCGGTTCTGTGGTCATGGCCCTACAGTCCCGGTCCTCTTCTCCAGCCTGTTCACGGTAAGATTGTTTCAGATAAAGTTGCTTCCCTCCGTCCTTTTCGTGCTAATCTGCACTTGTTGAGTCATGGTACAGTATGTGTAATTAATATTAAAATTTTATCTCTAAATTTATTATTAATAAGCATACTTACCATGACTCAATTTAATATCCCTCCCACCTCCCCGCAGTTCCAAATAAGGAATGAGGTGTGCTGACTTTTGCCGTGAGCGCTTAGACTGTGTTGTAGCACGTGGTGCACGGGACGGTTTAGTGCAAGGGAAGCAACTCTATGTTTGATTTGATTTTGCCAGCTTCCGCTAAAGAGGCACTCTCACCTAGCAACGCCAATACATTGCACTTGTTGAGTCATGGTAAGTATGCTTATTAATAATAAATTTAGAGATAAAATTTTAATGTATCGGAGTTGTGTTTTGTGTTTGGTTTAACTATTTACAGTTTAATGTCTACTGTGTTATTAACTAGTGCCCATTTTCGTCTGTCTGTTACTGTGTCTGTATCTGTGTGTGAACTGCTTCTGTGCTGATTCTGGGGTGGTTTGTTGGTTTGTCATGTATTGCAGTAAAATTATTGTTCAGTTAGATTTCTCCTTGTCACATTGACGTAGCTGCTGCTCTTGTTGCTGTTTAAAATAATCATCATCATCATCATAATAATGATTATGATAATAAGATGATAATAATGATAATTAATAATAAGGGTACTTTAATAGTTCCTTTTTCTAATCAGCTTTGAAGCGCAGCAAAAGATGTAATTAGACAGCAACAGGTTTCAATTACAAACAGCAGGGGTAAATTTTCTGTAACATTCTTCCTTTTTTTTTCTTTTCTTCTTTCAGGCGTGAACTACCAGGCGGTGTGCGAGTCATACAGGAACAGCAAGACCAAGCGAGACAACATCCGGGACAACCTGGACTATGTGAACTTCACCGACCCCACTAACACGGAGTTCCACTTCGTCAACCGCACTGGCAACAAGGGTTACCAGATCTTCAAGCTCACCAGCAGCCCCACTGAGGTCACCGAGATTGTCTACAACAAACAGAATGTAAGAATGTTTTGTACAAAGAAGCTGAAATCCTGAATGTTTTAAACTCATCCAACAGGGTCGTCACTCCGCTAGAATTTTAACTAGCCAATTTGGGCACAGAGTCGTTGACTATAAAATAAAGTGCGAGTTAGAGAAAAAAAAAGGTTGTTGTTCTTTGTTCCTGATAGAAAGTTATGAGGGTTTTTTTTTGTTCCAACGTGTAAAATATTTTTATTAAGTTTAAAGGATACTGTATTGGTAGTAAATGAAATCAGCTCTTCGTGGTGATGATGAGGATGTTGATGATAAAGAGGATGGAGGATGGAAGAATGCAATGATGATGATTATGATTCTGTTTGTAAGGAGGAGGAAGGAGGAGGAGGCAAAGTAATTTAAGTATTCACAGAAGTTCATGCTCAAGACACAGTGAATGACATTGCCACTACTCTGCTTTGACACAGATCGGCAGCTTCAGCAATTCCAACAATCTCACCCTAGACATGAGCCTAGTCCCCAAGTACGACGGCAGTTGTGAACGCACCGACGCCTGTGCCGAGTGTCCAACCATCCGAAACCGTGGCCCACGCTTTGCCATGAGGGGTAGCGGCGCCATGTCCATCATCGGCATATTCGACATCCACAAGCCAGGGAATGAGCTGTACCAGTGTGGTGAACTCAACATGGATGGCTTCTTGCAGTTCCTCACTTTCTTCTGGAGCTATGAACAGGTATGAGCTTGGTACTCGTCAAATGTAGATTCAGCCCCAATGCTTGAATTTGTGTAACTGCACACTTTGTGTCCATGCAGCCAGTTCACTCACAAATAAAGCAGACTTGTTGTTATATCATTTTTCCAACTTTATCTAGCAAACGATGCAGTTAGCATCAACAAGTGCTTTCAAACTGAATCTCTCAACGCGCAGACAAGTACCTTATATTTATGCAATCTATATATTGTAAAAAACTCTAGATCATTCGAGAATGATGTAATCAATGACTAATCAAAGATCGACACAGGAAGTACACATTGAGTCACGTCATAGAATGTACTACAAAGTTCACAGATTTGACTACTTGCTGCAAGATAGATCACATCCCTTCTTCAATCTCAAACCTTTCTTCTGGGGTAAACAAAACAATATGTGGCCACAGTGCGAAGAACATATATATATATATATATATATATATATATATATATATATATATATATATATATATATATATATATATATATATATATATATATATATAAAGAAAGGCTGGAGTCATGGTAAGATTTTTGAAAATAATATGAACATTGCAGTTTAACGTCCAAGCCCCCCAATGGCATTTTAGCAGACGTGCCTACTGTACGTTCATCTGCAGTATTCCTACACAATTTAGTACTGTCAACCAGTTTTTCAGGTAGGCAAGTCTGTTTTATGGAAACTTCGTTTATTGAGAACATATTTTAGTCTGCTGCATCGTTTTTATCTCCTTTTTGTTCTGTTATGTGGTCCTTTGTATATAAATATTAGTGGGGATAATGGTTGAAATGTTTTGGAGCTTCGCTGAATGTAGCGTGTGGTGTGATATCTTGTTGCTGTGTCCAGAGGGTGCTAGCCGGACAGATGGACGGCATCAGCCTGCTGGCTTTGGACACATGTTCCAACCCTCTAAGAGCGGGAGAAGATCTGTACAGCTTGTTGAAGGATGGCAGCCTCTGCAACTCTGAATTCTGGATTGGTTCCAATCCCGCCTTCAGTCTGGGTGGCGTGGGTATGTAGAGGAGCAGAAATGGGATTATCGTAGCACAGTCTAAGTCTTCTTTGTTGTTTTTTTCTTCTTCTTCTTCTCAAATCTAAAATACCTAACAAATTATAAAATAACAGGTGGCACAAAAACGATGCAAGAAAGTAAGCGTTGCCCTAAGTTTAATGTACCTAATCATTGGAGTTCATATTGAACTGAAGTAGTTTAGGATATTTAACCTTACAAATATTATCATCACTACCATAATCATTATCATCATCATCATCATCACCATCACCATCACCATCATCATCAAAGTCAAAATACTCTTTATTCCACAAAAAGGAAAATTTTAATTTCATAAGTCTCTGGTACACATAAACAATAATGTACACACACACACACACTAACATTGGTAAGAACATACAAGACGTCATTCATCCGTCCATTGCTACATACAAGACATACTTCATCCGTTCATTGTTTTCAACAACACTATCTACAGACACACTAAAGTAGTTTTTCATCAGCTTTCCCCGGTGTGCATAACAGGTGGTGTGGTGATTGGCGGTGAGGAGAACACAGCGGTGGCGTCCCGTGTCCTTGAGCCCTTGAAGGTCACGTACATCAGTTCCGACTCGGTGTCCTCCGTGCTGGATGACAACCAGTATCTGCTGAGAGCCAGAACACCCTGGTCAGGCTTTGCCAGGCTCCTCTCTATGTTCCTGAAAGACAGCGGGTAAGCGGTTGTTGGAGGTGATGTTGGTATCAATGATGATAATGGTTTGTGTATGCCAGATACATGTATAGAGAGTCTTTTTACCCTCTGTGTGTGTGGCTTATCTCCTCCAACCTTTTAACTTGTCTTCCTTTTATACTTATTCTATCCTATCCTATTTTATCCTATCCTATCCTATTTTATCCTATCCCTTAACTCAAAAATTGCTGTGGTACCACCGATGATCGTTTATCAAGCGTACTCCATCTATCCTGTCCTCGGCAACCTTTATGGTGTCGCTCAGTCTCAAAGCAGTCCACTCTCGAATGTTGTCCTCCCACCTCTTTTTCTGTCTCCCTCTTCTTTTGCCTCCTTGCACCGTGCCTTGCAAGATGGTCTTTGCAAGGCCTGATGCTCTGGTGACGTGGCCATACTATCGGAGTGTCCGTTTCTTCACCACTGTGAGCATGTTATCGTATTGTCCAATAGCTTGTGTGATGGTCCGTCAGATCACTTCGTCATTGGTAATGTGCTGGGTATAGGAAATGCCCAGAAGTCTTCTGTAGCACCTAATCTCCATGCTTTGTATTCTTCGTTGTAGGTCTGCTGTGAGGGTCCATGTTTCGTAAGGGTATAGAAAGATGGAGATGACAAGGAAGCACAGCAGCCTTACCTTGGAATGTAGACTGATGGTCCTGTCTTTTCAAAAAGCCTTCAATCTTGTCAGGGCAGCAGTTGTTTGTGTGATCCTGGAGATGATTTCCTGCCGGGACCCATTGTCTGACACAATGGCTCCTAAATATTTGAAGCTGTGCACCGTGTTGAGGGATTGGCCTTGGAATTTAATGTCCATGTTGATGCTATTGTTGTTGTTGGTCATCATTTTGGTCTTCTCTATACTTATTTCCATTCCAAAGGCTCTGGAGGTGGTGTCAAACCTCTGTACCAGCTGTTCAAGTTCCTGTTCCTCTCCAGTCAATCCATCAATGTCATCCTGTTATACAGTATTGTGTAATTATTACAATGTAGCAAGTCGGTGGAGGTCAGACATAAATTGCATATAATATTAATACCCAGTATCACAGGATCACTCTAGATGCCGTAGTCGACGTGAAGGAGTCTTGTCAAATGGTGTCAAAAGCACGTGCCGCTCGGCACAGCAGATGTAATGGAATCATGTCCTTGTCAAACAGCGTCAAAGGGCTGTTCCTCACAAAGCTGTGCTTTTTTGACACGACCTCGTGATGTCGACTGATAAAAAAAAAAAGAGACATTTGCAGTCCGCGTACATGTTATTTACCTTTGGTGGTAAAAGAGTCCACCTTTCTCTATTATGACTAAAAGGTTGGACAACAGGAAGAGGAGTAACACTGGTACCTGGATAAGGTTGTGACCTGGTAAAAGGTCTTGATGAAAGCAAAGAAAACCTGGCCTTTGGAGAAAACTCCATCAGTGGGTTGAGATGCTGACAGGTACAAGGTTTACAGGCCAAACACATTATCTTTATTTCTTTTTATTGATTGATTGATTGTTGCTTTAGTTCCAGCGGACTCTTCCGAGCCAAATCAGGACCGGACAACCCCCGATCCGCATAAAAGATCTGCTGAAACAACCCTATTGGGAAAACTGAATGCCCTCCACCGGCCAGTCACTTTACAATAAAGACATCCCACGCTGGGGACGGCTGAGGCTTTACCCCAACTAATCGAACCCCCGGTTACAAAAACAAAATAGAATACAAACATCATTATAAATTATCAACAAAACACATACATATAAAATGCCTATATTGCTAAATAATAACATCATAGGAAGCCCTAGTGACCACCCGGCAGAAAGCGTCCAGTACTCCCAAGCTGATCCAACAGACCCCATACACAAACAAGGAGTCTTGTCCAGGAAGAGTTTTCAAGAAAAAAGGTAGGTCATTGATCTAGCGAAGAAGAAGATAGTATAGCAGAGTGATAGGACAGAGCAGGAATGGGAAAGAGCAAATGAGGAAGACAGCGACAGTGGGAATTTAAAGCACTAAATTTCCAGAAAGTGGGGATACTATTTATACTGAAACCCCCGGCACTCCAACGGGGGTACTGTTGCCGCAGTGAATCGGTCATGCCTATAAAGGAAAGACAGGTTTTCAACTGGGGCTTTCACTTTTCCCTTTATAGTTTCGGCAACAACCTTGGCAAGGGTATAACTTACCTTTATTTATTTATTTTTTAAAATACAAACACCACAGTAGAGCTAAATGATGTCTCTCTGCTGCTGTATTTAGCAAGGAAGTGAAAGTGGCTCCAAGTAGCATTCAGTTGTAGTACATTTGAACCGAATGGGAATATTTTTGACCTGCACATGTACGTTATGTATTGCCAGCAGACCAACATCAACCTACATATTTTATGTTAAACCTGAACGTTTATTGTTGTAGGTGGAACTATGTCAACACAATGTATATCAACAACGGGCCAGGCTACTTGCAGTATGAGGCCTTCAGGGACGTTGCACCCAACAGTGGTGTGTGTCTGGGTGCCAGCATCGCTGTGTCCGAGGGCGCCATAGATTCAGAAATTAGGGATGCCCTCAGTAAACTGGATACCAGATCTGGAGCCAACGTTGTGGTCCTTTTGGGCAATGCTGAACAGGTCAATAATAATAATAATAATAATAATAATAATAATGGTAATAATAATAGTAGTGATAATAATTATAATAATAATAATAATAATAATATCAAGTTTCACAGAAATTTGTCCTTAGTTTCATAGAAAAGTGCGCAAATGTCACCTCTGTCTGCATGCTTGTCGGACGGACGGACAAAGCCAAAAATAATAGTTCTACAGCTTGGGAACTAATAAGATAGGAAGAAGAAAATCAGAAAAAGATTAGATAGTCCTTTTTAAAAAAACAACCCTAACAACAAGGATATTTATACAGCTCTATCCTAATTAAGACTAATGGAGATTTACACACTGAATTGTGTTGAGCCCCATATTGTAGTGAAGTAAATGACAAGAAAACTTCTCTTTGTCTTTTCTTTTTGTTTTGTTTGATGCAATCTGTTTCTGAAACCTTACAGACCAGTGCAAACTTATAGACCAGTGCAACCTGGACTTGTTTTTTGTTGGCTTTTAGGAGTGATGCGAAAAGTGTTCGATTGTCAGAGTATTATGGCAGGATGAATGTGCATGACAAAGAGATTGCCTTCTCTTTCTCTGACATAGAAAGATAGAGGTTATAATGGAGGGGCGGGTTGTCATTTAACTGGAAAGCATAAACCCTAGTGAGTGGAGGGTTGTGTGTTGCAGTGTGTGCACATTTTTTGACGGTCTGTGATGAAATTGTGCAGATTTTGAACATCCTGCGAGTGGCACAGGCTGCAGGAGTCATCGACAGATACCTGTGGGTGATCGGTTCTGATGACCCTCAGATTGTCGGCAAAGTCCCACAAGGTACACTTCATATTCATATTATTAATGATAATAATAATAATAATAATAATAATAATAATAATAATAATAATAATAATAATAATAATAATAATAATAGGACATGCTTTTGTAAGTGCAGTTCCCAAAAAATAAGCTCAATCATTCTATCTCTGTGTCTTGTGTGTTGTTTATGGACCTCCGTCTCTGTCTCTCTCTCTCAAGATTCAAGATTCTTTATTGTCCAAACACATGGCATGGAAATTTGTTTTGCAGTGCAAAACATAGACATACAATATTAATACATTTGATACACTATCATACACAACTTCCATACCAAAATACAAATCTATCAACACTAGCACACATGCATAAACAGATATCCAGTCACATACCCATGCATACACATTTAACACACAGTAATTATTCCACAATACACAAAACTACTCGTACTCACCCATTCTTCCATGCCTTAGACCCATCTTAGATCATAATAATAATAATAAGAGTAATAATAAAAATAATCATAATATTAATAATCGTAATCATAAGAGTAATTATAAAAGTAATAATAATAATTATTATTATTATAACAATACAACTACTTAAAATAATACAACAGCAGCACCAACACTGCAACAGACAAATAATTAATATATGGTAACAATGATAACAATAATAATAACAATACTGCTACAACTAATAATAATAACAACAGGAAGGATACAAAACCAAGCTTCATGATGATCTAGGGGAACAAAATTAGTGAGGATAATAATAACAAGAACGGCAATACAACCGAATTAACTAATTGATAAAATCTCTGGTCACAGGATGAGTAGAAAATACACCACAATCTTGCATAATTATTTGCAACAGATATGAATGTGAATAAACGCACAAAAGCAAAGTGCCTTCTTTATTACAAGGGTGAGCATTCTTATCGCTGGAGCGTGTCGTTTGCCAGTCGGATGGCTGTTGGTAGGAATGAATTCTTGAAGCGCGTCATGCGACACTTCATGGAGAGAGGCGCCCCTCGATGCGCCGGGAGACACAGACAGCGACTGCCTCATGCAGGGGATGCGCCTGGTTGTTGCGGATGTGACGCAGCTTGGTGATGGAAGCGCGTTCGTGCATGCCAGCCAGCGACTGCACATCCCTCCCCATCAGCCGGGAGGCCTGGATGGCGATTTTCTCCAGTCGATCCGTGTTGCCCTCATTGGCGGAGCTGAAATAGGACAGCTGGTTGTACAGGGCGACACTCTCAATGACTGACTGGTAGAAGAGGAACATGATGGTGTTGTTCACTTTGAACTGCCTCAGCTTCCGGAGAAAGAACAGTCGCTGGCTGGCCTTCTTGCAGATGGTGTCGACGTTGGGTGACCAGTCCAGCTTGTCGTCGATGACTGTCCCCAGGTACTTGTAACTGTGGACACGTCGCACAGGTTCGCCCTTGATTGTCAGTGGCTCGTGGTCATGTGGTTGCCGGCGGAAGTCGAGGATCTATTCCTCTGTCAGGAAGTTGCGGTCGCACCAGTCCACCAGCTCGGCGACCGCGCTCCTGTAACACTGCTCGTCGCCGTCGGGGTTCACCAGCCCAGATAGGGACGTATCATCGGCAAACTTCACCTGGATGTTGCGGCGTGGGTCAGTTGAGCGGCAGTCGGCGGTGTAGGTAGTGAAGAGAACTGGTGACAACACGCAGCCCTGCGGAGCACCGGTGTTGGTCACCAAGACAGAGGAGAGAGAGCTGCCAACCCTCACCCTTTGCGGACGCTCGGTCATAAAGGACTGGATCCATGTAATGAGGGTTGGGTTGACGTCCATGGTCAGGAGCTTGTCTGTGAGGAGGTGGGGCTGCAGGGTGTTGAAAACGCTGGAGAAATCCACAAACAACAATCACGCGTACGTGCCGAGCGTGGCGAGGTGCTGCTGGAGGTGGTGAAGCAGCGTCAGCACGGCGTCTTCCGTGCTGCGGTCATGGCAGTAGGCGAACTGCAGCGAGTCTTGATGAATTGCAGTCTCGACTCTCAGCTGCTGAAGTGCCACTCGCTCTAAGCACTTCATGGGCACAGATGTGAGTGCCACAGGCCGGTAATCGTTCATCTCCTTCGGGGATTTCTTCTTTGGAACTGGGACGAGGGTCAAGGAGTGGAACGTGGCCCTCATCGAAGGAGTGTTGGAAGAGAGTGGTGAAGACGGGGGAGAGAGAGTCGTGGCACTTTTTGAGGAGATTGCTGCTGATGTGGTCAGGCCCCGGGCACTGCGGGCATTCAGCCTCTTGAAGAGACCCCGGACGTCTTCCTCGTTGACAGTGATAGGGATGGCCTCAAGCTCCTGGGTCCTGTGCAGCGCCTGTTGCTGCTCAGCGTGGAAGTCATGGCCATCGAAGCGGGCGTAAAAGCTGTTGAGGTCGTTGGCCAGTTGGTCCATGTTGTTGGTAGGCAGCCCACTGCTCTTCGACTTGTAGCCGGTGATGGTGGTGATATTCTGCCAGACCTGCCGTGAGTTGCTCTGCCTGAAACTGTCCTCCACCTTGGTGGTGTACTTCCGCTTGGCTTGTCTGATCTTATTGTCAAGCCGCCGCTGTAGTACTTTCATGGTGGGGATGTCATCAGCCTTGAGTGCTGCGTGCCGCTCGCGCAGCAGCTGTTTTAGCTCTGTCGTCACCCAGGGTTTGGAGTTGGCGTAGCTCTTCACCTGCTTGGTTGGCATCACCAGGTCTTCACAGAAGCGGATGTAGTCGCTGACGACCTCGGTTGCCTCGTCCAGAGAAACGCCCTCATGGAAGACGCTCCAGTTCCGTGCACTCGAAGCAGCCGTTGAGTGTCTCCGCTGCCTCTGTGGTCCACACCTTGGTTGTTCTTGTGGTGGGCTTTTGCTGCTTTTCCTTCTGACGGTAGATAGGGGCCAGATGAACCATTCGGTGAATCAAGCGGCCCAGATTGGGAAGGGGCTTGGACTTGTAAGCGCCCGGAATATTGCCGTAACACAAGTCGACTGTTTTGTCGTTGCATGTCACACAAGTGACATACTGCCTCAGAGTGGGCAGCACTTTTTTCAGGCTGCAGCTGTTGAAATCCCCCATGAAGAGGCAGGGGGCATCGGGTGATTCGGTCGCAAGTCGATGGTAAAGCTGGTAAAGTTTGTCCGCAGCATTCTTACAATTAGCGTTTGGGTGGATGTAAACTGCACACAAAGATTTGTTCGAATTCTCGAGGCAAATAGTAGGGGCGTAGAGCAATGCTGAGGAGTTCGTAATCCGAGGTGCACAGACTTTCTTTTACTGTGTCGTTACTGCACCATGCACTGTTGACTAGTACACACACGCCACCGCCTTTACTTTTGTTGGTAATTTCTTGCACTCTATCACACCTATAAACTGAGCCCAGGAATGTCGGGGTCGGGCATTGAATCTTTAAGTCACGTTTCTGTCAGGCAGATTAGATTCGCCTCACGCTGCTAGTTCGTCGCACTTGTTGTTGAGTGACTGGGCATTTCCTAACACAATGGATAGGAGGGGGAGACGCAGATGACGTCTTCTCATACGAGTTGTTACCCCACCACGCTTCCCTCTTTTCCTACAACGAAAAGAACAAAAGTCCAGGTTGCGAAGGAAGGAGAGATCAAATGAATCAGAGCCCGATGTTGGCTTATTTAAGCTGAGAAGCTGAGTCCTAGTGTAGCGAATTACAGACGCCATACGAATAGGCCTATGCTAACGTAAACAAACATGGCGCCACAAACCCGGCAAAACTGTCATTCACCACAGGTGGAAAAATTTCATAGATCGGTACAATCCAACACTTTCACTTCACACTTACACTACATTTATGCTCAGTGATCACTCAAACACCACTATGCAAAATAAGAACACTGAAAACACAATAAAAGTTACTGAAATAATAAAAAGTTGAGAGAGGGAGAGAGAGAGTTGTGCACTGCTGGTCGCAAACAGAGTTGCGCCCTCTTTCTCTCTCTCTCTGTCTCTCTCTCGCACACACACACAAACATCCTGATTTTCTCATTCTTGCTCATGCCCTCTCCTCTCCCTCATGCTCTTTCTCCACCCACTCCACACACCTTTTGTAGTTTATTCATCTTTATTACACAAATAATTATGATTGTATTGTGCTGCACTGTACTGTACTGTACTGAACTGAATTTATTTTGCATTGCATTTTATTGTATTGCATTGAATTGCCAGACATGCCTACCTGTACAGAATTTCCGTATTTTTTCCGGAAATTTGAAAAACTCGGCAAGCGCTACGAAAAATATGGATACTTGTTTCACGGTCCGGAAATACATAAAAACAACAATGGGAAAAAAAATCAAACTCATTGGCCTGTGGTAATGCATCGTGTTACCTTTTTCCGAACACAGCCAAACGCGGTTTAATGCCGCAATGCGCAGTCGCAGTAGAGACACGTGGCATCGAAGTTTCCGGTAGAGGCACCAACGTTTGCCAAACTAGATTTTGCCCAGTCACAGTGAAGATCGGTGCTCGTGAGACAGAATTCAAAACATGGCATCCAAACGGATGGCTAAGCAAAGTGATGGTGAATCTGAATCTTAAAAAAAAATACTCAAGGGGCAGACATATCTTGCCTCGTATTCGGAAAAGTGTCCTTTCGTTATTCGCGGCAGCACTGACTCAAAAGTACGATTTGTGCTAACCAGTTTGGCGTCTTCGCCGGTGATATGAACGACATCAAGCGGCATGCGGAAGGCCCACAGCATATCAAGAATTATGAGGCTTTGGAGAAAAAAAAGAAAATTGTGGCAGCAAATCAATCACTGGATTCTTTGCTTAATATCAAAAAGGATGAGTGCAAAAACAATAGGTAGTAAAAGTAAATATGGAAATCGTAATAGTAGTACTGAAATTTGAAAAAGCTAATACGGAAACTTCAAATTGAGGGTAGGCATGCCTGAATTGCTATGTTTTGTATTGCATTGCATTGTATTGCATGAAATATAATTAATTTCAGTATATAACGCATGTGAGCGGAATCATCTTTAAGCACATTCCATTCAACATTTTATCTGCAGGAGCTACATTTGAAGCCATAGTTTTCCGACCGGACATCCCCACATGGATGAAGTTCCAGGATTACGTGAATCAGCTGAGATACCAGCCTTCCACGGTGTCCGAGAACCGCAACAGCGCCTACATTCCCCGCATCTGGTGGGAAGATTTCTACCAGGAGCTCCACCAGTGTCACTTGACCGCCCCAGATGTCAAATACCCACTGTTGAAATATACCAGCAGTTGCACTGAAAGCCTCAACTTCCAGGAAACCTACACTGCTAATAAGTGAGTGTTTGGTTTTTTGTCTGTTTTGCATTGTTGTTGTTAATATAAATATGAGATTTGTCACCCATACAGGTGAAATTCGGGTTGCTTTCTTGGTGTAAAGAGTAGCAGCTGCAGTGAAGCACCACCTGAAACAAAGGGAGCTGAATAGGATGTAGTGCTTGATGGGTGTGGTGTGTTTTGTATCTGGCATTATTATTATTATTAATTATTATTATTATTATTATTATTATTATTATTATTATTATTATTATTATTATTATTATTATTATTATCGGTGTTCTAATGTCTTGTTGTATTATTATTATTTTCTTTTGTCATGTGTGCACTGTGACACAACAAATTTTCCCATGTTATTTTGTGGAATAAAGATTTCTTGACTATGACTATCATCATTATTATTATTATGATTATGATTATTATTACTATTATTATTATTCACTCTAAGACGTGAGCATCAGGATTTTTTAAATTAAATGTCTATGCGATGGAATGTACCCAGGCACACAGACTAAAATAATAATAATAATAATAATAATAATAATAATAATAATAATAATAATAATGGATGCTTCAGGTGCCTTTTTCCTCAAACTCACAAGAGCGATGATCTGAAACCAACATGCACTCTGCCATGCTACAGACACACAATAGTTTATATGTATAGTAACGTCTTTTTGCTTTTTGTTTTGGGCTGTTTAGTCCTGTTGAAGGGTCTATGGCATATCAATGTTAATAAAAAATTGTGGTACTGATTGTGATACTACTACATGCACAACAAACAAGCATTCATCCTTCAAATGGGTGGTGTAATGGCAAGTCACCAAGCCTCAGTTTATCCTCTGAGCCTCAGGACTAGGGGCTCTCTATCTGCCTGAGCATGAGGTAACCTACCAAGCTGGCACTGTTGGTGATTTGAACCGCTGTTGGCACATGTTTGCGGTCACGCTCTCTCTAGCTTGATGATGGTGTAGATGTGGTTGCTTTGTTGCGTAAAGAGTCCCGGTCACTTCCCTTCCCCCCCTTCCCCCCCTTCCCCCCCTTCCCCCCCTCCCCCCTCCCTCCTCCTGCCTCCCACCCCATCTCTTCCTTCTAGGACATTTCC
Source organism: Oncomelania hupensis (assembly GCA_036898135.1). Classification (NCBI taxonomy): domain Eukaryota; kingdom Metazoa; phylum Mollusca; class Gastropoda; order Littorinimorpha; family Pomatiopsidae; genus Oncomelania; species Oncomelania hupensis. The sequence continues at coordinate 31,809,808 of CM072521.1, read as the reverse complement.
CCCCGGTCTTTTCCTCCCCGGTCTTTTATTTATTTATTATTTATTTATTTATTATTATTTATTTAATCGTTCTTATATAGCGCTTTTCCAGCTCAAGAGCTGCTCAAGGCGCTGGCCGATACAGGATCTAACTCAAGCCGCCCGAGACGCCCACCCGCAGCCTTTGGGCGCATGGTCTGACGCCCGACAACTGAGCACAATCCTGGGCAGCCAGGGATGGGTGAGAAGGACCTAGGTGCTTGCTAGGTGTTTTCTTGTCACCGGCACTCACCCGTCTAGGACATGAGCGTCAGGATCTTTAAAGTCCGTTATGATGGAATGTATGCGACACAGACTAGACCTCGGTTTATACTCTCATCTGAAGGAGTAGGTAAACAGGAGTAAAGTGTCTTTCCCAGGGACACAACACAATGGCCCGGCCAGGGCTCGAACCCGGGACCTTCCGATCCGCAAGCCGAAGCACTACCATTAGACCACAGTGCCTCCCCCCTAACCCACTTCCTCCCGGGCTACATTCCACTCTATGACCACTTACCCCTCCCCCCAGCCCCCCATTCCCCTGTAGTCTTCCCTGGTAATTTTTTTCCCGCAGCCCAGAGAGAGATTTTGTATATTTATTTATTTAGAGATAATAAAGATGTGTTGTAATGAAAATGAGAGAGAGAGAGAGAGAGAGAGAGAGAGAGAGAGAGAGAGAGAGAGAGAGAGAGAAAGAACAGCAGCAGCATTAACAATTCGTCATTAAATAACTACTTCGGCTTGAGATCCATGAGCTCATTCAGAAGTCTCAGGTACACCTTCCTTGACAACTAAAGTAACATTTTCACATAAATAACCACTTCGGCTTGAGATCCATGAGCTCATCCAGAAGTCTAAGGTACACCTTCCTTGACAAACTACAGTAACATTTTCCCATAAATAACCACTTCGGCTTGATATCCATGAGCTCATCCAGAAGTCTAAGGTACACCTTCCTTGACAAACTACAGTAACATTTTCCCATAAATAACCACTTCGGCTTGATATCCATGAGCTCATCCAGAAGTCTAAGGTACACCTTCCTTGACAAACTACAGTAACATTTTCCCATAAATAACCACTTCGGCTTGAGATCTATGAGCTCATCTAGAAGTCTAAGGTACACCTCCCCTGACAAACTAAAGTAACATTTTCACATTTGTTTTAACTGAAGTAAAAGCGGCGAGGTAAGCTGAACAATAGTTAACATATTTCAGAACTGATTTCATGATCAAACTACAGTAACATCCTCAGTGATCATAATAAAACATCAGTATAATACTCTCTTGCTTCAAATGTTCCAATACTTGAGTTTGTTCATAAACTGATGTAGTCTTACATACAAAATTGTATAAACTAGAAATTAAAGATTGCAACTGTGCTGGGCCAGGGGAAAAGAGGGACAGAAATAGGGAAGGGAGGGGGAAGTGGCTGCAGGAGGAAGTGTGGGAATACAAAGGGAAGTGACCAGGAGGGGGTGAGGGGGACTAGTACGTGGGGGAAGTGACCGAAGGGGGGAAGTGACGGAAGGGGGAGAAGTAGTCACGGTGGATGAATTTAGCCAGGGAGGAAATGGGCTAGGGGAGAAAAGACTGGTGAGGAAGGGAAAGACGGGGAGGAGGAGGAAGGGGAGAGACCTTGGGGAGAAGTGACCGGGAATCCTTAAGACGAACCTGTTTCTCTGATTGGCTTTTGTTTTATTCATTATTCATTCTCTGCACTGGGGAGGTTGGGGTGTTGCCAGGAGCATGCTGCCAACATGTTGTGTGCTTAACTAGTCATCTTCACCACCATTGTCGTAGCCATGACTTACCCATTCAACTGTAATAATTTAATGTGTGGGTGATTTGTGTTGTCGCCAGGCTGGTCCACTTCTCTCACCTGGCCTCCTTCTTCTCCATGGACGGACTGAATACTTTCAAGGTTGGTGGCAATTGCCGCACCGGCGAAAGTGTCACTCAGTGCATTGCTCGTCGAAACAGCACCCGCCAGGCCATTAGAGACCAGGTCCTTGGGCGCAGCTATGACAGCCAGGACACCAACAGCCTGTACAAATGGTACGTCCCCCAGCGCTACATCGACGGCATGTACAACATCCACTACATCAACGTCAAGAATGGCGTCGTCACTGAAATGGCCACCGAAGGAAGCAATTCTGTGAGTAGCATGGGGGTAAAATCATTTGGTAAATAAGGTCCAATAGTGTGTTGTGTTTTTTGGTTTTTTTTTTTTTTCTTGGACGACATCAAGTCTTAGACCAACTGATAGATTGTGAAGATTTGTGTAGAATTATTGAAGTGTAGTGTTGGAGATTTGTGTAGAATTGTTGAAGGGTAGTATTGGAGATTTGTGTCGAATTATTGAAGGGTAGTGTTGGAGATTTGTGTAGAATTATTGAAGAGTAGTGTTGGAGATTTGTGTAGAATTATTGAAGGATAGTTGTAATCGCTGCCATTTAAAAAAGAGAGTTTCCATTCGCTTGTCAAGCACCTTGTATTAATTTAGGTTTAAGTAATGATGCACACTAAACACAGAAGCAGCATAGAGTTCATTTATTCGTAGTTGAAGAACATTCACGAAATATGACAGCCTCTCATATACGGATACATATGTGTGTGTACATATCAGTGTGGGGCTAACTAATTTTTGTGTACGTGATTATGAACTACTCTTACTTCTTGTGCCAGTGGATGTGTGGTAAAATACTGCGAAAAGAAAGTAACACAAACATAAGAAATGTTAGCAAGTGTACCAAACAATGTCTCCAAAAAAAAACTTATTCAAGCAAGATAAAATCAAAGCAACGAGACGGAAAGAATACACATACTGGAGGATAACTTAGAGACAAATACTTTAGATGATTTCAAAGAAGACAATTTAGCTAAGGTTACGTGGAACCAAGCCAGAACAAAATGTAGGAACTAACGCTTTATGTTCCTTTAACTTACACGACGATTGGCTACGTTTATTCTTTCAAGCCTCAAAACAATTGGCGCAAGACAATTTGACTATGCTCATCTAACATTAGTCAGAATACAAACAATTCGGCTAGTTCACCCAACGAGCATCAGTACAATGCCTAAACTAGGAAATACTCGTCGATGACCTAGCTCAGTAAAACATTTCTAAATGAATTCACATAGGTAAACATTTAACAACATATTCTAGGAAATACACCCGAAGTCCCAAAACGTAGCTAAACTACATTTGCAGAGACAAAACAGCAAAGCTTTAGGGAAAAACGCTATAAATACCCAAGTGGGTTAACATTTCGAATAAGGCTGATAATTAGACAAAAAAACGTTATCTTCATTAAAGGCCAAAAACAGTTATCTTCTTTGTCAAAACTTAGTCCGACAAATTGCGACGACATTTAGCTTTAGTCAAACCAAGAAGTCCAGCATAATTAGCGAATTATGACTGACCACAAGCTAAAAACCAAATAAACTTGACTTGTCCTTATTCACAAAGCATAAACAAAGTGTTCACCTCAATAATTCTTCTGACAAAAGACCAAGTTCTAACTCAAAACAAAAATTCTATTAAGCATTAGAAAATCCAAGGCTTAAGGAACATCAGAATCAAATTAATTTGCAGGAAAGGAATGGGATCAGTCACCAAAACGAGAAAATCATGAAGGTCATAATTATTTGCACAAAGCAACATAAACATATGTAAAAGGCAAAATAACTATAAATACCTTATGACCGCTGTAAGATGTTTGGAAACCACACAAATCCAAAGGCGACAACAACGTCTGGTAGCAAAGGCAGAAAAAAAAGAAAAAAAAGCTTTCCATAAAACTCTACAAAGAGTGAACAACACATTTAAACTTTATCTATATCTTTGAAAACAAGTAAGCACAACTTTTTCATATCATATAGAACTAAAACGACTCAACCTTCACTCAGACCCAGCAATCTAACTAACCAGATAAAGGCTGAAACAAACGTATATATATATATGTGTTACTACCAAACTCAGTCTTGTGTCATAATCCCGATCTCATGAGAAAAAATACACAAACAAGATTTACAAACGAAACACAGTTCACCAATAATATTCAAGCCCATATCAAAACTCTGTACGCTTTGACACTGCCTTGAAGAGAGCAATAGATCCGGAGAGAGGGTGAGAGAGAGAGAAGAGGGAAGGGAGAGAGATGAAACAAGACGATCACAAAGAGAAGAAGCACAAGAAACACAGAGGGGCAGGAAAGACATGCACTAAAAGAAAGGAAAAAATGAACTGTCCAGTCATAAAACCAAAAGGATGCGTCGGGTTGGCCAATGAGGTGATGATACGTCTTGTCAGTCAAAATCAATAAAACCAAACAAAAGAAAGCGATAGAAAGAAGAAGCAACATGCAGTGGGGAGGAAAAAGAGGACAGATAAACGGACACTTTACGCACCAAGAAAGTACATGATATCACAAATAACACAGGCTCTCTCTCTATCTAGATCAATAGCCCATAATTAATTAAAAAAATTATCTAATTATATATCAATCACACATGACTCATAGGCATGCACAGTAGTGTTGGAGATTTTTGTAGAATTATTGAAGGGTAGTGTTGGAGTAGAGTGTGATTAGGTGTCATGTTAGCATTATCAATTTGGCATACCTGTATGTAAGCCTACATGATAAATTGTGGCTGCTGTATTTCTTACCCATTTGTGGACAAAGGCAGCACAATTTATATGCAATGAAAAATAAAATGCAAGAACCACGACCCCTGCAGCAAAGATATGTGGACATTGAAATATATGTTGGTTTTTTTTTTTGGATTTCGGGCAATGTTTGTCATTGGTGCGGGCCAAAATTCAAGTTACCTTCTCAGCAAAAGTGCGGCTGTGGCATAAAATCAGCTAACACAATATCACCGCTCCATCATAATCACAAAACTGCAGACCTGATCCGCTAACAACAATTATCATGCTGTCGTTGCAGACCTTGTACAGGTCATACAGAGATGGAACCTTCCAAGCCAAAAACAAGATCATCAGCACACGCTCTGTGTGTGAGAGGTCGGACGGATGTGGCTGCGGGCAGGACAGTGCGCAGCCCAGCCCCCAGGTGGCCAAGTTCACCCCCATTGGGCCCAGGAACTACTACAAGTATGACAACAGCGGCTCCCAGGTGTATGTGTGGCCTGTGTGGACCATCCCCGTCTGTCTCCTCACCTGTATTGGCCTACTCATCACCATCCTTGTCTTCCTCTACCTCCTCATCTTCTATCCTGTCAAAGGTGAGCAACTGATGGTGATGATGATGGGGGTAGTGGTGGTGTTTGGTGGTGGTGGTAGCGATTCATCTTCATCTTTATTATTCATGTATAGATTTATTTATAAACCTGTCGTCAGACCAACTCTAACTTACTGACTTACTTTTATATTAGCGCATGAAAAGTTTTATCTGGAGAATATGCATGGTTTTATTTTTCAACAAGGACTTTGCTACATTTTTTAGTAACTGCAAGGCAGGATATTTCTTCAAACTTTGACCCCTTTTCAATGTTGTTCACTACAGGAGGAACGTCCGTGCTTGGTTTCATGGTCATGATCGGGATCATTGGTATCTACGCCATCAACTTTGCTTTCTTCGTCAGAGCCAACGAAGGCACGTGCGGGGCGCGAAGGTTCCTGATGGGCGTGGTCTACATGATCGCCTTTGCCCCTCTGTTGGTCAAGTCTGTGGACAACTGGCGCTATAATGACTTTGGAGACCAGAAATACAGGTGATCAAAGATGCCTTTACCGTGCTGCTTGAAAGCACTACCTTGCAACAGAGCTCTGCACAATTCTGTAGAATCCTTGTATACCACAAGCCGAACTTTACCACGAAAAAAAGGACAGTGTTTAACTCTGAATCAGAGGGACATTTGTGTGCAGCATTATTCCACAGAAGCTTGTTAGACGTGCATTGATTGTGAACATGTAGTTTTCATTCACAAATGATTGCCATGTACGCTTTCATATGGCATGTTCTAAATGGCTGAGGAAGGTAGGAAGCTAGAGGTCGGCAAAACACAAGCTACGCTAGGTAGAACTGTGTTGTTGAACACTTACTTTGGGTCTACAAAGTCTTTCTAGAATAGGAAATGGTTTGTTCTTCATTGGAAACAGTTCCCTTTCTTCTCTTTTTGCAGCCTTAGGCTTCCCAACCCCTTTCCCCAAAACTTGAGTTTTTCAAATGTCTTGATACATTTTATCTTTGGGCGAATATCTCTGGAATACAAATGTTCTACACATTACTAAATCATAGTACATTGGAACCCCCGGTAGAAGACCGTCCAAAATCTGAGAAAAAACGGTCTTATAATAGAGGTGGTCTTTCTTATACCGGAAACAAGGGGTGGGAGGGGGGGGGGGGGGGGGGGTGGTAGGGTCAGGCTCGAAGGGGTATGTATTTATAATTTTCACACTCACCAGCATGGATTCTCTGACAAAGAAAACTGTAAAACATGTTTCGTTTTTAGCTTTGTCTTTTATTCACAACTTCAAAAATAAAAAACAGTCATGCCTTCAGACATTTTGAACACGGAAAAACTTTCTCTCTGCCAAACTCAAAACTTTCCTCTTGGGCGACGCCATTTTAACAAGCCAGTGTAGGCGAGTAATGTCCCTTACTTGCGAACCGGAAATAGCAGACAACAGGTGTACACTAACATGAGAGAAAAAAACGAAAGGTACAGACAACAAATTAACTGATATCTCTTTTAAATTGCCTAAGACGGTCGTATAAAGGGCTTAAGACACGGTCACTGGTCGCATAAACGAGGTTGTTGCATACCAGAGGTCATTTATTATTGGAAGTGAATCCGTCAGAAGTTTTCAGGTCACATAATGGGGGGAGTCGTATACCAGAGAGACGGATACCGGAGGTTCCACTGTACTATCTTCGAATCAAATATGAACTGAACTTGTTGGAATAAAACTTGTACGTTAAAAAGGTTTGTGAAGAGGTAAAACGACTTGAAAAATGTAAATAAAACCTGGCCTTCGCCTCCGGGAAAAAATCCTTTTTAGGGGTTAAAATGTTAACAGGTGAAAGATTTGCAGGGGAACTTGTTGTGGCTTGCTGTGTTCAATTGCCTATCATTGTATTGTTTCCATTTCAGTTATAACCGTAACCTGTGTTTGCCTGCTGTTGTTTCAGAGGGGTGACTAACCCGTTTAGCCTGTTCCTGATAGCAGTAGGCGTAGTGCTGCTGCAGTGCATCATCCCCATAGAGTGGCTGATCCTGGTCCACCCCACCGCTAGCAGTTGGACCGACGTCACCATGCATGACTACTGGTGGTGTGACCCTCCTGAGATGTCCGACATAGGTATGGAGTTAGCAGTATTGTGTTATCTAGTAGTGTTCAGTTGTTCTGTGCTCATGACATAGGGCATCTGTGCAAACACACACATTTTATTAGTATTGGTAAGATAGTTTATAGGAAGATTGCAACTGTGCTGGGCCAGGGAAAAAGAGGGACGAATATAGGGGAGTGGGAGGGGGGGGGTGAAGTGACTGCAGGAGGAGGTGTGGGAATACAAAGGAAAGTGACCAGTGGGGAAGTGATTGAAGGTGGGAAGTGGTCACGGGGATGAACTTAACCAGGGAGGAAGTGGGCTAGGGAAAAAAAGACTGGTGATGAAGGAAAAGAAGAGGGGGAGAGGGTGTTATTCAGTGTTCATGACACAGACCTGTATACAAAATCCATACAGTATCTTAATATTGGATAATATGCCGCACTTGTTTTTCTGGCATCTATTTGAACTTCATGCACATAAGGCAAATTATGGAAACAAAGAGAAAAACATAGGAATACATGTTTTCATCACTGCCAACATTAAAAAGCTGATAGCTGGGATAAGCATTGTGCATTTGTAAGACTATTGAATATGGGCTTATAGCTTTGGTCATTTCGTTTTCGTCTGGTTTTCATCTACATTAAAGTAATGTTTCTGTTGTTCAGGCCTGGTGCTGTCGTTCATCTTCGTCATGTTCATACTCTTGCTGACGGCCATCTTCTGTACATTGGCCTGGGACTCTGAGATGAACAACCGCGAATCACGGTGGATCCTGGTCAGCACCATTTGTACAGCAGGTCAGTGGAATCACAATTCATTACTTGTAGTAACCTGAAGAGTTTAGTTTTAACTGCCACTCTCGTTTCGGCCTGTCCAATCCCGTTAGATGCTGAACCAGGACCAACACCTAAATGCGCAACTACATGGACGGGCGCCTGCTACTATTATTCCTAAGATTTTAATATTCAAAAGTGTTAGGAGCGTGACTGGAACGGTCCACTGATGTGCCTTCATTTCGACAAGAACTCGAGACTCCTCTCTTTTCACAGCAGCATTGATTTTCCAGCACCATGAGCATGGCATCTAGACTAGGAGTTGTGTCCTTTCCAGGTGGACATTAGATTGGATTGTAGATGGGGTTAGCAGGGGTGGCTCTAGCACTTTCAGAATTATTTCCTTGAACACAGACATATTTAAGAAAATATTGCCCCCATTGTTTCATTGTCATTGGAATTTTGTGTATGTGCATATTTTGGGGGTTAGGCTCATGGATTTTATAGGTATATACCATTCTTCATTCTTTCTTTTCGTGTTGTTGCTGCAGGCTGTTTCTTGGTTTGGATGATTGTGTCCACCATGGCTGGGCATGCTTACAGAGACCCTGCTGTGGCCATAGGCAACCTGGTCAACGCCACACTCATCCTCATTTTCATCCCACTACGCAAGCTTCACCTGCTCTGCACTGCCAAGAATGACGATGACACTTTTAACGGTATAGGCCATTTTTATTTATCTCTCTAGCTCTGTCCATCTCCCCTCTCTCTCTCTCTCTCTCTCTCTCTCTCTCTCTCTCTCTCTCTCTCTCTCTCTCTCTCTCTCTCTCTCTCTCTCTCTCTCTCTCTCTCTCCTCTCTCTCTCTCTCTCTCTCTCTCTCTCTCTCTCTCTCTCTCTCTCTCTCTCTCTCTATCTCTCCTCTCTCTCTCTCTCTCTCTCTCTCTCTCTCTCTCTCTCTCTCTCTCTCTCTCTCTCTCTCTCTCTCTCTCTCTCTCTCCTCATCTCTCTCTCTCTCTCTCTCTCTCTCTCTCTCTCTCTCTCTCTCTCTCTCTCTTCTCTCTCTCTCTCTCTCTCTCTCTCTCTCTCTCTCTCTCTCTCTCTCTCTCTCTCTCTCTCCTCTCTCTCTCTCTCTCTCTCTCTCTCTCTCTCTCTCTCTCTCCATGAAGAACACAGAATACCCGATCTGTCTCACTACCCCTACCACCCCACCCCCACCCCTCAACCCCGTATGGAGAAACGGCTGTCTGATACCCCCTGTATGGAGGAACGGCTGTCTGGTACCATGGCAACAGTGTCCGAAACGACTGTGTCCGCAGGTCGGGCTGATATCTCCACATTGACGACCTGGAACGGCAGTGCTGCAGTCGGCGAACATGCAACAGATGACGTCGTGGATGGCGCGACTTCCGCTGATGTGACAGACAAGGAAATCAGTCAAGATTTGGACCAACGTGCTGCTAAGGCAGCTTGCAGCCCGGCACTATCACTAATTGGGAGAGGATCCCTAGGTGGTGTGCCTGGGGGGTCCGCTGGTCGATGCAGACGGCAAAGTGACTGTGACGGACGTGGTGGTCTACGGGGCGGGTCTCAACCCCGACTGTCTTCTATGGCGACAAGGAACCGCTCCAAGAAACAGAGCACGATTGACGTCGGCTGGCATCGAGGCAACAGATAGGGGTCAGGCCAAGGTCCATCACATGTTGTGGGTATTGTTAATGATAGTTATATTACTTATAGTGACAGTGGTAACACAGATGGTTATGAAAATCTCAATGATGATGATGACCATGTCGTTGGTAACGCCATTCTGATTAATGAAAATGAAAATGATTTTGATAACGAAAATAACATATTGAATGATTCTTTTAATTGTTGCAACAGTGCTAACTATCTTTTAAATAACTCTTTGTCTTTTATTACTTGTAATATTGAAGGTTTACGTAGCTTTACAAATGAGTGTGATTTTGTGTCCCTGGTCAGTAAGTACGACATTGCCTTCATTACTGAAACGTTTACCAAGACAATTCCTCAATCATTATTTTCGTCACATAAAGTATTTGACTCTGCTGGCATTAAAATAAATGACAACGTGCATGGACGTCTCTCGGGTGGGGTGGGGTTTCTTGTGAAAAATACTTACTGTCAGTTTGTAGAGAGAATATTTACAGAACTTGACAACTTTGTAATCTTGAAGTTATCCCAACATCTTTTAAAAACAACAACAGATTGTATTTTAATAGGCTGTTATTTGCCTCCTGAGAACTCGCCTTACTATGAAGAGACTGATATTTACAATGGAGTGACTCTACTTGAAGATTGCCTGCTTGAGATTGTAAGAGAATACGATGATTTACCTCTAATATTATGTGGCGATTTTAATGCAAGAACGGGTTCTTCGCAAGCCAGCACGAGAGACCCTGTTGATAACATTTATGAAATTATGGACAAACAAGACGATTATTTTGATATTGATATTAATACAAGAAGAATTTCATCTGACCAAACCACTAACGCTTTTGGTCGTCTCTTGCTGGCCGTTTGTGAGGAGTTCCAACTCTGTATTTTGAATGGAATTGTGTCGAGAGCATTTTCCGGAAGTTTTACCTATGTTACTCGAAATGGCTCAAGTGTACTTGATTATTTCATTGTATCTCATTCACTTTTAGCCAATTGTCAAATGTTGAATATTTTACCTGTCATAGAATCAAAACACGCTATTGTAGAGTTTGGTTTTACAACACATGACTTTGATATCCAAGCCAAACACAATAAGGTTTCCTCTAAGATAATCAAATATATTTGGAATGACGACAGCAAAGATACATTTGTAGATATAATGCGTTCTGACGCAGTGAATGTTAAATTGACAGAGGCAATGGAGCTGATTGACACTGATGTTGACCTTGCTCTATCCAAATTTAACGACTGCTTCATGCTTGCTGGCGAGTGCATGAAAAGTACACAGACAGCGGGGACGGAGAGAGTCAAGGTGTGGTTTGACCTAGAGTGCAGAGAAAGCCGTCAACATTTAAGGAGTCAGTTGAGAAAGTTTCACAGGTCCAATAGTGACGCAGATCGATTTTCTTACGCTGAGAAACGAAGACAGTATAAAGAACTAATTCGAAATAAGAAACGAGCACACACAGAATCAATTATTAACACATTGAATAACTTATCAAATGATCCACGGAAATTCTGGACACGTTGCGGTCCTTGCGTAGGAAAGGTTCAGCAGCATGTAATAGCATTTCAATTGAACAATGGCATGAACATTTTTATAACGTATTTAATTCTGATGTCAGTTTTGAGCATTGCAATGCAGCTGTTGATTTTGATTCAGAAAATGATGCAAATCCTTTTGATTGTGAGTACATAAATTCTCCTATTACACGTTGTGAAATTCAATCTGCTATCAAAGTACTCAAAAATAAAAAAGCGGCTGGCCCAGATGGCCTGATTGGCGAATTCTATAAACAAAGCTTGGACGAAATTTTGCCATTTCTTGCTAAATTTTTTAATCATTTGTTTGACAATGGTCTGTTTCCTGATAAATGGACTATGTCTCTTTTGCAACCATTACATAAAAAGGGCGATGTCACGGTACCCTGATAATTACAGAGGGATTTCCCTTCTTGATATTAGCAGTAAATTGTATAGTTATATTTTAAATAAACGTATTTCAGATTGGATTGAAGAAAACAATGTCGTTGGAGAAGAGCAGGCTGGTTTCAGGAAGGAACATAGTACTGCTGACCACATATTTACTCTGTTGGCTCTGGTTCAGAAACAATTATTAAGACACAGAAAACTTTATGTAGCCTTCATAGACTTTCGGAAGGCTTTCGATTCCATTAGTAGAGAGAAGCTTTGGAAGGTTCTATACACATCAGGTTTGAATGGTAAATTAGCAAAAGCAATACAGAGCATGTACAATGTTGTTAAAGCACGTGTTCGTGCTGGTGCAGACCTGTCTGATGAGTTTATGTGTCCACAGGGACTGAAGCAGGGAGAAGTATGTTCTCCTGTACTGTTTTCCCTTTTTATAATGAACTGACGAAAGATATTGTACATCATGGTAAACACGGGATCCAATTATCCCCAGAACTCATTGAATTGTTTATTTTGCTTTTTGCTGACGATGTAGTGTTGTTTTCTGATACTATAGTTGGGCTGCAAAATCAGCTGAATGTTCTTTGTGAAAGTGCAAAACGACTGGGTCTTGTTGTTAACTTGGACAAATCGAATATTATTGTATTCCATAATGGAGGATTTTTGGGCGAGAGAGAACAGTGGTTTTTTGATGGACGAGTTTTGAAAATTGTTAATATGTACAAATATTTAGGGATTTTCATGTCTACCAAATTAACATTTTCCTATACTTTTAAGGATTTAGCTGAACGAGCAAGGAAGGGCGTTTCAGCCATCATGAAGTTACTTTGGTCACTTGGAGAATTTTCACCCAAAGTCTTTTTTTACACTTTTTGATTCACAAATTCAGCCAATTTTAACATACGGATCAGAAATATGGGGTTTAACTGCTGACCAGGAATGTATTGAAAGGGTTCACTTGTCAGCAATAAAACGTTTTCTGGGAGTTAGCACCAAATCTCCAAGACACTTGATATATGGTGAAACAGGGGCGATATCCCTTGCATGTTATGACATACACAAGATGTGTGAAATTTTGGCTTAGACTGACTATGCTTGGAAATCACAGATTTTCGAAGAAAGCATACAATATGTTACTGTATCTGCAGCAACAGAATTATACTACATGGGCTTGCAAAGTTCGAAACGTATTGTTCAGGTTTGGTTTTGGAGTTGTCTGGGAAACACAGGGTGTTGGAAATGTAAAACTGTTTATTTTTGAATTTAAACAAAGACTTGTCGATTGTTTTAAACAAGATTGGAGTTCTGCGCTAGACGACCATGTTTTTTACTATGTATATTCCTGTTTCAAACGTGAAGTGGTTTGCGGTGAATACTTAAATTTAATTAGAAATATTGCAGTAAGGAAAGCAATTATTAGGTTTAGAATTGGAATGTCACCGTTGAATGCACACTTTGTTGAATTTAGAAAGGATCGTCTAATAGATGTTAATTGTCCTTTTTGTCCAAATGTTCAAGAGACTGAAATGCATATGTTACTGGTTTGTCCCAAATACACAGACATTCGGGATGATCTTATTCCGTTGAAGTTTACAAGGCAGCCATGCTTATCCAGATTTGTACTGCTTATGTCCAGCCAAAATCAAACAATATTAGAAATGTTGCGTACTTTATTTACAAAGCAATTGCTATTAGAAAGAAAAATTTACACTGAATGTGTTTTTAACTGCAATGTTGTATGTTATCGAAATTTACCTTCATGCGTGATATGATGCGAATGCTTTTTCGAAACATTTTTTTATGAAACTTGTAAACAATATGTATTTAATATTGTCCTTTTATTTTAAAGATTATTTAAAGAATATTTTATATTGTATGTGATGCCTACGATTGTGATGGGCTGGTGGCCTTAACAATTAAATCTCAAAGTGTCAAAAAGTCTCTCTCTCTCTCTCTCTCTCTCTCTCTCTCTCTCTCTCTCTCTCTCTCTCCTCTCTCTCTCCTCTCTCTCTTCTCTCTCTCCTCTCTCTCTCTCTCTCTCTCTCTCTCTTCTCTCTCTCTCTCTTCTCTCTCTCTCTCTCTCTCTCTCTCTCTCTCTCTCTCTCTCTCTCTCTCTTCTCTCTCTCTCTCTCTCTCTCTCTCTCTCTCTCTCTCTCTCTCTCTCTCTCTCTCTCTCTCTCTCTCTCTCTCTCTCTCTCTCTCTCTCTCTCTCTCTCTCTCTCTCTCTCTCTTCTCTCTCTCTCTCTCTCTCTCTCTCTCTCTCTCTCTCTCTCTCTCTCTCTCTCTCTCTCTCTCTCTCTCTCTCTCTCTCTCTCTCTCTCTCTCTCTCTCTCTCTCTCTCTCTCTCTCTCTCTCTCTCTCTCTCTCTCTCTCTCTCTCTCTCTCTCTCTCTCTCTCTCTCTCTCTCTCTCTCTCTCTCTCTCTCTCTCTCTCTCTCTCTCTCTCTCTCACCCCTCTACCTCTTCCCATGCTTTCCATTGTAAAGCGTCTCTTAGTTAAGTATTAAGTTGCGTGATGGTAAACCACTTGTTGCTTCCATTATGTTTTCCTTTTCTGTAACTAGCATGAACATTTTCACACATATAATTTTTTTATGCAGAAATGTATTGATTTACATTTTGATCACAGAAACATTTATATACATATAATGTATATATCTTTATTCTGTTTCATATTACGATTGACTGGAAATTAATATGTTTGTATTAGTGCTTTTGCGTACCTGACTGCAGTTGTTGTTTTTTTAAAAATTGTTTCTAACTCCTTTGATTTTATTTTGACTTTCAGGTGAATATGACCCTTACTCCTATGCGAACCATTCCTACGATCCAGAGGGCGAAGAATATCCTTATGAAGGAGCAGAGAAGGCCTCTGAGCATAACTTTGACTAAACTTTCTACCCTGTACTAAGACAGAGAACGCCTATTTTCTCAACAGAGTTTAACTAGAGTGTGCGTTATGAACTCATTCAAGCACGAATTTTCTCAAATAATGATAATAGGATGTGTTTTGGACTTGTTCTGAATGTGTGCTAAGCTGAGTGCATGCAGGGAAGTCAACATTCAAATTTCTCTACTTTGGTTTTAGTTTAGGAACTCTTAATTCAAATGACTGATTTCATTTTTTTTAAAAATCTCCAAACGTGATAAAATTTAGAATTTTTTGAGCCACGAAACAATGTGATGAAAATGAACTGCTGAATTATTTATGTCAATTGAAGATTTTTATTTATTTGTTGTTGCATTTCCGTTTTATCTGTGTAATTAAATTACTTTTTTATTTTTTTACATCATTTTGGAATTACTGCAATATTTAGTAGAAGCTGTGGTCATTTTGTAGCTGGTACATTTTTGATTTTATTTAGATTCTATCTCCTCAGACATGAGATTCTTCCGACTTTTGGCGGAAATCCGATTTTTCAGAGGTCGCCAGGGTCATTTTTAAGATCGATCCAAATCCGGTGAGAAAATTGGGGGGGGGGGGGGGGGGGGGGGGGTAAGAGTTAAAATATTTAGGGCTGACATCGCTGAGTCTCAAACTCAAAGGAAGACAAAACCATTAACACAAGCGGGCATTCACTCCACTGAATCACGACGTCAACGATGACAAAACTGCATGAAAGTGATTACTGAGACGGGCATAGTTTTAGTTTGAATGTAACCCTGACCGGGAAAGAGAAAACTTTTGTGAGGCCCTATAAGGGTCGATTGAGAAAGATGCTTCAAAGCTTCAAACGATGATTATAATTGTATCCCTTACAGTGCCTCACTAATATGGAAAATTCCACTGTTTGTCGCGTCGAAGATTGCCGATAGTTTCCGAGACTCGCCGATCGACGCCATTTTGATCAGTGGCAAAGCACATGTCAAAATGATCAGAAAGTTGAAAAAAGAAGAATTTGCCCTTGCGGTGGAGATTGATAAAGGACTGAAAAACAAGTGGAGTCCTTTGTGGCTTGAGGCTACAGTTAAAACAACGTTGGTGCTGCCTAAGGGGAAAAAGGAAGTGGAGTTGCGAGTTGGCGACTCAATTTCGAAAGTGAACGTTGCCGGAAAAGCGATTTGTGACTTCTGCCAAGACACCATCAAATATGCTTCGAGAGGGAAGGCATGTCTTATCAACAACCTGACAACTGAAAAACATCTGAAACATGTCAAAACTCGAAAACGCAGAAGCAGCAGGAAGAAAAAGAGGCCAAGCGAGTGGCACTTTCCAAAAAGAAGAAAGACATCATCAGTAAACAAAAAGCGAAACAAAAGCAGGCAGAAGCAGAAAAGTTAGCCCGTCAGGCCCACAGACGACTAATGAATGAGCGGTTAATGGAACTGGCCATAAAGAGGAAAGCAGATAAGCAAGAAGGGAGTGCCAGCTCCAAAAGACTAAGACTCTCATAAATTATCCCCATATCCGTGGAATGTGGGTGGGTTTTAACAACAGTCAACTGATAAAAGGTAAACAAAAATGTCCCCTTTAGTTTCTATGTCAAAAGCTCAATAGAAGTTGTGTTTTAAGCCAACTATGATCGACACATAAATGAAAAACCTTCAGCTCGAGGGGGCTTCGACCCCTCACCCCCACCAAGGGCGTTGCCCCTGGACCCCACTGGGGGCCTACGGCGGCCCCCAGACCCCTGCCAACATTTCAGACTTTTTCAACTTTTCGGAATCTCATGTCTGATCTCCTACACTATTTTCTGAAACTATCATTATATATATAGCTTCTTTATTTCTGTTCTCTTATTGAGATAGATTTAATGAATATTGATATGCCTTTCAGCTGAACTATCACTGCAGTTTATGGGACACAAAACCTTAAAATCTTTCCTGGCGAGACAGAAGCCTTAGAAACATGAGAAGACAAATGTTTAGCCTGTCTATCCACCACAAAAATAAAAAAAACCTCAAAGCGCGAGATGCGACCCTGCAACATCTACGGCAAAGAAGATCTGATAACTATTGGGTCTTTTCAGGTGGATGTGATCGGTGCGCATGCGCATTTCGTTATTGGGGATGGAGGGAGATTACTCTTGGTAATTTTGTTTCATTGACTTTCATTTTAACAAGCGTAACCTTGCAAATCTGCCAATTGTTTGCACATGTTGGGTCTTAGTACGTATGTTTATTAATAATAAATTTAAAGATAACATTTCAATTTTAAAATGAAGAAGTGTGAATATTTGTTGGCAAACATGTGTGACTAACATTTAAATTTATATAGCTTTTTGCTCAAGGTGCTACCTTTTTTTCCCTCTGTGTTAAATGTACCTGTAAAATAATGTTGAGAACAAATCCATCTTGAATTGATTGATGATAGTAGTAGGCAAATGATATAATGGGCAAATAATGTATTGTTAAGATGGTTGTGGAAGTAACATTTTACCGTAAATAATGTTATTGTCTCAAAGTGTTTAAGCACATTGAATCGCAAATCAACCAGTTTATGGAGTGTAATAAGTGCTTTGTTTTAGGTTTTAAACTGTTACAGAGTTATATTTTCTGTGTGTAGCGTTTCAGTTTGTATGTTGCTAATATTTATGGGATCATGTTGTATTTCCAGCTGTCGTTTCTTTTTAAAACATGAAACTTAAAGATAAACCCTTCACCTCTATGTCTTTGTGTGTGAATTGATTCAAGTTTGTTCTTCCTCCTTCTTCACACGTACAAACACACACACAAATGCACCACCACCCGCCACCACCACCATCACAACCACCACCACACTCCATATCCCTTGGACTATTTGATTATTTACCTTTTTTTTTTTCCATTTCCATCAAAGGCTTTAGACTGTAACTTTGTGCCATTAAGTGGTGGTTTTTAAAAGCATTTCAAATTGCATTAAGTTGTTGAAGAAAATAAAATTTGCAGAGGCCTGGAGAGACAAATTCTTGGCTTGTATATATAAAATTATGCTTCCACAGACTTGAACCGCTGAATAATAATGCTACATTGTTAAAAGTTAAGATCTCCAAAGTAACATACGCATCTCTTTTTAACTAAAGTTACGCATGTTTGTTTTTTGAATAAATGTTATATACATGTGTTGTGCATGATGTGAGTGAGCAGAGCTCTTTATTATCACGAAAAGAGTTGCATTGTTCGTGCTTTTTATTGTGATAAAGAAAGTGTCTATGTATGTAATTGTACATAACTAGGCCATGTAGACCATTTTAAAGTAGAATTTGTGCATCTCTCCTCAAATGTGTTTGTACAAATAATTGTTGTACTTTGTTTTTGTTTTGGAAGAAATAAAATATTTTTGTATGACAAACTCTTCAAACGGTTTAACTGGTTACTTTCCTAGCTACAATTGCATGCTTGTTGCTTCCGGGTTTCTTTTTGCTTCTTGTTCTCTTTGAATGTCTGCATTTTGTATTGTATGTGTTTTCCTTTTTGTTGGTCATTTGTTATATTGCTATTTTTACGCGCTCCTACCTCCTCCCACCCCCCGCAAGGGTGCCAGTGGTTTCAGTTTAAATAGTATCCCCACTTTCTGGAAATTTAGTGCTTTAAATTCCCACTGTCGCTGTCTTTGTCCTTTGTTCTTTCTCATTCCTACTCTTGTTCTGTCAATATACTATACTATCTTCTTCTTCACGAAACCAGTCACCTACTTTTTTTCTTGAAAACTCTTCCTGGACAAAAACTCTTTATTTGTGTGTGAGGTCTGTTGGATCAGATTGGGAATATTGGACGGTTTCTGCCAGGTGGTCACTGGGGGCTTCCTATGATGTTATTATTTGGCAATGTAGGCATTTTATATGTATGTGTTTTGTTGATATTTTATAATGATGTTTAATTCTATTTTTTTTTTGTAAAGGGGGTTGGATAAATTAGAGTGTAGCTTCAGCGTCCCCTGCACGGGATGTCTTTATTGTTGCCTTCAGTGTTACCACTAGGGTTGTTTCGGCAGATCTTTTATACGGATCACCCCCGTTGGGTTGCCGGGGGTTTCAGTATAAATAGTATCCCCACTTTCTGGAAATTTAGTGCTTTTAATTCCCACTGTCGCTGTCTTTCTCATTTGCTCTTTCTCATTCCTGCTCTTTTCTATCAATCTGCTATACTATCTTCTTCTTCGCTAGACCAGTCACCTATCTTTTTTCTTGAAAACTCTTCCGGGACAAGACTCCTTATTTGTGTATGAGATCTGTTGGATCAGCTTGGGAATATTGGACACTTTCTGCCAGGTGGTCACTAAGGCTTCCTTTGATGTTATTATTTAGCAATGTAGGCATTTTATATGTATGTGTTTTGTTGATAATTTATAATGATGTTTGTATTCTATTTTGTTTTTGTAAATGGGGGTTCGATAAATCAGTGGTGAAGAAACGGAAACTCCGATGGTATGGCCATGTCAACAGATCAGCAGGCCTTGCAAAGACCATCCTGCAAGGCACAGTGCAAGGAGGTAGAAGAAGAGGAAGACCGAAAAAGAGGTGGGAGGACAACATTCGAGAATGGACTGGCTTGACACTGAGCTAAGCCACGAGGGTTGCTGAGGACAGTGAAAGATGGAGCGCTGGTTAAACGATCATCTGTGGTGTCTCAACGACCTTCGAGTTATGGGATAGGATAGGATAGGATAGGATTTTTTTGGAGAAAATCCCGAGTTACTGTCCTTTTCTTACAAAGTGTGAGCTCTTATGCCAAATAGGACTATAAATAATTCCACCACACATTAATATAAATTGTCTGCTACATAGATAAATTAGATCATCTTACTAACGGTAGCGATAATTGCAACAATCAGCAAAAAGATTGGAATTTTCTTTTTGAAAATTGCACAGATTACGTCCCTTAGAGCAACACGTTCAGTGCTGTCCATGTAATTAATCACGTTATATTTAATATTATATTTCTTAAAAAAAAAAATAAGTATATTAGATTAGAAATTTAAAAAAGAAAAGTACAATATCAATGTGTTTTTGCAACATGTAACGCCCACATAATAATCATTAGCTTGAAACTCCCGCAATATGATGTCACACAAACTCAACAAAAAAACCAACAACAAAAAAATGGCGGCGCGCGATATAAATACCACTGGAGAAACCTGTTGGACAGGTTTTGATCGGGGCCGGCACCCACTATTATTTTCTGATATTGCTGCTCCAGCATGGGTGGCTATTTTTGTCCCACAACAGTCGCGCAGTCAGAGCGAAACCAGTCTACTAGGGGATGGGCAAAAATAACTAAACCCGGCTCCTCCCGTCTACAAGAAAATATCCTGGAGGTTGTCTGCTACTTTTCGGATTCTGGCATCGGTGTTGTGTCGTTGTTGTGAGGAGTGTGGGCACTTTTAAGAAAAGGTAAGATCGCTTCCAATCTTTCTATTTGTTTTCGTTTGCAGCCCTCCCTGATCATTCCTTGAATGTTCTTGCCTTAGATCGCAGTGATACTGCATTGATTTGGAAGATCTGCGTGTTCTTATGCACAAACTTGCATTTTCTGAAACTTTGATGTTACACTTACATTTACTGAATATTAATTGTTTGGTACTATTTTAAAATTTTTTAAAAGTGACTTTTTGACAATTAGAGTACAGTAAGAAGAAGCAAACAGGGTTTGTTTTGTTGTAGCATGGCATGTATTCATAAACTTCCATTGATAGTGCACACACCCAAACTCCTCCCTCTGGCAGAGATCATTGTCACACACACACACACACGCACGCACACACCTACACGCACACACACACATATAATTCCATATTATTGAAATATTTATATAACTAGTGTTTCTCTCCACTCGTGCTTGAGACTGTACACGTTAAATTTAAATGTTAATATTTTTAACATTGTGTTTCTTTGTTTTGGGTGCAATTTTATTTTTTATGCATTTCAAATTGTTTTGCTTCTCATTTAAAACAGAATACAAAATCCTTTATTGTCCCCATAAACATTTACAAGAAGATTTTTCATGCAGTGTCCATTTGCATATAAATTCAAAACACCGAAATTAATTTGTAATAACAACATAAAATTGAAAGAAAATAATGATGATGATATTTACAAGGATTGAAACTTGTCGACACACACAAGCACGCACACACACATATACATGGCAACCTCGACTTTCTCCAGATCTTTGACTTTCCCATTGACAGTGCTAGGGAGGAAGAAGAACTCTTTAACTGGAACTCTACTATTCCTGCAACATTGGCACTCTGTCCTTCGGATTGAACAGCCGTAAAGGCATCCACGGATTTAAACGTTAACTATGCATATGGTGGAACTTATAGTCCCTGCCTTTCACCATGTTCATACTTAAGGCCACCACATCTTTCTCCCTCCCCCCTCTCTTAGTCTTACAGGGTGTGTTGTGTGTGTGCATATGTGTGAGAGGGAGAGGAGGATGAGTGAGAGAGAAAATGGTTTGTGATTAATGAAATCATTATACATAGATTAATGCGAAGACTTTTCATCATTATAATTACAATTAATATTTAGGTGATTTTGGTTCTCTGTATATATCCATATCCATAAACGTAAACTCCAATGGTATGGTCACGTCACCAGATCATCAGGTCTTGCAAAGACCATTCTGCAAGGCACAGTGCAAGGAGGTAGAAGAAGAGGGAGACCGAAAAAGAGGTGGGAGGACAACATTCGAGAATGGACTGGTTTGACACTGAGCAAAACAATCAGGGTTGCTGAGGACAGGGAAAGATGGAGTACGCTGGTTAAACGATCATCTGTGGTGCCCCTACAACCTCCGAGTTATGGGATAGGATATGATAGGATAGGATCCATATATATAGGTGTGTTCCATTTGACATTGATGATTTCTTCCTGAAGAAGCTTATTGCAAAAATTTGAAAAGTAAAGGGCATTAAAAAATACAGATGGAGATTTCTGTCTTTCCTCTTTAATAGAGAAAATTTGACTTTATTTCATATAGATATATATATATCCTTATAAAATATCCCCACAAACAAGGTATACTGTTTTTCCTACGGTCATCTGGGGACACCATTTTGGATAATGGATAATATTATCCCCCATGCACACACATTCACACCCACGTGCAGAGACAATTGAGACACAAGTGAACCACTTCAACATATACCCCCCACCCCCAAAATATTAATAAAATAAAATAAAAGGTAAAAATTATATACAGATAAATATTTTAGTACAATTCTTGATCAAAACAAACGGGATCTAAAGTAGTAAAAAAGGTAATTATTTGTTTCTAAGGTATTTACATTGTGAATATCTACATGATAAGATCACTATTTATCAGTTTAGTAATTGTGATATCACGTTATCTTAAATGTGAAATGTGAAATATTTTCATGAGATTTTCGGGCTTAGTTTAGATGTTATAGATCTTAATGCTATTCAAAGGGATCAATAAAAGATGCTAAAAATAAAAATATTATACTGTATTTTGATAGCACTTGCTAATAATTATAAGTAATGTAATTCTTCAGGTATCTATTGCTGTTTTTAATAATATAATTGATAATAAACTTGTCAAAATGTCTGATACTTTGACAGAGTGAAAAGTTGAGACCACTTTCCTATTTCAATTTTATCACAGCTATTTTTACTAATTGTTTTTAGATATCACGGCGTGTTTTTTTTGTTTTTTTTTAACATAGGACTAATGTGTAAATATGGTATATTGGTGTGAATATATGTATTGTTTAATACAGTGGAACCTCCGGTATAAGACTGTCCAAAATCTGAGAAAAAACGTTCTTATAATAGAGGTGGTCTTATACCAGAAATGAGGAGAGGGGGAGGGGGGGAATTGGCAGTCAGGGTCAGAGGGGTATGTAGTCATAAATTTTTTTTATCCTTTATAATAAGCTGAATTTGGGTCTTCCCAACGTCTAATCTTTTAGCAATAGACAAACAACTCTCCCCCTTTTCACTTCTTTCAATCACTTTCATTCTCTCTGCCAAACTCAAAACTTTCCTCTTGCGCGATGACATTTTGACAATCTAGTGTAGGCGAGTAATGTCCCTTACTTGCAAACCGGAAATAGCAGACAACAGCATGAGAGAAAACAGGAAAGGTCCAGTCAATAAGTTAACTGATATCTCTTTTAAATTGTCTCAGACCGTCGTATGAAGGGCTTAAGACACGAGGTTGTCGCATACCAGAGGTCATTTATTATTGGAAGTGAATCTGTCAGAAGTTTTCAGGTCACATAACCGAGGGAGTCGTATACAAGAGAGACGGATACCGGAGGTTCCACTGTACTATGTGTTTGGGTATTAATTGTTACACACAGCTTTATTTTTAAATATTTAAATTATGTAACAAATGAATTGTAACATGCATGGTCAGTGGTTTACTATATACTGTAATTCTTTCTGAAATAGTAGAAGGCCATAAAGAAAAAAAACACACCCAAAAAATTGCCAATGTCTAGGGGAGGCATAGGGGGTTAAAAAAATTGAATGCACAAAGCAAAAATTCTTAGCTAAACAATAGAATTTAGACAGGAGGCACTGTGGTCTAATGGTAGTGCTTCGGCTTGCGGATCTGAAGGTCCCGGGTTCGAGCCCTGGCCGGGCCATTGTGTTGTGTCCCTGGGAAAGACACTTTACTCCTGTTTTCCTACTCCTTCGGATGAGAGTATAAACCGAGGTCTAGTCTGTGTGTCGCATACATTCCATCATAACAGACTTTAAAGATCCGGACGCTCATGTCCTAGACGGGTGAGTGCCGGTAACAAGAACACACCCAGCATGCACTTGGTCCTTCTCCCCCATCCCTGGCTGCCCAGGATTGTGCTCAGTTGTCCGGGCGTCAGACCGTGCGCCCAAAGGCTGCGGGTGAGCGTCTCGGGCAGTTTGGGTTAGATCCTGTATCGGCCAGCGCCTTGAGTCTTAGGCTAAGGCACCTTACAAATGACGAACATTATAATCAATGCTTATAGGGTCCAGTGGACTACGAAGAGCCGAATCAGGGCCACAGAAAGTTTTTCCAAAGCTATATTACACTGTTTAAAAATTAACAGATAAAAGTTGCAAGTAAAATTTAAACCATGTAAAAAACAACAATGGCATGACCTAGATGTGGTAAAACAAGCCAACATCACGTTAAAATGTAAACAGGTTTTGACCATTGCAAACTGTAAAAATCTCATTAAAAAATATTGAACTCAAACAGCTTTCTCTTTTATCAATCACATCAGCACATTCAGACTTAAAATGGTGAACGGAAAAGGGTTTATCACATGCAAAACACCACAGTGGTTCTTCACCTTTCCAAAGAAAACTTTGAGTCACATATGTATGCCTGATATGCAGGCAGGCAAAAAGAGTTTTCTCCTTTCGGGTAGAAGCAAACTCGGGCATAGAATCATAGAAATCTTGCAAATTTGTTATCGGTTTGACTAGACCACTCTGTCTGCCAAAGCTTTTTGCAATAAGAGCGAGTCACATAACGCAGATCAGAATAAGGGACAAACTGAAAGAAAACTCAGAAGGAAAATCATGACTAAGTGCTTCTTTTGCAGTGCAATAGCTTAGTAGTGTCAAAGTGACGCACTGGCCTCAAAAGCAGTGTGTCAAATTTGATTTTATCTGTGTGTAATAATTTTCACCGGTGTAACATTGAATTCTCATTTCAATTTGCAGATGGCCCTATTAACATTGGCACTGGCTGCCTTGCTGGGCAGCACAGTTGCTTTTTTAGAGAGCCAAACATGTACAGATGACAGGATGGTGACTATTCAAAGCGGCGCTGAAGCCATGATGGGAGGGATCATTTCCCAGCGAAGGTCAGGTCCTGGAGGTTACGGATGTGGCTTGCCTGCCTCCAGTAAGTCATTGTTTAATAATAGTACTAGAAAAATTACCATAGACTTATTTATTAGTTTTTCTGCATATGTTGTACACATGTATTTCTGCAGAAATGCAATAAATCACTCTTCGAGGGATTCAGATTTGTTTAATACTTTGTGGATAGTATTTAATTTATTTTTTTTTTTGCATTGCTTAAATGTAATCACTTCTACATTTTCATTACCATTGTCTCTTTATTCAGAATGGGTTTACATTTTTGCCTTTGCTCACCAATTTCATTATTTCTTGATTGCTCCAGTGTTGTTACCATGTTTTTGCACTAGGCATGTTCTTCTTAATAATTGCTGTTCTAAAGATCCCTTCTGAGCTTTTTCTGTAGAGGTTGATCGTCAGATCAAACTAGATTTGTTGCCACTCCTAATGTTTTCCTTCATTGACATTGGGAGTCGATATTGTTTCTAGGAAACATTGCATGATTTTGTTTTCTGTTTAAACTTGACATACACTAATAAGTCTGACCAAAGAAACAATTTTCCTTTATTATTCTGAACATTTTGTTATGTAATTTCAGTTCAGTTTAATTCACTACTGTGGCTTAAATTTTGTTCACAAGAAGGTGTTCTTTGATAAGTCGATTCATAAGGCGCAAATTAATATTGTTATGCACCTGCTGTGTGTGTGTTTTGCTAGGCATGCAGTCATACGAAGCTCTGCGGTTTGCTCTGGAACTTGTCAACAAGAAGAACGAGACGCTCAACACAGGATTCCTGGATTCCTTCTATGTTCCAGGAATACGACTGGGTAAGTTCCACGCCTTTGTTTTAGTTATTCTCTCTTAAACGTTTGTTTGAAGATGCTTGTATTCTATGTTGCCTCTTCCTATTACATGGTTATTTATCAATAGCAAATTCAGCCCCGATGCTTGAATCTTGATACGTGTAACTCGAATTCATTTATCCACGCAGCCTGTTCACTCAGCAACAACTTCTCCAACTTTATTCAGCAAACATCAACAACTGCATACAAGCTCACTTTCCGAAAATCACTACAAAGATCATCCTTACAAGCAGACAGTGCATTACTTATAAAGCCTCTCTGCAATTGAGAAAAAGTTTGAACATTCCAACATGACGCAGTAACATGCAATGAAAATAAAACTTGTCTCTGGAACGATGCACTGCCTTACCTCATATAATGTTTAGATTCGACCAGCTTTTAACCGTGAGGTCTAGAAGCTTCGATCGATAATAAACAAGTAATTCCAGAAAATTGTCAACAGTATTGACTGACAAAAATTATCAATATTATAGAAAGCTTCTTCTAGCAACAACGCAAAATCAAATCAAAGGTAAATACACTCTGTTATTGCGTGCTTTACAAAACAAAGTGATCAAATCTATCGTGCGTGCCTCAGATGAACGTTACATGGTCACTATGTATGTCTCACTATTTCATTTATGTAGATGATGTTGATGTTGAACACTTGTGTAGTGAGGTTTCTCCATGTTGTTGCAGCAGGTTCACTTATGAAGGGGAGACAAGGTTCACTTATCTGTACTTTCCTAACTCACAATAGCTTGCACTGTCTTATATAACTTTTATATAACTTTTGGACCTGTGTGATAAACGAAGAGAGATGAAAAAGAAAAAGAACAACTCACAGGGAGCTGATGCCTACAAAAAAATCAACAATGAAATCCCCTACGACCTCCGAGTTATGGGATAGGATAGGATAGGATAGGATAGTCTTATATATTAACCAGAGATTTGACTTGTTGTATACCTCAAGTTTGTAACTTTAGATATGTCATTGTTTCTTTAAATGTATATCGTTTCTTGATATTTGTTCTCCCCATTTTAATTTCCTGATTTCTACATGATATAGAGTACTTGCCCGATTATTTATGTTTGTAACATGTTTGGATTTGGGTGCAAAATGAAAGCTATATTTCGACTAAATATATAAGCTTTCAGGCTTTTCACTCACATGATTGCAGCAACATGAGTGTCTGTTTTAACCTCATAATCATATCATCATATTCCTTACTTTTTTTCTCCATTTTGTATGTTTTACATGTTGCATAATGAGTTGTAAAATGTTGTATAATGAGTTGTAATATGTTTTAAATTCTTGTTCCAATGAAGAAAAAAAAAAGTTCCAATTAAAAAAAAAAGAAGCGTTCATGTTAATGTAATGTTGATTTATTGATTTTTATAAACTTTTTAAAATATTTTTATCCAGGTATGAAGCTGATTGATGCCTGTGAGAATACAGATGCTGCAGTGGCTGCAGTGTCACGTCTATTTCCCACTCTGCAGTCTGATGCTCGATCCTGCACTGCTAACCAGTCACAGCTTATGCTGGGTATGCATCTTTGGTCCCACTATATATATATTTTGTTCTCTCTCTCTTGTCTCTCCATATCTCCCTGGTCTATAATGATTTCTTCCCGGAGCAAAATCGTTTGCATCAACAGCTACTTCTTTTAGCAATACTAGTTTGAACACATTGTTGCTGTTCCAAGTTGCGGAATACCATGATTTTGTTTTCTTTCTGGGTTTGCATGGGTGCATGTAATGATGATGGCGTAGTCTTTTATAGCGTGGCTGTTCATGGATAGCTATGGCTGTAGCTGGAATTCCAGCCTTTTGGTATGCATTCTGGAAGACACAGTGGTGAAAGAAATACAGGCGTGGTGCAGAGTGTTGGAACAGACAATCGATAGAACTATATACTACCAAAAAAAAGCAGATTTTATGGACCCCACAAGTACTCGTGGTTTTGTTCCATGATTTTTTTATTTTTATTTTTTTTACTTTGTTGATGCAGATAATTCCTTTTACTCTTACATAATATAAAATTACAGGAAATGCACATTTGTGTTTTCTATTAGTTGTTTGGTAATTGGAAAAGTTGTAATAAACTTTCTTAACTTTCTTAAAGGTCTTGTGGGTACGTCGGACAGTGCGTCCACAGAGAAAGTAGCTGCGTTTGCTAATACGTTCCACATCCCTGTGGTATCCTACATGGCCACAGCTGTGGATCTGACCTACAGTGGTGCCCTCCCCAACTTCCAACGCACCATCCCTCCTGATGACATGCTGCTAGAAGTGAGGGCCTTGTTAAGCAATCTTAAAAACAGTCTTACTGTTAGATTGTAAGATTAGGTAGCCTATAAAGTATTGTACACGTTAAGATAGTTTATATATATTTGTAAATGTCATATTTATAATAATAATATTGGATACGCAACATATATGCTCACAGGTTCCACACACTCTCACACACACAACAAACACACATCTATCGCTCAAACATGTGGTGTAAAGGCAGGGAGATCGCTATTAGAAGACAGAAAGAGATATCGAATGCATATTTTTGTTATTTTAGATTGACTGCATACAATACCATTATTGAAGTCATGTTTATTTTATAATTACAATTTAAATAGCTTAAGATTTTCTACCCCTGGTCTACAGTATTTTGTCACTCCTTAGCTTTGTTTGTATGCTGTTTTTAAAGATAATTCAAGTTTCTTTTTAAATGTTTCATTGTCTGTACATTTGAATGATTTTAGATCTCACTCTCACACATGAGCATACAACAAAGAATAGTTTATTTCTTTTCCATTCTGAAACCATTATTCTGCTTACGATTGTTGTAGTTATTATTTATTATTTAATCGTTATACATTTGTTAAATGGGTAGATATTTTTGGGCCGTTCTACTTCAAAATTGTAGGTTACAGTAATAGGACAACAGAGAAAAGAGTTGTACATTATTTTTTTTATTTGCGTTTAATTTTCTGTAGGTGATGGGACAAGTGCTGGTGAATATAAACTGGCGCTACATTGTAGTGGTGTACGAGGATTCCTTATATGGCAGGTCAACCTACGAATCTCTCCGACCTGCGCTGGCCAGACTGGGCATCTGTCTGACCGCTGCGGTTAGGGTTGATGGCAACAACCTACAGTCTGATGTGATCCAGAACGTGTTGAGACAGGTAAATAAAAGCAGTAGTGTTGAGTGTCCTTTCCCAGTTTCTGCGTGGGTCATTTGCATCCAGTAGTCATGTTTATTTTATTTATACTTCTGAACAAATTTAAATAGCTGAATATTCCCTTTCTGTGGTCTAAAATGTGTTGTCATTCATTAGCTTTGTAAAGAGAGTTTGTCCGGTACTTTTTGACAGATTTAACGTTTCGACTACAGATTTTTTGACACGTCACACATGCACACAAATGGCTACTTACTCCTGTAGCTTTCAGCAACTATCCTGTCGCCTTCATCAGCACAGACTGAAGGTGAGAATTGGGATTCAGTTCACATCCCCGTGAATACACTCATGGCAATGTGAGTGAATGAGCGAGGTGTAAGTCACTGGCAGTTGGCATCGGCCGCGGTCACGGTTCAGGGTCGGAATGTGGGCTGATGTTGATAGCCTCCTTGACACCCCTCTGGAACCATCTCTGCTCCCTGTCCAGCGCTCTGATGTTGTCGTTCTCTAGGTGGTGGTCATGTTCGAGGAGGTGTTCCCCGAACGCAGATGAGTGCTTGTGGTGTTCCTTTACACGTTTATGTAGTTTTCTCTCTGACTCACCCACATAGTCCTCGTCACAATTTAATGTTATTTCCATTTGGCAAAAAAAACAACAACGTATATATGTTACTGGCAATCTGTGTATTCAGTCAATGTGTAAATTGTCTTTAAAAAAAAGCAGTCACATTGTGTTTTGACTATGACCACTAGCCAATACATGTATTGACTAAAATTTCCAGTCAAGACGTATATTGTCTTAAAAAAATGCTCTGGTCAAACACGGATTGACTGAACTACACTACATACAGTACATAATTGTTGCTTTAGGTCCAGCGGACTCTTCCGAGCCAAATCAGGACCGGACAACCCCCAATCCGCATAAAAGATCTGCTGAAACAACCCTAGTGGGAAAACTGAATGCCCTCCACCGGCCAGTCACTTTACAATAAAGACATCCCACGTAGGGGACGGCTGAGGCTTCACCCCAACTTATCGAACCCCCGTTTACAAAAACAAAATAGAATACAAACATCATTATAAATTATCAACAAAACACATACATATAAAATGCCTACATTGCTAAATAATAACATCATAGGAATCCCTAGTGACCACCTGGCAGAAAGCGTCCAATATTCCCAAGCTGATCCAACAGACCTCATACACAAATAAGGAGTCTTGTCCCGGAAGAGTTTTCAAGAAAAAAGGTAGGAGACTGGTCTAGCGAAGAAGACGATAGTATAGCAGATTGATATAACACAGCAGGAATGAGAAAGAGCAAATGAGAAAGACAGCGACAGTGGGAATTTAAAGCACTAAATTTCCAGAAAGTGGGGATACTATTTATACTGAAACCCCCGGCACCCCAACGGGGGTATTGTCATTCGGCATTTAAATTGCAACTGCTTGTAGAAATGAATTAACGAATGACCACGCAATCATTTCTTGTTCTCTCTCTCTCTCTCTCTCTCTCTCTCTCTCTCTCTCCTCTCTCTCTCTCTCTCTCTCTCTCTCTCTCTCTCTCTCTCTCTCTCTCTCTCTCTCTCTCTCTCTCTCTCTCTCTCTCTCTCTCTCTCTCTCTCTCTCTCTCTCTCCTCTCTCTCTCTCTCTCTCTCTCTCTCTCTCTCTCTCTCTCTCTCTCTCTCTCTCTCTCTCTCTCTCTCGCTCTCTCTCTCTCTCTCTCTCTCTCTCTCTTTCTGTCTTGTCTTTTTGTTTCGCTGTCAATTACATCTAATTCTTGAATGCAATCAGGGAGGCCATTCCATTATTGATGTGAGAGAGATAGAGAAAGAGACCTGTGTCATTGTTACGATTGAGACACTCACTATAGTTCCTAACGTTTTATATTGCAAAGTAGGCAATGATAGCGTGTATTTACCTTTGATTTGATTCTGTGCTGTTGCTAGAAAAAGCTTTATATAATGTTGGTAATTTTCGTCAGTCGATATTGTTGTAGAATTGTTGAGAATTTTCTGGAATTACTTGTTTATTATCGATCGAAAAATCCAGGTCTAACTGGTAATAGCTTGGAAATTCTTCTAAACTGAGGAATGTTCGATGTTGTAAGACAGTTCCGGTGATGAGTTTGATTGGGTATTATTGCGTCATTCTGGAATGTTTTAAGCTTTACTGGATTGCATATAGGCTATATAAGTAATGCACAACCTGCTTGAAAAGTTGATTTTTGGAGTGATTTTCAGAAAGCGATCTTGTATGCAGTTGTTGGTGTTTACTGAATAAAGTTAAAAAAACGTTTTACGATGACTCCTGTCTTGTTGCTGAGTGAACATGCTGCATGGATAAACGATTTCAAGTTACACATTTCAAGATTCAAGCATCGGGACGGAATAGACTATTGATAAATACGTGTAACAGTTGTAATATTTCGCCTTGGTCAATAGGCAATTGTAATCTTTCGTCACTAGAATTTCGGCCAGCTTGTTTACAGACTTTTATTATTTTTCATTCATATCATCATTTGTGGTGAGGAGTCTGCAAAGCAAGTCTGGAATTAATGATCGACGTGGTTTTGTCTGGAATTGTGGTTTGTCATTTGTTTGAATTCGCATTCGTCACCACAACATTTTTGCTGAAGTCATATGATTTATTTTCAAACAAGACACTGAACCTTATTAGTTACATGCCGATTAACCCATCTCAAGGATTATGATCTGAGCTCATCACATTTTGGTGTAATATAAATAATGCTGTATGCTCGCATGTGCTCTGAAACATTGTCAGAAGACTTGACTGAGCAAAACACGCATTGACTAAATTGAACCTTCAATCAATGTGTGTATTGAAGTGGGTCAAAATTAAGACAACACACGTATTGACTGGAAATTTTAGTCATATTGTCTTAGTGGTCACAGACAAAACATGAAGTGACTGCTTTTTTTTAGACAATACACGTATTGACTGAATACACAGATTGCCGGTAATATATATATATATAGATGGATGGATGGATCGATAGATAGGCAGTTTTTATATGTGTTGCTTTTTTGTTGTTGTTTGTTTGTTGAGAAAATAGTTGTTACTGTGGACTAATATTTGTTATGGTTTGAAACTATTGAACATTGTGAAGTAAGGAACGAAGACACATTGCACAAAAGAGTTGGAAATTTCTATTATGTTTTTGGGGGGTTAGTTCCCAGTTATGCACTTGGATGCCTATTTTACACAATCATTTAATAATACATTGATTTATAAGGTGCATAAAACACGAAAATCTCACAGTATAAAGAGGGATTCAAGGAGCATTTTAAAAAATGCTTTGTGCATTTCCGAGTAACACTTTACTGATGACCTACAGTGATACCTAGGCTTTGTTAATTCAAACAAAAAAACTATGAATATAGCCCTACTTACAAGGGTATCACTGACATGCAAAGGGTGGAAAAAACCCCAGAAAATTTGGAAAAAGTTTTATTTTTACCCTAATTTTCAGGAGCTTATATTATTTTAGCCCTAAATTTTCAGGTCTACATTTTAAGAAGCTGTGAAAGCTTGTCCTTTCTCTTTTTGTAAGCAGTTACATTCACGAATTTCTTTTACATTTCTGCCCTTCCTGTGCAGGTGGTTGCCACAGACACAGTGGGGGTGGTGTTTCTGGGCGGCGCTTCCTTGGCCAAGGCACTGCTGGAGAACGGCATGAAAGTTCAAGGAGCGGGCAAGCTGCAGTGGATCTTCACCGACAGCATTTCCTTGGAATCTACCTATCCTGAAAGCAACCTCTACCCTAGGGGTATCATGGTCCTGGTCCCTAAGTCGCGATACATCGTCGAGTTTGAGGATCACTGGGTGAGTTTTATTTGTTTTTGTCTCATTTATTAGAACGTGATTTTCAACCTCAGAATATCAATAATCTGCGACAAATATTTACAGCATCAATATCTATATCATGTGTTTGTAGACTTCAAAAAAGCGTTTGACCGAGTCTGGCTTGCAGCACTGTGGGCAACCATGAGAGTGTACAACATCAGCCCTAAAATTATTGATGTCATCAAAAGCCTGTATGACAAATCGGTGTGCATCAAGGATGCCTACTCTCTCCAACACTCTTCATCATCTTCTTAGAACGCATTATGTCAGATGCTCTTGCAGATCACAAAGGCACAGTAAGCATAGGTGGTAGAGTAATCCCCGACCTCCGTTTTGCGGTTGACATTGATGGATTGGCTGGAGAGGAACAATAACTTGAACAGCTGGTACAGATGCTTGACACCACCTCCAGAGCCTATGGAATGGAAATAAGTGCAGAGAAGACCAAAATGATGACCAACAACACCAATGGCATCAACACGAACATCAAAGTCCAAGGCCAATCCCTCAACACAGTGCATAGCTTCAAATATTTAGGAGCCATTGTATCAGACAATGGGTATCAACAGGAAATCCTCTCCAGGATCGCACAAACAACTGTTGCCCTGACAAGGTTGAAGCCCATTTGAAAAGACAGGACCACCAGTCTCCATTCCAAGGTAAGGCTGCTGCGCTTCCTTGTCATCTCCGTCTTCCTATACACTTGCCAAACATGGACACTCACAGCACATCACCAACGACGAAGTCATACAGACCATCACACAAGCCATTGGACAACACGACGAAATGCTCACAGTGGAGAAGAAACAGAAACTCTGATGGTATGGCCACGTCACCAGAGCATCAGGCCTTGCAAAGACCATCCTGCAAGGCACGATGCAAGGAGGCAGAAAAAGATGGAGACATAAAAAAGAGGTGGGAGGACAACATTCAAGAATGGACTGGCTTGACACTGAGCGAAACCATGAGGGTTGCTGAGGACAGAGAAAGATGGAGTACGCTGGTTATACAATCATCTGTGGTGCCCCAACGACCTTCAAGTTATGGGATAAGATAGGCTAGGCTAGGTAAACTGTGCCAGCAGAGTCAGTGCCTTGTGTAAATGTGAATGGTGTGTGTTTGGTAGCGGGCTATGGGTCATTTTGTTTTGTCAGAAAGTTGGTGTGAGACAGTTATCATTTGAAATGTAATAGGAGTACTTCCTAAATAGCTGTCAACATGTATTTTGTACCGCATTTCAGGGGAAGCAACCTACTTTCGGTTTATTTAGGAGTACTTCCTAACTAGCTGTCAACATGTATTGTGTACCGCATTTCAGGGGAAGCAACCTACTTTCGGTTTATTTAGGGATAATGCCTATTATATTTTATGGAAAATGGAATGAAGTGGAGGACAGCTAGTATTCTAAATGTACAGCTTTAAGAAAAGGTAGGTAAAGGTGTCCCTGTAACCTTTGGGTTGTGTGTTGCTTGTTCTTTTGTGCTAACCTTTATTTTGTTTGTGTGTGTCCTTTGTTGTCGATGTAGGTGAGACTGGATGAGTACAACCCTCCGGCGGAAAACCCTTGGTACGCCAACTGGTACATGGAGCTTCATGAGTGCAACATTGGGAATTCCACCAAGTTCACCAGAAGCTGCTCCAGCCTCTACCCTGACTCTGCCACCAAAGAGGCTCTGCGACGCAGCAACTTCGTTCAGGTCTGGTCGTGTTTCAGTTGTTAACCCTTCAGTTGTAAAATATTAGTATTCAATAGTTGCAGGAGGGCTGAAAGCAGGAAATTCTCACTGGGGTAGTAACTCCTGTCTTACTAGTCTGTTAACGAAAAAAAAATAAAATAAAATAAAATAAAATGAAAAATAATATACTGTATATAGCAGAAAAACAGTTTGTGATTCTGTGAAACTTGAAAGAATCATTGAAAATAGAATGAATGAAGGCACAGAGCAAAAAATGGTCACCAATCAGGGCAGGTGAGCTATAAGGTATTGTAGTACCTGTGCCTCCTCCTTCTTCTTCTTCTTCTTCTCCTCCACAACAGGGTTTTGCATGAGTGTGGACATTTTGTGTATGATTACAGGACCAGTTTGTGGAGCCAGCAGTGCTTGCTGTCTTCACCTATGCCGCTGCCTTGAGGAAAGCCCAGCTGACCCTGTGTGGTGCCACAACTGTTGGCATGTGCCAGGCTCTCAGGGACATGACCCCAGAAACCTTCATGAACACCTACCTCAGATCGGTCAACCTTACCTTCACCACCAAGGAACGCATTGCCAGGCAAGACCAGCTGCATCTCTGGCTGTCTTATTTGCATTTAAATAATAATTTAGTTCATGCTTAATTGCATAGGGTAGACTATGCTTCAATGCCGGGCAGCTTCAGCACTGCTTGTGTTTAACCTCCTTTGAAATAAACTTTTACCTTCATGGCATCCAGCAGCAGAGCTTCTGAATCTCCTCATGACAGTTCGTCACTACCGATCTTATTCCAGTAGAGGGAGGGAGTGGGTATTTAGTTAACAAAGAGTTATAATTGTGAGAAGAATTAAAACACACAAACATGTAGCACCTTGCTTTATGGTGTAAGAAGACAGCAAATGGGTCATTGGGCCCAGCGACTCTGGAGTTAGAGCCTGTATCAGCCGCCACAGTGAGCAGTTCTTGAGCTGATAAAGTGCTATGTAAGGACAACCTGTAATATTGTTTTTAAAATAAAATAAAGACACCTCCCAACTGACTTGCATATTACGTACAGCCTCTACACTGACTTTTAATATTGTTGATGCTGTGTCGGTGTGCACAGTTACGCCTCCCTCCATATCCAGCCCTACAACGCAGCCAAGCGATTGATCTTTAACACCAAGGGTGATGTAGTGGGCCCGGTGTTTTCCTTGTACAACTACAACAACCTGCCCCAGGGACAGGAGACCGCCGCTCAGTACAAGTTCAGAGAGGTTAGCCATCCAGCATTTTTCGCTACGCACATTCTATGGGGGGGGGTGGGGGTGGAAAGCATAGGGGTGAAAGGGTGTGCATCAGAATTATGGCACGCACTGTTATCCTTTGTCTGTGATGTGGTGTGGTGGTTTTTTTTTAACTGTTGGAATTTCTCCCAGAATGAGTGCGGTTTGACGGGACAGACTGTGGAAACTGACCTGTGATGGCGACTGTAGCTAATTAGGTTAGACAGGTGTGTGTGATCTATAGTGTTTGGAGACCTCCTCTCAGTACAAGTTTAGAGAGGTAAGCCGTCTAGCATTTTTCGCTATACACATTATATGAGAGTGGAAAGCATTAGTGGTAGGGACACAAGTTTCTGGGTAAAAAAATTAAGCAGAAAAGTACAGCTTGTTTCATACGCTCAGCCTAGAAATGCCCTACTCTTACCCTGTTTGGTACATGGGTTGGTGAGCATAAAATGTGGACATGGACAGGAAATATCACACAACCTATTATACAACAGTCCGCACAGCTGTGAACGGGTACTTTGCTGGCTTGAGGACACAGTGAAAGATCAAACAGGGAGGAAGAGGAAATGGACACTGTACTTACAAAGCTGGCCCTGAGAAATGAGAAATATCCAACCCCTTAATGATGAGGGTGGTCTATCTTTGTGGGTAGAATATGCAGTGTTTGTAGGAATAATGATGTGTACGGTTGGTGGTTATAGGCGCATACAATGCACCCCATAATGTTTACACCACGTTGGACTATCAAAAGTAGCACTTTTAGTTTCGCAAGGCATGTTGAAACATTTTATCCGTTACCGTTAATCTAAATAGCATGATTTTTTTAAATAAAATTTTTGCAACACAGCAACTTTGTTACATGCAGTGTCCTATTGTGTCACCATACACCTTCAAATGTATTTTGACTTTGTCCCATGACTCGTGTCTGTACAGAAGTGGTGTGGAATTTTTTATGTGCACACTGTCACAAAAGTTTGTGTTCAGAGGCCAAAGTAATAAATAGTCAGTATTTTGCAGTCCTGATCCTTTTGTCCGTTGTCGTTTACAATAATGCTCACCTGCCTGTTCTTGACAGATTGGCACCTGGATCGGTGGAAGCTTGACGGTGAACTTGAACGTTGCCAGAATGTACACACCGGATCGCACCAGCCCCATTGCACTACCCCCTTCACCTTGCCCTGCGGCTGGTTGCTACCCCTGTCTCGGTGTGCCTCAGGAGATGAAATATTACTACTCTCCAGGTAAAAGGAGGAGGAGAATGGTGATGATGATGATGATGATGATGATGATGATGATGATGATGATGATGATGATGATGATGATGATGATGATGATGATGATGATGATGATGATGATGATGGTGATGATGATGACGATGATGAAATGCACCATTCTCTAGGTCAAAGGATTTACAAAATGATGATGATGAGGAGGGGGAAGAGGGTGAGGATTGTCACTGGGCCATGGGACTTCCTATGATGTTATTATTTGGCAATGTAGGCATTTTATATGTATGTGTTTTGTTGATATTTTATAATGATGTTTATAGTCTATTTTGGTTTTGTAAACGGGGGTTCGATAAATTAGAGTATAGCCTCAGCGTCCCCTGCGTGGGATGTCTTTATTGTAAAGTGACCGGCTGGTGGACGAGGGTTGTTTCGGCAGATCTTTTATGTGGATCGGGGGCGAGTCCTCTTTCAGCGAAGTTGTGGTCTTGATTTTGTGGTCCTGATTCGGCTATACTGGTCCTGATTTGGCTCGGAAGAGTCCGCTAGACCTAAAGCAATAATCATGTAATGTAATGAGGAGGATTTAGAGGAAGAGGATGGAAACGACGATGATGAGAATGGTGATGATGATGATGCAGAGGAGAAAGATCTGGAGTATAACGATGGTAACTGGTGTCAAATAAGCCAATAATTAATGTAAAAACACTCAAATAAAAAAGTATTTCCAAAATTTGTGTGTTGAGGTTAAGGCAAAAAAAAATATTTAAGGAAAAAAAGTAAACAAATAAACTGTAAGTTTGGCTTAACAGGAATTTTATTTGTACAGTGCCTACTCTTAGAAATCTTGTAATTAAATTATTTCACACTATATTTTTACTTTTGGGATGTTTATCAATGGCAATATGGCTCTAGGTTTGGCAATAGCATTATTAATGTGAAAATCTGCTGTCTCAGATTTTTTTCTTTTCTTATCCTATTCTATCCTATCCCGTAACTCGAAAGTTGTTGGGGCACCACAGATGATCGTTTAACCAGCGTACTCCATCTTTTTCTGTCCTCAGCAACCCTCATGGCTTCACTCAGTGTCAAGCCAGTCCATTTTGAAATGTTGTCTTCCCACCTCTTTTTCTGTCTCCTTCTTCTTCTGCCTTCTTGCACCATGCCTTGCAGGATGGTCTTTGCTAGGCCTGATGCTCTGGTGATGTATCCACACCATCTGTTTCCGTTTCTTCACTACATGTCATTATCAATTGTGTTATCCAATGGCTTGTGTGATTCTGTGACTTCTGAGTGATTTTGAGTCTTCTGTAGCATTCTCAATTTCATGCTTTCTTTTTTCTGTAACCATTTTCCATGTTTTGAGATACAAACCACAACTTACCTTGGAATAGACTGATGGTCCTGTCTTTCCAAATATTCAATTGTCAAACTCTGCATCCTTTCTTTCAATTCTTACATCATATTTAATCATGCATGTGTTTTTCCCTCCCCAATCATTCTTCTTTTATCTTACCATTTCAATAAAATCTTTTATTCTCAATCAATATCAATTTCCTTCAATTTCAATCCATAATTCAACTTCTCATGATCCTCAAATTCTGACAGATGTCAAAGTTCTGAAGATTTTAGCAATAACACCCCATCCTTTATCCCATTTACGCTTTTCAACACCATATCATAATGTTTATTTGTTTAATGTACACAATCCTACCCAAATAGTCAAATGCTTTCTACAAAACAATGTATAGATTTGTTTTTTTGATTGTATTTTAAATGTTTTGAAGTGTTTTCAGTTGGTAGCTTGTCATCTTCAGCTGATTTGTTGTAGCTTATTGTTGAGCATTATTTTCAGGGGGAACATCTTGTTACTCCCCCTTATCACTACTCCCCCGGCTCGTTACTCCCCAGCTCGTTATTTTGAACAAAGTTCGACCTATTTCGTCGCCTATACGAGACGAACTAGGTAAACTTTTTAGAAAAGGGTTCGGGTAAGGGTTAGTTGCAGAGCTATCCCTAACCCTTGCCCTAACCCTTTTCTCTACAAAAATCACTTTCCGGTTCCTACATTCTTAAAATAACGAGCTGGGGGAGTAACGAGCCGGGGGAGTAGTGATACGGGGGAGTAACGAGCTGACCCCATTTTCAGGAGGACCTTGCTGGGATGGCTGAAGAGGCTGTTGATGTGGTAATTTTCACACTCCTGAAGATTACCATTTTTGGGAAGAGTGATAACAAGCGACTGGGTCCATAGTGTAGGCCATTCCCCACTCTGCCAGATTTTGTTACAAATAATGTTGAGGGCGTCAATCATTGCTTCTCCTACTGCTTAAAGCAATTCCGCCAGTATGTTGTCCACTCCCGATGACTTCTCCATCTTAGAGATTGCACTGCTGCCTCAACTTCTTCTCGGAGAATTGTGAAGATTTCTTCTTCTTCTGTGTTCTGGGTACATGCTGGAACTGATGGGTCTCCATTTGGTGTGTGAGTGTAAAGGTCAGAGCATTACTGTGTCCAAGACTTTTTGTTCTTCTGTAAGGCATATGCCAGACTTGCTTTGGAGAGTGGAGACCCTGGGCTTCACAGTCTGGCAGACCTTCTTGCTGTTGTTCTTGTTTAGACTGTTCCATATTTCCTGGCATTGATCTTCTATCCAGTTCTCCTCCTTTGCTGTGCACTGCCTTTTCGGATGTCGTTGTTGATTTTTTGGTAGGCGCCAGCTCCCTGTGAAGTGTTCTTTTTCTTTTTCATCTCTCTTCGTTTGTCACTCAGGTCCAGAGTCCAGGCGTCTTTTCACAGTTTATGAAATAAAAGAAGAAAACATGAGATACAAGGTTTTAGACAATAATAATAATGATATTAATAATAACAATAATAATAGTTATTACTTACACCTTCGGATGAGAGTATAAACCGAGGTCTAGTCTGTATCACATGCATTCCATCATAACGGACTTTAAAGATCCTGACGCTCATGTCCTAGACGGGTGAGTGCCGGTGACAAGAACACACCCAGCATGCACTTAGGTCCGTCTCCCCCATCCCTGGCTGCCCAGGATTGTGCTCAGTTGTATGGGCGTCAGACCATGCGCCCAAGGGCTGCGGGTGGGCGTCTCGGGCGGCTTGAGTTAGATCCTCTATCGGCCAGCACCTTGAGCAGCTCTTGAGCTGGTAAAGCGCTATATAAGAACGATTAAATATTATTATTATTTTTATTATTATTATTATAGAACTCTTTTTCCGAACTATAGTACATAGTATACACATTAGTTCATAGTGCTGATGTACTACTACTACTACGACGAATATTAATCATAATAATAATAATAATAATAATAATAATAATAATAATAATTAGTAGTAGTAGTAAAGAAAGAAAAGAAAGAGATTGCTCTTATATAGCGCACTTACAAGCTCAGAGAGCTTCTCAAAGCGCTGGCCACTACTATCCAGCAATCACAAAATAGTTTGCTGAAGTCAGGATTCGAACCCACGTCGCCCGTACACAAGTCGTGCGCCCTGACGACTGAGCTATAGTAGTAATAGTAGTAATATTAATAGTAGTAGTAGTAGTATTTTATGTAATTTAAAAAAAAACATTAATTGCAAGGGTACCTATAGATTTTCCAAACGATAGTTTATAGTATATAGATTAGTTCAAAGTGCAAGTGTTGTGATGACGTGTTTTAAACTGCATACATGATTACAATTTCAGGTGACATCACCATCAATGGTGTGTTCTCGCTGCACCAAATGGGCATGGAGAAATTTACCTGTGGGGCATTGCTGTCCACCATGCACCCTCTGTACCTTGAGGCCATGATCTACGCTGTGAAAGAGGTTAATACCGAAGGAATTCTTCGGGGTGTCAAACTCGGAGGCCTGGGTATCGATGACTGCATGGATGCTGATTTGTCCACAAACTTCATCATGCAGGTATGAGATTTAAAAAAAGGACGAGCTGTAGTTGTTGCTGCTGTTTTGTTGTGATTGTTGTTGTTGTTGTTGTTGATTTTTAAATTAATTCAATTCAATTTTACCAAATATTTATTACCATTAAAGGAATTATTACTTCCATTCATTTGGCATTTGAAAATATTATAATAAAAGCATGCAAAATAAACGACAAGTCTTACAAATTAAAAGCTAATATTAAATTATATTATTTTCATAGATTCATTCATATTTTCTTACTTACACACACACATACACACACACACACACACACACCCTTACCCTTATACATCTCTGTCTATTGCACATGCCATTACAAAGGAATAAAAAGAAATTTTGTTATTTCTAAGTTAAATAAATACATTTTT
Organism: Oncomelania hupensis; assembly: GCA_036898135.1. Lineage (NCBI taxonomy): Eukaryota > Metazoa > Mollusca > Gastropoda > Littorinimorpha > Pomatiopsidae > Oncomelania > Oncomelania hupensis. Next base: position 31,768,963 of record CM072521.1, on the reverse strand, counting down.
CAGAAATACTGTAACTATTGTACAACAAATAATAATATTATTGTTTAATCCCTTCAGCACCATACATGTATGCAGTTAATAATAATAAATTGCATTTATACAACGCATTTTCATTAGAATAACAACTCAATGAGCTTACAAACATTGTTTGTACGCATCATCACAACATTCGCACTACATCATGTCCAGCATCATTCAGAAAGTATTATTAATGTTCTTACTATTTACACAGAAAACGCCTTGCGGAACAAGTGCGTTTTTAAGCAGCTCTTGAAGGAAACAAGGTCTGTACAATGTCTTAAACCGGCAGACAGCGCATTCCAAACCTTGGGTGCTTGAAAACTAAAAGATCGCTCGCCAATTGTTTTAAGCCTATGCTTGGGCATTTTCAAAAGTTTTTCATCTGATGAGCACAAAGAACGAGTTGTAATGTAGGTAGTGAGTACCTCGAGACAGATATGGTGGAAGTGACTGGTCGAAGTGACGGAAAGCTAGGACAGCAATTTTGTATTCAATGCGGAACTTTACAGGGAGCCAGTGGAGCTGCATTAAGAGAGGCGTGACATGATCACGCTTCCATTTTTTAAGCACAAGCCGAGCAGCCACAGTTCTGTACACACTGCAGTCGGCTAACTTCATCAATGGGGAGACCAGCTAGAACTGAATTACAATAATCAAGTCTGGATGTCACAAAGCGCTGACCAACTGTGTGCATACATCCCTCGAAAGACACTGCCTCAAAGACGCAATACACTGAAACTCAAGAAAGGACAAACGACAGATGGTACTAATGTGGTCATGCATGGACAAAACTATCTAGCTTGACACCCAAATAACGAAAAATATTACTAAATAGGATGGTGCTGCAACCGATGTTTGCAGAATCGCTGCCGACCACCCTAAGACGGGAAGATGGCCTACAGGTATAACCTCGGTCTTGTCAGGGTTAAGCATCAACCTGTTGCTATTCATCCAAGCCTGGACACTGTCAATGTATGTTTTTACTTCAGACACAACAGAAGGGAAGTCATCAGCCTGACCACTCTTTGACAGTTCTGTATGATCTGCATATTTGTAGAACACGCAGTTGCAGGCTGTGATTACATTAGATAGTGGTTGGGAGTACAACAAAAACAAAACAGGACCGAGCACAGAACCCTGGGGGACTCCGCATAACAGGGGACTAAAAGTAGAGGTATTGTAATCAATGACAACATACTGGTAACGATCAGTGAGGTACGAAGAAAATCACTCAAAAACTGTTCCTCTTAAACCAAATGTAGTGCGCAATCTCTCTAGAAGTATGTGGTGATCCAGCGTGTCAAACGCAGCACTCAGATCTAACAATGCTACAAAAGAAACACACTAGTTCAGGCGTATTTAGGCATTATGAGATGTCCATGCACTGGGCTATTTCATAATCTCTTGAACATGTCAAGGAAGATAATGCTGCTACAAGTTGTTATAGTCTGGTGTAGAGATGTCAGAATGCTTCTTCCTTTTAACTGTTTTGGGAGATCAAGATCTTGTTACATTCTATGTCAGGAATTAGAAGTATAAAGCATGCATGTAAAAAAAAAAACACATTGATGATAAACTTCTAAACACAAAGAGTTTTTGTTGTGGAAAGTGCTTGATTCTGTGGAATAATAATATACATCTTGTTACACTGGTGCTACAGTTTTAAAGTTCAGTTTATATAAAGTCTTTCCATTGATAAAATTATATTACGTGCACATGCATGCATAAACATACACACATATGCACACACATTTATGTACGTAATGAAGCTTTTGCAACGCTTTACAGTGTTAAGAGTTTTCTACTGCCAGGTACAAACAGGGATGTACACGGTCATGGATGTTAACGGGACTAATCCTTTGGACCCTCGCACTGTGGAGGCCTACACGGCCGCATACACCAACCCACTCTCCATCCCTCTGGCCAGCCTCATGGATACCTTCATGCAACCCATGGTGGGATACAAAGCCACCTCCGCTCTGCTGGATCGGTAGGTTGATTTTTGAGAAATTACATTGCAGTCCTAAACACCAAGTGCTAAGACACAAAAGCATGAAAATATGTATATATTTAAAGACATTGTTATTGCACACAACACCACAATTTTGACTGCATGAATATAACTTATCTTTTCACATGACTGATTTCCAATTTTAATAGAAACTTGACATCTGCAGTGCAGTGGCATCCAGATTGTTTGGGTGTTTAATTGTGGTTTTCAATAGTATTTTGTCAGACTAGAATCCCTATCACTTCTTCTCAACTTCTATAATTAAAACTGCCCACTGTGTGTGTGCCGAGTACATGTGTATGTTGCGGTTGCGTACTATAAGTGACTCATCAAATTTTCATTGTAGTTTTTTAAATACAAATTTCCTGAATTGACCAGAAGTCCTGCACCATCAGTAAATATAACGACAGATTAAAGATGCTGCAAAGAAAATATTTGAATGTTATCATTCATAATTTTGGGTTAATTGTATGGGGGTGGGGTGTATTTACTTTTAAAGTTGTTTTAATAGCAGGGCATAAAAAATAAATAGTGCTTGTAATGTAACCTATCCAACTCTCAATGCAGGAGACCCAACATGGATTACATTACATGGTTATTGCTTTAAGTCCAGCGGACTCTTCCGAGCCAAATTCGGACCATCCCAACATGGATAAAATGTTCAGGATCCAACTCAATACATCCAGAAAGCACACTTGCTGCAACTTCTGTGCACCATGCCTCGCCAGCTCAGTTGGCCTGCTTGAGCGTGATAATTGTTTGTTTTGCAAGTGACAAGTAAACAGTTATTAAAATCCTTTTTGGTGGGAAAGAAAGAGATGGGTCCTTGTGTACCAGCATTGAGCATAGAAGTGATGGCATGGTGGGCTATCAGTGTGTTGCTCTCTAGACAGACCAGCATTTATGAGCACACTTATTACTTGTCACACTGGCAAGTTTTCAGGCATCGGTTGTCTGATGGATTTTGATTTGATTTGTTTGATTTTTGACATTTTATTGTTCTTTTTATCGGAAAATTCTGGGCCGCCTTCCCTTGGAAAAGGCATAGCCGCAGCTTATGGCGCGTCTAAACCTAACCTACCTAATATTAGTTGTGTTTTAAAATTTTGCTGAGGGGAGCAAACCGAGGTACCGGAGAAAACCCCCGAGACGTTGCCCGAGTGGAAAGTAAATAATATTCAGAAAAACATAACGCTCAGGTGCTAGATCAATCCCACACCCGTCAGGCGCCATTGCTTTCTAGCCTGTGGACAAGGCAAGCTAGGCCCGCCTTAGACCACGCTGTCACAACGTCTACCAGAGCGAGATGGGATTTTTTTTATATGCGTTCCAGCAGGCACAGAAGGAAACACTTGAATTCTTTTAATTGCATAAACATTACCTTGTCCCTAATAGTGCAGTCTACTGTCATTTGCAGTTGGGGGTAATATATATCACCCCCCAAAAAAATGTTCAGGCAGACTTTGGGATTCTACATTCACTCATAAGAAGCTCATTGTTTAAACAAATGTTCTCAAACATTTCCAGTTGTAAGCTTGTCTTCAGGGAGACTCACTTGTTTTTAACCTCTTGAACCCGAAAGACCGATATATCGGTCTAGCCCTTAAACAGCTGTGCCCCGAAAGACCGATAAATCGGTCTCGTAACCTTACCGTTAATCTTGCGGTCCGTACACAGCTTACTGTTCTTTCTAGTACTTGCTGTTTGGAATAGGGTTATTGAGGGTTATTGGGAATAAGGTAAAGCAAAATGTCAGCGCTCTAGTGCAGCACAGTGCGTGTTTTTGTGACGGTTTTTTCTCAATTTTGCGCCATGAAACGAAGGTCTACAAATCAAGGAAGCGTCGCTAAGCGACTGTACACAACTCAGGAAGTAATCGATCAATTGTGGGATGATAATGAAGATGAAGAGATGACATTTGAAGTACTTTGGGTTGTCTAACACTTTGGTTATGTTTTCGTTGTTTTACTAAAAGCATGCTAAAAATGGCATTTTTCTCGGGGGAGCCCAGGGGATGGGGCTCAGAATTGGTGGGGCATCCAGGGTTCAAAGGGTTAAGATCCTGCAGTCAACTGTCTGCTTTGCAAGGTACACATACTAAGTTACTTGAATGTGATGGTGTATCTGCGTTACAGGTACAAATATTACCTGAAGGTGGTGCCCAGCATCGAGGACGAGTTCCGCGCCATCATTATGGTCATGCAGAACTTTGGCTGGAACTACACGCAGGTCGTTCACACCGCCAACACTTACAGCTACGAGGACGTCAACCTCTTCCGTCGCATGGCCGCCCAAGCTGGCATATGCGTAGTGGCATCGTACGAGTTTGTCCCTAGGGCCGTTGTGGGAGAGCTGGCTCAGCAGCCAACGGTACGGCCTGTGGTGTTGCTGCTATCCAGCCATGACCATCTCATGCTGTTGGCGCAGATGAACATGACTGGTATGTTGAGAAAGTGGCTTTGGTTGTTTAGGTGTTTTTTGGTTTTGTTTGTTTTGTAAGTTGTGTGTGCTGGTAAGGTCATTTTGTTATCGTCTTTTAAAAAAAATATTTGTATTCAAATTTATTGAATGGCCTTTCCATCTTTTAATCAGTATCTATTATTTTTATTGCTTCACGTTGATGCTGTTGTTGTGGGTTGACAGTGGCAATGTTTACAAGTGTTTTTATGTTATTTATTCAAGATTTCAATAACAAATAATGAAACAAACAGGCCCAAGCATGTGTGTGTGTTTTGCAATTTATGATTACTCATTCTGAACAAAATTGTGTGTGAGTTTATATTTATTTTGGAAAAGTCTTGTTACTTAAATGTGTACATGTTTTTATTTTTTGGGGGGGGGGAGGGGGCAACTTTTGTGTGAGTGTGTTGAACTAAAAGCAGTAGGAGCACTGATGACTGATGGATGACTGAAAGTAAAATAAGGAGTTTGCTGAGAAGCTTTTGTAGTGTAAAGCACTTGTGTTGTCATAACACTGCCTATGGATAATAAGAGCACACACTTCAGCACTTTGGACACCTGCTGCCTTGTGCAGTTTTTTCTTCTGTCTGTCCAGTAAGCATTTCACTTGACAGGCCAATGCGAGAGGATGATGTCGCCTTGCTGTGCACACTTTGAGCAGCTCTTTGACCTAATGAAGAGCTTATAGAAGAACAACTCATTGCAATCCGACCTTACGCTCTCTTTTCTTCTGTACAAGATTATCTGGAATTCTTTATCCGATTCCCTGCGCCATGTCCAGTCTCTTCCAACTTTTGAAGGCAAATCTTAAAAGGCGCTAGTTCCTACAGCATGTGTAGCTAGGTTGTGGACGTCATATACAGATCACTGATGGAGTGGAAATGTTTATGCCCTCAATACATGTTCATTCATTCATTCATATCCAAGGCCACTTGAAAGCAACGAAGCCTTTCCTTTCCCCATCATAATATCCATAACCCTCACCTCCACCCACTCTTGTTTGGTCCCTGCTTTATTTGCTTATGTGTTTTGTATCTGTGTGGGGGTGGGAATGAAATGTTGGGGGGGATTTAAGCTTGTGTCTTTTGCTTTCCTTTTTTTTAATAATTTTGTGTCAGTTTGAGTGAATGTGAGAGAAAAGCACTTGGAGCAAACGTATTGTGTGGTTTTGCACTATATAAATTAATTAATTATTATTATTATTATTTATTATTATTATTATTATTATTATTATTATTATTATTATTATTATTATTATTATTATTATTATTATTATTATTATTAATTCTGGTAGTCAGTATTTACAGGTTAATGGTTTGTTTTGCAGGTTCCAGGTCCAAGAACGATTTCATCGCCACCCCCACCTTCGACTCGGAGTACCAGGCCATCACTGCAGGGTATCAGCAAGTAGCTGAAGGCTACTACTCCATCAACCTCGAATACCCCACCTTGAAAGATTTTACCAGTTATCTTGTAGCCAAGGATGCCGCCACTGACCTTGACAACCCCTGGTTTGAGGAATGGTTTGAGGACGCCAACCAGTGCAACATTGGTACCGACGTCCCCTTGCGGTACAACACCCAGTGCGTGAGCACCAGGAACATCACCTTGGCACCGGGCATCCAGCGGGTTTTGCATGTCATCAACGCCGTAAGGGCCATCGCTCGCGGCCTGCATGCTATGCTGACTGTGTAAGTGGTATGTCCAAGATGTGACGATGATGATGATGATGATGATGTAAGTAGTGGTGATGATGATAATGATGATGATTTATATAGTACCATCCATCATATTTCCCTACTCCTGCCATATATTTTCCAATAAAATAATAGTGGAAATTGTTTGGAGTTCCATGTAACGTAGTTTTTGCCAATGAAAAGTAATGACAGGATAACGGAAAACCAATGTTAGTCCTAAACAGTTAGAACTCTTTATAGACAGTAAAATAAATTTTAAAATGTAATAGCCCAACCGTGAAGTTGTTGAAGTAGGCATGAGATCTGGGTCTTGTATGTGTGTGCTTTTTGGAAGTCATGCAAAATACTTTAATAATGTTCGATAATCATAATACCTTACCTGACCTGTTCTGAACAAAAAAGAAAGCATTTAGATTTTTTTTAGATCTTTTTAATTTTTTTTTTTGTTTTTTGTAAATATTTCATACCTAGACAGGAAATATGTCAGATGTGATTAATTTCTTTTAGATTAAAAAAGAAAAGGGGGTGTGGTTGAATCTGTTGTTCATGAGAAGTCGGTGAATACTTCAGTGAATGTGTCTCCTTCGAATGCCACACTTAGGAAAATTCAATTGTTTAAGTTTTTCTGAGTATGCAGTGGAAGCATGAATTTCTGGACTCGTTAGTTATTATTATAAATGTATAATCCGTGTTATTTTAATTTCATCAACAGGAAATGTGGTACGAACTACAACGGCGTGTGCTCCGAGTTTTTGGTGGCCAGTCGCTCCACTAAAGGGACTGAACTGTTGGACAGGATTCTTGGGGTGACGTTCAACATCAAGGAGTACACCCCTACCCCTAAAACCTTCATGTTCAACCCACGTACACGTGGAGGAGTCTACGAATATGTTGTATACAGTTTCCAGAACTCCACCCAGGTCAAGGTAAGTGATAATTTGTGTGCGTGTGCAATAAACACATTTTGGCTTCACATTCTTGCTAAACTAAAACACTACTGCTATAAATTGTTGCTTTCTCAGACTTGGACGTTAAAGGCAGTCATTCCGATCTTTTGGTTTGTAACGTTGTTTCATATTATGGTTCCCTTTTCCTTGGATTCATCCGGGTTTCTCCCTCCCGAGTCCCTGCAAAGAATGGTTTTGGATGCATCCAGTCTGTAATTTCAAAAGGCAATACTAAAATAATGTTTAAAAGTATCCATTATTATTATTATTATTATTATTATTATTATTATTATTATTATTATTGTTATTATTAAAAAATAATTTTAATTGTTTATTTTTGGTTGTAGCTGGGAAGTGTAATGCCATCGACAATGCAAGTGACAGGTCTGGTGCCCGCTGCACAGGTCATGCTGCCCACTTGTGCCCTGCCCTGCACAGAGTGTCTGTACATGTTCGCCTACCAGAAATACTGGTTAGTACAAGGAGCATTCGCATTAGCCAAACTAGATAAATTTAGTTTCAGTTGATTACAAGGGGATTTGGGCTTGGTTGAAGGGGCGAAACAAAATCAATCCCTTCCGTCTCATCCTGCAGCTTAATCCACATTGAGACCGCCCAAAACATGACACTAAATGGATCATAAGACATCAAATGGACCGCAAGACGTAGAATGACCAGTGTGCATATACAGTACATATACAGTACAAATATCATACGTATGCAGTACATATACAGTACAAATACCATACGTATGCAGTACATATACAGTACAAATACATTACATATACAGTACATATACCATACCTGTATGGTACATATACAGTACAAATACAGTCCATATACAATACATTAACAGTATATATACAGAACAAATACTGTACATATACAGTCCATATACAGTACAAATACAGTCCATTTATAGTACAAATACAGTACATATACAGCACATATAGAGTACAAATACAGTACATATACAGCATTCAGCCTATACATTGCGACATGCTTTTCAATATAACACAATTATAATTATTGACCAAACTATCATGGCACCAGTACAGCCATCAGGCACAATCACAGTTGTAGTTACACCTGTTAAACCCGCCATTACATCATGTGCGATGTGGGTGAATCAGGTGTGTGGGTAAGAAACATATGAATGAATCTAAAAAAAATTCATTTATTTATTGTATATGCACAGGAGAACATAGCATATAATACAGTAATAGTAATAGTAGAACCACTTAGAGTTTGTTATGGACTGAGTCTTACGCTTGTGGCATTTATATTTGCAGGTACATAGATGGAGACCTTATCCTGCCGGCCGTGTTCGACATTCACTATCAGGGCCAGTCAGAATTTTACTGCGGCCCCCTTCGTTCCAACAACGGTGTGCAATACACCGAAGCCTTCAAGTAAGTCAATAGTGTAGCATGTTTTGAGGATATAGTTTTGATTCAGTGATAGTTTGATGATGCAGCTACCCCCACCAACCTCCAACCCCGTTAAATAACTTAACACAGATCTTTTATCTGATGCTTAGACACAATGATTGAGATTACATTTACTTCATACTGGAAATTGCTAAAAAAATATGTGTGAAACATAATGATTAATGTTTTTTCCTTTTTTTTCTTTCTCTATTTCCAGATATGCTCTAGACCTGGTCAACAATGGCACTTTGGGTGTGAACCTGAACGGCATTCGGCTGGGAGGTTTGGCATTTGACGGTTGTACCAGCCCTGCTCGGTCGTCAGCCATCATTAACGGTGTGATGGGCAGAAACTTCCCAATCATGGATAATGCAGGTAAAACTTCACACTTGTATTGTTTTAGCTTTTGCCAGTTTTGACAAGCTGGGAGCCTTTGCCGTAGTAGGATCTTCGTTACCAGTTTACTTTTTGGTTACCTAATAATTTTATAGGTGGATTAATGAGAGGAAACATGAGCAATGAAAGGAAATTTAGGTAAATTAGACAAATATTTATTGAAATTTGGAAAGAAACATCAGCAGCTGTTTAAGAAGGAGTTCAATTGATGATGCCATAATATTAATAAAATTAACATTCACTCCAATATCAAGTAAGCAAATGAGCATGGCAAATTTAGTGACTTGGCTATCTGCATATAAATATGAAGTCAGACAGCAATCATGTATACTAAAAACGAAATATTAAATGTTGGCATCATAATATTAATAAAACTAAAATTATTTCCTGTTAGAACGTGACAAGAATAATAAAATACATTGAAATTTTTTTTTTTTCAGGCAAACCCATTGACTTGACAAAGCTGGTGTCGTGGCTGACCTACGACAGCGAGTCAACAATGGAGGCAGCAGACATGTTGAAGATGATCAAAATGCCCGTCATCAGTCCTGGTGCCACCGCCCCCCAGCTTCTGGATAAGAACTAGTCTGTGTTACAGTTCTGTTTTTAATAATTGGTTTTACTCACTGAAGCGCGCGCTCACACGCACCCCCACCCATGCTCGCGCGCACGCTCACATACACACACACACACTCCCACGCCTATTTCCCACCTCTCTTTCTTTCTCATGCCCTTATTCTAGTTATAAGACCGCCCCTCTGGACCATTATGATATCTATACTATCCTATCCTATCTCGTAACTTGGAAGTCGTAGGGGCACCACAGATGATTGTTTAACCTGCATACTCCATCTTTCCCTGTCCTCAGCAACCCTGATCGTTTCGCTCAGTGTCAAACCAGTCCATTCTCGAATGTTGTCCTCCCACCTCTTTTTCGGTCTCCCTCTTCTTCTACCTCCTTCCACTGTGCCTTGCAGGGTGGTCTTTGCTAGACCTGATGATCTGGTGACGTGGCCATACCATCGGAGTTTCAGTTTTTTTCACCGCTGTGAGCAGGTCATCGTGTTGTCTTGTGTGATGGTCTTTCGGACTTCGTTGTTGGTAATGTGTTGGGTATAGGAAATGCCCAGAAGTCTTCTGTAGCACCTCATCTCCATGCTTTGTATTCTTCGTTGGAGATCTTCTGTGAGGGTCCATGTTTCGCAAGCATATAGGAAGATGGAGATGACAAGAGAGATCAGCAGTCTTACCTTGGAATGTAGACTGATGGTCCTGTCTTTCCAAATGGGCTTCAACCTCGCCAGGGCAGCAGTTGTTTGTGCGCTCCTGGAGAGGACTTCCTATTGGGACTCATTGTCTGATACAATGGCTCCTAAATATTTGAAGCTATGCACTGTATTGAGGGATTGGCCTTGGACATTGATGTCCGTGTTGATGCCATTTGTGTTGTTGGTCATCATTTTGGTCTTCTCTGCACTTATTTCCATTCCATAGGCTCTGGAGGTGATATCAAGCCTCTGTACCAGCTGCTCAAGTTCTTGTTCTTCTCCAGCCAATCCATCAATGTCATCCGCAAAACGAAGGTTGGAGATTGCTCTTCCCCTTATGCTGACTGTGCCTTCGTGATCTGCAAGGGCATCTGACATGATGCGCTCTAGAAAGATGTTGAAGAGTGTTAGAGAGAATAGGCATCCTTACCGCACACCGATTGTTGTTCTGAACCAGGAGGACTGCACTGGTAGCCTTGTCATACAGGCTTTTGATGACTTCAATAATTTTAGGGCTGATGTTGTACACTCTCATGGTTGCCCACAGAGCTGCATACCAGACTCGGTCAAACGCCGTTTTTGAAGTCTACGAACACATGATATAGATGTTGTTGGTGCTGTTAGTATTTCTCGCAGATTATTCTGAGGTTGAAAATCTGTTCAGTGATACTTCGCCCTGCCCTGAATCCTGCTTGTTCTTCAGCTATGATTTGTTCAGCTTGGGGTTTCAACCTGTTGAGTATTATTTTCAGGAGGACCTTGCTGGGATGGCTGATGAGGCTGATGGTGCAGTAATTTTCAAATTCTTGAAGGTTACCTTTTTTGGGAAGAGTGATGACAAGTAACTGAGTCCATGGTGTAGGCTACTCCCCACTCTGCCAGATTTTGTTACAGATAATGGTGAGTGCGTCAATCATCGCTTCTCCTGCTGCTTGAAGCAGTTCCGCAGGTATGTTGTCCACTCCCACTGACTTCCGTTCCCCTTCTTCAGTGATTGCAATGCTGCCTCAACTTCTTCTCTGAGAATTGGGAGGATTTCTTCTCCTTCTCTGTTCTCAGGACATGCTAGAACTGATAAGTCTCCGATTGGTGTGTGGTTGTAAAGGTCAGAGCAGTCCTCTGTCCATCTGCACAAGACTTCTTGTTCTTCTGTAAGGCATATGCCAGACTTGCTTTGGATCGTGGAGACCTTGGGCTGTTTAACACTTGTCAGCCGCTTCACAGTATGGTAAGCCTTCTTGCTGTTGTTCTTGTTCAGACTGTTCTCTATTTCCTGGCATTGATCTTCTATCCAATTCTCCTTTGCTGTGCGCATGCCTTTTTGGATGTCATTGTTGATTTTTCGGTAGGCATCAGCTCCCTGTGGGGTGTTCTTTTTCTTTTTTATCTCTCTTCGTTTATCACACAGGTCCAAAAGTTCAGGTGTGACCCACAGCTTCTTCTTTGGCCGGTGCTTTCCAAGGATCTCTGTGGCGGCATCTGTCACAGCTGAGTTGAAGGTGGTGGTCATGGTGTTGACATCTACTTCACCAGCTCCCAAAATGAGCAGTGGTGCAAATTTCCCTCCAATTGTGGCCTGAAATATTTCCGCCACCTCTGGGTCTTGCAGTTTGTCTAGGTCGAATTTCAGTCTGGTGCACTTTGCTGTGTTTACTCTCGTCAAGTGGAGCAGGAAATACATTATGATATACAGTCCTAATTTAAATGTGCAGAATTTGATTAATGGTTATTCAAAATAATAATAATAATAATAATAAGGGTATTTATAGAACACTTTTTCCTAATGACATCAGATCAAAGAGCAGTTCTCAGGCATTTATACTTAACCTTAACATCGAAATACAAATGAAAAGAAGTGTAACAAAAACAAGATACTAATAAACTATGCAAAGACATAATAGAAACATGATAACGAATATTTAAAAGTAAAATATAAAAGAGGAAGAAGGGAGGGGGAGAAGGAGAAGGAGAGCAGATAAGGAGTGAAGCTGCTGGGGGAGAGCGGTGCAACCTCGGTGGTCTGGATCAGAAAAGATGGAATGATGCTGGAGATGGGAGATGAGATCAGATATTTTTAAGGCAGAGATAAGTTTTTAAGTTGGACTTGAAAGTGGCTAAGTTTTAGAGAGCTGCAAAGATAAGAGAGGAAGAGATTTCCAAGTTGAAGGACCAAGCACTGAGAAGGATCCACAGCCTGCAGAGCAGAGTTTGTAGCGTGGTATTTGTAGCATGATGGGTGTCAGTAGAAGAACAAAGATTTCTAGATGGCTTGTACAAGTGAATGTTCTGGGTGAGGTAAGATGGGGCTAATCCATGGACGCACTATTAACAGAAAGTTCAGATTTTGTAGGTAATCCTCTGAGATACAGGAAGCCAGAGGAGGGAATGTAGGAGGGGTGGATGTAATAAGATTTGTTTCTTTTTGAGAACCAGAATAGCAGCTGAGTTCTAAACACAGATAACGGAAGAGGAAGGAAGTCCAGCCAGAAGAGAGTTACAGTAGTCTAAGCATGACAGAACAAGAGAGGAAATTAGTTTGGCTGTAGCATCAGTGGTCAGATGCTTGCGGTCAGGGCCTATTCTATGGAGATGAAAGTTGAGTGTTTGACATTTTTTTGTGTATGAATTCTGACATGGAGAGGGTGCTGTCAAGGGTGACACCAAGGTTTTTGACAGAATATGATATAGGAATAGTGGTTTGGCCATGAGTGACAGTGTCTACAGGGGAAGAGGACAGGTTGTATTTGATACCCGTGAGCCTAACTTGAGGTTTGTTAGCACTGAGTTGGCAGTCATCCAATGAGAAATGTTTTTAAAGCAGTCATGAGTTTTGGTCAGAGTGGAAGGTTTGGAGCAGTGTCACTGTTTTTTAGCTGTGTATCGTCTGCATAGAATTGGGGGAAAGTGTCATGGTTTTGGATTATCTGAGACAGGAGATGTGTAAGTGTGAATAGAACAGGGCCTAGAACTGACCACCGAGGTACACCGAAGACAAGTCTGAACGGTTCAGAAAGGTGGTTTGTTGATGCAGACAGATTGGAAATGATCAAAAAAGGTATGAATAGAACCAGCTAAAGGCTTGGTATTTTATTCCAAAAGAGCTCTCAAGGCGCTGAAGGAGGATGGAGTGATCGATAGTGTCAAAAGCGGCTGAGAGATTGAGAAGGGTCAATGCTAGTAAGGTGTATCTGACTTTGGGAACAATATCCTGTTTTGAAAACGTTTTCTCAAGTATCATTTGTGAAATAAAAAAATAAAATTAACTAAAATTTAACTAAAATAAATTGAGTAAATTAAATTGAGTAAAATAAATTTTAATAATACCAAATAAATAAGAAACCCGATCGGTTTTTTGTTTTTTGTTGCAGCTACTCGACGTTTTTCCGCACCATCCCCTCTGACTCCGTGATTGCTCGTGCCATGGTGAACCTGTTCAAACGCCTGGGCAAGAAATACGTGGTCACTCTCAACGCTCCTGATGTGGGCAGCAGGGCCACCAAGGATCTCTTCAGGCAGTACATGCAGGTCTGTCATTTTAAGCTTAATACTAATGATAATTGTTGTAGGGGTGCGGGTGATATGGGAAGGAATAGCACAAAATTACTGCAAGGGGTTCATTAATTTTTGTTCGGTGAGGGTTGAAGGCAAGATGGTGGTGAAGGTACAAAACTTGACTGTGATGCAACAACAAAGGGTGGCGTAGAAAACGACACTGAAAACATTGATTGTTCGATCTGAGGGATAAAATTAATATATAAATGTCCTCTTGGGAAGTGAGCCAAAATGTGAAGTCCAATGCTCTCCTTGGTTACTTAATAATAATAGCTCTGTAAAGAGCTCTGCTCGGTTACATAATAGCAATAGCTTTGTAAAGCGCAATCCATGAACATAATTATGAAAAGTTTAAAAACAACAAACAACCGTGTTAAGAGCTACAAATATTCGATTAATTAAAATCTTTTTACAAGTGAAACCTTGGACTGATACAGACATTTGCTTGTCACTTATGTATCGGGATTGATGACAAACTCACTGTATATTAGAACAACAGCCAAAATACAATAACTCTCAATAAAAGAGAATGCAATTATATATATATATATATATATATATATATATATATATATATATATATATATATATATATATATATATATATATATATATATATATATATATATATATATATATATATATATATTTTAAAAGACTGTTCGTTTTATCTGTATCTTATTTTCCTGACTTTTATTATATTTTGTTCATAATTTATTTTGTTCATTTATTTTGTATGAATATGTCTACGGCATGTAAGTGTCAATTGATATCTCAGTACTTTCACATTTATTTGCATATTCATTAATATATTATGTATTTATTTATATATTTATGTTTTATTTTTATGTTTATTTATGGATTGATTGATGTATTTTATTTGATTTATTGACTTATTTATTTTTCTAGGATGAAGGAATGTGTGTGGTGGCGAGCTTGGAGTTTGAGACGGACGGATCAGTGGATGTTATCCTTGATTCCATCAATGCCACAGACACCACCGTGGTTGCCGTCTTTGCCGACCCTAATCGCCATGTTCCAGACTTGCTCAGGCGCCAGCAGGACCTCTACCCCATGGTCAGCAGTGACAAGGTCAGCAGTCCTCCTTCTCTACTGATGCAGCTCTCGCTGTCTCCTCGTCTCTCTCTCCTCCTGCTCCTCCTCTGTCAAAACTATCAACACGGGGACCCCTCAGGGCACTGTCATCTCCCCCTTTGTCTTTACACTCTACACAGATGACTGTCGCAGTGACCGAGAAGATCTCAGGATCATCAAATTTTCTTATGACACGGCTCTTGTTGACACTTCAGATTCAGCAGCTAATTATGAGGAAAGTGTATCAACCTTCGCACAGTGGTGCGATCAGAATTGTTTGGAACTAAATGTGACCAAAACAAAAGAGATGTTAAATCAGTTAATTGATTACAGGAGAAATGTAACAGATGTAGCGGCACTCCAGCTGAAGGGACAGGTGGTAGAGAGGGTGGAGGAATACAAGTACTTGGGCACAATTGTTGATAACAAATTAAACTTTTCCAGAAATGCCGAGGTTGTCTACAAGAAATGCAGACAAAGAATGTACATCTTGTATCAGCTGAGATCTTTTAAAGTGTCCAGTCATATCATTGAAATGTGTTACCATGCATTTATTGAGTCTATTCTAACCTTCTCTTTTATCTGTTGGTTCAAGGGATTGAATGTGAAGAGCAAGAATCAGTTGTGTGGAATAGGGAGTGTGTGCAGCAAGATAGTTGGCAAGAAGCAGGCGACTCTGGAACAACTGTTCCACAAAAGAGCCCCCAGCAAGGCAGTCAGAATTCAGAGAGACCCTACCCACCCACTTTCCTGTCTGTTTGAACTTCTTCCATCTATTCGCAGATTCCGCTGTGCACTAATGCGTACACGGCGCTACAAAAACACCTTCATCCCTACTGCCACATCAATGCTAAATGAGGCCAATGTCAGACCCTCAAACAAAAGACTGTCTTGATGTAGGAGTCTCCCAACTATCTTGCTGAGTGTATGTGCATGTTTGTATGAAGGCATGCGCGTGTGCGTTTGTGCATGTGTGTGTTTGTGAGTGTGTGTATAGTATGTGTGTGTTTACTATGAATGTCTGTAAACCACCTTTTAATATACCATTTACGTGATTTACCTGTATTTTTTGACAACTGTTATAATCAGTCAACAGTATTATTGCTTATGTTGATTATAGTTTTATACAGTTATATATTGTTGACCTACTGAGATTCATATTAAACTGAGATTATTTATCTAGCACTGTTGCAACAAAATAATTTTTTATAAGTCCAGAGTGGTAAATTATGATATACATTATGTCTGTATGTATTTTTATTATATTTTAACTGTCTAAAAAGGGCATTGACATACATGTGATAGAACTAGAGTGCGTGGATAGGTGTTTGAAGGAAAAGATGAAGTGTAAGAGTACGCAAGTGATTAGATTTATAGAATGTATATAAATTTAGTATTGATTTTTTAGCTCTGTTAAATGTTATAACATGACTGTTTTTAATTATATGTTTTATATGCCTGACATACATTGCTGTGAAGTTCCTTAAGGGATAATAAAGATTTGTTGTATTGTATTGTATAATTACTTGGCTGGGTGACCGTCAGCTGTGCAGGGGGTGGATAGAACATGTAACATTCACCCTTCTGTCTTTGTAGCTGTGATTGAATACACATATAGCAGTCACTTCTCTATAAACTGAGTCTGTGCTCGAATGCATTGAACGAATGATAACATTGAAAGCGCATAAAAGCCTTCTACACTTTGCCCAACGTGCTTTTGGAGGAAGAGTATGAACAGGAAAAACTTCAAGATCATTGCACAGATATTTAACATACTGATGCTCGTGTCCTAGAAATGTGAGTGCCAGACAATGCCAACACACTCGTCAAGCATTAAGACCTATTCCCTTATTCAGTCGTTCAGGATGGCTCAGTGGTCTAAGTCATATGGCATAAGACAAGCAGCAAGTTGGTTGGCACCTTTGGGCAGCTTGACTTAAGATCCAGTCTTCGGCCATCACCTTGAGCAGCTCTTTGAGTTAATATAGCTCTATTTTAAAACAGTTCAATACCCTCAATATGCACACAACATTCTTTGTTGTCCTCAGATGTCCAAGTTCCTGTACGTGTCCAACCGCTACTGGGCGCTGGAGCGGATGAACCTGAAGATGGATAGCCCTGACATTCTGTCCGTGGTGACCAACTCCTTCAGCTTCCGATTTAACAACTCTGTGGTTAAGGGCTTCTTGGATTACCTGAAAGACCTGCAGTGGATGAACAACGGCAATCCTTGGCTGCCGGAATATTATCAGGTTTGATCCATTTTGTTAAACACAGCCTCCCTCCATCTCTTATCTCCCATGGCTCTGTATTCCCACAAAATGGTTGGCTTCAAAACACAGGCTTTTATTGATAAACCTCCTGGAGCGGAACGGTTCCTCAAGCTTGATCAGTGCTGAACTGAAGTGAAATCAAACTTGTACATGCGTGTTATAGATACATTTATTGGTTGTATTTGGTTTCCTTGTGTGTTTAAGCATAATTATTTTGTTGCTGATCATGTCAGTATGCAACAAGGTAAATATAAAATAATATGCTGGTACTGACTTTGGAAACGATAGGGATCTTTTGCAAGCCAGTCATTTTCATTGTGAAAGTGAACCCCGCACTACTTTCTCTTTTCGTGGTTGCTGCAAGTTGGATTCAGATGCCACGCAATAACGAACTTGACCTACTTCTAGTACCTTGCTGCAAACTACCTTCTAAATCTCAAAACATGTGTCGATCCCCATTTTCACATCTAACATGGTTGAATAAGGTCCCTTTCGCAAAATCAAATCTTTTGGGATGTAATACAAGCGATATAATAAACAAAATATACCCAAAAAGTCAACTTCGTGGGGACGTCCTTTTCCTTGAAACCACCAAGAAAGATTTCATAAACTTTCACCTTTGCTTACCAGTGAGAGCATGAACAGCTGAGGTCACATACAGAAAGTAGTGCATAATCACTTTCACAACAAAAATCACTCACTTCCAAAAGATCCCTAATATTCTGTTTGAAATAGTGGTTTTCTTGTGAATCATTTGTGATATTTTATTTAACTTTTTTTAATGAAAATGTATAAGAACAAAATACTGGTAGGGTGTATGTAATTTTAGAAACAATATACTTGTTTTAAAAAATGTTTTCTTGTGTGTCACTGGTGACAATATTTACCTCAACTGTAAAAAAAAAAAAATGTCAGGCGCTGCATCGCTGTGACTTGGGCGCACGTAACGTGTACGGTGTGAAGTGCAGCGGTACGATGACCACTCTCAACTCTCCTACAGTGACGTTCTTCCAGGACATGTTCACCCTCTCCACCATCAACGCTGTACATGCTGTGGCTGTAGGCTTGGACAAGGTCAGTGTTACACGCAATGGTAGCTTTAACCCCAATGCTTGAATCTTATGTAACTTGAATTCGCTATCTATGCAGCCCTCAGGAACAAGGCAGGAGTTGCCGTTATAAAGTTTCTTAAACTTTTAGTCATGAAAAGATGCAAACAGCAGTCAACAACTGCAATCAAAACTCTTTCCGAAAAACTCCTTCCTTATAAGCAGGCTTACATACTCTTACGCTTACGTACTTACATAGTCCATCAACAATGTAGATAAATTAGAAAGTTCCAGAGTGACGCCATCAACAACCACGGGATAAATAAATGCATACTTTGATGATGGGCTACTAGCAGCATTCAAGAATAATTTTGCCGGTCAGGATACTTTTTGGTTGGTTTGTGACCATGTGTGTTGGTAAAGATTCATTTTGCGGTCAACCACTTTGATATCAGACCTACGGCTCGTGATTGTGTTGTTTGTTTGTGTAATTCATAGTTTTCTATTTTTGTTATTTTCTGTTCTTTGTTATTAACTTTTTTTATTTACTGAATGATTGTGCCAGATTTAATTACACTTTGCTAATATTGATTTTTTTTTTTAAATTAATCGTATTGGCATTGGTTTCGGTATTGATTCTATCACCGTTTTAGTTGTGATCCATGTGACATCGTTGTCATCTTTTGTCAAGCCATTTCCGTCGTCTTTGGTGACTGCCCATCAAACATAAAGTGTGAAAACGTGAAGTGAATACTAACTATGATGATTTGATCGTTCCAGTAACTTTTCAGTGCTTTGTTTTATTTCAGGTGCTGAGAGAGAAATGCAGCAATCCTGGTGTGTGCGGACGCTTCTTGACTGACTCTGACACGCTTGACCGCCTGATGTGGTATATGGACCAAGAAAACTTCACCGACGTGTCCAATATGCTGTTCCGCTTCATCCAGCGTGAGGCTGACCGGAGATTCGAACTCATGAGGCACACTGGCGTGCGACTCACCACCTCTGACCCTTACGCTGAAAATGTTAGCAATGTTTTATTTATTTATTTATTTTATTTTATTTTTAATTTTATTGCATTTAATGTCTATTTACATTTGTGATATTAGACAACATATATTAAATTATAAACACATGAAAATAAAATAAAGAAAACTAATATCAAATTCATTAAATGAAAGTTAATGAATATAGATGATATGTATAATTATAAAATAAAAATGAAATAAAATAAATAATTAAAAAATTAGAAAAAATATATACATAACCAACTAAATAAAGAAAAATAATTTTAAAAAATAATAATAATTATAATAATAAAACTAATAATAATAATAATAATAATAATAATAATAATAATAATAATAAAGATAATGATAATAATAACAGATGTGCTACAAAGAAACATTTGCATTCACGTCTTGAAAGTAACAATTTGAGGCATTTTTGTACAAGGATAAATGCCTCAATGTTGGCGAATGCTCAAGCACACACGCACATTTGTAAAAGAAAAGGATTGTTTTTGCATTTGCTTGCTTCCCTCCCAGCTCAAAGTGCACACTTGTTTCTCATTATCATTAGTGTTGGTTGGATATCCTTGTTTGCAGGTTGGAATTGCAGAAGCGGACGGCAATATGACCTATTATCCTAATTTTGACAATGGGATGTATGACGCGTACAAGTCCCAGTGTCTTGATAACTGCATCGTCTGTGAGGGATTTGTCTCCAACTTCCGCGAGTTCTCTCATATCGATGGCGACTTGTACATTGTTGGTACGTAGACTATTTATTTATGGCTTGGCACTTGTTGTAAATTAGTATGACAAGGAGAACAACTGATGCTGGCAGGTCATCCAAGTCAAACTTTTAGTCAAACTTATAGTCAAACTTATAGACTTTTCAGGTCACTGGATTTTTTTCTCTGGGTATTCCAGTTTCCTCCGCTGTTTGTTGTGACAAGTTTATCTCTTGGTTTTTTGTTCCTGTTGGTGTGTGTGTGTGTTTTGTTATTTTTTACCTTAACAAAAAAATATCGGTGTTGTTTGTGTTCTTCCTAGGTCTGTTTGACGTGCACACTAGGGGAGTCACGCCCTACACATGCGGCGATATTAACCAGAAGCGGGGCTCACAGCTGCTGGAAGCGTTTAACGCAGCCATCACCTACATCAACAAAAAGCAGGAGCTGTTCCAAGGCAGGCTGAAGGGCCTCCGTATTGGGGGCGTGGGCATCGACGTCTGCCAGAGCCCCACCAGGGCTGCCAACCTGGTGGCCAACATCCACAGTGGCAACATTCCTCTCAGGTCATGATGGGTCCTGTGTAAATTTACTTTTTTGTATTCCTTCCTCTCAGTTTTTTTTCTTCTTCTTTTAGTTGAAGTTAAAAACCTAACAGCCAGCTTTGCCAGCAACAGTGACTGCATCTGGGGTGTATGCTGGCATGCTTGTGGTGTTGTTGTTGTGTTGCTGGCATTGCCTCCAAATTACTGGAATTTTGTGTGTGAAATACAATGTTTTCCAAAAGGGTATTGTAGTATAATAATAGCAGCAAAAACAACAATAATAGTATCAACAACAACGATAACAACAATAATAATAATAAGAAGAATAATGGTAATAATAAATGGATACGGTTAATTAAAAAAAAAAAATTTAAGCAGACTTTGGTATTCCTGATGAACGTCATTGACTTACCATATTTGACATCTATAATTGAACCTCACCGACGCACCCACAGCTGTTTATATTTTCAGACTACAATGCCCCCCTCACTCTCAGCAAGTAAAAAAAGTATGCCAAGATTTATGGTGCAAACGTTCTCTACAAATCCATTCCTTTTTTTTCTTTTGTTTCCTTTTTTAAGATTTTTTATTTATTTATTTTTTTGACCAATTTGATATATTTTGGTTTCCAGTTCTTTTGACAATCTAAAGCACTGAATTTGCATTTGGTCTAAACATTTGTTTCTGCATTTACCATTACAGGCTAAGCGGAGGTGTGGAGATCAACAGACGACAGATCATGGCTTATGTTGGACCTTTCGACACCCACACCACCATCAGTGTAGCTGACATCCTTAGCGCCATCGGCATCCCACAGATCTCCTACGGAGCCACGGGTCTCCAGCTGCAGGACCCAGTGAAATACCCTTACTTCCTGCGGTCAGTGCCTGCTGACGACAAACAGTCCCGCGCCATCATCTCTTTCCTCAAGAACTTCAACATGACCAATGTGCAGGTAGGTTGAGAACAGGTGAAGAAAATCAAAGAAACTGTAACAACTACTCTCCAATATGATCCCATCTCTCTACCTGTTTAATTTCGGGTGCTCAGTCCACTAGAAAAAAGGCCAACTAGGTTTGTAGTAGTACAATCTTGCTCATGCTTTTGTATGATGAAAAATAAGTTTATAGGATGCTAGATTATAAAACTTCATTAGGACAGCATTGAATTCCTTGTGTAAAAGTAGATGATCTGCTTTTCATTCTCTCTAGCTCTGCTTGCTTAGCAGGTAGCACTTTCAGCAGATATACAATTTTGCATCATTGCCCATTCGTCTGAGCAAGGCAGGTCAAAGAGAAGGTCTGGCGTGATTGTGCTACCTATCTTATCCTATCCTAACCCATAACTCAGAGGTCGTAGGGGCACCACAGATGATTGTTTAACCAGCGCATTCCATCTTTCTCTGTCCTCAGCAACCCTCATAGCCTCGCTCAGTGTCAAACCAGTCCATTCTCAATTGTTGTTCTCCCACCTCTTTTTCGTTCTCCCTCTTCTTCTACCTCCTTGCACCATGCCTTGCAGGATGGTCTTTGCAAGGCCTGATGATCTGGTGACGTGACCATACCATCGGAGTTTCAGTTTCTTCACCACTGTGAACAAGTCATCATGTTGTCCAATGGCTTGTGTGATGGTCTGTCGGACTTCGTCGTTGGTGATGTGCTGGGTATAGGAAATGCCCAGAAGTCTTCTGTAGCACCTCATTTCCATGCTTTGTATTCTTCGTTATAGATCTGCTGTGAAAGTCCATGTTTCACAAGCGTTTAGGAAGATGGAGGTGACAAGGGAGCACAGCAGTCTTACCTTGGAATGTGGACTGACGGTCCTGTCTTTCCAAATGGGCTTCAACCTTGCCAAGGCAGCAGTTTGTGTGATCATGGAGAGGACTTCCTGTCGGGACCCATTGTCTGATACAATGGCTCCTAAATATTTGAAGCTATGCACTGTGTTGAGGGATTGGCCTTGGAGTTTGATGTCCGTGTTGATGCCATTGGTGTTGTTGGTCATCATTTTGGCCTTATCTGCACTTATTTCCATTCCATAGGCTCTGAAGGTGGTGCCTCTGTACCAGCTGTTCAAGTTCCTGTTCCTCTCCAGCCAATCCATCAATGTCATCTGCAAAACGAAGGTTGGAGATTGCTCTATCCCCTATGCTGACTGTGCCTTCATGATCTTCAAGGGCATATAACATGATGCGCTCTAGAAAGATGTTGAAGAGTGTTGGAGAGAGTAGGCATCCCTGGCTCACACCGATAGTTGTTCTGAACCAGTTTCCGATGGCGCTGTTATGGAGGACTGCACTGGTAGCCTTGTCATACAGGCTTTTGATGACCAATAATTTTAGGGCTGATGTTGTGCACTCTCATGGTTGCCCACAGAGCTGCATGCCAGACTCGGTCAAACGCCTTTTTGAAGTCTACAAACACATGATATAGTTGTTTTGATGCTGTAGGTATTTATCACAGATTAATCTGAGGTTGAAAATCTGTTCAATGGTACTTCGTCTTGCCCTGAATTCTGCTTGTTCTTCAGCTATGATTTGTTCAGCTTGGGGTTTCAACCTATTGAGTATTATTTTCAGGAGGAGCTTGCTGGGATGGCTGATGGTGCGGTAATTTTCACACTCCTGAAGGTTACCTTGTTTGGGAAGAGTGATGACAAGTGACTGGGTCCATGGTATAGGCCACTCCCCACTCTGTCAGATATTGTTTCAGATAATGGTGAGTGCGTCAATCATCGCTTCTCCTCCTGTTGAAGCAGTTCCGCGGGTATGTTGTCCACTCCCGCTGACTTCCCTTTCTTCAGCAATTGCACTGCTGCCTCAACTTCTTCTCGGATGATTGGGAGGGTTTCTTCTTCTCTGTTCTCTGGACATGCTAGAACTGATGGGTCTCCGTTTGGTGTGTGGTTGTAAAGGTCAGAGCAGTACTCTGTCCATCTGTCCAAGACTTCTTGTTCTCTGTAAGGCATATGCCAGACTTGCTTTGGATCGTGGAGACCTTGGGCTGTTTAACACTTGTCAACCCCTTCATAGTCAGGGAGGTCCTTCTTGCTGTTGTTCTTGTTCAGACTGTTCTCTATTTCCTGGCATTTATCTTCTATCCAGTTCTCCTTTGCTGTGTGCATGCCTTTTCGGATGTCATTGTTGATTTTTCGGTAGGCATCAGCTCCGTGTGAGGTGTTCTTTTCTTTTTCATCTCTCTTCGTTCATCACACAGATCCAAAAGTTCAGGTGTGAGCTGTCAGGTAAGAGGCGACTAACAGGGGTGATGTCAGCACGGCATCACTGGGCTAAAGTCTTCTACACAGAATCACCGACCAGGACGGAGGAACCTCATGTTACTACAGGTTCAACAACCACATGCTTGGGGCCAAGGCGAGCCACACTGTATTCGTGGATATCGGCTGTGGCCAACAGCCTGGAGAGGATTGGACCCGGCCAGGTCTTTTTTGCCCAATACACACTGCGTAATGAATAGAACCATTCACTCCATACCGGATCGGTCGTCGCCCGGGTCATTAAGGACCGCACCTTCCGTTGGCCACCAGGTCAGAGGTGATAAGTGTGCTACTGTTGGACAACTTAACAAGATCCACACCAGAAACAACATTGTCATAGGAAAATGGAATGTCAGGACCCTAAATGCGGAAGGAAAATTAGAGAACTGGCCCACGAGCTGGACCACTATCGATAGAATGTTTTAGGTATCAGCGAACTGCGCTGGAAAGGCCTATGTGAAACAACAACCGACGAAGGCCACAAGCTTTATTTCAGCGGTAGAGATGACAGGCACGAACACGGCGTTGGATTCTTGGTCCACAAGAACATTCTAGCCACTGTCATGGGTTGGCACCCAGTCTCCAGTAGACTCATTACCATCCATCTGAGAGCAGCCCCTTTCAACATAACCATCATCCAGGCCTATGCCCCAACATCAGTTTATGACGACAGCGAAGTGGAGGATTTCTATGAAAATTACAGGCTGTCCTTGACCAAGTGCCGAAGAAGGATATAGTCATAGTGCAAGGCGACTGGAATGCCAAGGTTGGCCAAGATGTGCACCACAACTGGGGAGATACATGTGGACCCCACTGCAACAACGAGACAAATGACAAGGGTCTGAGACTGTTGGAGTTTGCCAGATACAACAATCTGGTACTGGCAAACACGCTTGGTCTCCACAAAAACTCCAGATGATGGACATGGCACAGTCCCGGTGGGGAGCATCACAACCAGATTGACTACATCATGGTCAAGAAGCGCTTCAGATCAAGCATCAACATTTGCAGGACACGCACTTTTCCAGGAGCAGACATCGGAAGTGACCACGATCTCGTGATGATGTCTTTCCGGCTCCACTTGAAGAGAATAAACACAGCAAAGTGCACTAGACTGAAGTTCGACCTGGACAGACTGCAAGTCCCGGAGGTGGCAGAAATATTTCAGGCCACAATTGGAGGGAAATTTGCAACACTGCTCATTTTGGGAGCTGATGAAGTAGATGTCAACACCATGACCACCACCTTCAACTCAGATGCCGCCACGGAGATCCTTGGCAAGCACCGGCCATTGTGCTACCAATAGTTGAAAAGATAAACTTGGATAATTTGTAAATGTGTGTTTGTGTCACAGTCGCTTGTGATCACTCTTCCCCAAAAGGGTAACCTTCAGGAGTGTGAAAATTACCGCACCAACAGCCTCTTCAGCCATCCCAGCAAAGTTCTCCTGAAAATAATATTCAACAGGTTGAAACCACACAGCGGAACATATCATAGCTGTAGAACAAGCAGGATTCGGGGCAGGGCGAAGTTGAACAGATTTTCAACATCAGAATAATCTGTCGAGAAATACCTACAACACCAACAACATCTATATCATGTGTTTGTAGACTTTAAGAAAGCCTTTGACTGAGTCTGGCATGCAGCTATGTTGGCAACCATGAGAGTATACACCATCACCCCTAACATTATTGGTCATTAACCCTTTGAACCCTGGATGCCCCACCAATTCTGAGCCCATCCCCTGGGCTCCCCGGAGAAAAATGGCATTTTTAGCATGCTTTTAGTAAAACAACCAAAACATAACCAAAGTGTTAGACAACCCAAAGTACTTCAAATGTCATCTCTTCATCTTCATTATCATCCCACAATTGATCGATTACTTCCTGAGTTGTGTACAGTCGCTTAGCATGCTTCCTTGATTTGTAGACCTTCGTTTCATGACGCAAAATTGAGAAAAAAACGTCACAAAAACACGCACTGTGCTCGCACTAGAGCGCAGACATTTTGCTTTACCTTATTCCCAATAACCCTCAATAACCCTATTCCAAACAGCAAGTACTAGAAAGAACAGTAAGCTTTGTACGGACCGCAAGATTAACGGTAAGGTTACGAGACCGGTTTATCGGTCTATTGGGGCACAGCTGTTTAAGGGCTAGACCGATATATCTGTCTTTCGGGTTCAAGAGGTTAAAAGCCTGTATGACAAGGCTACCAGTGGAGTCCTCAACAACAGTGCCATCAGGAACTGGTTCAAAACAACAATCAGCATGAGTCAAGGATGCCTACTTTCTCCAACACTCTTCAACATCTTCCTAGAGCACATCATGTCAGATGCCCTTGCAGATCATGAAGGCACAGTCAGCATAGGGGGTAGAGCAATCTCCAACCTCCGTTTTGCAGATGACATTGATGGATTGGCTGGAGAGGAACAAGAACAGCTTGTACAGAGGCTTGACACCACCTCCAGAGCCTTTGGAATGTAAATTAGTGCAGAGAAGACAAAAAATGATGACCAACAGCACCAATGGCATCAACATGGACATCAATGTCCAAGGCCAATCCCTCAACATGGTGCATAGCTTCAAATATTTAGGAGCCATTGTATCAGACAATGGGTCCCAACAGGAAGTCCTCTCTAGGATCGCACAAACAACTGCTGCCCTGACAAGGTTGAAGTTCATTTGGAAAAACAGGAGCATTAGTCTACATTCCAAGGTCAGGCTGCTGAACTCCCTTGTCATCTTTATCTTCCTGTACGCTTGTGAAACATGGATCCTCACGGCAGATCTACAACGAAGAATACAAAGCATGGAGATGAGGTGCTACAGAAGACTTCTGGGTATTTCCTATACCCAGCACATCACCAACGATGAAGTCCGACAGACCGTCACGCAAGCCATTGGACAACACTATGAAATGCTCACAGTGGTGAAGAAATGGAAACTCCGATGGTATGGCCACGTCACCAGAGCATCAGGTCTTGCAAAGACCATCTTGCAAGGCACTGTGCAAGGAGGCAGAAGAAGAGAGACAGAAAAAGAGGTGGGAGGACAACATTCGAGCATGGACTGGCTTGACACAGCGAAGCCATGAGGGTTGCTGAGGACAGAGAAAGATGGAGTACTATGGTTAAACGATCATATGTGGTGCCCCAGCGACTTTCGAGTTACGGTATAGGATATGTGTGTGTGAGTTTGTGTGTGTGTGTGTGTGAATGCGCAGGTTGATGATTGTGTTGCTGTTGATGAGTTTTGTTATATTAATAATGTTGATAATTATTATGATTGTGATGATTGTGCGGTTTTAATCGCTGTAACAACGAAAGAGATAAATCATTGTATTACTGCTACTACTACTAAAAATAATATTAATATTTATATAGCTCTTTTTCCTATTAAAAAAATTGATTCAAAGCAAAATTCTCACATATTTACACACCAATAAGGAAAATCATTAGGAAAAATATGAACACAAAAGGATACATCAAAGAGGAAAATATGATAAACAAAATATATACGTTCTGTATTCAAGATGTGGGTTGTTGGAGACCATGCAGAACAGATCACTGTTTGGGAATATGGTTAATGATGGTTATTATAATTATTGCTGTTGTAGATCACAGTGAATCTGCTGTTTATCTTCTAACGAAAGTTTTCACTTTTCAGGTGATCAGTTCCTACGAGACAGTGGGACAGAAGATGCGTGCGGAGTTCAAGCGTTTGGCCACATTGAACCTGGTGTGCATCAAGAAGGAGTACGTGGTCAAATACCCCATCAGGGAGGCCGCAAATATCATCAACCAGATCACCTCTCCTGCAAACGATCAGGCCAAGGTAGCATTGAGAGAGAGAAGAACAAAAATGGTGAAGAAAAGAGTATTTGTGACAGAAAGGGCGGGCATCTGATGATCGTGATGACGTTTATGTCCACTAGCTTCTAACGTGCAGGTTTCTATCCCCAAGCATGTTGGTTGTGCATAAGGAGACTTCAAGGGGAAACTAAAACGATAGGACAGCCAAAGTCCAGTTCGACAAAAGGGTTAAGGAATAGCCCAGAGGTGTATGGCAAGAAACTGATTCCATCTGAGGCATAAAGATGCTTCTTTAGTTCTTTTCTGTGAAGATGGGGTGAATGTGGTTTGTGTGTGTCAAGGGGTTGATATAATAAGGAATAATGCTGGGACTTCCAACGTCATTTACAGGTGGTGGTTCTGCTGGTAAACGACCCCTTACCTATCTTGCAAGCGGCTGGCAACAATAACTTGGCTCGCACCAACTACCTGTGGGTGGCCACTGACAAGTGGGGATACAACCTCAACTTGCTCTCCAATATTGAGGTAACCATACCACTTTTGTTTGTGTGTGGTAATGTTAAGTAGAAACTTCCTCATACCCCCTTAAAAAAAAAATACAAATACAAATACAATTTTAGACAAAGAAAATATTAAATCATTCCATACCGAGATGTCCACATAAGTTTAGAATTCATAAACTTCTGCTTTGTGAAACAGCACTTTCCTGTTGCTACTTGCTATTCTTCCCAAGCTAGGCCAAAGTTTCTTCATTTGCTCGCCATTTCGATTAACGACTGTATTATTTGACCTAAAAATGGGATACACAGACTTCAGTAGCGTTTTTATTACTCAGGGCTTCCAATCTTCCGCCGTTCGGCGAATTTCCGCCATTTAAAAAAAATTTCAGCCGAAAAATTTTAAAGTTCCGCCGTAGAAAACTGCCGAGGTAAAAATTTCATAGGGGCTCCAAAATATCCGCAACACAGTCTCAGTTTGGTTGATCTGTAATTGGCTGGTTTCGAAGACTGGAAACGGATCATCGTTCTGTTTGCGAATAGGCAAAAATGGCGGGTCGAATTTTTGTTCAACGCGGCCAAAGGTTTGACGATGTTTCTTGCAAAAACAAGTGGAGATGGGACTGGATGGAGGTGGAGGTAGAAGAAGAAAAATTGAGTCAACATATCCGAAAGATTCCACGTGTCGGACACGCGTTTTGCGTCTTGTGCTCGAACGAAATCAATTTGCACAGTAGCCTACTTTATGTTGTGCGATGAGCATGGATCTGTGTACATACATTTGTGTTTGCAACCTTATCTTTTCCTGCCGACTAGAAAAACATTTTTAAAAAGCGAAAATTTAGACTTGTTTCACTGCCAAATGCCTTTCCTACTACTGATGGCCTAAAAGGTGCAAAACCATTTTCATCACCATAACTGTGTATGCATTTGACCATAATTTTTTGTAAAAGCAGAACTAGTAGGAGTAGTTTAATAATAATATTATGAACATTCTATGTAACACTAACAGAGTAGACCATGAGTGACTTGCTAGTGAGGATTGTATTCTGTATTGTATTCTGAATTCATTGTGGTTTTACTAAGTCAGCTGCACAAGAAAAATATCTTCTAATTGCAGATTTTGGTAAGTCACTTTTTGCTGAACATTCCATTTTTTTTCTTCAGTTTTTGCTTTTAAGATATGAAGCAATTAAGATCGTTAAAATGTGGTAAATTCCATATTTGCCTTAATTATTCTCTATTTATGTGAGACCTTACATCAAACCTTTTGTAAATCACTTATTTTCTTTCTTCTACTTCACTCTCACTAATAAAATTGTTTCTTTTATAGCAGACAGTGTTGTGACAGTGTTTGGGGTCGTGCGCTCGTGACCTCGTCACTTGGTCATTTTCCTCCTTTTTTATCTCAGACCATTGGAAGCCCTGATTACTACTGACATATATTTATATATTTATTTTATTTTGTGT
Organism: Oncomelania hupensis; assembly: GCA_036898135.1. Lineage (NCBI taxonomy): Eukaryota > Metazoa > Mollusca > Gastropoda > Littorinimorpha > Pomatiopsidae > Oncomelania > Oncomelania hupensis. The sequence goes on along the minus strand of CM072521.1, from coordinate 31,739,427 downwards.
CATTGTGTAGCGCTTTTTGACTCGCATGCATAGCAATGTTAGTCTATGTTCACATTTCCCCCTCCTCCCCCCCCCCTCCCCCCCCTCCCCCCTCCCCCCTTCCCTCCCTCCCCCAAAATATCCAGATTTTTGCAAATCTATGCGAGTTGAGTCCAAAATAGTCCCAAAATGATATTTTAAAAATAAAAAAAATGTCCACCCATTTGCCTGTCTGTCTGCTGTCTGTCTGTGCAAAACTTGCAAGTAGATTAATATCAGCTATCACAACCAAACTTGGTAAGATGGTGTATATGAATGAGACCTCATAAATGATCAGTGAATGAATGATTTCAGTTCAAGATCAAGGTCACAAGGTCAACAAATGTTACTAAATAAAATGACAATTTTTTAAAAACAAAATTTCACTTCTTTTCTAAGTTATTAATATTGCTTAATATTCATGTTCTTTTCTCTGGGCATTCTTTTTATAGTTCCATAAGGAGCATGTGAGTCATATGGGCTTTGCTCTTCAAGTTTTATACTTAGATGTGATATTGATTATTGCTTCTTACGATGTTTAACGGGTTTTATCTCATAATGTTTTAATATTAATAAAATATTTATCCTTTAAAATTTATGCGTGTGAGAGCTTAGAGCAGATTTTAAGTTTGGTTTTGCGCTTTAGAAAATAAATTATATTATTAATTATTAAGAGAAAGGCGCAGATAGAATTCTTGTAGTTGCCTAATTACAGCTTTGTAAAATAAAAAAAATTAAAAAGTTCTTTGTAATTTTACCACTTTTTTAATGCTTTTTTTTTTTTTTTTAACATTGTTACGCTTGACATCATGGAGGAAGCAGACTTTCTAAAACAACACAAAAATGAATGAATCTTCATATTTTTACCACAGAAGTATTTTTTTCATGCATTTTGTTTATTGACTACATTCAGCATAAGATCATGGAGAAAGCGGATTTTGTGGGCTTACAAAAAGTTATGCTACCAAAATGAGCATAATATTTTTATTGAGCAACCTTTTACTCCTTAGAGAGAGCACACTGCATGATCTTTTTTTTTTTCTTCTCCAGAACCTTCTGGGAGATCGCAACACCAAAAAGAACGCCATCATCTTTGACATAGAGACAGCCGACGTTCCCGACTTTGACCTGTACTTGGACGGCAAGACGCCAAGCAACTACCAAGTCAACCCGTGGTTTGAGGAGTTTTACGAGGACGTCTTCGGTTGCACGTGGTCTGCTCAAACGTGTGACAGCACGCGAGGCATTCCTAGGGCTGACGGCTATCTCCAGGTCGGTGGAATAAATTTCAGATAGCAAATTTTTTTTTTATATAATAAATTAAAAAAAATTATAAAAGAGATTTTTTTCTCTGGGCCAGCTTAATGAGGGCGCTGCTCAAATCCTCTCTCACACCGTCACAACAGACGCTTTTTAGTTCGGGATAGCTATGAATTTTTGTGACTCACGCTACAAGTTGTATTAGAGCGGGCTGTGTTATTAGATGCTAGGAAAGGGAGGCTCCACTGGTAGAAAGGACTGTGGGAGAAGACTGATGTTTTCCCATTACAGCATGAGGAATTTATTCCAGATGTGTAAAAACTGAGCTCTTGCATGGCTCCTGGCTGATGAACACAGCCACACAGCCCATGGCTGTCGGATTGTGGATGATAGCCAGCATACTGTGCTATCCTATTCTATCCTATCCTATCCCGAAACTCGAAGGTCATAGGGGCACTACAGATGATCGTTTAACCAGCGCACGCCATCTTTCTCTGTTCTCAGCAATCCTCATGGCTTCGCTCAGTGTCAAGCCAGTCCATTCTCGAATGTTGTCCTCCCACCTCTTTTTCTGTCTCCCTCTTCTTCTGCCTCCTTGCACAGTGCCTTGCAGGATGGTCTTTGCAAGGCCTGATGCTCTGGTGATGTGGCCATACCATCGGAGTTTCAGTTTCTTCACCACTGTGAGCATGTCATCATACATGTTGTCCAATGGCTGTGTGATGGTCTGTCGGATTTCATTGTTGGTGATGTGCTGGGTATAGGAAATGCCCAGAAGTCTTCTGTAGCACCTCATCTCCATGCTTTGTATTCTTCGTTGTAGATCTGATGTGGAGTCCATGTTTGGCAAGCGTATAGGAAGATGGAGGTTACAAGTGAGCGCAGCAGTCTTACTTTGGAATGTAGACTGATGGTCCTGTCTTTCCAAATGGGCTTCAGCTGTTTCAGGGCAGCAGTTGTTTGTGCAATCTTGGAGAGGATTTCATGTCTGGACCCATTGTCTGATACAATGGCTACTAAATATTTGAAGCTATGCACTGTGTTGAGGGATTGGCCTTGGACTTTGATGTCTGTGTTGATGCCATTGGGGTTGTTGGTCATCATTTTGGTCTTCTCTGCACTTATTTCCATTCCATAGGCTCTGGAGGTGGTGTCAAGCCTCCGTACCAGCTGTTCAAGTTCTTGTTCCTCTCCAGCCAATCCATCAATGTCATCTACAAAACGGAGGCTGGAGATTGCTTTACCCCCTATGCTGACTGTGCCTTCATGATCTGCAAGGGCATCTGACATAATGTGCTAACACCACACAATACATACACAAAAATGTCGCAAAGAATAAAAATAGTTTTCCATGTTTCATGTTTCTGATACATTTCTAAATGGGAAAATAATTATATTAATGGTTTGCATGTACAATAAACGCTAACTTACAGAATTAAGAAAAAGAAAAACGAGATAGCAATAACATTCAAGTGTATTTCCATACCTTCACATACAGAGCCAAATATGCATTAATAATAATAATAAAAATTTTAAAAAATAAATAAATAATAATATGCATTTTTAGGAGTGTTAATTTTATTATCAGTTTTGTGACAAAACAAGCTAAATTCGGAACATCAAACCGACCGACTGACAACCAGTCTGACAACCGGAATGCTACCGGAGAATGTCCCATGACTGAAGTGCCTGTATATAAAAAAACTCAACAAAATTCGTTAAGCCATTTATAAGATATTGGGTAAAAGGTGTTTAGCAACAAATTGACTCAAGCGATTTTTGCGTTTGAGCAAGCGTGATGGCATGATAGGCAGGCCACTAACCTAGGTAATGTTTCTATGAAGTTTGGTCACAATACAGTGGCTCCTTAGATATGGCATCCAACTGTTCCACCAACAGACAGACTGACAGGCCGACCAACGTTTGGCTTCTTCTGATTCCCCCAGGAAATTTCAAAGTATTTATGTCTGAATATACAGCAATGTGTTAGGGAAATTGTTTTGTATTATAAACAGTCACCACCAAGTACGTGAATTGTTTGAAACTCTAGATAATATTTAATCCTTACTTTCCCAATGAGAAATACTTTAAATTAATTATAGCATTGTTCTGGTGCTTGCAGCACACTTACGCCCATGCAAATGTGTTAGCTGCTTGTGAAAACAACCAGGAAGCCTACCTGAAGATTTCCCTTGAACTCTTTACACAGCAGTTCTTGTCATTTGGTAATCCCAAAAACACATATTTTGTTTCTCATATTGAATGTTTTTCTATCACGTTTCACATGGCACACCCTGACTGACAGTCATTAGCATGACAGCAGTTTCACGTTGGATCCAGTTACAAAGTACATAGATTAACATAGGTACACACTATATAAAATAAAAATTATTTTAAAAAGTAAAACAAGGTCTCAACTGGGGCAACTCAGCTGCTGAAAGTAATAGCTGGAAGCCTCTTTGAGTAATTTCTTATAAATAGCACAAATGGGGGTGCAATGCCACACACAATCGACAGGTGCCTTCTACACACTTCAACAACTGTTTGAGTGATTAATTTCTTTCATGCCAAAAAAAACAACTTCATATCAACATAGACCACCACTAGAACAATCGTGAAATACTAAACCCTTAAAAACAATATTTGAAAAATGTCTGACAGTCCAAAAAGAGACTCTGAAAATGTACAAATCACCGGCGTAAGGCACGTATAGGTAGCAACACAAACCACTTTTGCGCTTTGTTCTGCTTTAATATCATACCAAACTTCCCCACCAAAGAAAAAGCACAGGTGTGGAGTCAGCAAAAAAATACCACCATTATACTCATTTTTGAGTCACATGCAGAGCAATGCAAGTCTATGTACTCCCCTTCTCCCTCCCCCCCCCACCCTCACCCCCACCCCCACCGCCTTTCCTGAACAAAAAAATCCAAATTTTTGTAAATCTGTGAGAAATGAGTATTAAATAGTCTAAAAATTATATTTACATTTTTTTTGTTAATCACCCTGTTCATGCAAAAACTTTAAAATGGCTAAGTACTCAGAACTTATTTTAACTATCACAACCAAACTTGGTATGATAGTGTATACCAATAAGACCTCAAAAATGATCAGTGACTTTACTTCAAGGTCACAGGGTCATCAAATGTTAGTCAAAATTTGACAATTTTTCACAAAATTTCACTTTTTTTCTAAGGTTAATATTAAATGATTCTTTGAGGCATGATAGATATCAATGAGACATACATACTTTGCAAATTTGATCAACCTCACTCCAACAGGCATGCTTACCCTTACGGAATTTCCGTATTTTTTCCGGAAATTTGAAACACTCGGCAAGCGCTACGGAAAATACAAATACTTGTTTCAAAATTCCGGAAAACATAAAACCAACGTTGGGAGAAAAAAATCGAACTCGTTGGCCTGTGGTAATGCACCAAGTGACCTTTTTCCGAAGACAGCCGAACCCGGTTTAATGTCGCAATTCGCAGTCGCAGTAGAGACACGTGGCATCGAATTTTCCGTTAGAGGCATCGAAGTTTGCCGAACCAGTTTTTGCACAGTCGCAGTGAAGATCGGTGATCATGAGACAGAATTTAAAAACATGGCGTCCAAACGAATGGCTAAGCACAGTGATTGTGAATCTGAATCTTCAAAGAAACCACGCAAGGGGCAGACATATCTTGCCTCGTATTCGGAAAAGGGTCCTTTTGTTATTAGAGGCAGCACTGACTCAAAAGTACAGTTGTGCCAACCAGTTTGGCATCTCCACCAGTGATATGAATGACATCAAGCGGCACACGGAAGGGCAACAGCATATCAAGAATTAAGAGGCTTTGGAGAAGAAAAAGAAGATTGTGGCAGCAAATCAATCTATAACGGGATTCTTCGCATAATATCAAAAAGGATGAGTGCAAAAACAATAGATAGTGAAAGTAAATACGGAAATCATAATAGTAATACTGAAATTTGAAAAGCTAATACTGAAACTTCAATTTGAGGGTAGGCGTGCCTGCTCCAAGGTCAAGGTCCTTGGAGCTTTCAAAAGTCGAGTTTGTATAGGTACTTTGAAATGACCTTGATTCTAAACTATGAGAGGTATAAAGTCCAAACTTGTTATATGTAGAGATGATAGATTGATCTTTCATATATACAGGGTGGAGAATTCTCAGCGAATCCGCGGATTTCCGCGAAAGGCATTTGCATTTCCGAGAAAAAAATATTGAGTTCCGAGTGTGAGAAGCTGAGGGGCTACACTTTACTGGGCATAGCGGCCAAAAGCGTCCAAAGGTCTAAACAGGCAAAACGTCCAAAAGCGTCCGTACCAACCATGTGGTTATATTCTCGCGTTGTTTGAAAGATTGCGAGACTTCCGGCAATTGACTTCCGGTTTATTCTGTTAAGAAAACATTCGACTGCATTTCCACAAGTTTTCTCTGTGATGCATTCGTTTTTTCGATTTTATTTTCAAATTGTATTGTGTGTGTGTCTAAAATGGATGGTTTGGATTCTTCAACTGATGAAGGGGAGTTTACAGGCTTCCATTTATCAGACATTAAAGTGAGAGAAATGGACTTGGAGTCGAAGGAAGAGATCGGTACTGACATTAGTGTCAGAAGTGTGCATGTATATGCGATCTTTCAGACTGGCATGAAATTGAAGAAGAGGAGGGGGCTTGTTTGTACTTTTTAAAACTTTTTTTTTGTATACACATGGAGTAATAAAAAAACAAGACATGACAAGAGAAGTAGAAAAAGGTAGATAATCAAAAGAGAATTTATTTCTGTTCATTTTGCATTTTATTTCATTTAAATCTATACACTAGTCACTAATACCTAAGATGTGGTGTTTTTACTAACGTACCCCTAAATATCTCTAAAATTATAAAAATTCTTGCCTGTTTACAGCTAAAAAATAGACAACCGTGTGCCCAGTAAAATTGGAAATGTGGAGTTTGTGTGTAACAGTGGTGGACCTCAAACTTTGTTAGGCCTACAAATCAAGATTCTTAACTTTTTTGAAAGACATGTGCATAAAACATTCTTTTCTTTGTTGTTGTTTCTATTCATGTTTACTTTGTGCTTGTTGCTTTCAGGAGAGGCCCTAAATTACTTTCAAAATTGCATACATTCATTTTCTTCTGGACAGGGGGCGAATACCGGGGCTTGGCCCCTGGGCCCCGGCCGGATTTCAGAGATTTCTTGATTCAGTTGTTCTCCACCCTGTATATATTTTGTTTTTGCCTTAATCTTGAAGGTCAAGGTCATTTTAGGCCTTGCAAAAACATACAAAAGAATAGGTCATTGTACAATGGAATGGCTTTTTATTTAACCCATAGTATGCCACAACATTGGGTTATTTGATCAGACATGCATGAGATCATGTAAGGATCAAGATGATCCCAAGGTCAAGGTCACTGAAAGTCAAGGTCATCCAAAGGTAACTGTTTGTTTTTTTGCATAATACATCTTTTGCTGTACTTTATTTGATAGTACTTGAGTGTTTTTGGAGCCGGTGGTCAGTGTCATTTCAAGGTCAAGAGCATAGAAAGTTCGAAGTCAGTATTACTTTGCATTTTAATGCCACCATTTTATTTAGTTTTTCTGGGCATTTATTTTAATGTTAAATATTGCGAGTTTCTTAAGAAGCATGTGAATTATTAGATCTTGCCCCTTCTAGTTAATAATAATAATAATAATTAACATTTGTACAGTGCCCTTCTTCACTAGAATTCATAGTGCTTTACAGAAAGAAAGAAAAATATAAACATTTTAAAAATAAAAAACACATAAATACATTAATAAATAAATAAAGTGAAAGAAAACATAAAATACCAAAACAGAACACACAAACACATACACGCACATACACACACACTCACATTCACACACACACACACACACACACATACACAATGACTATGACTGTGTTTAAGTATTTGATGAAGAAAAGTTCAGGATCGAGATTTAAGGATAGACACTGTTGAAAATGTGTGTTTTTAGTTCATAGACAAAGGAAAGAGATTATTCAACAGAGTTCAGAGGTAAAGGAGGAGAATTCCAAACTGTAGGGGCTGAAAAGCAGAATGAGCGTTCGCCAATTGTTTTTGTTTTTATACGGGGAATATGAAGCTGGCGACTCTGAGAAGATGAATGGAGAAATCTTCATGGTGTATAGAAATGGACTAACTCGGAGAGACACAGTGGACCCACAGAGTATTAAAAGCTTTGAAGCAAAAGCTTGCAATTTTATACTGTATTCTGTTCTACACAGGAAGCCAATGCAAGGATTTCAAATGAGATCAGAAGTGCCCACACAAAACGTTGGCAAGAAAATATTTGGTGAAATACAGGCATCCTATTATGGCACATGATATTGCTAGCTTTGTGTTGTAAGCCTAGCCACTGAAGCGCGAGCTACTGCTCGGGCCCCCTCCAAAACTCTTTGACATTAAACACATGGCCCCCTATCGTGTTACTGGCTACCGCTATCTTAAAGATGCAAACTGGGGCTAACTGCGACTTAGCATTGGTTGACTGCATCCAATACCATTATTGAAGGGAGGGAGAAAACCAGAGTAGCTGGAGAAAAGAGGACCACAATGTTAGATGCAGCAGTCGATCTAAATTTTAGAAATAAAAGTTGGTTTCTTCTCTGGCCTTCTATAATGGCGATCTATTCTGACCACAGCGCTTTGAGTTCAGTTGAAGGAAAAGCTCGTGACAGCATTTTGTATTAGTATTATTGTTGTTGTTGTTGTTGTTATTTTATTATTATTATTATTATTAAACTTTCTCATTTAAAGTTTCTAACTGCTTGAGGTGTGATTATTTGTGTGTGTGGTTTTTTCATTTTGAAATAATTGTAGTGCCAACATTTCAGAAAACTACAATACATCCAACATTCTGTTTTACATTTCAGGACCCCTATGTACTGTACGTCACCAACGCAGTGCTGTCCGTGGGCATCGCCATCGACCAGGCCCTGTCTCAAGTCTGCTCCGAAGTCACAGTCAACCGAGGCTATGACGGCATATGCCTCAAGTTCGAGGTCACCGGGAACAGGCGTGATATCATCCTGCAAGAGTTGAGGAAAGTGAACTTCACAGACAACACGTTGCAGCCGTTCTACTACGAAGGGACGGGCGAGAGTTCCAGAGGCTACCACATCTACAACGTCACCAGCAACGACGAGCTTTTGCTGTACCCTACCCTCAAGTACATTTATAACAACGTATGTCTGGACGGCCTTTCTCTTTTTTGTTTTTGTTTTTTAATATTTTTTTTTAATGAATTCAAATATTCAATCAATGAGTTGACGGTAGTTTCGATGGACAGTATCAACTGAGGTCTAGTCTGAACACACACACATCCACGCATTCCATCACGCTCTGTCTTTAAAGATCCTGATGCTCATGTCCTAGACAGGGGTGTGCCAGCTACACAAATACACCCAGGAAGCGCTAGGTCGCTCCTTGCCCCATCCCCTGGTGGCCCAAAAACTGGACCCAGTTGTTTAGGCGTCAGACCAAGGCAGCAACTGGGTGACACAGGCAGCTTGAGTTAGGTCCTGTATCGGCCAGCGCCTTGAGCGAAAAATCCCAATAGGAACGATTAGTTTAATTAGATTAGTTTGTGTAGTATTTGCCATCTGTTAACAATTTAACTTTTTATTTGGGTTGTACATATACTATTTTTGAAGGAAGGGGGGGGGGGGAGGTGAGGTGAGGTGTGGGGGCTCTGGGTGTTTGTTAAAAGGGGAAGTTTGTGCATGTGTGTTTTGTGTTACCAATGGTTTTGTAGATCAGTTGTTAGTGCCTAGGTTGCAAGACTTTAAGCAAGCTGGGTTTTTGTGTGTGTAGGTATTATGCATTTATTGAATAAATTGTTTTTGCTCATTTTAGAGATTGCTTGTTGGTGGTTTTTATGACAACAGCCATGGAGGATTCCCAATTGATTTATAAACTTCTGTCTTTTTTTATTATTATTGTTGTTGTTGTTGTTATTATTATTAACATTATTGTTATTATTATTATAATTAGTATTATTATTATTATAGGTTGGTTCTTTCAATGACACCCACTTCCTGAAGCTGGACATCACGTACAACATCACATACGAAGCCTACTGCAAGCCTTACGAAAACTGTGTCTGTGAAAACCCATTCCCTAAGAAGCTTCCATCTCGCTACATGATCCAGGTAAACTTTTTTTTTCTTCTTGTTGATATTGTATGTTTTATTTAAATGCTTGGGTTAGTGTTGCTTTTTATTAATTTTTTAATTTTTTTTTTTTGGGGGGTGTTGTTGTAATTCATCATTTGTGCTAAAATTCAAAAGAATTTTACTCTGACGTTAATTTCAAGAACTGCAGTTATTTCACACAAAATATGTGCAGTAATTAATCCAGACGTGCATACACACTGCGAACAGTCACTGTTAATAATAAAAGTACTGTTTAATGAATTAGAGGTTATAATTACAAACTAAACCAAAATAACAAATTTTACATAACAATCAGAAAAGCTATCTTTTCACACACGCATGCTTACATGCACACACACACACGCACACACACACACAGGTTTACATATGAAATGCAATTGTCACTTTTGTGTATTTGTTGAGTTGTATGGTTGCTGTGCTTTTTCTTTGTATCCATTTGTACTCATTATACCAAAAATGTCACCCTAAGATTCAACTTCAGTTGAGTTCTTGTTGATGAGCCATCAGCCCGTTTCAGCTGTTTTTATTTGATTTGATTTCATCAGCCATCAACCGGTTTGAGTTATTTTGATTTGATTTCATCAGCCATCACCATATGAGCTGAACCTGGTGTACATTGGTGACATTCACCAGCCTGACCCCACTGACCCTTTCAAATGCAGCAGCGTCAACATTGGCAGTGACTTCTACAAGATGATGGCTTTCTTCTACGCCATTGATAGGTCAGGCTTGTTTATACTGCTTTCTCTCATTAAAACACTTTTCTCAGTGAAGGTGTTCCACAGAACCAAGAAGAAAAGAACAAGGTGAGAAAGATGAAAGGGGACATCATATTTACTCGTCATCTTAGCAGTGTGAGTGCTCGGGTGGTTCATCGTTGATTTAGGTTCCTACCATTTTTAGCCTAGGATGGTTATCCCCGTCTGCCGCAGTGCCAATGGTGGGATTAGAAGAAGGAAAAGTATTAGAGAGGTCTGATTGACTCTGTGCCCCAATTTTGGCAAGGAAAATTGAACGCTTATGAGTTTTCTAGTGTCGTGAAAACTGTGATCCAAATCAGTAGGCCAGTTTTGCACAAAAACAGCAATCTATCATGCATTTGCTATGTGTATGTGTATGCCTATGCCTTCAACAGCCGCCAACCCTTGGATTGGGTTCAGCATTATATTTGGTCCATCTGTGGTGGCTTCCTCTATAACCTAATACCATTTCAGTGCAGCCCCATAGCATCAAAGTGTCTAATAGATCAATCAAGATTGATCAGAAGACTGCATTGAATCATTCCAATGAAAACTTATGGAGTATGCTTTTTTTCTTGTGGTAGGGTCAACGGCAATCTGGACAACGTCTACCCCGCGTCGTTGCAGCTGGGTGGCATTGCTCTGGACACCTGTTCCACCAGCCTGCGTCTTGACCAGGACATCTTCAACTTGCTGGGTGGCTATCCTCTCTGTGACACTACCAACTCTGCCCAGGTACAGCCCTTCTTCTTAGTCTTCTTAATTGTGACCCTCCACCACGGGATGAGTCGTATTGCGCCTCAGTCCATTCCGAGCAATCACTGAAAATAGGTGCAGGGGGTGTGGGTTGTCGGTTTGGAGATTTTAGTTGTTGCTGATTCTTTAATCATTTATCCACATGTTTCCGTTGGAATTTTGCTAAAATTCACTTCTAAAAGTATTATAAATGTGTTTTAAAAGCACCACCTATCCCGTTTTGGTGAGAAAATCTTGCCAAACCACTTCTTTTGAACAACCTGTCCTCCCTATGCTTTTCGAGCCGACCCGATGTACCATGCACCGATTGAAAGGTCTTTGTCTCAGCTTTTAAACTATGTAGAATACGATTGGTTGATTCGAAATAGAAAGCTAAAACGATAGGCTAAAAATAATAGTTCTCCGGGAATGCCCCTGTAAACAAATCGTCACCATGTAGGGGAAGCTCGCTCCACGATTGGCTAATAGCTGCGCGTGACGTCAACCAACCAACCAGCAGGAAGGTAATTAAAATTTTGCAACATGGCTGCTCGTGGCGTCTCTGAAGCTTTCGTCACAAAAGCGTTGAATTCGGCCAGAGATGCTAATATTACGGACCAAAAAGATTCAGAAGAATTAGAAAGTCTGATAAGAGAGTATTTTACATCTCTAGAATTGGAAGATACCGGTGATTTAAGCGAGGACGAGGAGAAAAGTGATGATGAAGTGAGTGGTGGTGTCGAAAGTGATTGTGATGGTGTAGGCCTAGAACACGAAGAGGAAACTAGTGACACAGACAGTGATTATTTGCACCTTTAATTTTAACCTTTATTTAATCTTTTTTTAACTTGCTTTAACATTGTCTGTCAGCCAGTTTATATTATAAGAAACTTTAAAGATTGTCTGCATTGACAAAATTTGAAATTAATTTAAACTTATTTACTTGCAATTTGCTTGCACGTTGCATGTGTTCTGAATCTCATTGTACATAGATCAGTCTGTTAAAATGCATCATTTAATTTTATTTTTATTTTTTGGGGTATCAGAAACTTAAAGCTTTATCTGCTTGGAAAAGAACTAAAATTGTATGTCTTTTGGTAAACATTAATTTAGGATAATTTCATGGTGGCTTGTGATTAAAATCACCCCCCACTCCCCTCCCCCCGCCTCCTGAAAAAATTAAACAATTTTTAGACCACATACTTTTTTTATTTTATGTTGCTATTTCATACAAATTGTTGACATTTGCTCATTTGTAATGATTTTAATATTGTTATGAATAAAATCATTATAGTAGTAGCAATCGGCCTGCATAAAAATGTTAACTAAGTAAAACATACATTTTAACATGCATTTTAAAAAGGTGTACAAATTAAAATACTTCATACTTTGAAATGAAAATCTGTGTGTGTGTTGTTAATGCTGTGCTAGATTACTGTGCCAAATTTCATTAAGATCCATGCATTGTTGCTAAGGACATTACTGTCTTAAAGTTTGTAAACACAAATTTCGAGATTTCTCAACACAAATTTCGAGATTTCTCAGAATCGCGTTTTTGAGGGGGGGGGGGGGGGCAAAGTAAAAAGCATGTAGCTCCGAGACTATTCGTCTGATTTTCAAACGGTTTTTTCCATTGAAATTGGCATTCAAAATACTTTAAGATAGCACAAATAACTCAAAATGACCCTGGGGCACAATAAGACTCAAACCGTGGTGGAGGGTCACAATTATTGTAGTACTAACTCCTTGTACGTTTGTTTAGACTGTGGTGTTTCCCCACTATCACAACCAGAACAACTGCTGTCTCAGTAACCGGGCTGAAGTTTGATTATAACAGACAACTCCTTGCCCAGGGTGCATCCCCACTCTCTCGGGCCAAAAAAATGGCTAGCAGGACAGTTGGTGTGGTGGATAGTCCCCAAAGGCCAACCAGCGATTAAGGCTACAGCACTAAGAAGTTGAACCAGTGCAAATGTTGCCTCCTATTTGGAGAGTCGTAGTCCTGAACAAAAGAAGACTGTAGTCGTAAAGGGAAATCCCTCTGAGCAGGAAAAACCATCGCACCTATAGCCCTTACTTTGCTGTTGGCCCACACTTTGTGCTTTTCACCGTCAGTCGCTTTCAAAGAAGCTTGATGGAGAGATAATCTCTAGCCCAGCTGTTGAGTCATCTGACTTGCTGTGTCGTTTATATTGATTTGGAATTGCACTAGAAAAAAAAAATCATCTTTTATGTACTACAAAGAAATACACATTATAACCAGCAGTTCTCGAATTTTGATGGGGGAAAAAAGTCCAATTTAATCCATACATGAGGTGCAGCAGCATGTTATAAGAGGCAGAAAAAAAACGAAGAAGACTATTATGAATCTTGATTTTGTTTGGACAGATTTTAACTATACATTAGGCGCAACTTTTGATAAGATACATGGGTTGAAGTCAATGAAAACAGTATCGCCTTGTAGTACTTAAAGTACAATAGTGTACCTCTTCTTTGCTCATTTATAAAATATTCATACACACTTCCTCTTTTGTTCTTCTGGAAATGTTCAGTGCACTTTCATGTCTTCTGTTTGCGCAGCTTTTTGAGCTGGTAAGGTGATTTACAACAACCATTACTTTACTTTCATTCTGTGGGGTGTTTCTTTCAGGTGGTCCCACCATCTAGCATCATAGCTTTTGTGCCGGATGGCAACGGCAACTCCATCCCTGTCAGCCGCATCCTGGCCTCCACCAACATCACTTCCATATCACCATCGGCAACCAGCCCCCAGCTGCGAGAGTTCGTCATGTCAGAGCATTTTCTTAGCATCATACCTCCAGATGATGCCCAGGCCGCGCTGCTGCTTAAAGTACGTATGTGTTCAGAATTGTCAAAATGCTCAGATTTGTTGCAAAATATTTTGACCGTTCACATGTATGTGGGATGATTCGAGGTATTAACACGGCAAAATGGTCCAAATTGTTGACGTTAAAGTGTCTGGATTTTGCTTTGTTTTTAGTTTAAGCAAAGAATTAGGTCTTATTTTATTTATTTTTAAGAAAAAGAGTTAGTCTAGTTTATTTAGTTTTCTGCAAAGAATTAGTTTCGTTTAGTTTAAAGGAAGGGATTAATTGCTTGTAATGAACTCATTCTGTTCTGATTCGGTTTGCATTTGACCATCTGTTTTCTTACTAGCAGTTTGAATGAGTTAGCAAAATGAATGAGGGCGGTGTATTTGCCAATGGCAGTAAGTGAGAGCCTGAGGCCACGTGAGTTAGATCCTGTATCAACAAACTCCTTCAGCTGTAAATAAATATATACATAAGAATTATTACAAATATAAGTAAATAAATGTAGGAGGCGTTAACGCATTTAGTTCCATACAATCATTTCACAATATTTTCTTTCGTGCTTGCCACCATCCTTTGAACGTTCATGTCAGTATGGCGGTTTTGTTATTGTAGCTGATGACGGCGTTGAACTGGGACTATGCCTCCATCATCTACTCCAACAACCCCAGCATGGTGACCGCCAAGAACGAACTGCTCAGACAATCCGCCCAGCAGAAAACGGCCTGCATAGGGCAGGTAAGTCTGCGTAAAATAATAATAATCGATGCAGCGCCACACAAGCTTGTTAATTGGAGAGCTACGAAAAAAAGGTCAGGTGACCGGTATCAAAATACACGCTACGCTCACAGGTTGTGCATGCTCTTTCCTTCACACATGTATAAAGGCGCAAAAACTTTTTGACTTGCATGCATAGCAATGTCTGTGTATTCACACACAATAACAAACAAAAAAAAGGCCAGATTATTGCAAATATGTTAAAGATGAGCCCTAAATAGTTCAAAAATGACATGAAAAAAATATAATGTGTCCCTCCATCTGTCCGTCCGTCTGTATGTTCGTCATCTGTCTGCAGAATTAGCAAGTGGATTAATATCTCAGAACTTATTTTAACAATCACAACCAAACTTGGTAAGATGGTGGTTAATCCGTGAGACCTCATAAATGATCAGTGAATGAATGACTTCACTTCAAGGTGAAGGTCACAGGGTCAACAAATGTTAGTTAAAAAAATTACAATTTTTACATAATTTCATGTTTTTTCTAAGTTATTAATATTGAACTTTTCATTCTTTAATGCATGGCAAATATCAATGAGAAACACATCCTATGCACATTTAGTCAACCTCACTCAAGGTCAAGGTCACTGGAGCTGTCCAAACTCAGTATAGGTTCTTTGAAGTGACCTTGACCATAAACTATGAGAGATATAATGTTCAAACTTGTTGTATTTAGAGATAATAGATTGATCTTTCATATTTGTTCTGTTTTTGTGTTGACCAAGGTCATTTTAGGTCTTGCAAAAACATACAAAAAAATTGGTCATTGTCCAGTGAAATGGCTCTATTTAACCCATAGTGTGCAACAACATTGGATTATTTGATCATGCATGAGCATAAGAGGTCACATGAGGGTCAAGTTCATCCCAAGGTCACTGTTTGTTTTTGGCATAATACAACTTTTGCTGTAGTTTATTTGATATTACATGGAGTGTATTTGAAGCCGGAGGTCAAGGTCATCTCAAGGTCAGAGCATAGAGAGATCAAAATAGGTATTACATTGCATTTTAATGCCTCTGTTTTGTTGTTTTTTTTTCTTGTTTTTTTCTGGACAGTCATTTTCCTGTTAAATATTGCAAGTTCCACAAGGAGCGTGTGAGTCACATGGGCTTTGCTCTTCTAGTTTTGTCTGTGGTTGGTAATATAAAAGTGAGAATGTCAGAAGGATATGCTTATATAATGGTGATTCATTGTGCATATTACATCGGTGCCATACATGTGGCTATGCCGGAAACCAAAATTCCCTCTATTTGATATGTGTCGGCAAGCCACAACAAAATGCAGATCTGTTGCAGAGTGTAGGAACAGACAATTGATAGTACTATATACTACAGGTAAAATTCTGGCAACTCCCACATGCAACCATAATATTACTTTCAGTACCACATGCATTGAAACCCACTATTGCAGTTGCACTGACTTTTTCAGGTTGCTTCCACCATTATAAATTAAAATGTATCTCCAACATGCCAGTTTATTTATTTTCATTTCATTTGTGTGTAGTTTTTTTTATATTAATAAAATATATTGTTTCAATGCCAAAATACAAACGTAATGCTTTTTTCTCTCCACCCATTGCAGGCTGTGGTACTGCCCATGAACGCAGACATCGCAGACGCCGAACAAGTGCTGGACAAGATCAGCCAGCAGGTTGGGGCCCGGGCCGTAATTCTCCTCACCACCCCTGAACATACACGCCTATTGCTGCAGGCTACCAAGAACCGGGGTCAGACTGGACGCTTCGTGTGGATTGGAACCTCCTCCTGGGCCAGAGGCGCAGAACCCAATATGCTGTTGGGGCTAGATTCTCAAGCGTCCGGCGCTATCATCATCCAGCCCCAGTCCGCTTTCATCCAGAACTTCCGTGAATACATCCAGGTTCGACAACAAGAGAACTAAAATATGTTTTAGGAGTAGTAACAAAACAAATCCTTATTCTCCAACACAAGGGCAAATTTGGTGTGTCACAGTGTTAACGAAAAATGTGAACAGAGGAAAAATATTACAAGATAATAAAACGCGCCTACATCATATCCTCGCACATACACACAATTTATATTATTCTTTGTTTGTTTACTTTTAACATTAGTAGACATAATTAACAGATAAAACTGTCTAGTGGGAATTTTTTGTCATGATGTGAAGTGTTAAAGAGTTTGAAAGTAGTTGATCCACCTTGCTGGGCTATCAGCACTTCCTAGATTTGTGACTGTTTTTTTAAAAAAATATAAAAACCACCACTTTGAACAGTCTAAAATTGAAACCATTATTCTCTTTGAACAATCCCAAATTAAACCTTTGAACAATAGAAAATAAAACTTTGACCAATAGAAAATAACACTTTCACTTTAAATTTTGAAGGTAAATATCTGGGGTATCTGAAAATGCACCTAAGGCATCTAAGTGGACGCCTTGGGCAGCTTGAGTTGAGGTCCTTTATCAGGCAGCGCCTTGAACAGGTCTTCATCTGGAAAAGTGCTATATAAGAACATGGGATAGGATAGGAAGAATAATAACATTACATAAATAAATGTATACATATTTTCAGATTACTTGACTATTACTTAATCATTTGTAGAGTGTCCCTTTGAGAGATTTATTTTTTTAAAATTGAAATGACATTTTACCTAGAAAACTATATTTTGACTTAAATTGATCCTCACTACTCAGGGTTTGACCTTCACCAACCGACAAGGCATCCCAGACGACTGGTTTGAGGAGATCTACCAGACCATCCACCAGTGCAAGATCCACACCTCCGACAACAGCCTGCCATACTCCAACATATGCACCAGGAAGGAGGTCATCAAGGAGGACATGGTGCCCTCTGACCCCACCATTTTGCATACGGTCATTGCAGTATACATGGTGGCCCAGGGTCTGAGAGACATTCAGTCATGCCAGGCATCTGGCCTTGATGTGGCCGCGTGCATCACATCACTAAAAGATAGGAATGGTGACATTTATCAGGTAAGACTTGCTTGCTTGCTTGTTGGGATTACGTCTCCCTTTAAAAATGTTTTGAATTTTTTGGTGTGTATAATGTTTTTTAGCTGTTGATGCAAGTGAATGCGTGAGGAAAGAGCTTTATTTTGTCTGATTTTGCGTTACTTGAACTAAATTATTATGGAAGCAATTCACATTAACAAACAACTCACATTGGGGGGAACTGGAATATGGAATATCATTATTACCTCTAAATAATAGGTGTAATTTTCTTGTACGTCTTGCAATGTGTTGTGCCTTAGGAAGTTACATGTGGCTGAAATTGGATTCTGTTTTGTATCACCTTGTCCGTAGAATAGGGTGTGCAGGTGATTCGCTATTTTCCGTGTTTGTTGTGTTTGCAGTCCATACTGAATACTCAGTGGAACGTGTTGCCTGCTGTCCTTGGCGCTGACTCTTTCACCTTCACCTTCAACAACAATGGGTACGGCAACATCGGCTTTGACATCTTCAACTACCGCAGCTCTGGATCTGGTGGCTACATCTACAGCAAGGTTAGAAAACTAAATCTCTTAGTATAATGTGGTATTGTATGGTGTGGTATTGTATAGTGTGGTATTGTATGGTGTGGTATTGTATGGTGTGGTATTATATGGTATGGTCCTGTCTTTCCAAATGGGCTTCAACTTTGTCGGGGCATCAGTTGTTTGTGCGATCCTGGAGAGGACTTCCTGTTGGGACCCATTGTCTGACACAATGACTTCTAAATATTTGAAACTATGCACTGTGTTGAGGGATTGGTCTTGGACTTTGATGTTCGGGTTGATGCCATTGGTGTTGTTGGTCATCATTTTGGTCTTTTCTGCACTTATTTCCCTTCCAAATGATCTGGAGGTGGTGTCAAGCCTCTGTACCAGCTGTTCAAGTTCTTGTTCCTCTCCAGCCATTTATTTATATCACTGGATCTTATAAACAAGAAATCAAATCAAATTTATTTATTCAAATTTGTATTTTTATGTTTATGTACATATTTGCCATCCATGTCCATTGTATATGCACAAAGTGAGATCGTTGACAGACTCTGATCGGTCATTAATACATTCCCGAAAGCTGAATCTTGAGCTATTATTATATTTTGGTTAACAGATGGGAAACTACACAAACGGCGCCCTGTCCATCAACCGAATGACCTACGGCGGCATCAGCGTGTATGAGGAAGGAAACCTGCCCAAATCTAACTGCGTAGGATCTGCCTGCCAATGCAGTGGACCCACGGGAGTCTGTGAGTCCTGACTTTGTAACTGATGAAAACTAAGCAGCTTTTGCAATAGATGCTTCCAATAGTAGATCGCCCAATCGCTCCTGTAACTTTGGCTGTGATAGAGATCGTATTCTACTTACTGGATCTTGCTGAGTCATTTACGTCAAATAAACTTTCGGATGACAGAATTGTTTTAGGTCACTGTAAAACCATTGTCATTCACTAGAACTAGTATTATGAAAATGATTGTGAAAATTAGTGCAAAGTCGCTTATTGGTAGACTTTTATGATATAGTGTTAAATCCCTCTCTCTCTCTCTCTCTCTCTCTCTCTCTCTCTCTCTCTCTCTCTCTCTCTCTCTCTCTCTCTCTCTCTCTCATTTGCTCCCATTCTGTTATAAGGTTTATCAATTGTGATTTGATTGGTATTTTTTTATGTTTAATATTCCCTGCCTGCGTGAATAGATAATAATTGATAGGATTATGAAGAACGCTATAGATTTTATTCTTATTATTTTTGTTTGCATGGCTGGAAACAGCTTTTCTAAAGTGGACTCTGGGGCACAGAGATGTCTCATGTGTCTTCAAACTGAATCATAAATTAAACCGTAGGTTAAGAGGAACTAGGCTTGATCAACAGTTCTTCCGGTCTCTTGTTGCATGTTAAAGAACAGTGATGAGAAACAAATGTGTACATAAGCCAAAAGAATGGCAGTTTAGAGCAAAACAAGCCATAACCCCACAGGGCACATTTTTTTAGCTAAGCTCTTCTTCAGGCATAAAAAACACAAGAGACCACAAAACTATACTTCTCAGCAGAACTCCAAGAAAGGATGTCATGATATCAAGAAAGAAGAAGAAGCCATAATAATAATAATAATAGGGTGAGCGGTAGTGTGGAAAAGAAAAATCCATGTTTTCTTCTTTTGTTCTTTTCCCAACTAGACGGCCTGCCATCAGAGTGGACCTACTCCCCCAGAACTGCCACAGTAGATGTGTCCGTGGAGGGCAGGAATTACTACGACCCAGTCTCCCGCCAGTCTTACTACGTGGGTGAGATCCCCACCTCCGTCTCTAGATTCAATAACATGTGGGGCGTAGCTGTGGCCACGTTGGCCGCCATCGGCGTGTTCGTGTCCGTAGCGCTGTTCATCTACCTCCTGGTGGTGTACCCGGTCAGGGGCGGGACGTCCATCTTGGGCTACATCCTGTCCTTCGGCATCGTCCTGCTGTACGGTCTGGTCTTCGCCTTCGTGGCTCACGCCAGCACAGAACTGTGTGGCCTGCGCAGGTGAGTAGTCAGCCATTGCTTGTATCGGCCAGCCGCCTTGAACAGCTCTTTTAACCCGGAAGAGTGCTATGTAAGAAGGAATAAATACAATGAAAGAAAATACGGTCTGTTTGTTGATGGACATGCATTGTTTATTTTGCAGGTTTTGCCTGGGCTTTTGCTACTCCATCTGCTACTGCGCGTTGTTTGTCAAGCTGGTGGACTCCTGGCGCAGCAAGGAGAAGGAAGACATGTTTGAGGTCAAGTACAACAAGCTTGGACGTCCCCTAGGCTTCTTCTTTGTTACCTTCCTCCTCGTGTTGGTCCAGGTAGGTACCTACATCGTGAAAGTTAGCATTTCACATTGCCAAGGCTGAGAATTATCCGCCATTCCACAACAACAACAGATTCCTCTCGGCTAAAAGAGAATGATTCAAAACAACCAAAATACATAAGTAAATAAACTGAAGAACAATGTAATAATAATAATAATAATGGATACTAGATATACGCTTTACAAAGCAGTCTGTACCAGTAAACACGCACACATGTTGCACACGCTGTCACATAAACAGCAAACCATTTCTCACACAAACTTGTGGTGTAAAGGCAGGGAGATCACTGTGGAAACCAAGCATTGATCACGTATTTAATTGACCCCATGCTTTTTATCACGGATTTAACTGACACCGTGCATTTATCATGGATTTAACTGACACCATGCATTTATCACGGATTTAACTGACACCATGCTATCACACATACTTGCTGTGTAAAGGCTGGGAGATCACAGGATTAACTTTTACCGTGTGCCTGTGCAGGTGATGATCAATGCAGAGTGGCTGATCTTGGAGCCACCGAAGGTGATTCGCATTTTCTACTATGAGCAGTACTGGCCGCGATGCACGCCCGACAGTTTCTACGACGAGGGATTGGTGCTGTCGCTGTGTTACATCATGGTCATCATCCTGCTGACCCTCATCCTGGGTCTTATGTCATTCAACAAGTAAACACACCTTTCATAATTAATTTAGGTTTTGACTCACATGCATGAGCCAGAGGCTTGTCAATATCAAACCCAGTATTTGAGTTTTGATGCAGCTGTTTTGTTTCCGTTTTCTGGGCACTCATTTTGATACAGAATATCATAAGTTCTATAAGGAGCGTGTAAGTTATATGCGCTGTGCCTTTCTAGTTGCAAAATACTAATCTGTGTAGGTCAAGGTTAGGCGTAGATTCAAGATTTAAGATTTAATCCCATTACTTGCCCCTTCTGGGGCATAGAGGATACAAAACTGTAAAAATAACAATCATAATTCAGTTTTAAAAATAACAATAACATTATTAAACATTCCAACTTTAACATTCAACATGCTAAACAGCACCGTTCGACCATTATTGTTAATAATTATTATCGTAGCATTCGTGCTGCATTGCACAGGGTAAAACTAAGGAATAGGACCCATGATAATTTGAACATAAACTTAATTCCACCTGCTAGTAATTATGACTGATTGGGGCAGTAAGATGGCCTGTGCTCAGTGTTACCTTTATGTTTGGTACAATTTGGATCGTACCAGCGACCTCTGGAAACAGGAAGCTGTTGACATTTTAACAAACTCCAACTGTCAGTAATATTGTAGGGTTTATTTTAATTTGTCAATTTCTTGACTGTCAATGTGTAAGTCAATGATAGAGGTTTAGTGGTATCAGTGTTCTACAATGCTTCGTATAGTTATGGGATGTGTGTGTGGTTATGCCCTTTCTACTTCATGAGATCTAGTTTTAGTATATTCCTTTTTAAAACTATATTGCTGACTTAAGTTATTTTCCGCAGCACCAAGGAATCTCAGAGAGGCTCTTTTGACCTTGAGTAAATGAGGTGAAATTAAGGAAAGTTTATTACGTGCATAAATATTTCCATCCATAGCGCTGGGAGAAAAAAAACAACACCAAAAACAGATATGCACAGAGTATGGCTGTGTTTCCAGTGGTGTTTGTTTGTGTATATATTATTGCCTGTGTTTTGCCTTTTGCTATTGCCACAGCTAATAATGTTGATTGATGTCTGGACCGCAGCACAAAGAATCACAGAGAGGCACGCTGGATTCTGGGCATCGCCGTGCTGTCGGTGCCTACGTGGGTGGTGTGGTGCGCCTGGTCCATCCTGGGAGCGGTCAAGACTCGGGACGCGGCAGTGGCCATTGGCTTGCTGGTCAATGCCACCATCCTGCTGCTTTGCGGCCCTGTGAGGAAGCTGTACCTGCTCAACAAGTACCAGGCTCTGATAGACGAAGAGGATAAGGAGCTTCAGCAAGCTGACCGTGCTAGCAAAGGTGAGTGGATTGCAGTGTGTAGGTTTACTCACTTCTTAAGCTTTGTTTTTAGGGTTGGGAATTCCAAATCATGGGTCTAACGCAGAAGAAGAAATGTAAGGAGGAGGGAATTCCAAAGAACGTTTGAGAAAAGTTTGGAAATGGTTTGACAGTATTGAACCCTGGGGTCACACCAGCTCAATGCCTATGTAAGCAGCACTGTTTAGTGCCTCCACATTTTGCTGGCTGCAGGCTATTTATAGCTTGCCTGCATCCTCCCTTCCAGTGAAAGGAAAGGAAAGGTAGCATCGGCGAAGCTATTTATAGCTAGCCTGGCTGACCTAACCTCAAAACTAAAAAGCTTTGGTTGAGTCAGTGTGGGGTCTTTTATTCTGTTCATGAGTAACATCAGTTAAATATTTCTAAGCGTGGAATATTTTTTCTCTCTCACAATTTACTCACTTATTTTGATTGTAGTCTTTCTGCCCATGGTTGTTTGCATTTCAGTTGTTAGAAGTGAAATAAGCTTGAGATTAATGGAGGATCAGTGTAATTTCAAATGCTTCTTGCGTTTCATAAATGTGTGTTTTATTCCCTACTGACTATGGTTGTTTGAATGTTATTGTCTATGATTGGCACAGTCTGCAATAACATTTTCCTTCCAGTGTATTGTAACAAAACAAAAAAAAAAAAAAAAAGGTTCTGATTTTGAAGCGAGTCAGAGGACCACATCAAAATTGCATTGGAAAATATAATTAAACTCTAATTCACACTGAGAGATGGCTATTCATATTTGCTAATTATAGTCATAAGTATCTTAGGATGTGGTAGGGTAGTCATAGTATCATGAATTTGTATTTGTATATGTATGATTTTGGCAGATCCTATACATGTTTCTGATCTTGTAAGAGATAGACCCGTTTCGTGTGAAGGCTAACGGTTCACTGGACCCTATAAACAAGAAACCAAATCAAATTTAAAAAATGTTCAGAAGTAATATGTGCCTAATATGTTTACAAAATTGGAATCTAACTGTTGTGTCCGAGCATTCAAAAGGTCATCTGCTATTGCAGTAGAGGGTTATTGATTGATTTTGTAGGGAAAAGGTAGTTTTGATTTTCTTGTTAGTTCCTTTTCAGAATGACGAGTTATTTGGTTACATCTGCTTTATTCATTTTGTGTGTTTGGCTGCATGAACAACTGCTTTATTTATAATTATTTTATTACCGTTATGAATGAGATAGGGTAATATTCTTTCAGTGCGCTGATTTAATCTACCCTATAGTAGTTTGAAACTGAACCAGGTAGTGTAGTGTAGAGGGCAGTGTAGTCTTGTGACAGGATTTAAATGTATTGAAAGTTGTGCTCAGTGCGCACAACAATGAAAACAATAGGACTATTTTTTTTTTAAAATCAAAACCAATAGGAATTAATTGCATTTATTCAGCCTCCCAATTCATTCAGCATGGTCTTTATGTGTAATGTTTTTGCTGTTTTCAGCCAATGACTTCTCATCAGTGGGCTACAACAACCAGTACGAAAACGCACCCGAGTTTTATGAAAGAGCTTCTGGCATCGGCAGTACCAAGGGACCCTACAGATATCCACCTTCTAGCGTACGTTCCTAAATGTTGAAGGTGAGCATCGCCTGCAGTCTTGAACTCTTTGTACCCATGAAGGCAAACCTATACTCTACATTTGTCATGATTTTTTTCCCCTGCTTTTATATTTTGCTCTAAGGAAGCCCCTCACCCTCAATCTAAAATCCTAGTACTAATGAAGGCAAAACATATCCTCTACATGTTGCTCCCTGTTTTCATATTTTTTTGATCTAGGGGAGTGACCAAAGTATTGCTTATACCAGAAAATATTTCTGAATAAAACAATTGTGCTGTAACGTTTTCCTCTGAGCAAAGCCTGGTAAATAAAGGTCAAAAGTGGGGAAATGTGTGTGCGGCTTGTTTGGTTTTATTTTTGTTTTCTTCTGCTCAAACAGTTGAGTGTCCATTCTATGTTTTTGAACCATTTTGTACTTTCCCAGCACCAGCTAATTTACAGTGCACAACTATGATAACGTTTTCTAAATGAGCTTGAAATCAAACTGTATGCAGGAAGAGTAATGGGCTGGACGGAATTTATGTGTAGAGATCACCTATGTAAAAATTATGATGAGGTGTACAGCTATGACGGAATTTAGCCAGTCATATATAGTCCTTTATATTATTATCACCTCTACTCGCTATTGCTGGCCGTAGGCCTCAGTATCAGTTGCTGCTTATACAAAAACTGAAAATGTGTACTTTGAACTTCAGAAGTTACGATTTTTGTATTTATTTATTTATAGATTGTAGAGTGGCTCATGCAGAACTCATGTTTGAGCATGTGACTATCTCACAGGTGCAAAACAATTTGAGAAGATATTAAGAGAGTTTATGGTCTTCTCCTAAACTTTGAACTGTTTTGAACCACCCAACTATGACTTTTAAATCACAGCTGACCTTTTGTTCTATCTTTGTGTGTGTTCCAGCATCAGCAGTGCATAAGAAATGAGCCCAGCTTGCTGCCAAGTGTGAGCGTAGGATGTGCATGAATGAACTACAAAAAACACAAAATTAAACCCACTCTCCCCTCCTTCTGCTCCCCCTCCTCCCCCATCCCCACCTTCTATCTACCATCCTCCTCATTCCCAAACAATGAGAGGTAAAAACTCATTACATGTACAGCTCTATCCCAAGACCAAGGTGCTTTTTCCAGCGTTCCATCTCATCACAAACTTTGTTTTACCTGTGCTTTATGAATGTCTTCCTTTGTGTGTATGAAATTGCTGCTGCCCTTAGCGTTGCCCGTATTGAATTAATATATGCATATTTTTCCGTTTATTTTCCTAGTACATTATAGTTTTATTTTTCTGATGTTAGGTTGCAACAACAAATATTTGTTTCAAACATTGCAGCCCTAACGTTGAAGTATTTCTGTTAAAAAGAAAAGAAAAGGAGGAACTGAACAAAATGTGGTTGTGTCGGTATCAAGAAAGTATAAGTTAATGTTAAAATTCCCTACCTTTACTTTTGACAAAAATTATATTATTGATTTGTTGTTTCCTGTTCATTTCTCCCGTTGTTTTTGTAGACTGATTATACAAACTGTGATCTCCATGTTATATATAGATCTTGTGGTGGATTGAATGATTTGTGAGGTATTATATTTTATTATTCAAAGCTTGTTCTTTGCCTGTAAATTACTGGAATTGTAAATTTTTTTTACTTCCTTCACATAAATTAAAGTAAATTTCTTTAGGTTACTTGTCCATTTCTCAGTAAATAGTTTATCAGCAATAAGCCTGTGTAAATTTGTAATTTTTTTTTTTTTTACAATAAAAAATACAAATACAAATACAAATTTAACAGATGTGACAGAAAAAAATTACTGCACAAATCTTATTTTTGACAGCGTCAACCCAATGTTTGTGTGGAGTTAGAAATGCAATGAGTCTGTGTGAAATTGTTCAGGGGAATTTTTTTTTTTTAATAGGAGAGCGAGAAATGCAACAGGAAAAAATTGTTACTGCACAAATCTTATTATTGACAGTGTCAACCCAATGTTTTATGTGGAGTTAGAAACTGTTGCTCCTTTGATCTGTCATCTGATTTTCACTCCTGCAGATAGGTTCAATGATAATAATAATTTATTTTGTATAGCTCCAAATCAACGTTTGCTTGTTTGTAGCTTTCGTTCTCTTGCATTTCAGTGGCACAAATACTTTGTTAAAAATATTCAAAGACTGTTGGGTGGAGATTGGGACCACTTCTGTTTGTAAGAGATATTTTGTGTGATTGACCATGTCTCATTACTTGTGTAAATGTGCCAGAACGTTTGTCGCGGAGATGCCACTACTGTAATAAAATTATTATTTCTTGAGCCTGTGACTTTGCAGTTGCTGGTTATGCATTATATATATCATCTTATTTCTTTCTATATATATATCTTCCCTCCTTCTCCTACCTGCCCCCACCTAACATTCCCTCTTCCCCCCCCCCCCCCACCTTTTACCATTCTCAGTTCACCCACCCTCCTGACGTCCATTTTACTGATCATTGCCATATTTAGCATTCTGGTTAATGAAATTTTGTTATTTGGACACAACAAAATTTTTGTAAAGATTGTAGTTTTTGCTAATAATAATGTAGAGTGGTAGTTGTCACGAAAGGTGAGTAGTGCCTAGGTACTCACCCACTGTCTTTATTTTTTTTTTATTATTATTAAATAAAATATTGTTAATGTCAGAGAATGCATCCTTGACACTTTTGTGAAAAATAATAAATATATTTTTCTTACAAGAAGTGTTCATAGTTTACTTTGCATTTAGTCTCTCCCCTCTCCCCTCTCTCTTTCTCCCATCTCTCTCTTCCCCCCCCCCCTTTCCCTTCTGTCTCTGCTCCTCTCTCTCTCTCTCTCTCTCTCTCTCTCTCTCTCTCTCTCTCTCACTCTCTCTCTCTCTCTGGGTAAATTTGCAGTACTGAATAGGATTAAAAAAAAAAATTAAATTGCTAAGCGTTGATGTGACTTTTATTTAAAAAAGCCATAACTAATGGGTATATTGATTTTCGACCCTCTGCATCAAGATGAACAGCAAACAAAGAACCAGGACTTTATTTGCTTGACTTACGAATTAATCCATTCAGGAGTTAACTGAGCGAATATGCATATTGTGCCGGGTTGTCTTGCTTAGAAACAAAGTAACTGACTCTGGGTTTTCACCATGTTGCATCAGTCTTTTGTGGAGGGTCCACCAGAAATGCAGCATACAGAACTTAACAGATTGAGTTTTCCTTCACTGTCCATCATGCCTAGCTTAGTGCAACTGGCAGTGGATCCAGGCATGGGATATTCTGATTATTTCAATGATGACAGCAGGCTGCTTAAGTATCTGACGAGGTAGGCTTTTTTTTAAAGCTAATTATGGTTACATGTTTATATAGAATGAATGATCGAGGGAGTGGGTGTAGTGATTAAGAAATCACGTCTTCCTCTTCTTTTGTTTGATCCAGCTAGAATTCTGAAGCATTCTCATACACGTGAAATTAAATCTTTTTTGCTTTTTTTTGTTTTTATGCTTGACCATTTACTTTTATTCCACTATAAAGATAGCACCACGTTTCTTCTTGGTGAATGGTGCATACAGTGTGTTTTGTGCAGCAGACATTCACCCATTAGGACATAAAGCCGCAGAATCTTTGGTCCTGCACAGCAGTAGCTGCGACTCGCCTCAGCTACACAGTGTGTTTTATTTCATGTGGTGGAATGTACCTGTCTGGTACACAGACTAGACCTCAGTTAAAATTCATTAAAGTCAGTGAGAATAGGGGTGTTGGGAGGGGGGAGGAGGATCATTGACCTGACTGGAGTATTCTTATCCTGTCCTATCCTGTAACTCAAAAGTCATTGGGGTACCACAGATGATCATTTTAAAAAGTGTACTCCATCTTTCTCTGTTCTCTGCAATTTTTCATGGCTAATAGATACCCAGAGGGAGATGCATCACAGGCATAGGTCTTCTGTGCCCAGATACAAGCGCCTGTCACTGTATCCGAGTGCATGATGGTAAACTTTGGCAACCGCAAGATGACCGGAAACACACACACACAAAAATCAAAATCCATGAATAAACCCCTTGCCATTTAAAAAAAGATGCGGGTGTTTGTTTTTAGCTAGCTGTCACTGTGTGTGCGTGTGTGTGTGTGTGCACAAGTGTTCGTGTATGTTGTCAATGAATATGATATTGACTCTATATATCTGTCTATTACATCTATTTAAAACTTTAAAATAGAATAGTTTAATTGACATATAGATAGTTAACAAGAATTATTCTATTACAATTAAGCAAGAAACAGTTTCTGTGTGACAGGTGTGGAAGGACTTCTCTCAAGAAGTGGTGAATGGCTCTCGGAAACATCCTTATCAATTATTCCTCCCTCCATTCCCCCCAGAAACCTGTACATAATTGTGGTGTGTGTGTGTGTTTCTGCTCTTGAATGCATTTTTAGTGCATTTTTTTCCACCATGTATAACTGAGTGCGAGTTGTGTTGAATATTCCTGATGTAACTGAAAGTTTAAGCATGACTGTGCATGTGGCTGATGTGTACCCAGAGCAGACTGAGAGTCTGCTTGGCTCACTATATAAATGAAATTATTATTATTATTATTATTATGATTATTATTATTATGATTATTATGATTATTATTATTATTACTATTAACAACGAGGACTACAGGACCACTGCTGGGAGTTCCATTAAAGTGAGATTAGGTTGGCTAAGAACCATTATGTGGTGCAGAGTGAGGTCATAGCTGAACGCTGACATGAATGCACATGCCTATGCGCGGATCAAACCTCGCCCTTACCTGTGTGACGCAGGTTATGTGGCAGATCATTCACCTTTTTCTTCACTATAAGGAATCATCATCAACACCACGAGTTCAAGACCTGCACCACAGGTGCCCTATATCTGGATATGAGAGTATCTCTAGCTTTGTGTTATACTATAATTATTCTCTCTTTCTGTCTCTCTCTCTCTCTCTCTCTCTCTCTCTCTCTCTCTCTCTCTCTCTCTCTCTCTCTCTATATATATATATATATATATATATATATTTATCATCAGCATCACCATGTGTTTTATTCTTCCTATGTATTATATTAAAAAACAATGTTCACGATAGAATAATTTGATGTCGTGGTTGCCTGTGAGTAGTGATGCCAGCAGTTGCTTCTGTATATCATTGTCTGTGTACAATTTATAACAAATATTCAGATTAGCGATTCAGACGCTGTCTGCAGTTCAGAGGCATTCACTACTGGGTCCTGAAGGCGAAAATAAACATTATCTATGTGAATCGAATCCTTCTGACTTTTACAGAGGTGAGTTTTCGTTAGGCCTATCACCTAGCGTTCATCATCCTCCATTGACTGTTCGCCGTTACTGTACATTATTCATCGGTGTTCATCGTTCCGTCAGCCGATGACCGTTCTTCGCCCGCCGTCACCTTTCATCGGTCTACATCGTCGTCTGTTGGCTGTTTGCGTTCGCCGTCGTCCTTCATCGGTTCTTCGCCGTCGTCCGCTTTCATTTATTCTTCATCGTCTCTTCACCGTTGATTCTTCACTGATTTTTTTTTAGCTAAGTAATGACGATACTTGCCTGCCAACGAAAAATGCACAAACCTCGCTGACAGGCAGCATCTGAATTGTTAATATATTTTTGTTCTTTTTGTTAAATTAATGAAAACATATTAAATTCCATCGAATCATCTAGTTAATAAATGTTGAGAAATTAAGAAAAATAGAGTCGTATCTTTTTTGTATGAAAAAAGCAGGTGATGGAAGAGACTTCATTCTCTTGTTTATTTTCTTAAGGCATAGTTATCTGCCCCATCACCGATAATACGTGACAAGCGTATAGTGGTCAGATTCAAGATCTTGTGAAACAATGACTTTAGAAAGAATGTTGTCGGACTGTCTAGCGATTACCCAGTCGATGATGTGATCGGAGCGAGGGAAAGTGGGGTCGCTAACAAATTGTGAGAGGCTATGGATCTATGCAAGTTCTGACAAATGCGCTTTGTTTCCCAGTGATCAGCTTGGTCAAAGTGGATATTGATGTCACCTTAAGTATAGTATAGTATAGTATAGTATTTTTAGTTAGTTACTCATTGCTTACAGGGTCCAGCAGACTGCAAAGAGCCGAATCAGGACCACAAAATCAAGACCACAATTTGGCTGAAAGAGGACTCACCCCTGATGCGCATAAAAGAT
Source organism: Oncomelania hupensis (assembly GCA_036898135.1). NCBI lineage: Eukaryota > Metazoa > Mollusca > Gastropoda > Littorinimorpha > Pomatiopsidae > Oncomelania > Oncomelania hupensis. The sequence continues at coordinate 31,709,239 of CM072521.1, read as the reverse complement.
CTGCCGAAACAACCTCAGTGGTAACACTGAAGGCACTCCACCAGCAGGTCACTGTACAATAAAGCCATCCCACGCAGGGGACGTTGAGGCTATACTCTAATTTATCGAACCCCCGATTACAAAAACAAAATAGAATACAAACATCATTATAAAATATCAACAAAACACATACATTATAAAATGCCTACATTACTACATAATAATTTCATATGAAGCCATAGTGACCATTTGGCAGAAAGCGTCCAATATTCCCAAGCTGATACAACAGACCTCACACACAAATGAGGAGTTTTGTTCCGGAAGAGTTTTCAAGAAAAAAGGTAGGTGACTGGTCTAGCGAAGAAGAAGATAGTATAGTAAGTACACTGATAGAAAAGAGTAGGAATGAGAAAGAACAAATGAGAAAGACAGTGACAGTGTGAATTTAAAGCACTAAATTTCCAGAAAGTTGGGATACTATTTATATAGAAACCCCCGGCACCCCCACAGGGGGAATAGTATAGTATAGAATATAGTATAGTATAGTGTAGTATAGAATTGTATTTAGTATTATATAGTGTAGTATAGAATAGTGTAGTATTGTATAGTATAGTATAGAATAGTAATTAGTATACTACAGTAGAAATAGGCTGACAGCCTTTTACCCTCTGCATTTCAGAAAGCACTCTTTTAACTGTTTCCATGGAAAGCTTTCAGGCATCGGTCGTCTGAAGAATTGGCCTGCCATGATGATTGGCGATAAGGGCATCCCCACACAAGTCAGTGGGGAACATCAACATTTGTCCAGTCTATTCTTAAATGAATTTGTGGTATCAGCTGTAACAACTTCCTTCGGCAGAATGTTTCAAGTGTTAGTTATAACTTTTGTGTATTAGTTGTTTATAATGCATGTAGATTTTGTTTTATGCTTGTGCAATATAATTGATAGATTTTGTTTTATGCGCGTGCAATATAATTGATAAATTTTGACTGGAAATTGTTGAGAAAGTTCATTGTTGTTTTGAAGCTGGAGATAAATATAGCTAGGATATGTTGTTTTGATGGGGTATCCACAATTATCTTCAGAAGAAGAAGATGAGAATGAGAAGGGAGACGAATAGGAGGAGGAGGATGAAGAGGAATAAGGAGAAAGAAAGAGAAGGCAAGCCAAATCAATAAATCTTTATTCCAAACAAAAGAAGAGGAAATTAACCACACTCGTTCTCAACAGAAGGAATATGAACACTTCTGCAAACGTTTCAGTAAAAAAATTATAATAACATGCAAAAATGTCTTTTTGAAATGCTTTGGATCATGTGTGAGAATGACAAATAAATATTCAGTGTTTATAGGGTTTAGCGGACTGCCAAGAGCCGAATCAGGACCACTCATGTGTGAGAGGCTTTGGATGGTCTGTATGTTGGGTTCTTGTGTCGCGCTTGATGCTTCCTCAGGTTACCAGACCACCCAAACCCCATCCCACAAATATCGCATATGTGAGGTTTGACCTGCGCGTGCTTGGCCATGTGGGAATAGAGTCGTGTGGACAGCGCAAAAGCCTTGCTGCACTCTTTGCACACATATTTTTTAATCTGCTTCTCTCCTGCGTGTACAACCTGATGTTCTTTTAGGGTGGTGCTAGTGACAAACGATTTCCCACAAGTGTCACACAGATATGGCTTGACGCCCATGTGGCGCTGCTGATGGTTCGTCAGCTGCCGCCGGCTGATGCAGATCAAGCCACAGATGTCACACACAAGCTTGGGCTTGTTGGAGTGGAAAGCATGTCTGTGTCGGCACAGGTACTGCTTGTTGAGGAAACTCTTATCACAATCTTTGCAGGTGAACCTCTTACGATCTACGCAATGTAACCGGTGAAGGCGAAACTCGAAGTGGGTGGAGAAATGTTCTCTGCAGTCGCTACACTGGTTGGGCTGACTGAGCGGCTTTACTTCTTTTTTTCTTTTCTTTCTTTCCGCTGGTGCTTTCCTTATTTTGCATTCCAGGTTAGTCTGTGAACCTGCCGATGCCATGATGATAGCAGGGAGACTAGATGACTTGGTGTCTGAGGTCACTGCAGATTCTGTCTGAGCAATCGTGTTGGGGTTTTGCACTATGGCCACAGTGGGTTTTTGTACTATGGTTCCTGTAAGTTTGGGTGCAGCAGTCACTGAAATATCTGGCATTGTAGTGGAAGCTACCCTCAAGTAGTGTTGGACAGCAGTCATTTTGGATGATGATGTGAGTTTTGACACATGGGCATTTGGTAGGTCAAACACTGTGGAGGATACATTGCCTGGAGGTTTGGGCATAACTGTGAATGTAGAACTAACAGTGGACTGCTGCTGCGGAAGACCAAGGCACCTGAAGCACACTAGCACAGGTACAGATTTCATAACAGTCTGACACTTTGAGCAGTCCACTGTACGTTTCTTACTGTTGCTGAAATATCTGGAATGTGAGACAAAACAAATTAAAGATTATGTTTAGATCATTTTGTGTTCCTGTGTGTTTACAAACACAAAGTGCTAATGAATAATAATAATAATAATAATAATAATAATAATAATAATAATAATAATAATAATAATAATAACAATAATACAGGATGCTATCACTTGCGTTTTCCTCAATCAAAATCAAAGAACGGCGATCTGAAGAGATCGCTATTACAGAAGGCAGAAGCTCGAAAAGAAAAAAATTCGTACGGTTTGAAATTTAAATTGACTGCATCAAATACTTTTCTTGAGGGGTGGGAGAAAACCAAAGTACCCAGAGAAAACCATCGGCGTCCTGAAACGTCTTGTACCTCAGTCACATGCGGGGTTCGAACCCATAACTTGTGGCATAGGAAACCAGCACCCTATCAACAGTGCGCTAGATTCCCAATCTAATTTTCCAATCTAAGTTGCAAAGACTTATTTTAGGCCACATGCAAAACTAAAAAAAAAAACAAAAAAAAAACAACAACAAACCATACAACCCAAATTTTGAAGAATGATTTCTGAATAAGATCTCAAAGAATGTCTCTGGCTGGATGAGTTAGTGTCAAGGTCGTGGATTTAAATATAACAGTCAAAATGGTATAATTCTCACAGTTGGTTTCGTATATTATTGAAAATGAATGTGGCTGATCAGTTGCATGAACTAATGTGACTTCTCTCTTGTCCAATCCAGAGTTACCTCTCTTCAAGGTACAAGTCACAGGAAAAAAATTAAATATTTACAACTATTCAATAATATTGCAGTGCATATTGAAGGGCATCTCAAAAATTAAAAAAACAACTTTTTTTTCTTTCCTTTTCTAATAAAAATGGCAAGACTAATTAATAATCAGCAAGTGTTTTGCTAGCAGTACATACGTAGACAGAAGAAACCGTGCAATGTCTTCGTCTGTGGTAAGACTGTGCGTTGCTCCGACTGTGGTCCACAAGCTGACTAGATGGATGTCAGTCACTGTGATGTGTTTCTTGTCAACAGGCTCACCGCCACAGGAGTCTTGTCTTGCTTGTCTTGTCTGCAAACAGCAGTCGACAACTGCAATCACAAGAATTCTACAAGTTCACAGTTTCACAAGTAACTAGCTCTACACACATTAGTTCAAACTTCCTCTCTGAACAATTTTTGAATTTAAGATGAGATAACAGGTTCCATATAATCCAATATATAGTTATTCAGAACGACAATGCCAAATTCTGATTCTGAAGACAGCTTGCTGAAATTGTGAAAGGAAAATATAATAGAAGCAGGTTTTACCAGAACAGGAGCTTCGCATAATAGCTGTGTGTTGATAGTGCCCCTATCCTCTGCCACATTCTCGCACTCCATGGCTAGCCCCGACACCTCAGCTGCCTGACATGAGCAATAATATAACTAAAATTTAATTTTTCTTATATAGCACTTTACCAGCTCCAAGAGCTGCTCAATATGCTGGCCCGAAAACAGGATCTACTGTGGACACTGCCTAAGCAAAGAACAAACGCTACATAATTGTTGAATCAAATGGATGACCTATTTTCATCAGACACCCGAAGATGAAGGTTATATCTGACATTAGGTGAGAGGTCACAGAACGCATTTAATATTCAAAATCAAAAATACTCCTGGGTGTCCCAAAGGTCTTTCCTTAACTTTTTTTAATCTTTCTAGTATATGCAATTGTCTGCCACTGCATTGTGCATCAGACATGTGCTGTCTAAAGCCACTGTGCCTGCCAGAACTCGCATCAAAATGCTGGAATTTTGGCTTCCAGCATAGCCACATGCACCTATATATGTACTCTGTTTGTGTTACAGCTGTTTTTGAGTGACTTGTAGGTTGGCAAAGCATACTAGTCAAGAGACTTCTAAGGTTAAACTACTGAGAATTATAATGTACCTCCTCCGACACAGACGGCAAGCTGTCCAATTTGGCAGAAGATCCCATGCTTGTGTCCACTGACCTAGGCACAGATGTCTGAAGCAGAGCACAGCTGTTTGGTTGTGTATGCTGTGTCTCCCTTGGACTTACCACTATGGACAGTGGATGTGCTCCCTCTTCTATGCTGGTGTATATGCCAGACACTACCCCATCTTTCAGCAGCAGTCTCATCCCCATCCGTGAACCTAACACATACAGTCAATCATTCGTTAATTTAGACATGCTTTTTAGTTAAACATGTATGGGTGTGTGTGCGTGTGTATGCGTGTGTGTGCATACATGTTGTGTTGTGTATGAGTGTGTTCTGGTACTGGTAGCATTCTTTTATTCAATATTTCGAATCAAATAGGTACACAAGTGTATTTGTATACACAATGTGTGCATCTGAAAAATTATGTTTTTATTTAATTTATTTTTTTTAAATATTTTAAACGCCGCTTCTTGATTTGCAAACCAAAACAAGGATTACATTTATTGGAAAATTTGGCACGTGTAACGGTGTATATATTCTTTTGATAATAAACTTGTATTGTTCTACCGCAGTAGCTCAGTGGTAGAGCTTGGCACACCCATCACCCAGGTTCCAATCCCGTGGTCAGCGCAATAAAAAGTGGCCATTTTTTACTGTCCATTTTAGCAGTATGATTGCTATTGTGGTTCAGTGTTGATTTAGGTTATCCCCATCTGCCATATCCTCAATGGTGGGTGTAGATGTTAAACCTCAATGTTCATTCAAACTTTTGTAAATTGAATGGACGCAACAACATTTTAGTGACACTGGATGTAAAATTTACCTCTAAGCTTACAGTGGTATTACAAAACCGACAGTGTGTGTGTGACTTGGAAAAAAACCTAAACTTACTATTAATGTTCAGTGCTAATTCAGAGCTGATGGCAGTTTCAGAAACCTGTGGAAGTGCCTTGCTCTGGTCTTCAACATGTCGATTCTTACCTAGATAAAAACAAAAATATTAATTTTAAAACAAACATTTAAACATTAAATTACTAAATTAAAAAAACAAAATCTACCAAGACAAACAACAATCACGGCCATATGAACAAAGTCATAGTTCGCATGTGCACATGAGTGTGGATGCGTGTGTGTGTGTGTGTGTGTTTGTGTGTTAGTCATTAGTTTTTATATGTTGTAAGGTTACTTTAATAGTTCATGAGTTTTCCTCATTTTGTTTTATAGTTAAAGTTGTTCTGTACTCACGAAGCGCCTTTAGCTAAGGCGCATGAATAATAATAATAATAATAATTATTATTATTATTATAATTATAATGCTACTATGAATATTACATACAATTTCAAATTCATTTCCATACACACAAAATTAACATTTGGTGGCTTTCCTGTGAAAAAAAGAAGCTGCATTTCAATCAAATTCACCTGTTGCTATACATGCCATTCTCAGCTTCAATAATAATAATAATAATAATTTTAAAAAAATATAATAATAATAATAATAATAATAATAATAATAATAATAATAATAATAATAATAATAATAATAATAATAAGGGTATTTTACTATTTATATAGAGCTTTTCCACAATTAACAACTCTGCTCAAAGATCAATTCTCCTGCATTCATTCGAACTCCTATCTATTCTTGAGGGACCACGGTTGCCTAATATAGGGTTGCAAATCAAGGCTTACCTCTCAGATTTTTGGCCAACCTCTGCTCCTCTATCTTGCTCTTTAACGTCTTCCCTGCCGGGTCAAAGGCGTCCAACAATGTAACAAACTGGTGTGCTTTCTTCAAATTAGATGAGCACTTATAGCAGAAAGCTCCAACTGTCTCTTCTATCTGTTCACGAAGACTAGAGCCGCGCAGATGTTGGACCATGGACCCCATGTTGTTCCTTCTCCACACCATTCTTCCAACAGCCACATTTGAATTTGCGCTGTTATTGCGGTTGCAGATAATGCAACTGATCGGTTTTACTGTTGTTTGTAGACTTTCGGCCATTTGTTGCTGTTGTTTGTTGCTAAGTATGGGCAGAAAAACAGGAAAATACCAACGCAAAAAGACAAGAAATACAAAAGAATCATAATCATGATACTTGATAGTGCCACCGAAAATTAAATATAATTTATTAATTATCATATTATTTTCTCCAATGCCAATGACATCCTTGCCTATCCCGTTATAGGCCTATATTATTTAAATTGAAATTCAACAATGTTGTGTGAGCTGAAATTACATTAGTAAATTGAAAATGCATTTGAAATAAATTTGCAAGGGAGATTTAAAAGAAACTGGACATAAGATAAATAATTTGTTATTTGCCAGATCACGCAAATCCTAATTTTCTTGGATTTTTAACTCGACAGAAACAATAAAATGTTATGTAGACGCGTGGTAAGTGATGGCACTCTCTCTTTGTGAACTTTTCCCCAACATACTGACTTACCGCTTAAGTGGTGTCACTAATTCTTTAGCTACAACGTGTTTCGCACACCCAATGTTACTGTTGCATTACATTTGTAATGTTCCTACCGTTTTAATGTTATTAATAAAGGTCCTCTTGACAGAAGATCCAAAGCCAAGGGAGAGAACTTCAATAAAAGAGGAACATAGGCGCCTGACGCTGGTTTGTATGGAACTTCCGACCAGCGACAACCCATATTATATTCAATGTATGGTACCTCGCGCTTGCTTGGTGCCCCTACGACCTCCGAGTTACGGGATAGGATAGGATACGCTTGCTTGGTAGGGGGAAGGGGGAGGGAGAGAGGTAGGAGAAGAAAAAAGGGAGGAGGTAGAGGTGGGAGAAAAGAGAGAGAGAGAGAGAGAGAGAGAGAGAGAGAGAGAGAGAGAGAGAGAGAGAGAGAGAGAGAGAGTGAGCTAGGATGGAGTGGGGAGGCGAGTTTTTTAATTCTAGATTATAAAATAATTCTCAGTAGATTTGATGACAGTGCTCATGACTATGTGTTTTTGAAATCACTATTGTTTTATTTGTTATTTTTTCCACACACATAAAACAACAGAGAGAGAGAGAAAGAGACAGAGAGAACAGTATACATATTGGACAACTGTTGAGAAACATATTTATTTGTTCACAACTGAGCATTGAAAAATAAAATAAAAGATTTGTTTTTTATTTTTTTTGTATTGAAGCCATAACTGTAGATACAATATTACCTCTGTATTATATGTCACAGTTTTCCATTTAGACAGGGATGAATTATCCATTGGCTGATGAATCGATGCTTTAAAAAATAACAAATAAATTGCACATTTTCAGACATAAAAAAGAATATAGAGGACAAGAGAGCTTCAGGGCAAGTCACAATAACAACAATGGATTGAACAAGTATTAATTTGTACCAACAAATCACATATGTATACAAATTGAACCAACATGGCATTCAACCTGAAACATCACATACATGATACAACCTTAACCAATATACAGCCTAAATCAATATTGCACACAACCTGAACCAATAGCATAACCTTCACTGAGAATGTCAACTCATTCAAGAACCTTCTGGATAGCAACCCAAAATTTATAGATAAGATTAAGGAATATGACAATTGAAGGTCATGTTTTCTCAAAATTACAGTTAACACTAAGTGATTCACGCACAAAAGTGTTGAAAAAAAAAAAGAGGTGTGGAATAGGCCTTTATGCCTCTATCTACTACAATTACTATTAATACCACAAACAACCTGAACCAATGTAAATGTTGGACACTTGTCTAGTGAGCGCAGTTGTATAGGAAGCACAAATGCCTCAGTGGTGTTTGCAGTGTACTCAAATTACATTACATTACATAACTGTTGCTTTAGGTCCAGCTGACTCTTCCGAGCCAAATCAGGACCGGACAACCCCCAATCCGCATAAAAGATCTGCTGAAACAACCCTAGTGGGAAAACTGAATGCCCTCCACCAGCCAGTCACTTTACAATAAAGACATCCCACGCAGGGGACGGCTGAGGCTTCACCCCAACTTATCGAACCCCCGTTTACAAAAACAAAATAGAATACAAACATCATTATAAATTATCAACAAAACACATACATATAAAATGCCTACATTGCTAAATAATAACATCATAGGAAGCCCTAGTGACCACCTGGCAGAAAGCGTCCAATATTCCCAAGCTGATCCAACCAGTGTTTCCCACAGCTTTTTTTTCAGAGAGTCCTGGGACTCTCTGGTGCAAAATTTCAAGAGTCCCCTTACAAAATTTGAGAGTCCCCTTACAATTCCTACATTTACCTTGATTTTGATTACCAACATCACGGACACACAAATACGCCTTAAAGTAAAACAAAGCTTAGTTTTCAATGCAACTTTATTGAAAATTATGAATAGCCATAAAACAAGCAACACAACAACAGGAATACTGTTCTGATAAATGTTACAAAGGAATCCATCATTGACTAGAGGAACCTTAAAATTACATAAAATGACCATAGAACAAACATGAAATGGTCATACGACAATTTACACACATCAATCTGCATGTACTGACAAATTGTCTCTGTATTAAGCAGTTGGTGTTAGAGGGGACTAAGTCGATGACCAGAAGAAAAAAATAGACCAAAAAATCTGTTCAAATGCGTATTACAGACAAGATCATCATTGCCTAATCTAGGGAGAACTGAAAATGATGATTCGACATTCAACGATTGCATCGTCTTCCGCATTTCTGCGGGTTATCGTTTTCCGTAGCCATGTGTCGAGCGACATGTTTATAATAATAATAATAATAATAATGGACATTTATATAGCGCTATTACTTGTCTTTTTATAGACAAGCGCATAGCGCTTTACATGAAAAGAAAGAAACAAACATGAAACAACTTACAATATTGCATTAGAAATTATACAATGAGAAAAAAAATTAAAATAAAATAAAAACAAACACACAAAATCAAACAAAATACATAAAGTTAACTTTCTGCAAACAAGTCATCACAATCACAGCAAATCCACAAGCATAGCCAAAAGCAGAACAAATATGAGCTGCGGCTAGGGTCTATAGAATGAAGGATTTAGTCAGGATAGTAGAGTTTGAAGAGGTGAGATTTTAGAGCTTTCTTGAATGAGGGTGTGGTCTGCTTGTGTCTGATGTTGGCTGGAAGAGTGTTCCATTGTCTGGGTGCACAATAGGTGAATGCCCGTTCTCCGTACATTTTGGTGTTGGTTTTTTGAATGCAGAGTGTGCGAGAGTCAGAAGAAGAGCGAAGAGTGCGAGAAGGGACATAGACTGACAGCAGATCTGACAGATATGAAGGGCAGGTTCCAGAGAAGAAATTGTGGCACAGTACGGACAGTTTGTATTTAATGCGGGCCTCTATGGGTAGCCAATGAAGCTTACGGAGTAGTGGAGTGATGTGATCGCGCTTTTTTGCCCTAAAGACTAGCCTAGCAGCACAATTCTGGACTTTTTGAAGTTTGTCTATGAGATGACTTGTCTATGAGATGACATGTTTCAGCTTTTCGGAAGCAAACAAAAAGTCTGCGCATGCGTGTCAGCGCGGTCAGTGGGTAGGGGAGATCACCGCGCTTACTCGGCTCGGGCGCACGATAGCTCAGAGGTATGGCGTACGAACAGGGTCAAACGCGCGATGAAACGTAGCGATGCTTTGCATCGATACTTTTTGAAAAGTATCGCTACTTTGCATCGCTCCGTTACGAAAGGATCGATCCTTTTCATCGCGCATTTCCGAGGTCTTCAGAATACACAGTATGCAAATTTTCCAAAAGTTTGATCGGAACACAAAACAGGCAATCGCGCCAATCTGCTTGCTTTCCTTTCGTTTTGCGTTACTTGAGGCGGGAAGATGGATGCGATTGAAATTATTGACGATCGAATGAGAGAACTTGAAGAGAGACCTGTTATATTTATTAATTAATTTGCTCTGCAAAGGACAATTGGAACTGCGGAATGTTACATAATACATGTATATTATTACATTAGCTTGACCGATTTCAGTTTTGCAGAAACAGCGTGTTTCGCCTCGGTAAACTTCGGAACTGCGCGATGAAACTGCTCGAGCTAAAGTATCGATGCAAAGTATCGATACTTGTTAAAAAGTAGCGATGCTTTGCATCGATACTTTTCAGAAAGCATCGATACTTTCGCAATTTGCGTTCCATTTGAGAAAATGTGCGATCCTTTTGAGAAAAGTAGCGATACTTTCCTAAAGGGATGGATCCTTATGAGAATAGTATCGATGCAAAGCATCGCTACTTTTCATCGCGCGTTTGACGCTGTTCGTACGCCATACAGAGGTGCCAGGATACATAACGGCAGTAAAAAAAAAACAAAAAACGTTGCGTCCCTTGTGACGCACCTTTTTTTTTTTCATGCGTCCTTTTTCAGTTTTTGTGCGTCTCTGACGCACACATGTGCGTTTTGGGAAACACTGCCAACAGACCTCATACACAAACAAGGAGTCTTGTCCCGGAAGAGTTTTCAAGAAAAAAGGTAGGAGACTGGGCTAGCGAAGAAGACGTTAGTACAGCAGATTGATAGAACAGAGCAGGAATGAGAAAGAGCAAATGAGAAAGACAGCGACACAGTGGGAATTTAAAGCACTAAATTTCCAGAAAGTGGGGATACTATTTATACTGAAACCCCCGGCACCCCAACGGGGGTAGGAAGCACAAATGCCTCAGTGGTCAGTGTTCCCGATTACGCACAGTAGTGCGTCAATTACGCACAAAATATGAAAAATGACGCAGAAAAATTGGCACGTGTGCGTCCTGTTGACGCACACATTTTTTTCGAATCGCTGATGTCAAAAATACGACCAACGAGTGGCGAACTAATTAACGGCATAATCAGAATCAGAACCCAACTGAGACTGCCATTGCAGACGATTAAAGATTGTGTCGGGAGTTGTCGTCCTTAAAAATCGCATGCATGCGCATTGTAAACTTCCTCCAAGCAATTCACACTTTTCTGCTATCCTATGGACCAACGGGAATCCCCTCAATGAAACATACTTCCGGTTTATTTCTCCGCGTGTTTTAGTGAGTTATTTCCAAATATTCAAAAATAATAACATGTGCCACTGGCCACCAGATCACATCATCATCACGTCATCATTTTGTGAGCAATATCCTTGCGAATGAATGTATAGGCCTACGATAGTTTGAAGAAGTGAATTTGAATGAAAAAATGTTTGCGATGATTTCGCATTTCGGATGCTACATTTGGGACGCTAAGCTATAAATTGTTACGTTGTAAACAGCACTGTACTGTTTTTTTGTTTAAACGTTTTGCAAAATACAATGTTTTTTATGTATTTTTTGTTTAGGATGCGTGGATTTGAAAAAGCCTTTCCGAAAATAGCATAGCAATGACGGAAAAAACATCGGACATCGGGACACGATTGGAAGCATCCGAAATGCTTTTTTTAATATCAGATATTATGCAAATATCAAACTCCATATAAAAATCTTTGCATTAATTCGAGAAGTTATTTATATATACTCAATAAATTTGGCATAATTGATTCATTTACGATATCCTTTCCAATACATTTTCTTAATAGAAAATAACGACTGCAACTGAGTCCGTTTTAGAACGCCATTTTGTGCCTCGTGACATAGCTATATATTTTTCATTTTCTAAAGATACAGGTAATATAGATAGCTAAAACCATACAGATTTATAGGTCTGCATTATGTTAGTCTAGCTTAATAACCATTATGTTGATTATTTTCATATTTTTATTTTAATGTGAATTATTTTAGAAGCACCCTCTGTGACACCAGTATTGAAGAAGAACTCATATAAGATTGATTGATATATAGTGCAGTTTCTCCATCAGTCCAAGGTTTGGTAACATGCTCAGTATGCTCACAAAAATAATGATGGGAAAATAAAGACGAAGGTGGTACAAAGTGCCAATATCAGTCATCCAACAGGGAGGTGTTCTCAGCTGCTTCGGAATACCTCCTTTAAGACAGACCCTCAACCAATATCCCAAACAAATTAAAACAACCACACCCAACCTCAACCACTATCATTCACAATCAGAACCAATATCAGTATCATTCACAACCAGAATTAATATTTGTTCACAACCGGAACTAATATATCTGTTCATAACTAGAACCAAAATCAAGATCACAAAAACAGAACCAATTAAAATCATGTGTACACATGTAATACAAATATGGTCAAATGTAAGATAGTACCGATTCACAAAATATGCCACACATTAATTTATTAACCATTATGACATACTTGAAAAAAAAAATCACAAACTTCACCAATAATAGAAATATTACAACTTATAATAACCATCACGGCACACATTTGAAAGGATCTTTTACAATAACATGCAATATACAAATGATCTTATAGTTTTACAACAACATGCAGAATACAAACAACTTTTACAAACCACGTTCAGTTAAAAATGAACGCTCTATATAGGTACTCCAAACATTTTTTAAGAACATTGACTATTAAAAAGAAAATGCATTTAAATGAAAGGAAATGTCATGCTGATTCCAATGGTGTATTTGCTTTTTCTGTATGTGCATTAGTTTTCGAGCTATGAATTTTTGTTTATTTATTTAACGTTTGGTTTTTTCCCCCAAATTTGAAATTGCATATTTTGACATTTTCTGACCACTGCCAGACATTAAATATGAAAGTGAATGGTCACTAAATCATTTTTCTAGAGCTTCTATATTCCATACAACAAAAATAATTTATGTTTAGTCCATGAAGAAATATAATTATTCTTCAAGCACACCTTTAAAATCATGAAAAATGCAAAAAACTGTATAACAAATGCAATGAAACGACAACGCTAAATTTGTAAAACGCCAATATTTCACAACTCTGCTTCTAATTGACCTACAGAAAAGTATAATATACCAATGGAATCAGCAGGCTGAGAGAAATTTAATTAAATACCTTGTACATGCTTTTCACAGCATATAAAACATTTTAAATTTGCTTTACTTTTGTAACAATTGCATGTACGCTGCACTAATATCATCCACATCACGAACACCCCATATTCTTAAGTCATTTGTCACTGGCAGGCACTCAAAATCCCTCTAAACACAAAATGGGAGCTGACATCAAAATCTATGTCCTCTTTTTTGGGCCAACGAAACAAGTCTTAAATGCGATGAAACGACAATGCTGAATTTGTAAAACGCCAATATTTCACAACTCGGCTTCTAATTGACCTACAGAAAAGTATAATATACTGATGGAATCAGCAGGCTGAGAGAAATTTAATTAAATACCATGTAAATGCTCTTCACAGCATAGAAAACATTTTAAATTCACTTTACTTTTTTAACAATCGCATGTACGCTGCACTAATGTCATCCACATCACGAACACGCCATTGTCTAAAGTCATTTGTCACTGGCAGGCACTCAAAATCCCATCTAAACACAAAATGGAAGCTGACATCAAAATCTATGTCTTCTTTTTTTGGCCAACTAAACAAGTCATCTTCTGAGAGTGACCAGCTGGAGAAGTAGTCGATTCGTACACAACAAGTCTGATGGGGGGCGTGGTGGAGCACCTCGCTTGGTTGGCAGGAAACTCAGTTTCAGTTTGTTGTATGTTTCATCAGCTACAAAAACAAAAAAAAAAAAAAAAAAAAAAAAGAACAGCATGAGCATTGCATTAATATGACACAGGAGGCAAAATATAAAACAAAACAAAAAGAAAGAAAAAGAGAACTTCAAGAAAAAAAAGCAGTGGGGTGGTGAGTGAATAGAGGAAAGGGCAAATCAAAATAGTATGACAAGAACTATGGATCATCAATATAATAATAATAATAATAATAATAATAATAATAATAATAATAAATCTTTACAATGGCAACCATAAACATTAAAACTATACAACATAGTTTTTCATATCAAACAACTGTTAAACTTAAATTTAAATAACATACAAATGAACAACAATGGCATAAAAGTAAAGATAAAACCAAAGTAAAATGTAATCACTATTGCTTTTTTTTTATTTTAAATTATCGCATATATCAGTAAAATTAATGTACACAACAACAAAAAATCCTCAATCCTGGCTAAGTAAAAGTACTAAAACTACAGTAAAACTAAAAGATAAGTTAAAATTATATTTGGCTGCAATTTAATTTATGTTTAAAAACATTGGGTCTTGAAGTAATTGGGAGAGATTTGGAAGCTTGCAGAACAGCTCAAATAAAAAATCAATAACAAAAATAGCTTCAACACAAATTGCCCTAAAACATATAGGCCTAACCACTGCCACAAGTTTCTAGCTCACTAGCTGTAAATGAAAACGAAAGTAAACAGTGCTGAAGTCACGTGACTTAGCAAGATCGTTTTTTCTTAAGTCCCTGTGCATATTTTACCCCAATGGAATATATGCTAAGAATCTTTAACATATGCAGATAAAATTTGTTACCAGTTAAATCTGGTGGAAAAGGTGTATCTTAATTAATTTCACATATTTTTGACCATACCATTCAACCTACATCGATTCTCGATTGTCAACTTCCGGTCTTCAAATACTTGCTAAACAATTGGCCTATCATTTGAAAAAATATATTTATCGACAATACAAATGTTATTAACAAGTATTTAAAGGCTAAACTTACCAACAAGTGCCTTTAGATTGACTTGTGACGACGTGCAAGAAGATACACTGACGATCGACTGAAGCGGTTCAGTCTTCTTGTTTACATCGTACTCCGCCATTATCGACGCACATTGGTAGCTGTCGCGCTCAACACCACTCTCCATTTCTAAATAATCTCAGCTAGTGTGAACTCAAAAATCCTAAACTGATTACATATTATTGTAGAAAAAAGATTTGCCTTTCCAACGAGCTACTTTTTAAACAGATCGATTCAGTAGAAGCTATCTAAAAAAAGCAACAAAAAGTTCCACAACAGATCACAAAATGAATTTCCCACTGAATTTAAAAAAAAATTGCACCGGAAGAAAGCCAAAATAGTACAGATTCTTTCATTGGTCGATTTTTTTGTTGGAGACTTATTCCCCAACTGAGATTTCATTTTGTATGGAGGTGGTGTTGAGAGCGCCCTGTGAAGATGGCGTCTGTCACAACCGAGGCAGTGCATCGCAAAACACGTTTCGTACTTTGAAACTTGGATATCTTTCACTCAAAGAAACACACGCATAAAAGATCAAAGGCTCAGGCATTTATTTGGTATGTTTTTATTCAACATCAGGCAAAACAATCAAGAGAACAATTGCAGTGAAAGTGGCCCTTTTGGCCCATAGGGCGGACACAGTAATGGCGACATTTGGAGTACCTACTCTATAATTTACTTGTTGGATGGTCTGTGATCACGCAAGCAAGGGGACTTGTATGCTCTGTACGCCGGGTTTTTGTGACGCTCTTGGTGACTTCTCATGTTGGCTGCCCATCCAAACCCCATCCCACAAATGTCGCAGATGTGAGGTTTGACCTGCGCATGTGTGACCATATGGGAATTTAGGCGAGTGGACAGCGGGAAGGCCTTGCCACACTCTTTGCACACATATTGTTTAACCTGCTTCTCTCCACCGTGAGCTACCTGATGCTCTTTCAGTTCTCGATCGGTTATGAACGATTTCCCACAAGTGTCGCACAGATACGGCTTGATGCCCATGTGACGCAGCTGATGGTCTGTAAACTGACGTCGTCTGACACAAACCAAATTGCAAATGCTGCAGACAAATTTGGGCTTGCCTGAGTGGAAAGCTCGTCTGTGTTCGCTGAAAGAATGGCTGCTGAGGAACTTCTTGTTGCAATCCTTACAGATGATCTTTTTTCGAGCTGTGCAGTGCAAACGGTGCTGTCGGAACTCAAAGCCTGAGGAGAAACTTTCCTTGCAGTCAATGCACTGGTTAGCTTCACCAATTGCTGCTCTCTTTCGCTTTTTCTTGGTCGGTAGCGAAGGTCTTTTAGATATAATCCTTGTCATTGAGCCAAAAGCCACTGCAGAGTTTGATGCAGCAGCTACCACAAAAGGTGCCATCAGTATTGGCATGCCAGACACTGGAGGATTCACTGTGGGAGTTTGAACTTCAGTTGACACTGACAGCGAGGGTTTTGGCACATCAAGGCCTGTAGGAATTAGCACACCAGTCACTGTGGCTGACGGTGTATGTTTTGAAGTAGCAATTGTGGACCTTGACACAGAAGTTACTATAGTCTTTGACACACCAGTCAGTATGGACGAAGCTTTAGGTTTTGATGCTTCAGCTGTCACTGTGGGCTTCAACCTACTAGCTGCTGTACGTTTTAACAAGGCAAGTCTTGTAGAAGGAGAGATGTGTTTTGGAACTGGAATTTCTGAGGATGTGGGTGTTGTCACAGCAGACAATGTATCAGAACCTGTAGGGTTTGGCGTTGAAGTCACAGAGGGGTTTGGAATATTGATCACTGTGGTCGTTGCTGGCACTGCATCGTTTACCACCGTGTTCACTGTACGTCCTGGCAAGGGAGTGGGTGTAGAGGTTACAGTTGACTGTTGTGGAGAAAGGCCAAGGCAGTTGAAGCACAACCACAAGGGTTTGAGAGCTGACCGACAGTGGACACAGCAAAAAGAAGACTTTGTAGGTTTCCCACTCCCGCCAAAAAAACTAAAACAAAAAGATCATACAAAGTTCTTCAGCCACATTAAAAACAAAATCAACAACGCTTCAATAATATACTTTAGGATCAGCAGGGATGCTGAAAACCAGAAACTTCAACTCGATTACCATGCAGTAACTCATCCAAATGTATTTACCCACAGCATTTCTCACTAGCATGTAAAAGAAACTTTCGTACAAAATAACAGAAAAGTTGGTGAAACTTGAAAGAAGCATTCACATAGAAATGGGAGGAGGGACTGGATGGCAGCAAACACGGTTGCCAGTCCAGTCAGTTATCTACAACAAAGGATTTTTAAATGCATTTGGTGACTGGGCAAGTGTTGCAACTTGCATGCATGAGAGACAAAAAACTGTTTTTTACTGTAAAAAGCCAAAGGCATTGCAAATACGTACGTAGAAAGCAGAAGACGTGCTATATCTTCGTCTGAGGCAAGATTCCGCATTGTTCCAATGGTGCTCCACAGGTTGACCAGGTGGATGTCAGTCACTGTGATGTGTTTCTTGTCAACAGGCTCGCTTCCACATGCATTTAGTCTTGACTGTTTTGCCTGCAACAAACAGTAAGTAGCATGTTGTACATTTGATAGAGAGAGCAAGAGAGAGAGAGAGAGAGAGAGAGAGAGAGAGAGAGAGAGAGAGAGAGAGAGAGAGAGAGAGAGAGAGAGAGAGAGAGAGAGAGAGAGAGAGAGAGAGAGAGAGAGAGAGAGAGAGAGAGAGAGAGAGAGAGAGAGAGAGAGAGAGAGAGAGAGAGAGAGAGAGAGAGAGAGAGAGAGAGAGAGAGAGAGAGAGAGAGAGAGAGAGAGAGAGAGAGAGAGAGAGAGAGAGAGAGAGAGAGAGAGAGAGAGAGAGAGAGAGAGAGAGAGAGAGAGAGAGAGAGAGAGAGAGAGAGAGAGAGAGAGAGAGAGAGAGAGAGAGAGAGAGAGAGAGAGAGAGAGAGAGAGAGAGAGAGAGAGAGAGAGAGAGAGAGAGAGAGAGAGAGAGAGAGAGAGAGAGAGAGAGAGAGAGAGAGAGAGAGAGAGAGAGAGAGAGAGAGAGAGAGAGAGAGAGAGAGGAGACGTAAGAGAGAGAGAGAGAGAGAGAGAGAGAAAGAGAGATTCAAGTTACAACTATTTACCATGTCTGAATCTCCAGTCTAGTCAGTAGTCAACTTGTTTGAAGGAAGAACTTGTCTTTCTCAATGCATATTATATATATTGAGCACCCACTAAAAACTGTATACAGAAATTAATTAATATTTGCAAGGTAGATTGAAAAAACTTGCTCTAGCCATGTAGCATGACTGCTTTTAGTTTTTGCTGCTATAGAAAAGTATTTTAACATCTTCATTAGAAATAATTTTCTTCCAATAATTGACATTTGGTCATCTACCATTCATCTCATCAGTGGCTGCCGAGACTTGTGAGATGCGCACAGCATGTCTCGGAGCCCTGTACTGTGTGAGCACACTGGCCACCACATAACACATGTAATGATGTATGAAAAAGCCGTTTTTTTACCATAATGGAAGCATCGGGTAATGGTTGTATGTCTGTGTTTGCTCCCTCATCCTCACACTCTAAAGTCAGCACTGGCACTTCATCTGGCTGCCACCAGCAACAAACATCACAACATCAATTAGTCTATAAATATAATAGTAATACAAAGAGGTTGCGCTGCCCTTATTACAACATTTAAAAATACTTGTGTGAATATAGCCTGGGGACGTACGAGTGTATCTATCAACCTTTTAATATGGGCATCAATTTTCCTGTATGCCTGGTTATAAGAGTGAGTGAGTGTGTGTGCATGTTTGCGCGCATGGGTGTGTGTATTATATCTGGATACATGTTATCGATATCCAAAGATGTATAGATTTCCTTCACATAGGTGAAGTATCCACAGTAAAAGAAGAAGAAAAAGAAGAGAAAGAAGACTTGTTCTGTGTGGAGTTACTTAAAAAGGAAATAATTTGAATTTGAAAAGTAAATATTCTTGTGTCTGTTTTTTTTTTCTTCTTAAACTTGTAATTATGTGTACTTAAAAAAAAAGTTTTATTTGGTTTTTGTCAATGTAATGACGACACCTTCCACTTTTGAAATAAAGAATTATTGAGTAAGTAAAATGGCAGAAACTGATATTTAATAAAAAAAATTATGACAACTAGGCTACCTCTTCAACTTGAAGTTCAAGTTCAATGACTTCATTCACGGGTGCAAAATTGTCGTAAATGCTTGCTGAAAACTTCATGCTGGCGACTACTGGGTTAGTCGTAGTCTGTGACACAATAAATCTGTTTGTTTCTGTCATTGTTCGTCCGCTAATGACTGTTGATTTGTTACTCTGCACGACGTCGACACATTGTCATTGTATTCGGAATCTACATAGAAGATTCATTCCCACACAGAGCAAAGTAGAATATACATATATACTTTTTCTAACTCATCGTCGTAGATATGCAGGATAGGGGAAATAACTACGAACACAAGTATATCAACTAATATATACTTGTGCTACGAAACATGCGCTTGATGCTGTCGCACAGTTTGTTCAAATTTACTGCTCTCAGAGATTTTATAAGGGATTGACTCCCTTATACTATCTCTGCTGGTAGTGAGAATGAAAATGGTGCATGGCAAAGGCACTGATTCCATATTAGTCCGTTAGGTAGGAAGTGAAACACTTACCCCCCCCCTAGGGACTATGTTTTTCTGTTAGCCTATCATACCTTCTTTGGATTTCTGCTTGTTTGGTTTTTGTACACTGGTGGGTTTGGGTACCAGACGGCCCAGAAGGGCCCATTTTTCCTTCTTTGGGCCCTATATTGGCTATTGGGAGGTATGGTTCTTTGAAAAGCTGTTGTGTTACTGTTTATCAACATATTTCTAATCAGTTTACAGTTTTTGGAAGATAATTGATTGTTGTTTGTGTTAGTATGTGTTTTGTGATAATATCATGTTCATTAAGAGCATGGCTGGGGTACAAATTAAAGGTTTTTACAAAGCCGATTTTTCCTCTGTGAATCATACCTTTCTGCTTCCTAAAGCCCAAAAGCTTATGTTTGCAAGTTGTAAACAACTTTCTTTGTTATTGTGGTTGTAGTTCTTAACTCCTTTGTGGCGCACATACAATTGTGGAAGTACTGAATGAACTATCCTGTTGTTTTTATGACGTCGTTTGACGCCTATAACCAATGGGACTATTTACCACAGCATTGCATTGCACTAGTGAGGTCTTTACACAATTTTGATTGTAATAATCTTTAAATGAAAGAACCCAGAGAGAGAGAGAGAGAGAGAGAGAGAGAGAGAGAGAGAAACAGTTACAGAAAATAACAGGTTTTTGACTTATTTTAAGTAAAGTATCATTAATAGCCAAGGTGGTTTTTATCATAACCATTCAACCACTCTAAGCATACAATAAAAATGTTTTCAATTACTGAAGAAACAAAAAGTAAACTAAAACCTTGTTTTTGATATTAAATTGCAGAACTGGTTTCTGATACTAAAAATTGATGCTATGTCATACACATAGGTAAATCTTTACTGTACGTTGTACTTAAGTACAAACTAAATCATCAACAAAATACTGTCATGGAACATTTTCATTAATTATAGAGTGACAATATGACTAAACATGACTACACGCATTAAAGTTACAATTACAGCCAATACATCAAATTTATACATGTATCAAAAACTACAAATGGTCTTTGGCAATACTGGAATTGCAAAACCAGCGGGTTGGAAGTATTGAAGCATTTCTTATTGTTCTCGACTAAGGAATGCTCCGTAGTTTACTTTAATTGTCGTTTTTGTCCTCATCGAAGAAGACTAAGTCTTTAAAATTATCTCTGTCTGGAGATTCATTCTCTGTGTTCAGAAGTTTCTCAAGTGGCGTCTCCAGCATGACGTCAAGGAGTTCCTCTGGCATTAGGCTTCCCTTGGTCCATTTTACCTGCAGCTGCCCATTGCTTTTTTCCCAGCCATGATGCTCTGGCGAAGGCAGTTTAGGTGAAGGTATGTCTGCCTGTCTCCAGATCATTGCCTGATAATGAGCTCTTTCAAGATGCATCCTGAGTGAATCCTTGCAAGGTGGGAGCAGGCTCATGTCTACACCATCATATGAAGTGAGAAGATGCCCTTCTTTTATTGAGAATCATTCGACAAACTTCTGGTACCTGATTTTGTTGATGTCATCTGAGGGAAGACCATACAGCAGACAAGTGAAGCTCTCGAGCTCTGCTAGTGCTGTGTTGTAGAGATCTTCTGTGGCACCAAGCTTAGCAAATGCAACTTGGAACTCAGGATGCATCTTCAGGATCTTGATGTGGCTGATTTTGTAGGCATAAACAGCCGGCAAGATGGCGCAGATCTCTTCACCAATGTGCTTGGCGATTTTCTTGATGTCAAGCAGCCTTCGATTATTACCTGTCCCAGTATCAAAGAGGATGTCTTTCTGGATACGCTCAGCGAAAAACAGCAGGAGGATGAAGACGTCCATGTCTGGACTACGCACTGTGATGGTTGTTTCTTTGAATGAAACCTTTGAGGCATTAAGGCAGTGTAGGACAATTTTTGTGTCTGCCTCTTCTTGTGTAGAGCAGAGTTCTTCAACACTTTCAGACAGAGTTGTCAGACCATCAGCACTTAACAGGCACGTACAGTGATCCCCACACACAAACATTATCTCTCTTCCTTTTGAGTTTTGCAGCGTACTTGTCATGCTTCCACTCATCAAGCAAAAACTTTGTCAGGTTCTGCTTATTCTCGTCATTGCTTAAGAAGGTTTTCCAATTTCTTGGAACCTTTGTGGATGATCCTTTGATCAGATGCACCGTACCCAAACCCCTTCTTGATCTTTCTAGCCCTTTGACAGAGTACGGGTAGTAGGAATCAGTCACAAAGTCAACCCTTGCTGCTTTGGGAAGTTGATCGAAGAGAGTCTCTGCAAGACCTCCAAAGTTGTCTGGGATGTTTGTTTGCGCATGGTACATAGCATTCCCATCAATGATGTAGATGTTGCTATCTCGAGAGGGCCTTTCTGCTGTTTGGACGTCTTTAGAGAAAATGCAGGAGCTTGACCTTGTCTGTCTTCACTGGTGTTCCATCTGCAGTTGAAAGTGCCCAAGGCACTGGGCCGAGTGGAAAGGACAGAACACGCTGGAGATCGATGTCGTGATCAACTGCCAGCAGAACAAGCTGCCCAAAGACGTTTCTCTCTGCCAAAATTTCTTTGGACTTTTTGGTTTTGCCCGTAAGTGTTGCAGACTTTGCTGTTTTTGTGAAAGTCTTCAGATTCAGCTTTTTTATTGCAGCATTAAAGCTAACTCTTTTCTCAACCAGTCGCTCCTTGATGAGCGTGCTGGCGGCTTCCTCTCCAAGTCTATCTGCATTGAGAAGATCATGTTCTATCTCTTGTGATACAGGGACGCCTGACGACAAGCAATACAGTAATTCGGTGTTCTCGACTTCAAACGGATTAATGAAGTTGCTGTAGGCCTCCACTACCTTTTTTGTGTCCTTCTCACTCTGTGCTACCTGCGATGGTCTAAGATCTTTGTGTGAGGTGTTCTCCTCAGCGTCCATGTCAGTCATCGTGAGAGCTGCCTGATAGTAGCTGCTTTTGAGATGCCGAGTCATGCACCATCTGTAGTAGGCCCCCTGGTTTCTGCTGAATCCAATGATGGCACTTCGCTTGCTTGTTGATCGTTTGCTCGATCGTAATGTCTGCTGCAGTTCTGGATGAAGGAATCTCTGATCTTTTGACGCTGAATCCTTTGTGCCGCAGCAGCTCTTGGGCACCAGGATGCGTGGATGGCAGATTCAGTTATTATTATTATTAAAATTGCCACAAGTGAGCAGAAGTGCCAAAACATGACCCTTACAGAGAATGTGAACAGCTGCTTTTAGGGGGTACCCTTGCATCTGTAAATGCTACAGCCACAATTTGGGGCTATTAAAACTAGACAGCCTGAAATCAGTTGCTTGATAACAAAGGCATTAGACGGTATTTGCCTTGTTTGGTCCACAAGGGGAAGTGTTCAGTTGTTTAAGATAGAGACCGCACCGAAGGGTAATTCTCGGAGGGTATTCTTACCCAAATCAGGGCACCAGGTCCCCAGTAAGTCGAGTACCCTCACCAGGTACTTGGAATCAACTGCTAGATTTCATAAGTCATGTAGATATGTGTCTAAGATAGGCCAAATGAAAACAAAACGGAACTGTATAGGTCGCAGATTGTGAAAACGGGTTTTTACCCTTACGCCAAGAGGCGTACCCCAGCCATGCCCTTAATGAACATGATATTATCACAAAACACATACTAACACAAACAACAATCAATTATCTTCCAAAAACTGTAAACTGATTAGAACTATATTGATAAACCTTAACACAACAGCTCTCCAATTAACCATACCGCCCAATTGCAAATATAGGGCCCAAAGAAGGAAAATTGGGCCTTTCTGGGCTGTCTGGTACCCAAACCCACCCGTTTATCAAAACCAAACAACCGGCAATCAGTAACTTGATGACCAGGGTATCTGCGGATATATGTCTCATAAATTCCCTAGGGGGGGTAAGGGGGGTCATAGGCCACCTAACGGACTATATCCTATCCTACCCGTTACTCAGTTTATCAGTACAACTTATGTTAATCTGATGAATAAAAATTGATACAACAACCGTAACTCAAAAGTCGTCGGGGCACCACAGATGATTGTTTAACCAGCGTACTCCATATTTCTCTGTCCTCAACAAACCTCATGGCTTCGCTCAGTGTTAAAGCCAGATCCATTCTCGAATGTTGTCCTCCCCCCTATTTTTCTGTCTCCTTCTTTTGCCGCAAGCAGGCGCATTCTTAGATTCGAGTCCCCCATACGCTCAGGTGTACGGGGACGGTAATTTGAATGAATGAACATTGAGGTTTAACGTCTACACCCACCATTGGCGATATGGCAGACGGGGATAACCATCCCAGGGAAAGAGGGGTAGGGACCTGAATCAACACTGAACCACCAAAACAATCATACTGCTAAAATGGACAGTAAAAATGGCAACATTTTATATCGCCCACCACGGGATTCGAACCTGGGTCATCGCTGTGCCAGGCGAACGCTCTACCAATTGAGCTACGGCGGTGGGCCATATGGTAGGCCTAATTTACCTAAGAAGAAGCAGGGGTCTTGAGGGAAGGCCTTTGGAAGGCCTAAGAAACGGAAACTCCAAGACTATGGTCTGTTGACGTCACGTGGCCATACGCCATAGGAGTCTGTTTCTTTACCACTGTGAACATACTATCATGTTATCCAATGGCTTGTGTGATGATCTGTCGGACTTCGATCGTTGGTGATGTGCTGGTTATAGGAAATGCCCAGAAATCTTCTGTAGCACCTCATCTCCATGCTTTGTGCTCTTTGTTGTAGGCCTAGGTCTGCTGTGAGGGTCCATGTTTCACAAGAGTGTACGAAGCTGGAGTAATAACATATATAACCAGGTTTAAATTGCTTCCGCGAGAGAAAGAAATAAGAACATTGGATTGGATTGCATTGCATTGCATTCGTTGCATTGTGATTGCATTGCACTGGGACTCCATTGCTGGATTGCAATATCGCATTAAGGGATTGGATCGCATTCAGAGCTGTGGGAAACATCGTCTTTGGATGCGAAGATGAAGATTGAGTGATCAGCGACACTGCTGATCATAGTACACCGCGCTCGACACCGGCAACTCGGGATCCAATGGGCACCTTACCTCATTCGGCAAACCTTACTTGTGACCCAGTGCACCCCTCTGCAGCGTTCTTGACTGAGCAGGCCGACGATGGCTGTTTGCTGAATATATTTTGGCCCTCTTAGAGACCGTTGTCTCATCAAAGATTTTTAATGTATACCCTCTTTGGTCTCACCCCATGGAAAAGGGACATATAGCCGTTTGTGCTGGTCCCCTCTTAGTGGGTCATATAGTTTTGGGAGGGCCTTTTTGCCCGTACTGAGTCCGACTCGTCTCTTTAGGCATTTACGCCTAGTAATTAAAAGTCTTTTATCGTACATGGTTGGAACTTTAAAAAAAAAATTTTAAGCAGTTTTCTTAACTTGGTTTTAGGTTTTAAGGTCCATGACTTGGATTTTTAGACTCGTCGGCTTGTGGTTTTGCGGCTAGTCCCTTCCCCTTCAATTTTCGTTTCTTTTTCGGGCGTAAAACTAGTGGTTTGGACTTGACGTCCTTCCTTTGCGATGGATGGAAAGGATATTCCTAATCCTCGAATACCTCCCAAACGCTATAGCGCCTGGCCGGGGACGGTAAAAAGGATTCCCCGGTGGTTAAAAGTAGAACAGACACCGTGAATGTGGATGCCGGTACGGGCGACTTGGAGCTCCTCGCGGCTCATACTATGGCGATGGGCGACCGGCAGACGAAGAAACAAAAATGTGTACCGCCGAAACCACCCTCCTTGCCAAATTGTGGGCTGTTCCAGTTCCCTGTCTCAATTAGACAAATAGGCGATACTGACTCGATGACACTGAAGTCGCTGAGTTGGAAGTTTGCAGATCGAGTTACTGCAGTCATCGGTAGGAAATACTTGATAGGTTGCAAATCCCTGGCACAACAACAGAAGCTAGTAACACTTTCAAAGATAGGCCAGATTTCAATCGAATGCTCAATTCCCATCCTTGTCGTGGAGGGTGTTGTCCTGGACACCCCCCCCCCCCTTTCTGTGTTGGATGCTGAGATTCTGGCAAAATGTGAAAGTACGGTCGAGCCGGCCTGACGGTTCTGCTACGCTCTGCACGGAGGTTTGTTAGCCATTTTTGCTCTGCATCCATCTAGAAAAATGGTTCCTCTGAAAGAATTAGTGGATTGCCGATCGCAGAGGGATACATACTACCGCTACCCCCCTGCTATCGGGGATCCACTAATTCTTTACAAGGATCCATTCTTCTTGGAGTGCGGCTGTGGTTGAAATTACTCACCAAATGCGAATGAAATCTTATTGGGCGATCTCAATCCAGTTTTGCTCGTTCACTCGACTGGCCCCGACCTCTTCGATACTTCCTACGGCTCCTCTCCACTTATTCTTTATACAATAACTCAATGAATTTCACCAAATCGCTAACTGTCTCTGTTTTGTTGTTGTTTTCCAAACGGTTGTAGTAACTATATGGAGAAATGCTAAAGAGGCATTACGTTCCAAACACTGGGGCCGAGTGGAAAGTACTGGCTTTCAGCACCCTCTGCCACAGATGGAGGCATTACATAAGTTGGGCGCCTATACAGCGGATCCTCGATAGTGAAGCTGTAGATAACAAACATAATAAATATATGATACAAAGGGCTGCATGCTATCTACGGCTTCACTATTGAGGATCCACTTTCAGCGTGTCCCTGTGGTTCAACCCACAGGCACTCATATCTGAATGTGAGAAATGCCGAGGCCTAATATAATATTAATGTAGCATCACTATATATATATATATATATATATATATATATATATATATATATATATATATATATATATATATATATATATATATATATATATATATATATATATATATATATATATATATATATATATATATATATATATATATATATATATATATATATATATATATATATATATGTTCATTTTACTTTCCAAGTTTTATTTTGAAGAGAATAAAACATTGTCAACTTGTATTGAAGAGCCGGGCTGAAATATATATGACGTCACAGCGATTCACGTCATTTATATTTGATTGCGTCATACCCACACTACATTCATTCATTCTTCTCGATTCATAGGCGCGTAGTTAATTAATTGAGTCTGTATCGTCACAACGCTGTCCTCTGCTCTCTCTGCCTCTCTCCTCCTCAAAAGAAAAAACACTCAGTCACACTCCGTAACCTAAAAGCCATTGACAAGAAAAACTTCTCCTCTGAGGCTACCCTCCTCCTTTCTTCTGCACCTCCTGATTTTGAACCTGCTTCTTTCTTTAACGCTACTCTCAGCCATATACAGTGAGCCAGACCAAATGGTCTGGTAAATATGTATGATCAGGGCCGGATTAAGGTGGGTGCTATTGATGCTGCAGCATTAGGCCCATTTATGAAATAGGCCCAGATGAAAACAGACGAGAATTTCCGGAAGCTGAACAGTTTTCATTTGTTATATTAACCTCAAAATAATTCTTAGAATGAAATTTGGAGTCAGAGCCCAAGGGAAACGTTCAAAGCTCAGACGTATCTGGTCATGATCGACAGTCTTTTTAGCTGAACTGGCAAAGCGGATGAAGGCGTATGACGATATTTGTAAAACATTCGGATTTCTCTCGGAGCTAACGTCATTGAGCATTGAGCAGATCGAGGACAAAGCTAAGAATCTCGTTTCCTCGTATCCAGATGACTTGGAAGACACACTGGTGGCTGAGCTGATACAGTTTGCTACATTTATGCGCACTCAGAAACTGGTGACTGAACGAATCAGCAGAGCTTACCATGGACAGGCTTTTGTCATCGTTGAATCTTTCTCATACATTTCTAAACGTCGAGATTGGCTTGCGCATCTATCTGTGCATGATGGTGTCCAGTGCTTGGAGGAAAGATTATCTTTCCTCCAAGGTCCAGTGCCTCCGGCGAGCGGGAATAGTCAAAGGAGAGCTGCGGTCTTCAATTGGGGCAGGAAAGGCTAAGCATGCTGGCGCTTATGAGCATTGAGCATGAGCTGCTGCGCAGCCTTGACTTCACTGACACGATGGAAGAATTCGCGCTTGCTAAGGCTCGAAAAATAGCACTATAAGTAAGCAGCACTAGCGCAGTAGTGACAATATGCCTAGGTTAAGTTGATCTGGCTTATCCTTTTCTGCATTAAGTGCACTTTTCGGACAATTGCTATTGAATGTTGATGTTACATAGTTTGATGTTAATATCGAGTTGTTACGATAATACGTCTTTATTATTATTCATGTTCAATAAAGGCTGGCTGGTTGCGTCGCAAGCAATTAAAGCTCCTTGGTCGGTCTGAGTGCGTATGTAGGTTGAATGTGGAATGCACATGCACCAATGCCGATAAAAAAAAATTGGCCTTTTTTGCGCTGCAGCATCAGGCCCAATTTCGTCTTAATCCGGCCCTGTGTATGATGAGGGCTTTTTAGCCCAATTTTATTGTCCTTAACGCTCATGCAATAGGACGTTAAGCATCGTTTTTCGTTCGTTCTTAACAAACACGCCCCTGCTTCATCTCGTCTCATCTCTGACCGTCCATCTGCACCGTGGTTTTCTCCCGAGATCGGCATGGCCAAACGGGAGCGGCGTACGGCCGAGCGCAGGTGGCGGTCTTCCAAACTGTTTGTTGTTTGTTTGTTAAGTAGATTAAAGTCCCTGGACACCATGGCGTATAAGGGACAACTCTTCCAAACTCACAGCAAAGATAGTCTTTGCTTACAGTCCACAAACAGACCTATCAGAAGCACAAGCACGACGTACGCAAAGCTATCTCTGCAGCCAAAATACTTTACTTTAACAAGATAGAAACCTCTGCTTCTTCCAAAGAACTGTTTTCCAGTATGAACGAACTTCTGGGGAACACCCACACTTCCCCTTTTCCATCCAAAATTCCACTACCAGAACTGCCCTCTTTCTTTCAGACTTCTTTATTTCAAAAATCGCAACCATTCGCAAAATTCTCGACGACACTCCCTGTCAATCTTGTCCTCCTGATCTACATTTCACTGGCGTACCATTTCTCTTTTTTCAATCTGTCTTTGAGCCCGAGGTTGCTGAGATCCTCAGTTCAAGACGTGCGAGCTTGATCCCATCCCTACATCCCTTTTCAAAGACTGTACAGGGATGTCGTTTGGGTCGGATCTTCGGCTTTTAGCCGAAATTTTTATTAAAAAAGCCGATAAACTGTCCGTCATGTCGGCTCGCCGAGCCGAAGTTTTCACGGGTGAATCGGCTCGGTTTTGTCCATTTTTGCGATATTCCTGTGCTGTACGCTTGCAGTTTAGGTGAGGATTCAATAATTACTAAGGTAAGGTTACCCAGAAACTCTGGCAGTATAAAAATTATGTTTTATTACAAAGATATGCATGTTTGTTTGTTGGATAAATTAATGTCCCCGGACACATGAGCATATAGGGGACGTAATATGCATCCACAGAACACCTTTAATATATGGAGGTGGAGGGTGCACGTTAACGTAGTGAATCTAGTAAAAAAAAACACGTGAGATTGCTTTGGAAGAGAAAGCCGAAACTTTCTATAAAAAGCCGAAAGTTTCACGGCTGTTTCGGCCAAATCGCCGAAGAAAAAATTTCCTAGCAACATCCCTGCTGTATCACCGACCTCCTTCCTGCCATCACAAACATAGTCAATTCCTCTTTCCAATCCGGTTCTGTTCCCGCCTGTTTTAAGTCAGCCATCGTGCGGCCACTACTGAAAAAATCAGACATCGACCCAGAAGATTTGAAAAACTACCGCCCTGTCTCTATAATCTTCCTTTCCTATCCTGTTACGTTGAAACGCGAACGAAAGTATGTCGGAAGCGTGTACGATAGATCTAATCGTTTCGATTTGCAAAGTATTCAATAATGGAGTTTATTTACCTTTGATTTGAGTTTGCATTGTTGTTAGGAGAGGCTTTGTATAAAGTTGATAATTTTCGTTGGTCGATATTGTCGGAGAATACTCTGGATTGCCTTGTTTACCATCGATCGAAGGTTCGGGACGATTGTCGAAGTAAGAGAAGGTTCGGGGTATGTGTGGAGAGATGAATGACGTAAGCCAGTGATGACGATCTTTAGTTCGATTGGTGGCAGTACGTCATTTCTACCATGTACCAAATTGTTCCAGAAAAGAGAGAGGTTATTTAATCGTGTGCCGAGTTGCTGTTGGGAGAGTAAAGTTGTTGATAGTGATTTGGAAAGTTGCTGTGAAAGTTGCTGAGTTGAATTGAGAATTGTATGCAGTTGTTGATGTATGCTGAATAAAAGTGGAAAACTTCATACGTCGACTTTGTGACTTGTATGCTGTTTGGACGGGTTGCGTGGATAAACGAATCTGAGTTACACAACTATCAGGAATTCAAGCATCGGGGCTGAATCAGATACTGATAGAAAACACCAACATCGAACTGAGTGTAACATTTTGGGGGTCAAGCCGCGATTCACGCCATAGCCAAGGGTTCAACTGCTACAACAAGCGAGTCAACGTTACGAGAGGCAGTCATCGAGGGTAGCCGCCAACGAGTTGCGTCGAGAGGGGCCAACATACTGGGACTACATCACCGATAGGTTCGGGTTGACTGCAAGGGCGTGTGGTCGCTGAAGAGTTGCTTCGTGAGCGAGCAACAGATCGGGACTACGTAGCTGCCGTAAGACTACGTCGAGGGACAGTCTCGGAGCTACATCGCCAGTGTTACAGAGAGCGGCGAGCGGACGTCGCGTCTACTTCAGCACAGGAGCGTATACATCAACACCAGCGTGGTGCAGCGTCGCATACGACGAGGACAGCGGGGCCTGCGTCAGCGAAGGCGACTAGTGACAAGCATCAGCGCTACTGCAGAAAGCGTGCTGTTCTAGAACAGTCTAGAAAGGTACAGCACAGTCAAGAACTTTCCAGAAAAAAAAGAACTCTACAGTCAAGAACTTTCTAGAAAAAGAACCTTCTAGAAAAGAACTTTCTTTAAAAGAACTTTCCAGAAGCATCAAGATGGCTGACTTCTGGCAGAAAGGGGTTGAACTGAATCTAAAAGGCAAGCAGCTGACGGAGTACGTCAAGTCTCAGGAGAGAATACGAGAAAGAGAATTGGAAGAGAAGCGTCTAGAAAAAGAAATAGAACTAGAACAGAAGCGTCTAGAAGTAGAAGAGCAGCGTCGCCGTGAAGAACGAGAATTAGAAGAGCAGCGTCGCCGTGAAGAAAGAGAATTAGAACAGAAGCGTCTAGAAATTGAACAGCAGCGGCAAGAAAAAGACAGAGAATTCGAGCTGAAGCGTCTTGAGTTCCAGCTAGAAATGGCGCGCATCCAGCAACAGCAGCATGCGCCACAAGTTATCAGTGACAACACGGCTCCAAAATTGCCAGCTTTCGTCGACGGGAAGGACCAGATTGACAGTTATCTGGCGAGATTCGAAAGGTTCGCTGAAAGCTCTAACTGGCAACCTCAAGACTGGGCAATTCGACTGAGTGCACTTCTGACGGGGCAAGCTCTCGAAGTTTACACCAGACTGTCGAACGATGACGCCAAAAACTACGACGTCTTGAAAGAGGCCCTGTTGCAGTGCTACAACTTTACAGAGAAGGGCTACCGTAAACGCTTCCGTGAATGCCGGCCTAAGTCAGACGAGACGCCAAAGCAGTTTGTGGAGCGCCTGTCGTCATATCTACACAAGTGGGTGGAGTTATCAGGCGAAAGCAAGTCTTACGACAGTCTCCATGACCTGATCGTGAAGGAACAATTTCTCAATGCCTGTCACAAGGACCTAGCGACCCACTTAGAAGAACAAAAGCTGCAGACGCTTAAAGATGTGACTGAGGCTGCTGAAAGATATCTCATCGCTCATGGGAAGACCCTGGGGCCACCCAGCGCGACGAAACATTTTCAGAAGACTGGAAACCATGTCTGGAAACTTCATTCTGGAAAGACTGGAAACTTCAGTCGTATCCAATTAAATTAAGCAATAATAATTTTCCAAGTGCTAAAGAGAAGGCTGATGCTTTTGTAAAGAATTTTGCAGAATATTCTTTATCATCTAGTCTTGATCCATCAGTGCAACAATTCAGAAAAGAAAAAGAAAATGAAAAAGAATATGAAGATCCTTTACCAAATAATTCTCATTTTATAAATGCCCCTATTGAATTTGAAGAGTTCTTAGACTGTTTACAATCATTTTCATCAAACAAGACTGCAGTTGGGATTGATGGAATGTCATATCAATTATTAACGCATTTGCCTTTGAAATGGAAAAAATTACTACATTCATTATGCCAACAGTGTTGGCAGAGTGGAACTCTCCCTATTATCTGGAAGAAGTCAGTAGTTGTTCCAGTACATAAGCAAGGTAAATCTCGTTCCTCAATTCATAATTATAGGCCAATTGCATTGAACTCACATGTAGGAAAAGTATTTGAAAAAATAATTCAGAAAAGAGTAACATATTTTTGTGAAAAGAACAACGTAATTCCTAAAAATCAGGCAGGATTTAGAAAAGGTCGATGCACAACCGACCACTTGGTAAAATTAACTAGTCATATTAAAAAACAGTTTGCTCATAGAAAAAGTACTCTTGCTGCATTTTTCGATGTCAAAAAAGCATATGACAGTGTATGGCATGCAAGATTGTTATATAAATTAAAAAATATTGGAATAAGTGGTCATATGTATAATTATATAAAAAATTATTTAAATGGCAGATCTATATGTACACGAGTAGGAAACACTTATTCATCTTATCATAACATTGACATGGGAATTCCTCAGGGCTCTATAATTGCCCCATTATTGTTTTCAATACTTATTCACGATCTTCCCACTGTTATTTCTAATCCATTAAATGTTGTTCAGTACGCTGACGATATTGCCATGTGGATTAATACATCTCTTCGAAAACATACTAAACAGAGAGTAATAACACATGTACAGAAACTGTTTCAAGAAGAACTGAAAAACCTTAATTTATTTATGAAAAATAATGGTCTGGAATTGTCATCTGAAAAAACGTTTTTAATGCTTTTTAATAATGGTATTAATCCTAAATGTTTACCTGCTTTGAAATTAAATGATGAGATTCTTATATACAAGAAACAGGTTAAATTTCTTGGTGTTCAGCTAACTTCTAAATTAAACTGGAAATTACATATTGAACATTTAATAACAAAGGCAAGAAAATCCCTAAATTTATTAAAAATTATTAGTGTACAAAATTGGGGTCAGGATACCAAATCCCTCTTACATTTAGCAATATCACTAGTCCGTTCAAAGCTTGTTTATGGTCAGGAGGTGTACTTTTCAACAAACAATACATTATTAAATAAATTACAAAGCATCGACAGTAGAGCTATTAAAGTTGCATTAGGTGTTCCACTTCATGCTAATACAATTAAAACATACCAAGAAGCTGGCATATTACCATTAAACCAACAACGTCAATTAGCGACTTCAAAATATGTACTAAGATGTTTATCTGTCCCTAATTCAGTACAAGACGAAATTTTTATAGATGCAGAGGACTATCCCAAAAGAACTAAACATATTAATTATTTGCAGCCAATCAAGAACTACACAAAAGATCTTTTTGAAAAGTGTAACATTGATATCACAGCAATTCCCGTTATGCCATTAATATCACCTATTCCACCATGGGAGCACAGAAATGCAAATTTTAACATTGATTATAGTGTAACTAAAAAAGAGGAAAACACTAATCTCTTAGTTACTGAGGTAAAAGAGCATATTGCAAATACTTATTTACACCATTTGAAGATTTTTACAGATGGTTCGGTATTAGATTCTTTAGATAGTGGATCGGCCTTTATTATTCCTTCATTAAATGTAAGACGCTCATATTATCTAGGAAATGGGTTTTCTATCTTTACAAGTGAGCTTTATGCTATTGTAATGGCTCTAAATTACATTATGACTTTACCATTAGAGCTCTTAGGTTTACTGATTTGTGTCGATTCAAAAGCGGTTTTGTATGCTTTAAAACAGGGTAATTCCAAAATAAGAAATGAATTCATATATGAAATTAAACATATGATCCATTGTATATTCTCTAGAGGTATAGTTGTTGATTTCTGTTGGGTTCCAGCACATTGTGGAATTCATTGGAATGAAGTGTGTGACACGTTAGCCAAAGAGGGAGCACTAAGATCATTAGATTCCATTTCTGTCAACAATTTGAGTATGTGTTGTTCTGAAATGTATTCCTTATTAGAAAAAGTAGTATGTCAAGATACTAGCATTAAAAAGGTTACTATACCGAACTGTTCACGACAGTTGTCAAAATTAATATACAAGTTAAGAATGAACTCGTGGAATACTAAATATTCAGCAGATATACAGTGTATGTGTGGCAAAAATATATCAGTTTGCCATATTTTATTTGAATGTCCAGTTTTAAATGCAATGTACGAAAACCAAGGACATCATTTGACTGAGTATGGACATTCTATAGATGATGTATTACATCATTCACAGATAACAGCAGTTGTGAAAATTATTGCAATGACTCCTATTGGTAGACTTTTATAGTTTGGTGTTAAATCTTTCTTCCCCTTTCATTCCATTTTGTTATAAGATTTCTTAGTTGTGATTTGATTTATATTGTTGTTGTTATTAATTAATGTCTAATATCACCTGAATGTGTGAATAGACAATAAATGAAATATTGAATTGAATTGGAAACCATGTGAACCAGATCCAGGGGAGCCAGACGAGCCAGAGACACACTGACTCCACGCCTCCTCCCAGGGAAGGGCATTCAAGAGGGTGTTTCACCTGCAACGCTACAGACCACAGGGCAGCTAATTGTCCTCAAAACAAAAGTAGCGGACAGCGGAGCAGTACGGACAACGCAGCGGCGGGCAACCGGCAGAGGCGGTTCTCCAATCAACGGCAAACCAGTAGATCTGACCATCAGGTGTGCGGCGGGAGCGTCATTCTTCCGAGTGAGACCGAGCGCACAGCTACCCCTGCGGACGTGCAAGAGTGCATGACCGATGGCCAACTTCTCCTTGCCAACGGAAAATCTATCCCCGTCGTCGCCAGCGCAGCTGTGACCGTCCAGAACATGCCTGTTTCCAAGGGACGCGTTGGAATTCATGAAGTGACTGTCTTAAGAGACTCTGGCTGCAGTGGGGTCATCGTCAGAGAAGACTTAATCGCTAAAGAACAGTTCACTGGCGATTCAAAATGGACACTTATGGCCGACAGCAAATGTTTGAAAGCGCCAGTTGCGAAAATTCATGTCAACACCCCTTTCTACATAGGCGAAGTCGAAGCGGTTTGCCTGAAGAAGCCGCTGTATGATTTGATGATCGGGAATATCGACGGCGCGAGACGACCCGACAACCCCGATCCAGAGTGGAGTCCTGCCTCAACTCAACACGTCGAAGTTGTGGAGGAGGATCCATTGCCGTTTCCCGATGGAGACCTTACAGAGCTGCTACGGGACAATGTGGTTACTCCGGCTCAGCCCTGCCGACCAGAGATCGTCGGTGCTGTTACTACCAGGGCCCAGGCCAAGAGAGACAAGACGTCTACGCCACTGAAGGTCGCCAACAACTCCAAAGCTGCCATCGTGGACAGAGATAAGCTGATCCAGCTCCAGGAAGCTGATAGCACTTTAAACAAGTACAGGAACCGCCAAGACCACGTGACCAAAGGCAGTGGTACGGTCTATTTTGAGGTGAAGGCCAAGATCCTGTACAGAATCTTCCAGGGGCTGTCTTAGATACTAGCCATCGCATTACGGAAGTGACGTTGCGTATCTAAAAATAGGTTATCGCGGAAAACCCCTTGGATACATAAAAATCAAGGGAGGTAATTCATTCCTTTCGCCCTTAGAGACTGTAAACAAACACACACTGTAGAGAGAGCTAAAATATAAGACAAAAACAAAAAAGAGGAAAATGAAGTTGTAAAAAAAAAAGCTGTATGAAATGGAGAGTATAATATAAGTCTGCTGTATAAAATGGAGAGTATAATATAAGTCTACTGTATGAAATGGTGAGTATAATATAAGTAAGTCTACTGCATGAAATGGTGAGAATAATATAAATCTACTGTATGAAATGGAGAGTATAATATAAGTCTACTGTACGAAATGGAGAGTAAAATATAAGTCTGCTGTATAAAATGGAGAGTATAATATAAGTCTGCTGTATGAAATAGTGAGTATAATATAAGTCTGCTGTATAAAATGGTGAGTATAAAGTCTACTGTACGAAATGGAGAGTATAATTTAAGTCTAATGTATAAAATGGAATGTATAATACAAGTCTACTGTATGAAATGGAGAGTATAATATAAATCTACTGTATGAAATGGAGTCTTCTGTATGAAATGAAATGAAAGCCTTCTGTATGAAATAGAGAGTATAATATAAAGTATACTGTATGAAATGGAGAGCATAATAAAAGTGTGTTGTATAAAGTGGTGAGTATAAAATAAGTCTGCTGCATAAAATGGTAAGTATAATATAAGTCTTCTGTATAAAATGGAGAGAATAATAAAAGTCTACTGTATGAAATAGTGAGTATAATATAAGTCTACTGTATGAAATAGAGAGTATAATATAAGTCTGCTGTATGAAATGGTAACTATAATATAAGTCTACTGTATGAAATGGAGAGTATAATATAAATCTGCTGTATGAAATGGTGAGTATAAAATAAGTCTACTGTATGACATGGAGAGTATAATATACTTCTACTGTATGAAATGGAGAGTATAATAAAAGTGTGCTGTATGAAATGGTGAGTATAAAATAAGTCTACTGTATGAAATGGAGAGTATAAAATAAGTCTACTGTATGAAATGGAGAGTATAATAAAAGTGTGCTGTATGAAATGGTCAGTATAATATAAGTCCACAGTATGAAATGGAGAGTATAATAAAAGTGTGCTGTATGAAATGGTGAGTATAAAATAAGTCTGCTGTATGAAATGGTGAGTATAATAAAAGTCTACTGTATGAAATGGAGAGTATAATAACAGTTTGCTGTATGAAATGGTGAGTATAAAATAAGTCTGCTGTATAAAATAGTGAGTATAATATAATTCTACTGTATGAAATGGAGAGTTTAATAAAAGTGTTCTGTATGAAATTGTGATTATAAAATAAGTCTGCTGTATTACATTACATTACATTACATTATTATTGCTTTAGGTCCAGCGGACTCTTCCGAGCCAAATCAGGACCGGACAACCCCTGATCCGCATAAAAGATCTGCTGAAACAACCCTAGTGGTAAAACCAAAAGCTCTCCACCAGCCAGTCACTTTACAATAAAGACATCCCACGCAGGGGACCGCTGAGGCTTCACCCCAACTTATCGAACCCCTGTTTACAAAAACAAAATAGAATACAAACATCATTATAAATTATCAACAAAACACATACATATAAAATGCCTACATTGCTAAATAATAACATCATAGGAAGCCCTAGTGACCACCTGGCAGAAAGCGTCCAATATTCCCAAGCTGATCCAACAGACCTCATACACAAATAAGGAGTCTTGTCCCGGAAGAGTTTTCAAGAAAAAAGGTAGGAGACTGGTCTAGCGAAGAAGACGATAGTATAGCAGATTGATAGAACAGAGCAGGAATGAGAAAGAGCAAATGAGAAAGACAGCGACAGTGGGAATTGGGGTGGCCTCGTGGCGCAGTGGATAAGTTGCAGGTTTCCTATGCCGAAGGTCGCGGGTTCGATTCCCGCATAGGGCGAACGTATGTGACTTAGGTACGAGACTATTGAGGTCACCGAGGGTTTTCTCTGGGCACTCCGGTTTCCTCCCTCCCTTCAAAAATGGTACAGGACGCAGTCAATATAAAAATGTCAAAAATAAAATTTCGATTTTCTTTCCGTCTTCTAATAGCGATCTCTCTGCCTTTACACCACCTGTTTGAGTGATG
Source organism: Oncomelania hupensis (assembly GCA_036898135.1). Taxonomy (NCBI): domain Eukaryota; kingdom Metazoa; phylum Mollusca; class Gastropoda; order Littorinimorpha; family Pomatiopsidae; genus Oncomelania; species Oncomelania hupensis. The sequence goes on along the minus strand of CM072521.1, from coordinate 31,671,627 downwards.
GATGTGTATTTGGTGTGTGTGTGTGTGAGGGTGGATGAGACAGGTGAGCGTGTATGTTGGTATACATCGCCGCGCTTTGAGCCTGATTGATTTGGGGAAAGGCACGTATATAGCATCCTGTATTATTATTATTATTATTATTATTATTATTATTATTATTATTATTATTATTATTATTATTATTAATTTAAAGCATTACATTTCCAGAAAGTGGGGATACTATTTATACTGAAACCCCCGGCACCCCAACGTGGGTAGTCTGCTGTATGAAATGGTGAGTATAATATAAGTCTACTGTATGAAATAGAGAGTACAATTAAAGTGTGCTGTATGAAATGGAGAGTATAACATTTGTCTACTCTATGAAATGGAGAATATAATAAAAGTGTGCTGTATGAAATGGTCAGTATAATATAAGTCTACTGTATGAAATGGAGAGTATAATAAAAGTGTGTTGTATGAAATGGGGAGTATAAAATATGTCTGCTGTATGAAATGGTGAGTATAATAAAAGTCTACTGTATGAAATGGTGAGTATAATATAAGTCTACTGTATGAAAGGTGAGTATAATAAAAGTGTGCTGTATGAAATGGAGAGTATAATATAAGTCTGCTATATGAAATGGTAAGTATAATAAAAGTGTGCTGTATGAAATGGTGAGTATAATATAAGTCTACTGTATGAAATGGAGAGTATAATATAATTCTACTGTATGAAATGGAAAGTATAATATAAGTCTACTGTATCAAATGGTGAGTATAATATAAGTCTACTGTATGAAATGGTGAGTACAATAAAAGTGTTCTGTATGAAATGGTGAGTATAATATAAGTCTACTGTATGAAATGGAGAGTATAATAAAAGTGTGCTGTATGAAATGGTGAGTATAATAAAAGTGTGCTGTATGAAATGGTGAGTATAACATAAGTCTACTGTATGAAATGGAGAGTATAATAAAAGTGTGCTGTATGAAATGGTGAGTACAAAATAAGTCTGCTATATGAAATGGTGAGTATAATATAAGTCTACTGTATGAAATGGAGAGTATAATAAAAGTGTGCTGTATGAAATGGAGAGTATAATATAAGTCTGCTGTATGAAATGGTGAGTAGAATAAAAGTGTGCTGAATGAAATGGTGAGTATAACATAAGTCTACTGTATGAAATGGTGAGTAGAATAAAAGTGTGCTGAATGAAATGGTGAGTATAACATAAGTCTACTGTATGAAATGGAGAGTATAATATAAATCTGCTGTATGAAATGGTGAGAATAATATAAGCCTACTGTATGAAATGGTAATTATAATATAAGTCTACTGTATGAAATGGAGAGTATAATACAAGTCTGCTGTATGCAATGGTGACTATACTATAAGCCTGCTTGTAAGCGTGCCACACAGGAAAATTAAAAAAGCATAATAATAATAATAATAATAATAATAATAATAATAATAATAATAATAATAATAATAATAATAATAATAGCATATTTAAATAATAATATATATAATAATAATTTAAATAATTATTTAATATTGCTGGTTTTGTTATTATAATTTTCTTTCACAATCATTTATGGATTAGAGACAGGCAGAGAGAAAGAAAGAGAGAGAAGGAAATTAAAAGCCAGAAAGGATCATAAACAAATTATAAATAGTGTTAAATATTACAGAATAAGCGAGCTTTATGTCCTATAATAAAATATGTTAAGGACAATAAAAACGGGGGTCAATAAACCCCATTAGAACGTCAAAGAAAAGACCAAATACCAATCTTTCCCATGTCTGGACAGAGGAGGTGCAAAATAAAATGAGTAAGATGCTAAAAATGTTTAAAATTCATTTTAAAAGGATTTAAAAAGGGAATGATAATTTAGGAAAGATTTTCAATAAAATAAATTAATGAAAAAATTATAAATATCAACTCAACCAAGACTATTAGCCACAATAATGTGGTCAATTAATCAACACAAAAACCAACCCAACAAAAAGCCAAAACCAAGCGGCCCTATGAACAATAAAAGAAAGAATAAATTCTCTGGTTAAAATATCCTGATTTAATAGCCCCTAAGACCGGGCCATAACAGCTCTGGGTTTAGTCCAGGGGGATCAAGGCGTTATCATAAAATTAAAATGATAAAAGATCTAGATAAGGATTAAAATTACCAAGTTGGTATCCCACTAGAGGGTAGCTAAAACACTTTTACCGTTTAGCAAACTAATTAAGAACAATACTCCAATGAGGACAAGTGCAATTATAAAAATCGGTATTAAGAAGTATTCCTTTCTCTCTCCTTTATTTCCCTTTCTTTCTAAAAGGGTTAAAAAGGTTTTTTCTTTCCCTTTTTCCCTCTTTTAATTTAAAAAAAAGTATATAATAGGATACAAGGCCAAGCAGCAGGTCAGAAATCTGACCCTGCTGCAGTCAAGTCTGACAAGGAGAGACTCTGGGTTGTTTAAATAATTAACAGTTCTCCAAAGAGAATATACTTAATAAAACCACAGTTTAATTATTTAATAGCAATAGCAATAGTCCTAGCCATTTAAACATTAACTCAGGGAGGCACAATTTGCCTCTAATTAATCATCAACGGAATCATGGTCGAATGATGGTCTCATTCTTTCCAACCTAATAACCATCCAGTCTAACTAGAAATATCCTATAATTATCCAGAGGGGTTCTAATCAATTGTATCCATTTAACACAACTCAGGATAATAAAATAATAAAATCCAGTTAAAATTTAAAGTAATATATCTAATATTAGGCATTTATTTAAAATTAGCTCAAGGGCCGTCAAAAACCCTGATCATTAAATATTACAACTTTATTTAATCCATTTATATATTACTCAGAAGGTCGTGCTACCACAACAGCCATATGGCCGTACACGGTCACAAATCAGTCTCAACTGTAGATGGGCTGCATTGAGGATATGCTGAGGGAGGTTGTCTATTATTTTCCGATGTTTCTCTCTAGTCTACATAGACTTGTTGATTTTTTTTACGACTTGTTGGCCTGTTACATATGCAGCTTCTCAATGCCAGAGTGAACGCAGAATAACGACAGCCGTATGGCCGTACATGATCACTATTCAGTCTCAACTGTAGATGGGCTGCATTGAGGATAGGTTGAGGAAGGTTGTCTTTTTTTCTGATTTTTCCCTCTAGTCTACATAGACTTGTTGATTTTTTTCCAGACTTTTTAGCCTCGGTCACCTGCTTAGAGAAAAGGCAGACGGTTTGTTATGTAAAATGTGGAACATAGAATAAGCCTGTTACATGAGATGGTGAGCATATTGTAGGCCTAGGGTCTGTTACATGAGATGGCATACATAAAATAAGTATGTTACATGAGATGGTGAGCACACTATAGCCTATAGGTCTGCTACATGATATGTATATGGCGAGTACAATACCAGTCTGATACATGATGTGTGAGCATAAAAATTGGTCTGCTACAGAGAATGGTGAACATAATACAAGTCTAATTCCATCAGACAGTGAGCATAATATATGGCTGTTATATGAGATGGGAAACAGAATAAATGTGTAACATGAGATCTTGAGCATAATATAGGTCTGTTACATAAAATGGTGAACTTAAGTTAAGTCAGTTACATGAGACGGTGATCACTATATAGGTATGTTACATGAGAGGGTGAGCATTACTCAAGACTGATACATGAGTATAAATATGTGAAGTACATGCTGAGAAAAAGATTTCTACAAGTGGTTCTGGACTGCAACCTCAGAAACCCTTAGTACAGCAACTAAGTGCTTTGACTACATGAGGTACGTAAAAATGAGGTATTTTAAATTATTGTGCGTGTGGTTGTTTGTTTTTTTTTAGGGGGGGGGGGGGGGGGGGCAAAACATTTTAATACATATCACAATGCTTAGATATGTTATAATGCTCCTACACAGGAATACCTTGCCCATCACAGGCATTGTCCCACCCAGTAACAATATTTTGTGCACCAGGGGAACCAGTTGGTTATTGGAAACTACCTCTCATTGGGTGCATAACACCTTGATCTACCCTGAGTACAGACTGATCTGTGTTGGAAAATTCAACCACATATGGGAATTTAAACTGGGAATTCCTAGCCCTTAATTTGAGACCTTATTAGCATCCTGTATTATTATTATTATTATTATTATTATTATTATTATTATGATTATGATTATGATTATTATTATTATTATTATTATTATTATTATTATTATTATTATTATTATTATTATTATTAACTAGGCCATGAATGCTTGTAGTTAGGTCATTATTACCAATAATTAATAATGTAGCCTAATGTAAGATGCCTAAGACCAAGCAATTATTAAACATGATGTTGTGAGGACCATACATGACTGCTACGAGAGATGGCGTGGAGCATACTAATCTACTGCATGATATGGCAAGTACCATACAATTCTGCTACATGATGTGGTGAGCATCAAACAGGTCTCCTACAAGACATTGTGATCAAATAATAATAATAATTTAAAAAATGCACTTAGAGTATAGCAGAAACTAGATAATCATGAAATATCTAGTGTTAAATAACTGTTAACCAACATTGTCCCCCCCCCCACCCCACTCACACACAAAAAAGCCACCACAGACACAACACACAAAAATCTACAAGTACTGTGCCCTGCATATCAGGCACATAAAATCGTGTGTTTTTTTTTGGTTTTTTTTTTGGGGGGGGGGGGGGTGTTTCTTGGTCTTGGCCAGCACATTCTGGCCAATGTGACCACCGGCTACAAATGCAACAGATCACTTTGCTTGTTGTGGTTTCATACAGAAGACTTATATTATATTGACCATTTCATACAGAACACTTTTATTATACTCTCCATTTCATACAGTAGACTTATATTATACTCTCCATTTCATACAGTAGACTTATTTTATACTCACCATTTCATACAGCACACTTTTATTATACTCTCAATTTCATACAGTAGAAGTATATTATACTCTCCATTTAATACAGTAGATTTATTTTATACTCACCATTTCATACAGCAGATTTATATTATACTCTCCATTTCATACAGTAGACTTATATTATACTTACCATTTCATACAGCAGTCTTATATTATACTCTCTATTTCATACAGTAGACTTATATTATACTCACTATTTCATACAGTAGACTTTTATTATTCTCTCCATTTTATACAGAAGACTTATATTATACTCACCATTTTATACAGCACACTTTTATTATACTCTCCATTTCATACAGTATACTTTTATATTATACTCTCCATTTCATACAGAAGGCTTTCATTTCATTTCATACAGAAGACTCCATTTCATACAGTAGATTTATATGTTTTTTTATACAGTAGACTTATATTATACATTCCATTTTATACATTAGACTTAAATTATACTCTCCATTTCGTACAGTAGACTTTATACTCACCATGTTATACAGCAGACTTATATTATACTCACTATTTCATACAGCAGACTTATATTATACTCTCCATTTCGTACAGTAGACTTATATTATACTCACCATTTCATACAGTAGACTTATATTATACTCTCCATTTCATACAGTAGATTTATATTATCCTCACCATTTCATACAGTTGACTTACTTTGTACTCACCATTTTATATAGTAGACTTATATTATACTCTCCATTTTATACAGCAGACTTATATTATACTCTCCATTTCATACAGCTTCTTTTTTTTTACAACTTCATTTTCCTCTTTTTTGTGTTTGTCTTATATTTTAGCTCTCTTTACAGGGTGTGTTTGTTTACAGTCTCTAAGGGCGAACGGAATGAATTACCTCCCTTGATTTTTGTGTATCGAAGGGGTTTCCGCGAAAACTTATTTTTAGATACGCAACGTCACTTCCGTAATCAGTAGAGAGAGTCGCTGCAACAGGCGCCATGATTGCTTAGACCCGTAGAGTAAATTATAACGAAGATGCCGAAAAGGTGTGCCGTGGCTGAATGCTACGAACCAAGAGGATTCCAGTTCCCTGATGCTAAGAAAGACTGCATCCGACGAAACAAATGGATTGATTTTGTAAGAGAGAGTATAGAGAAGATTGGTGGGTCGAAGTCATCAAACTGGTGGAAACCTACACCTGAGAGTGTTGTTTGTGCCGAACATTTTCGAGTTGAAGATTTTTTCCATTTGGTGAGCGTACCCACATCAGCAGGTAAATCAATACATGGTAATCAATATACTGATGCAATGTAAATTACGATCTTAGTTGACTTTTATGACTGAATAATTTCACGTCAAAATGTTAAAAGCAACCTTAAACCTATAATAATGATTATGCCCCAACTTCAACTTTTTGTTTCTTTCTTCTGGGTTGGCAAAGCGTCTTGTGGGTATATCAATCATTAGGATACTCTGGGGATTTAGGGACGACCAGTTCCTTCTGCAGCTCCACATACAGCGGTTTCCAATTTTATTTCAGTTAGGGTCTGTCTTCCTTCATATTGATATTTTTATGCCTCGTGAAGAAACCCAAAGCGCAGAACTACCAAGTAGAAGAAGAGAAGATATTGCTTTTATATAGCGCACTTACAAACTCAGAGGCCTTCTCAAGGCGCTGGCCACTAATATCCAGCAATCGCACAATAGTTTGCTGAAGTGGCAATAGTTTCACAGGTTAGCAGTTAGAATGAATCCCATAAGCCATATGACTAGAGATCAAAAGGTGACAGTCACAGACCTCAAAAATAAAAATGATATTAAATGTGCAAGATGATCATTTTTATACTGGAAAAGCATTACAGTATACAGTGTGGTAAAGGAATTTGCGCTCGATTGCTTAGTTCTTGAGTAATTGAGTTTTGAATGAGACTGCTTGCAGAATGTCATTTGTGACATGTGACACCAAACTGTGTATAATTGTGATAATCCAGCTGGGACCAGACAGCTTATGATAGTATGAACAAACTATGTTAGTGATTCTACTGACAGGGATTGAGAAAAAATTCACAATTTCCAACTAGTTTAGTAAGAAAAATGGTTTTGTTTGTCGTCACAGTCACAAATGACATTCACTATGTAGGAGACAATTCTATTCCGACAAAACAAGACACGCATTTGAAGCGATACTATTATTTATTCATAACTTATAAAAAGTAAGTTTGACAACATATGTGAAGAAAACCAGCACAATGATACTGAAGCCAGAAATGGTAGTTCTACTGTCATTTGTGACAACTGTGGGAGTGACGCGACAGATTTTGCAGTCACACGTCACAAATAACACAAGAAATACCTTATTGTATGAAAATATACCACATGCACTCCTTGTGAAATTCGATAAACAAATCCTTAAAATCAAACATATTAAAACACCAGCAAACTTGTTAATAAAAATATTAACTGTGTCATTTGCGACATATGCCAAAGTAAGATGCCGTCACACGTCACAAATGACTAATCAAGAAAATGCATCAGTTTAAAAATGTCATGCAATTCCAAAATAAAAATGGAAACGTGAATCCATAGTGGGATCAAGGAAAACAAGTTCATCTACTTTTATTTTTATTTATTTATTTTCTTTTTTCCTTGTATTTATATCAATGTGTTGTTGTTTCCTGTTGTCCACCTGTGATATTTTTGATATATTATTTATTATTTGGGTAGCACTCATTTAAGCCTTGTGCTTTTGTGCAGCATAGTTGGTTTAACTTTTTATTATCTGGTTTGTTGAATACATATATATTTATGTTTAAACCATCTATCCCCACACCATGGTCAAGGTAATCTTTTTCGAGAAAAGTGAAATATTGTCCCCATAACCGGAGAAACTTCAGTGGACAGTCTTGTTGTCTGATCAAAAGCAACCTGCAACAGTCCCATATAGCACATTTTAACATTATCATGTAATCAAGACTAAAATACTTCGAGTAGTAAGTTGGGATCCGATTGTTACAATTTCCTTTAAAAAAAATTCTGGAAAGAAAACTGTGGAAAGAGTAATTTTATGGATGTAATTTAAGTATTTTCGTAACAAAAATATTAAAAGTACAGAATCAGATATTAAAATTTAAACTATTTTCCAAATGCAGTAAAAACGAATTATGTAAATATTCACATACTTGGCCATAATAAAATTTCTGGCCTTTCTTTCTCTTTATAAGTTATACTGTTTTTGTACCGAACTGCCATATTATATCCTGAAACAAAGGCAAACAAAGTGTAATGTTCCTGGCCAGTTGGTTTGTATCCATACATACTTTAAAGTTGTTGTTTTTTAAGTGCCATTGCACAAGGTACATTAATGTAAAAGAAAACTAACTCTGGAAGTAATGATAATATAGAATAGAATACTATATTTTACCTGGGTTTGGGAGACCCTGCGAAAGGCACAAACTGCTCCAAGCAATGAGTTACAGGTGCTGGTTCATTAATTATCATCATGTCTGCTGAGACTTCCTTGTTCATAGAACATTGTAACAGTGGCCATTTGGTCAATTCTTTATTCAAATGCCTACTGATCATCTGCGGCTGACTGTAAGAGGTAGCCTTTTGTAGCTCTTCCAGTGCTTTCTTGAAAAAAGCCTTACAACATTCTTGTGGTAGATATTTTTGGTTTTGCGGGTTGACCCATTCTGTCTTTCGCTCGGATCGATTGCAATACCATCATTTAAACACTCCTGTCTGTTTCTCCTAAAAGGCCTCCCATCTGTCAGGATCAACTTTGAGTCGCTCTTGATTTTCATAAACACCTCAGATTATTTGTGTTTGGGAGAGGTATTTGCAAAGCTGGCCACAGAGGCCCTCCTAAGACCTAAAAAAGAAAAAAAATTAAACAAAAAGAAAAATTGAAAATGTTATTTCAATGGTAAGAATACAATTTGTCGTCACATGTATTTCTGTAACATATGACACACACAACTAAGTACTAGAATGAAAAATGTTATTCAATGCAAATGTTTTAACTTAAAACAATGTTGCAATAAAATTCATGAAACTGAGCAAGCATATTAATAATCTGAACAGCATAACTTGTACAAACTAAAACATTTTGTGTCATTTGTTATATGTTACACGAAACAAAATTGTGTCACAAAATAGCAGTACATCAGAAAATAATCCTAGGCTGCTAATGTAGCTTCCTGTTGAGACATGCTCAGGGTTTATTCTTGGCGTCTGTCATCGGTCATTGACGCATAAAAATCTGAAATGACCGATTGTTTTGCCAGCCAGCTGGTCAAGTGACCTATTGATTTTACGATCGGGCGGTCAAACTTTGCGAAGATTTGTCATTTAAAACGTTCTATAGCACAACCATTACCGAAACGAAATTATTTCCCCTTTCAGCATAATACAGGGCACAGATTGTGTCGTGTGTACTAATGATGTCACACATGACGTAGATGATTTGTTAAACTAATGTATTTTTTATTTAATTATTTTATTTAATTTATTTGTGTTCATTTCTTTATTCATTAGTAAACTATTTTTATAATTATTTCTTTTTTATTTTATTTTGTGGAGGTAATGAAATAAGGTTAAAGAATGGATGCGGACATGTACTTTTCCATAGAAACATAAAAAATGTCGGCAGCATCATGAAATGCCTTGATAAAGGTCTTTGAGACCGATACTGGTCGACACTTGTCTTCTGTTGTTTTTGTTTTCTTTCCTTCTTTTAGTTTTATAGTTAAATTGTACCATGTTTAATACTCAAACAGGGTAAAAAAACTCTTCCTGCAGTATGTGCTTCAGCCGCAGGCTCCATTACTTTAGTTTATAGGTCTATTCTTCATTTGGTAGTAGTATAACTATAAACTACTTGTATATAATATTTATTTATTATTTTCTCGATCTCTTACGCTTAATGTTACTACAACTGTATCTGTATCTTTATCGCTCGATTTAGCATGTTTAGTACTGTTTTAAACAGAATTCAGATTTGTCACTGATGCCCGAATTTTAAATAGAGAGAGAGACTCGGGGAGAGAGAGAGAGAGAGAGAGAGAGAGAGAGAGAGAGAGAGAGACGTTTTTAGAATGCATGTTGTTTTAAATCAGGGTCATCTGAGGTGTGTCATTAAAGACAAGTTTTATTTAACTAATTCTGTACCAGTGACACATGTTTTGTTTGGGAAAAAAGAGCATAAGTGGAAATTTTAACAGAATTTTGAGATAATCTAAATTTGTAACTGTTTGATTTAAAAATAAATAAATTCAAAGAAAAGTGTGCCTTAATGATAAACATGCCAAACTTGGTATTGTTAGTTTTACTATTTTTACAAATATTACTATTACATTCTGACAGCATTGCGGAACAGACTGACTGCAGAAACACATCACTTGCTGCTTTCTGTAAAGCTTGGAACTGTAAATATAGAAAGAACGCTGCAGATATGGGCAGCAGCAAAACCAAGAAAACTGTTGTCTCTTTCAAAGCAGTGAAAACAGTAATAATTAGCAGACAAATTAAAAAGGATTGAATTTCCTCTTATAACTGTGTGCATCAGCATGTCATTTAAACAATTTAAAAAGGCTTTATATAAAATCGGTTAATGCCTTAGCGTTGTTATTTTGTACCATTTGTACTGAGACTGTGTGACTTATTGCTTTCCAAAATGACCTATTGTTTTTCCTGTGAACTGGTCAAATGACCTATCATGGTCACTTTCAAGATTAATCCCTGCATGCTTGTTGTGTCTACACTCAAACACCCTAAAATCTAACTTAATTCATGTAATCTGTGATTTATTTATAATAATACATATTTTATGATGTCATTTGTGACGTCAATGTTTCATTTGTGACTAAAATATAAGTGTGACACCACAAAAAAGACTTACCTTCTCTCCTTCCTGCCATTGAACCAAAGGAAATGGGCTGTTTGACCATGTGCAATTCAACTTTCAGTTCCTAGAAATTCAGGATTTAAAAATAAACTGCCTTTTAGTTTTATTATTATAATAACAATACATATGTCATTTGTGACAAATGTGACACCGAAGCTAAAAAGTACTGTATTTTATAGTGTACTTATGCCTACAAACAGCTTTTTTGTTTAGAATAGTATTCTATGCCAAACAAAATGAAAACGTTGTTTTCTGTTCGATCCAACTTGTATTTAAACCCTTTTTTGATTACTTCAAGTATGAAAGGCTGTGTGACACGAAAGTGTCACAAATAACACGACTTTTTAAAGGGTATTTTCTTAATTTGTATATTTAAAAAATCCTATTTAAAGCAAATATCCTGTTAAAATGATCCCTTTACTATCCAAACAAACAGAAGTAAACAAATGGATAGCCCCTATTTTAAGACAGAAGCGATCATTATGAACCATGTTGTCTCTCCATCGTTTTGCACATGCTCAGTAAAGCTCTGACTGGATTAAAATCCCAAATCTTCAACTTGGATGTTGCTTTTTTTACCAAATCCAACACTGCTGCTAAAGCTATGTTTCTTATGTCTATTCATGCAAATTCCTTCACATAATATTTTAAAATAAAATAGTTGGAAGTGTTTTAAGATGCGAGCATGTGATTATGCACCTTTTGACCTCCAGTCATATATGGCCATAGGTTCTCTGCATTACATTTGATGTCCCCAAGTAAGTGGAGAAGTGTGCTACTGTAGGATGTTCAGTGATGTTAAGAGGTTAAGACTAAATAAAATAATCCATTGGCATTTAATATATATATTTTTTTGTAGGTTCATTGAAGAGAAAAAGACTGCTGCTGAAAGATGGTGCTGTGCCCAGTGTGTACCCTGAACTGGAAGAACCAATCAGTACATCTATGCCTGATTTAGTGGACACAAGCAGTGGATCTTCCACAAGTGATAACAGTTTGCCACCTGAGAAAGAGGTAACCTAATAATAATAAACAGTGGTAATTATTTATGGAAAAGCAGTGCATAAAATTTGATTTCTGTGTGTTTTGTGTGTTGGTTACCGATCACCACACTTTCGAGTATAATTTAGGAATAAGGGGTCATATTCAGGAAGCCTCAGATACAGGTTTTGTCGGTCTGATAAAAAGAAAGCTTCCGATAACCCTCTATCAGGGAATTGATGAACCGCCGATAGGCGCTATGGGTGGCAGCACTGTGGTATGAATCTATGATGAAGTCAGCTATGCCTACCCGTACCCATAACCACAGTCCTTGGTAAGAAAACTTTGATTTCAAGATGGCAACCTTCATTCTAATATGCTAAAACGGGTGAACGTCCGTGACAACAGTAGCATGGAGAGACAGAAACATAAAACTTTTTTTTTCTATAATTGCCATTTTATCCACTGTTGTGTTCACAAACAATGACGCAACGTACTGGATTTTTTTTAAAATCACAATTACGTCAAGTTAGTCAAGGACTCGCTGTCTCATGTGACGGCATCACAAGAAAGGCTAGCTGGCGATAGAAGCAGAAGAAGAAGAAGTCGCTGAAAATCAGTTGGTGTGTATTATTGGACAGACCATTGGACGTGAAAATGACGGATTTTTATCCTTGAACTGGATAAGAAATGTGCACGTCTATTTTAAGTGTCCTATTCTATCCCATAACTCGATGGTCGTTGGGGCACCACGGATGATCGTTTAACCAGTGTACTCCATCTTTCTCTGTCCTCAGCAACCCTCATGGCTTCGCTCAATGTCAAGCCAGTCCATTCTTGAATGTTGTCCTCCTCCCACCTCTTTTTCTTTCTCTCTCTTCTTCTACCTCCTTGCACCGTGCCTTGCAGGGTGGTCTTTGCAAGGCCTGATGCTCGTAGTTTCCATTTCTTGACCACAGTGAGCATGTCATCATGTTGTCTAATGGCTCGTGGGATGTTCTGCCGGACTTCGTCATTGGTGATGTGCTGAGTATATGAAATTCCCAGAAGACTTCTGTAAAAGTGTGTACTTGTTAAACGCAGTTTGATTGGTCATTCTGTCAACTGATTAGCTAAAAGATGAGGTATGCCACAAATAAAAGAGACAAACTGACTAAGCAGAAATTTTTGGTAATCAAACGACTAGCAACCCGTCATATCCTACATGACTTCAGAAAGACTAGCAATGCAACATCCATGTTAGCAAAGCTGAACCTGGAACTTTTGCAACAATGGCGGCAGATCGACAAATGTGACCATGATGTACTGTATAATGCACGGCCTTGTCGACGTTTCCAAACAGGGACTTGTGCGTGGAGCCCAACGTAGCACTAGGAGCCACAACATGAAACTTTGTCCCCCACACTAGAACAGATGTAAGCACTCCTTTTTTCCATCAGCTACCAGGTTATTGAACTTATTATGTGCCGAATCAGCATCAGCCTCGTCTGTTGCATCCTTGAGGGCATCGCTGACAGACTGGAGCGTAAACATCTTGTGAGGAATACCCCCCTGCATGTACATTTTCTAGCCCAGCCAGACTGTCTCACTACTACATTCTCAAAGTGTGTTTTTGGCCTGATTTTAAATATGTGGGCACCTTTCGCTGCGCATGCCAAAATTGTGGAGTCATCTCGAAAACGGGGTATCCACAGTACTACTACGAAGAAGAAGATCAAAGATTATAGGGATCATATGGGAGCCATGCTAGCGCTTCCATGGTATGACGCTCCATTGGATAATTCAGCATTCAGCACAAGTGCAGATGGGCCAGAAACTTGGGGATTCCCTTCAACTAAAAATTACTACCCCCGCTAGCTTTCAGTGAGGCTGCCTGATGCTTGTGAATAGCAGCATACAACAAGAATTATTGGACCGAGAGCTATCAGTCCCCGAGGCGTTTGTTGTACAACAAGTAGTCGTGCACGTCGTATTTCATATGGCCCAAGGTGTGTTAGTGTATGGCATCCATTTTATCACACAAAGAAATGGGATTTTTTTACATGTACAAACAACTGCTGCCCTGACAAAGTTGAAGCCCATATGGAAAGGCAGGACCATCAGTCTACACTCCAAGGTAAGGCTGCTGAGCTCCCTTGTCACCTCCATCTTCCTATAACCTTGCAAAACATGGACCCTCACAGCAGACCTACAACGAAGAATACAGACATGGAGGTGAGGTGCTATAGAAGACTTCTGGGCATTTCCTATACCCAGCACATCACCAGCGGTGAAGTCCGACAGACCATCACACAAGCCATTAAACAAAACGATGACATGCTCACAGTGGTGAAAAAACGGAAACTCTGATAGAATGGTCATGTCACCAGAGCATCAGGCCTTGCAAAGACCATCCTACAAGGCACGGTGCAAGGAGGCAGAAGAAGAGGGAGACAGAAAAAGATGTGGGAGGACAACATTCGAGAACGGACTGGCTTGACACAGCGAAAAGCCATGAAGGTTGCTGAGGGCAGAGAAAGATGGAGTATGCTGGTTAAACGATGATCTGTGGTGCCTCAACGACTTTTGAGTTACGAAATAAAATAGGATAGGTACTGTATTTTAGAATTAAAAAAAAAAAACATTTATTGTACTCATATTATAAGTCACATGTTTAAAGTGTACAGTTACCAGTGTTCTCTCTCCAAAAAATAAATATGACTTCATGGGACTCTCAGTTATTAAAATTTAAGAGTCCTTTTGCAAATTTTTAGTCCCCAATTTGGTGAGCAGTGACATGCTTGGTTAAACTTAAAGGAAGTATACAAAGCACGCATGCGATTTTTAAAGGACAACAACCCGAGACAAAACTTTGAATCGTCTGCTATGGAAGTCTTCATTGGGGAGTGGGTAGGAGGGTGGATGGAGTGGGTGTGGAGTTGCTAATTTGTCATACTTTCGACACAGAGGAGCGTTTCAAATTAATAGCAGAATAAGAAATAATTGAACAGTAAGACTTGAGTGTGATTACATTGGTCACTGTTGTTGTAGACAAGCCAAGATGCAAGTGGAGGTGAACCTGTTGCCAAGAAACGCATCACTGCAAGTGGGGATGAACCTGCTGGTGAGAAACGCATCACGTTGACTAACATCGATGTCGTCAAATTGTGGAACACGGTCGGAGCAACGCACAATCTAGTCACGGATGAGGAAATTGCACAGTTTCTTCTTTCTATGTATGTACCTCAGCCAGATCGTTTTGTACAGCAACAGTGGCAGATTTTTCTTTATGTCCCTCTATCTCATTGAAAATTTTCAAAAGATCCAAAACTCTGCTGCTCGTCTTGTCTTCAAATCCCGCAAACATCAACACATAACGCCTCTCTTGAAATCTCTTCACTGTCTTCCTGTCAAAGCACACATTCAACACAAGCTCTCGACTCTCTGCTATAACTACTTCTCTGGCTGCTCTCCTGAACTCTGAACTTCTTTCTGTTTACACAACGTCCAGGCAGCTCCGATCCTCTTCAGATAAACGCCTTCTCAATATCCTTCCCACATGTACAAAAACTTATGGAGAACGCACTGTTTCTTTCGCGGCTGCAACAGAATGGAATTCACTCCGATATGCTATTAGATATGCACCTTGTCTACCCGCCTTTAAACGTGCATTAAAAACACACCTGTTTAAGCAATGCTATAAATAATCCTGTAGAATTCCCTTGCGTCAGCTGAGATATGACTTGTCAGACGGTAGTGGGAGCGTGTGTGTGTGTGTGCGCTGTAATAACTAATGTGGCGTCTGGACGGTTGATTGTTGGCACAGGCTACGGAGTAGTTGTTTGATGTATTATTTGTATGGTGATTTCTATGCTGATTTTATTTGATATGATTTGTTTGTGAGCTGTTGTTTGATGTTATTTATTTTTATAATTAGATTTTATAGCTATATTAGTATTTAGCCTGTCCATTGAAAAATTCTATATGTTAGATATGTATGTTAATCTATAATTTGCTAACACATTTGTCGACCACAGCGAGTGTGTGTTTTATTATATGTAATGTTGTGGTATATAAATAAACACTTAGTATTATTATTATTATTATTATTATTATTATTATTATTATTCTTTAATTTACCACAAAGGGGAGATGGGGGTGGGGGGTGGGAAGCAAATTGAGAATAAAAGGAAGACCTATTTGACAAACAACCATTTAAGATTCATTTTTTTCTAGAGAGCACATTAGTCAGCAAGACCAGGTGATAGATAGCCTAGAAAATCTGAGAGCTCAGCAAAATGGCCATCTCTCTCCATTGCACCATTCCACCAAGTAAAACTACTGGCAGCAAAAATGGGAGATAAATGTTTTTCCTATTACTCCCTTCGTGGATAGCGTCAATCTGTACTAAGAATTGTGTTTAAGGCACAAGCATTAACTCCAGTTCCAGTTCTTCAGGAGAAACAACTTATTTTCTGTGATGTACGCACGCATTTGATCTCCCTTTAGATATGATATTTATTTACTTACCAAATTACTGATTTTTTTTTCACTCGCATGCATGGCAATGTGACTCTATCTATGTACTCACTCTCCCCCCCCCCCACCCTCACCCCCTCAAAAATAAAAATAATTTTTTTTTTAGATTTTTGCAGAGTTTGTGAGATAAGTCTTAAAGTTGTCCAAACATGACAAACATAATATCGAAAAAAAAATGTTCATCCGTCCGTCTGCCTGTCCGCCATCTGTGCAAAAAGTGGCGAAGTACTCAGAACCTATTTTAACTATCACCAGCCAAACTTGGTAAGATAATGTATACTCATGAGACATTTTAAATGATCAGTGAATTAATGACTTCGCTTCAAGGTCACAGGGTCATCAAATGTTGGTCAAAAAATGACAAATTTTCACAAAATTTCACTTTTTTTACTAGTTTATTAATATTGATTTTATGATTCTTTGATGCATGATAGATAACAATGAGACACATATTTTGCAAATTTGGTCAACCTCACTTGAAGGTCAAGGTCACTAAACCTGTCCAAAGTATGTTTTTATCTATAAGTATATATATAGGTATTTTGAAATGACCATGACCCTAAACTATGAGAGATATTAAGTCCAAATTTGTTGTATTTATAGATGATAGATTGATCTTTCATATTTGTTCTGTTTTTGCGTTGATCTTGAAGGTCAAGGTCATATTAGGCCTTGCAAAAAATAGGTAATTGTACAGTGGAATGGCTGTTTATATAACTCATAGTGTGCAACAACATTGGGTTATTTGATCAAACATGCATGAGAGATCACGTGATGGTCAAGGTCATCCCATGTCAAAGTCACTGAACTCAGTCAAGGTCATCCCAAGATCTCTTTTTTTGTTGTATAATACAACTTTTACTGTACTTTATTTGATAGTACATGATTGCATTTGGAGCTGGAGGCCAATGTTATCTGATCATCAAAAGCAAAGAAAGATCAAAGTCAGTATTATTTTATTGCCACCATTTCATTTAGTTTTTTTCCGGGCACTTATTTTCATGTTAAATATTGCACACAAACATGTAGTGGTGATGTTGGCGATTTAAGCAAAAAGGGAAGATGATCCTTTCTTCAGCTCTTCGCCATGTGAGCCTTTGTGAACCACTAGTAGAGTACTTAAGAAGCTGAAAGCAGACATTGCACTCAAATCGCATGAGATGTCAACAATAATGATGCGATCGCAGAGCTCTCGATGTCGCTCGAACACGACCGGACATCTGCAACATCCTTTTGTCATTCAGCGCCCCACCGCTGGACAGAAACAAAGACACAGGCCTACGTGGCCACTATTAGATATAGTGGCAATAAGTTCTTCATGGTTTTTCCATAATCCCATTCAATTTAGGTTTGAAATGCGGACCATGAAATAATGAATTCAAATGAACTAGATGATTGAAGCGATTTCACTGAATGCAACAACTACCATTAATTCCACCACTTACTACCTTACCCCTCCTCTCTCTCTCTCTCTCTTACTCCGTTATGCACACACTGAGAAAAACAAACAAGTATTCGATACTCCCAAGGAATAAGAATTTCCCCTGGTGACTGGTTATTCCAACTATTTCTATACATAACGTCTACACAACAACCTGTTGAACCAATTCTTGGCTCCAATCTTGGTCGCCATACCAACAATCATCAAGGCGATGTTACTCTAATCAGATTCATACGTAACGCCAACCAACTACACGTGCAAACCGAAAATGAATAACGTTATTTGCATTAGAAGAATGATTAGCTATAAAACAATTAACCCACAGGCACCCGAAGTGAGTAATTAATACAGATCCGCAACTCACTGATGACAATTCTTCGCAAAAAGTACATTGTCAAATCTTCCATCTGCGCACTCAGTAAACTATATAATTTGTTTTACTAGTTGATCATTACCTTAGTCGATAAGGTCTGCGACTCGCAAACCACAAAGTTAGGGATACAGTTCTCAAGGAAGGCATGTTTTTAAGGAGCAAGGAATAAAACAATCCAAGCAAGGCTTTAAACATCAAGAAAGGTAATTATCCTGCTCTCAGTGGTGGACATATAGATTGCACAGTGTAGTCTAAGCATTTAAGGCCAAGCCTCCTCTGGTGGGACCTTTGGAATAGGTCAAAATTGTCAGGAGAACCAGGCTTTATGACTGTACTGCATTTGAGCTCCTTTTACTTATGGAGAAGCACATGGAATTGAAAGCCAGTTTCGCACTTTTTGGCCACCTTTGAGAGCAGGATAATTACCTTTCTTGATGTTTAAAGCAACTTGCCTCCCTTGGCTTGTTTTATTCCTTGCTCCTTAATGGCTGCTGTAAGGTGCTAACCATTTTGAGAGAATTTATGATAAATTTAATAATAATGATTTGAAAACATTTCAAAGTCATTCTCTCGGTCGGCCCTAGTAACTGGGGTTATCTCAGTTTTTGACTGGCTTCTTCCTAATGTGAACCTCTCAACGGTTGTCTTTGTGACTATCCATGCAGTACATATAGACTGCACTTAGTGTAGTGACCCATCTTCGCCTCTGTGCCTGGCTCACTTTGTCCTTTCCATTAGGTGCAGGTCCCTTCCCACGCTTTTACCATTCGTTTTTACACTGTCCTTTTTTTCGCCCAATTTTCCAGCAGCGGAACTTATTTTGATGTGCTAGCTGTTCATTTTAGCTATGTCACCAGAGCAATCAGGCCTTGCACAGACCATCCTGCAAGGCACGGTCCAAGGAGGGAGACAGAAAAAGAGGTGGGAGGAAACATTCGAGAATGGACTGGCTTGACATTGAGTGAAGCCATGAGGGTTGCTGAAGACAGAGAAAGATGGAGTACGCTGGGGTGCTCTAGCGACCTTCGGGCTACGGGATAGGATAGGATAGTTATCGACCCAGTTGAACCTTTAAATTCATATTTAAAACTTACCCTCATTGCTGACCATTGATGGCAGGTCATCCTTTTTGTCATTCCTTGACACTCATTAGTCCGTCTTTGCTTAGTCTTGTCCATGTCTGCGTTTGTTTCCCCTTATAAACTCCATAATCCCAATTTTATCACTCTTTACTTATGGTGTGGCCTCCCCCTGCCCAAATAACACGTTTTAAAATTTGTTCTTATGTGTATCTTATCCTCATTGTCCTGGATAGGATTTTACATTTTTACTTCTCTTAGCACCCATCTTAATTTTATCTTATTTACATTTCAAATGTGTAATTTTACAGTCCCCTATATGCTTTTTGTCAGGGACTCAAAATAAATATAATATTATACAATATTATAATACTATATATAATATAATTTTTTTTAATTATTATTTTTTTAGGCTTGCAGCAATGGTGTATATGTACATTTATGTGTGTGTTCGTTTGTGTGCGTTTGTCATTACCTTTGGTTTGTTATTAGTAGCTGTAGTAAATAATGTTATTTATTTTTTAAAAATTTCTATTGTATGAGTATTGTTACATTTATTTATTTAAAATTTTCCTATCCCTATCCTATCCTATCCTGCTTCCTGTGATGTTATTATTTAGCAATGTAGGCATTTTATATGTATGTGTTTTGTTAATAATTTATAATGATGTTTGTATTCTATTTTGTTTTTGTAAATGGGGGTTCGATAAATTAGAGTGCAGCTTCAGCGTCCCCTGCGTGGGATGTCTTTATTGTAAAGTGACTGGCTGGTGGAGAGCTTTCAGTTTTACCACTAGATCTCAGCAGATCTTTTATGCGGATCAGGGGTTGTCCGGTCCTGATTTGGCTCGGAAGAGTCCGCTGGACCTAAAGCAATAATCATGTAATGTAATGTAATGTAATCCTATACTATCCTATCCCATAACCCGGAGGTCGTAGGGGCACCACAGATGATCGTTTAATCAGCGTACATCATATTTCCCTGTCCTCAGCAACCCTGATTGTTTCGCTCAGTGTCAAACCAGTCCATTCTCGAATGTTGTCCTTCCACCTCTTTTTCTAAAAATTTTACATTTATTATTTTTACTTTTTGAAGGTGGTGAGTTTGCTGTTGATGTGTGGATGTGTGTGCCTGTTTGGGTGAGCAAAACAGATGACAACCAACTCTTAGCACAATTTGTTAATGGACGTGGTTGTCTGGAAATACATTTTATGGTTCCTTGCCATATTGTTTTGTGTGTATATACCTTATAAGGTCTGTTGTCATTTTCCCCGTAGAAGTTGAATTTGCTGATGTTCCATGTTGTAAATGGCAGTGGGATAATATATCTTTCTCCAATTTTGTATCTTTTTTCCAGATATTTCAGCAAAAGTGACAACAATCTGTGCTGTTCAAGATGTCAGATTGCGCTGAAGCCCAACAGCCTCCATCCACAACAATCCGTCACTGATTTGCCAAGACCTGTAGGTGTTGCTACATCCACACTAACTGCTTCACCTAAACTCGCCGTGACTAGTGCTCCAAAACCTGCAGTGACTGCCGTGGCTACTGTTCCAAAACCTGCAGTGACTGCCGTGGCTACTGTTCCAAAACCTGCAGTGACTACCATGGCTTCTGTTCCAAAATCTGCAGTGAATCTTGGGCCGGAATCTTCCGTCAAGAGAGTGTCTGCTGCACCAAAAGCATCAGTAGTCCGTATTGTGATAAAACCACCAAAAACATCCCTGTTGAATGTGGTGCCAAAGTCTTTAAAGGGAGCTTCTGCTGTAGGTGTTGCTACATCCACATTGACTGCTCCACCTAAACCCACCGTGACTACTGCTGCAAACCCTGCAGTGGCTACCATGACTACGGTTTCAAAACCTGCAGTGACTGCCGTGACTACTGCTCCAAAACTTGCAGTGACTGCCGTGACTACTGCTACAAAAACTGCAGTGACTGCCGTGACTGCCGTGACTAATGCTCCAATACCTGCAGTGACTGCCGTGACTACTGCTCCCAAACCTGCATTGACTGCCCTGACTACTGCTCAAAACCCTGCAGTGACTGCCCTGACTACTGTTCCAAAACCTGCAATGACTGCTGTGACTACTGTTCCAAACACTGCAGTGAATCTTGTGCCGAAATCTTCAGCCAACGGAGTTCCTGCTGCACCAAAGGCCTCATTAGTCCGTATTGTGATAAAACCATCAGCAGCATCCCTAATGACTGCTGGTCCGAAGTCTTTAAAGGGAGCTTCTGCTACAGTGTCCATTGTATCAAAAAATACAGTGACTGGTTTGCCAAAACCCTCCACGGCCATCCTGTCAAAACTTGTAGCTTCAACAGTGACTTGTATTCCCAAACTGAAAATTCTTTCTTCTGATGGTGATACTGACACACTGAAATCAGTAGTCCCTACTTCAGTGACTACTATGCTGAATCCCAGAGTGACTGCTGTGGAGTCAAACCCTGCATTGACTTTTATTACTTCGAAACCACCAGAAACAGTGTCAACTTCCACTTCTACGGTGACCACAAACTCAGAGCCTACAACATCTTACTCACAGACAGCTGCAACAGAAACCGTGGCTCTGTCTTCAAACTCTAAAGCTTTGCCTGCCAGCCATGGCTGTAAGGTAACAGCTTCATCTGGTTGTCCTGTTGTGTTCGCTTTCTTGGCGTCGGCAGCTTCGCAGAGTAATAGAGAGAGGAGAAAACCAGACAGCCACCCTTACAGATGCACCGGCTGCAACAAACGTTTCTATATGATCAAAGACTTACGACTGCATCGATACCAGTGCACAGCTTGTAAAAGATTCACCTGCAGGGACTGCAACAGGACATTTCTGAATGCAAAGTTACTGGTACAGCACCGACATGATCACACCGGAGAAACGGTGGCTAAGTGTGGGGACTGTGGCAAGGTATTTTCAAAAGCCAGATATCTCAGGGCCCACATGATTACCCACTCACTGGTCACACATGCGTGTGATATCTGTGACAAGACGTTCAAGAGGTTCCGACGCATGCAGAAACATCGGCGGCGACACCTAGACTTGTAGCATCATTCCACCGGCAGCAGCACAAAACCCTTCCTTTCACCATATACAATTCTCTTACTCTAAAGTGCCAAACAGATTTTTCCTGGACGATGTTGTTATCAGTTAGTGAATAAAAACCTGTTACGTACGGAAACGGTCTTCATACAGCATCTGCAAATCAACGTTCACAATTTTATCAGAGGAAGCGATAAAGGGTACCCCCAATAATAATAATAATACAAAGAACTTATATAGCGCGTAAATTTGACAGCTTGAACTCCATTTATGCGTCTTAAGGCTGGGTCACATGGCGTGGAAACAGGAGATACATTTCTATGCTGTCTTCGTAGATACATTTCTTTGCTGTCTTCGTAATTTTAATGCCTGGTTTGTCAGACGGTCAAAACAAAGTTTTGTGAAACTACGCTCTGCGAGCGACCTTTGCACTGCACTCGCATGTACCAAGGTAGAATTCATACGCAGGTAGAGTTATAAACACAAGAGCTTACTAAAATTATTAATATTAATACATTTGGATTTCTTTTATTATTATGATTGTTATTATTATTTATTTATTTATTTATTATGTTTTGTTGGGGTGAGGAAGTGGGGGAGGGGGGGGGTGTTATTTGTTTAACAATACATGTTTTATTGTCCAATTTCATATTGTAAGCATACATTGTGGAAAATTTCATTTGGCATGGGTGCCATACAGTACATAGAATGAATAAATGAATGAAAACAATCATGCTTGCATTTGTCACATCCCCAACTGAAACTCTTTCTCTCTCTCCTTCCTATTCGAACTTCCCTGGCTGTGGGAGTGCTGGGGGTTTCTGTGTGTGTGTGTATATATATATATATATATATATATATATATATATATATATATATATATATATATATATATATATATATATATATATATATATATATATATATATATATATATAGTATCCCCACTTTGTAGAAATTTAGTACTTTAAATGACCACTATTTCTGTCTTTCTAATTTGTTCTTTCTCGCATCTAATCTGTTCTATCAATCTACTATCTTCTTTGCTAGACCGGTCACCTATCTTTTTTCTTGAAAACTCTCCAAAAACTCCCTATGTGTGTATGGGGTCTGATGGCTCAGCTATTGGACGCTTTCTGCCACATAGTCACTAGGGCTTTCAATGGTATTATTATTTAGCAATGTAGGCATTTTCTACGTATGTGTTTTGTTAATATTTTATAACGATGTTTATGTTCTACTTTGGTTTTGTAAACGCAACGGGGGTTCGATACATGAGAGTAAAGCCTCAGCGTCCCTTGCATGGGATTCCTTTATCGTAAAGTGGCCGGCTGGTGGAGTGCCTTCAGTGTTACCATTAGAGTTGTTTCAGCAAATCTTTTATATGGATCAGGGGCGAGTCCTCTTTCAACCAAGTTGTGGTCCTGATTCGGCTCTTTGCAGTCCGCTGGACCCTTTATACACTGACTAACTTCTCGTTTCAACCATGTACATACACACACACACAAACCCCCCCTACACATATATATGTACATTCACGCTGTTTAAAGTGACTGACAATTAGATTTTTAAGTCAAATTTTTTATTCAAATACAATCACAGGTGAGAGTATAAACCAAGGTCTAGTCTGTGCACACACGCAATCCATCGCACGGTTTTAAAGATCCTGATGCTCATGGCTTAGATGGTGAGTGCTGCCTATACAGATTCACCCAGAACTAAAGAGGTCCTTTATTTTCATCCCCGGCCGGACAGGATTGTTCTCAGTCGTCTCGGCTTCAGATTATGCGCCCAAGGGTTGCAGGTGGGTGCCTCAGGTGGCTTGGGTTAAATCATGTATCAATTGGCGCCTTGAGCAGCTCTTGAGCTGGAAAAACGCTATATAAAAGTGATAAATATTCTGTTCTAACTTTATGACGTTCAGATGCAGAATCGAAAGTCTCTACAAAACTAGTACCAAGGAGCCATCGGGGAACCTGAATGTGCTGTGGGAATGACCTCCCTTCTATTTACGCTCCATGGCAACACATGCGCGCGTTGACAGGAAATGCACTACGTTTTGTTGACAACCAAGCTTCGGAGCTTGGAGCTCTAATAAATCGTGCTCATCTTGAAGACCATACAAAACGTAGGGTGGCAGGTAGCCCCCAAAGTATCTCTCATCACAGAGAGATAGTTGGTTAGGGTTTGTGTTCGTGCTTAGGATCCGGAAAAAAACAACAAAGAGAGGGAGAAAAAGTCTGCCACAAAAAACTTCTCTACAATGCCTCATCTGAAAACACAGAAAGATAAGGAGCCCTTATGGAAAGAATGGGACCATAAAGCGAATAAAAAGGGCATACGACACACAGTGTACTCTGTTAATGGCGATAAGTATACGGGAGAGTGGTTGGACAACAAAAAACACGGTAAGTTCTGTGCTTTTTAGAAGATCAAACTTAATTGTATTTTTTTGTTGGCACAGTTCAACTAGTACTAGTTGTAGTAATACTAATAGGCCTGGATCTGCTGATCCTTAAGCCTTGCGGCTTATTTAGTGTTCATTTTTTGTGTGACTTATTATTAGTCAGGTTTAGCTGGAGCGAGGCAATTGATTGTGAATCGTATGCTTTGGAACAATATGTTATAGACATAAAATAATAATTAATTTATATAGCCTAGTCTTGCAGAATAAATACTTTTCTGTCACAGATCGATAATTGAAAGAACAGTGAACAAGATTATTGCCATGTCTTAATTGCTTGGAAGACACATTTATAAAATAGTGCAATGCAATTTGATAAAGCAATGTATTGTCATTAGCAATGTATTATCATTTATATATATATATATCCTATAACATAACTTGGAGGTCGTAGGGGCACCACAGATTTTTGTTTAACCAGCGTACTCCATCTTTCCCTGTCCTCAGCAACCCTGATTGTTTCGCTCAGTGTCAAACCAGTCCATTCTCAAATGTTGTCCTCCCACCTCTTTTTCGGTCTCCCTCTTCTTCTACCTCCTTGCACTGTGCCTTGCAGGATGGTCTTTGCAAGACCTGATGATCTGGTGACGTGGCCATACCATCGGAGTTTCAGTTTTTTTACCACTGTGAGCAGGTCATCGTGTTGTCCAATGGCTTGTGTGATGGTCTGTCGGACTTCGTCGTTGGTGATGTGCTGGGTATAGGAAATGCCCAGAAGTCTTCTGTAGCACCTCATCTCCATGCTTTGTATTCTTCGTTGTAGATCTGCTGCGAGGGTCCATGTTTCGCAAGCATATAGGAAGATGGAGATGACAAGGGAGCGCAACAGCCTTACCTTGGAATGTAGACTGATGGTCCTGTCTATCCAAATGGGCTTCAACCTCGCCAGGGCAGCAGTTGTCTGATACAATGGCTCATAAATATTTGAAACTATGCACTGTGTTGAGGGATTGGCCTTGGACTTTGATGTCCGTGTTGATGACATTGGTGTTGTTGGTCATCATTTTGGTCTTCTCTACACTTATTTCCATTCCATAGGCTCTGGAGGTGGTGTCAAGCCTCTGTACCAGCTGTTCAAGTTCTTGTTCCTCTCCAGCCAATCCATCAATGTCATCCGCAAAACAAAGGTTGGAGATTGCTCTTCCCCCTATGCTGACTGTGCCTTCGTGATCTGCAAGGGCATCTGACATGATGCGCTCTAGGAAGATGTTGAATAGTGTTGGAGAGAGTAGGCATCCCTGACGCATACCGATTGTTGTGATACATATACTTAAAAAAAAAAAATTCTTTACAGTGCAAAACCTAACTAAAGGCTTGCTGTAAGCTCTTTATCACGTACATTCACAAGGATAGATATTTAATCAATATGACAAAACATGAGATAAAACACATTAAACATGATAAGAAATGAAAATAAACCACATCTAAGTATAAAAAAGGCTTGTTAAAAGAGAACTACGAACACTTACACACACACTCAAAGAAACATGAATAAATAATGAAGCAATGGTACAAATAGTTCAAAGTAAAAAGTACTACATAGTGACAAAATAATAAAAATATTATATGTCAATAGTAAAAATAATATTCAAAATCCGCACTTAAGAGTTTTTCTTATTTTTCTTTTAAAACCTAATAACATTTAAATAAAAAATTAAAATAACGCATTATTTTATTACCTATCTACTAGCATTATTTTTAATAAATATAATGTCTTACACATTGGCATCCTTTTAATAATAAAATAAAGAAATTGTCCTTGCCAGGAAAGGGTACTTACATATGGAAGGAGACGGGCTGTCTGTATGATGGAGATTGGAAAAAAGGAAAACGCAGTGGGTTTGGAACGCTAAGCTATCCTGATGGCAAGGGGGGATTCAAAAAGGAATTTTCGGGCGGTTGGAAAAACGATTTGAGACACGTGAGTATTTCATGAACATTTCATTGAATATTTCTCTCTCTCTCTCTCTCTCTCTCTCTCTCTCTCTCTCTCTCTCTCTCTCTCTCTCTCTCTCTCTCTCTCTTTCTCTCTCTCTCTCTCTCTCTCTCTCTCTCTCTCTCTCTCTTTTCCACCATTCTCTCTTTTTTCTTCTCATTCACACAAACTCAATAATATTAATGTCAGATGGAATGTTATATTACTGCATATATATACAGGGATTGCCAAATCCCATTTCCTGGTTCCCATGCAAGTAAAAAAATTGCCCAGAAAGACAAATCATGAAAGTCACTTCACTGGGGATAAGTAAAAGCTGTGAACGTAAAACAACACAACTTTATCGTTGGCATTGAATCAAGTTTACTTTGATCTGGATAAGTAGCCTGCGAAATGCATGTTTGGAATTTTGACATCACACTCTAATCTGGTATATTACAGCAGATTTGATTGGTCATTTGTTCAGCCTTCAGCCAATGACAGCACTCCTTTTATTAATAATGCGGTGATATATCACAGCATATTAGATTAATTAATTGTTCAAACGTCTGCCAACTATAGAGCGGTTTTGATCTCATTCCACTATACAATGACCCATTTTTCATGTGTTTTTTTAGTTTTTCTGCTTTCACTATGTGGACAAGTACATTTTTGAGAGGGACAGTAATTTTGTGAGGGAAAAGTTTAAAATAACTTGTTGCTTACACAGGCCATATATTTATACACTTACCTCATCTAGTGACCTCAGACCAAAATTGTGAATGAAAAGTCCCCAAAGTACATGCACATTCTGAACTTAATCAAACCTGGCATGTTTTCTTGTTAACTTATGCTAAATAAGTACCATTACTAATAATACCGAATGCTACACAATAGGCCTTATTCGAAAATGGGAGGTAACTTGTCTTTTTGTTGTCCAGAAGGGACTTAGTGCGTGCTGGCGTATTTGTAGGCTATAGCTGACACTCACCTGCCTAGGACATGAGCATCAGGATCTTTAAAGTCCATGTGATGGAATGCGTGCACAGACTCCACCTCACCTTATACTCTCATCCGAGAGTTACACACACTCATACATTCCTACATACACAACAGAGATAATCCTCGGAAAGTTTGACTCTGCGGTAGCAGGCGCCTTGGTATGGGATAACGGCAGCTGAATTGACCATTACGGCATTAGAATACATGTAGCAGTGTATATTTTCACTGTTGCAGGGTTATGGGACAGAGTTTTACACAGACAATGAGTACTATGAGGGGGAATGGTATGCGGGCAAGAGGAGCGGATGGGGTCGCATGTACTTCAAGGACGGTACCATCTATGAAGGAGAATGGTACAACGATCAGCGGTGTGGACAGGGAATGGTTCGCCTGAGTGAGTCTTGTTTTTTGTTGCTCAGTTCTTTGATTCATCTTTCTGTTCATGTAACTGATCTTAAGACGTAAAAAAATTTTATTCGTCCAAAAGTTTTACATTGGAAAAGTTATTTCCTGCCACGTAAAACCAAAAGAATAACAATGAAAAGGATAACAATTGACATGTTTTAGGAAAAGGTTCCTTACGGAACACTGGGTACAGATGCAGAGAAGGATTTTTTTTGGAGGTAACGTTTTAATCATCTTTTACATGATTTGTATCATTGGAGCCACCCTTAGTCTGCACCTTTGTACAGGATCTAGGAGGCTGAACTAAGGAGTGGCTATGGAAGTAGGCAGAGGAACAAAATATGGTTCTTATCTTTTATATGGTCCATATCAGCCAGCATCTTTAGCAGCTGTTGAGCTGGAAATGTAAATGTTAGAAAATCTGAGAAAGTGGTTTCCATGCATTTCTCATGCGTTATGAATGTTATGTACAATTCATTATAAACACTTTCACTTTTCACAGAGAAATTTAGTTAGTTCAGTACATGATGACACTTCATAGGCAGTCTTAAATATCAAAATGAAATTTAAATAAAAGGAGGCTCCAAGAGAGCCAATACAAGTGAGGTTGACGCTTTAACGATAGATCCCGGATCTGTGTAAAAGATTCTTCATCACCCCCCAAGACATATTGTAGGATGTTCAAGTATTGCTGCTTAGTGCACTACAGTACACCAGCAATGTTATTCTACAAAAATAGGTCTTTCTTTTTAACACGATTGTCAGCCGTGTTTTGCTTTACATGTTGGCACACCAATGTATATGCAACCGTTTACCTTATGCAGTGAATGAGAATCGCTACGAGGGGTCATGGAAGGATGACAAGAAGAACGGGCCAGGCAAGTTCTACTACCTGGTCTCCGGCCAGGTGTTTGAAGGGGTGTGGGTGGATGGAGTCCCCAAATGCGGTACCATGAGGGACTTTGGCCGCGACAACGCTCCTGAACCAACGCAGTACCCCATCCCTCCTGTGAGTTTTCGTTTTAGTTCCCTTTGACAGTGATAGTGCTGTCTCTTTAAGTGTGATGATACTTTCTTTTTGATAATACTGTGTTTTTAACAGGGAGGAAAGGTGTGGGGAGGGGGGGTGTGAGGGGGTGGTGAGGGACACTAACCTGTGCATCAGAGTTAGATTGTTTTTTTTTTTCAACCAGTTTGGAACCATTGCCTGCAGTGTCACTTAACATTCAAATTTCAGTGCTTCAACTGTTTTGTCGTTGTTTACAGCACAAAGCCATATGCGCCCCCAGAATTGATTATGGTTGATACCACTGAAAATATTTACAGCATTGTTTCAATGTTGGTTTCAGATTGAGCTGCTGAATGCAGAGAGTGTTGTAGCAGATGCAGAGGAGAGGTTCATGCAAGACCAGGAATAATAATGAGAATAACATTATAGAGAATATATCACTGCAATTTTTTACTTCCTTGTGGTAATCTGCTGAATGAACCAAAACGTGTCAAAATATGTCTAATTGTTTAGCTGACTGTATTTGTTTGTGTTTGTACGTGTGTGATTTTTGTTAAATCTCCAAAATAAGTATTGTTTTAATGAATGAATGATATATTTCAGGTATTTCAATTCAAATCAATTCAGTTCAATACATATTTTACCTTTCAACTTTACAAAGGACGTAAAGATGAAAAAAACAAACAAAAAAAACAAACAACAACTAACGTCCCCTCTTGGTAGGCAGAATTATCATACAGCTGATTACTCAGAGCTTAGCTAACTTCTCACTAGTGTCATTATAAGTAGGCTCACCAATGCAAACTTATCAAAAGTGCACAAATTCTGTCAGTTTATAATGCCAATACTAGTATTTTATACTAAAGTAAACATGCATGCACAAACTTTGTAAAACCACTCACTCTTACCTCCCCCCCCCCTCTCCCTGATCTTCCTCTCCCTACACATACACCTACCTCTACACACAACAATCCTACATTTATAATAACAAAAGTGATTTTACAACTAAGTTACATGTACACCAATACAGTGATTATGATTACAAATATTTATGTATTTATTAATATTGTTTTGTTTTCTGGATTCTTTACTTTCCTTGATTTTTGTCCAGTGTATGTGAGAAAGAAAATATTATGGAAGGCATGCTAAATGTTCCTCTTGTAAGTAAAATTAGGTTCCCATAAGAAAGTATGCGTGCTGTATCCAATATGACTTCATTTCCGAGTATGCATTATACCTTTGTCAATGTTATGTTTTAAAAATGACAAAAGGATTGTTATTATGTTAGAAATAGATGTAACAAGAATTAAACATTATCAAGACTAATTAGGGATTCTTAATACCTGATCACAAATATTTATGTCCTAATGTATGTACTAAAAGGTCATACAGTGTATAATCATGTGACTGATTTATTGTTATCAAATCCAACTTTTATCCTTAAAAAAAAAAAAAATTATTTTATGTTTATTTGTGTTTATTCTATGGTATGGTATGGCCATGTCGCCAAAGCATCGGACTTTGCAAAGACCATCCTGCAAGGCACAATGCAAGGACGCAGAAGATGAAAGGAGACAGAAAAAGAGGTGGGAGGACAACACTCGAGAATGGACTGGACAGAGAAAGATGGCGTACGCGGGTTAAACGATCTTTTGTGGTGCCCCA
Source organism: Oncomelania hupensis (assembly GCA_036898135.1). Taxonomy (NCBI): domain Eukaryota; kingdom Metazoa; phylum Mollusca; class Gastropoda; order Littorinimorpha; family Pomatiopsidae; genus Oncomelania; species Oncomelania hupensis. The sequence goes on along the minus strand of CM072521.1, from coordinate 31,640,905 downwards.
ACGACTTTCGGGTTACGGGGTAGGATAGGATAGATATTCTTGTTTATACTGACTACTCAGTTAGCATTATGAAAATTATTTGTGCATCTTCGATAATGAAACTTGTTGAAAAAGCCAAACTAACGTAACGTTTTTGACCAAACAATCAAGATGAAGGTTAAGCTATATGGTAATCAGCATCAGTACCATTTACATAATTTGTGTACAGCATTATTTATTACTTCATTGCCAAAAAGTATCATGAGAAATCCACATCACTGATTTGAGTCTTGCGTTCTTAGTGCCACTGGTAGACATTTTTCTTCAAATCCTCAAATTAAACTAATCCTCACTGTTTCTACCTGTATATAGTAGTGTACA